>OX155908.1:17653986-18253986 GCA_944588485.1 Phosphuga atrata | reverse complement strand
TGGATCAGTAATGAATTATGTGATGAAGAAAGAACGTTTATTACTGGAGGCTGATCATAATATTCCGGAACAAACAAGATTATATCTCATAATTTATGGATTGCCTATTCAGTTACAAGATAAATTGGAGAGAGAAAGAATCAATAATATGAAAAATCTTACAGATGAACTCAAGAAGTTTGGAGATGAGTTTAAGAAGAGAGAGGAATCAATAAGGATTGTGGATAAAGAAGCTAAAAGAAAAAAAATACCCGCTTATAATAAAGAAGAAGAGAAGAAACCATGTGAAACATGTGAAATATTGGGTTTTAAAAAAAGATTCCATCCAAAACAATTATGTTGGAATAATAACAAATTAAATGAAATAAATATAAATAAAGAAGAACGGATAGATGAACTTATACAGGAAGATTTAAACTAAGAAGCCCGGAGAAGCCCACACCATGTGCTTTAATAAAGATAGAGGTACATGCAAATAACAAACACAAAATAAAAGCTGTATATGATAATGGCTCTACTTGTTCTTTAATAAATGAAAATATCATTCATCTTTTGAATGCTGAATTAATTAATAACAAAACTTTATTAAAAACTATAAATGGTGTGGACTTTAGTAAAAATCGGGCGAAAATTCAGTTAAAAATCGGAAAAATTGAAGATAATATAGAAGCTATAGTGATAAAAAATAATAATTTTAGCTATGATTTGCTACTTGGTTTGGATGCAATAAAAAAGTTCAAACTTATTCAAGACGAGAATTTAAGTTAAGCAAAAATGGAAGAACGAATTAATCGACATAAAAAAAATAAAAGAAGATGAAAAATATGAATTCAATTTAGGAGAGGAGGAAGTTATAATTAATAAAAATTTTATAAAAGATTATTGCAAAGAAGAATTAAATCATTTAGAAAAAAATAATAAAGAGAAAATAAAAGAAATAATAAATAACTTCCAAAATTGCTTTGCTAAAGATAAATTTGACATAGGAACTATAGGAAATGCGGAAGCCCAAATAAAACTAAAGGAAGATAAATTCATTTCCAAGAAACCATACAGATGTTCTTTCCCAGATAGGGTTGAAATAGAATCCCAAATAACAAAACTTCTAGAAAAGGGTATGATAGAAGAATCCAATTCACCATTCGCTTCTCCAGTAACACTAGCTTATAAAAAGGAAGATGGGAGAAGAACTCGATTAGTAGTCGACTACATAGAATTAAACAAGATAGTGGTACCAGAAGTTCAGCCTTTTCCTAGGATAGATGATCTTGTGGAGAATGTAAATGGTTGTTCATGGTTCACAGCAGTGGATATTAACTCTGCTTTTTGGTCGATACCTATCAGATTGAAGGACCGGAAGAAGACAGCATTCATAACACAGAAAGGTCATTATCAATGGAAAGTACTACCATTTGGTTTTAAAAATTCTCCAGCCATATTCCAGAGAGCATTAGCATCTATAATTAGAAAAAATGGATTGGAAGAATTTTGTGTCAACTATATTGACGACATTCTGGTTTTTTCAGTCATTCGGTCAACATGTAAAACACTTACAATCATTGTTCGAAGCCTTAGAGAAAGAAGGAGTAAAATTGAAAATTAGTAAATGCAATCTCGCTAAACAGTCTATAAAATTTTTAGGACATGTAATAGAAAACGGAAGAGTTCACCCTATAAATGACAACCTGATGGCAATCAAAGAATTTGAACGTCCAAGAACAAAAAAAATGGTGCGTCAGATATTAGGTAAAATACATTTTTACAGGAGATTTATAGATCATTGCACTCAAAGACTAGAACCATTACATAAACTAAAAAAATTTAAATTACATAAATTTAAAATTAAAGAAAGATGTAAAATTTGAATGGACAAATGAATGCGAAAAAGCATTTAATGATATTAAAGAATATTTATGTTCCTCACCGATCTTAGCTATTTATGACAAAGACAAGGATGTTGTCATAGAAGTAGATGCAAGCCGCCAAGGACTAGGAGCGGTGATAAAACAAACACAAGAAGACGGTATACTACACCCAGTAGGATATTTTTCCAAGAAACTGACACCTAGCCAAACGAAGAAAGAAATAATCTATCTTGAATGCTTAGCAATCAAGGAAGCAATTCGATACTGGCAATATTATCTAATTGGTAAAGAATTTTTAGTAACATCGGATCATAAACCTTTACTAAATCTCAGATCTAAATCTAGAACAGACGAACCTTTAGGAGTTTTGATTTTGTATTTATCCCAATATAATTTTAAAATAATATATAAAAAAGGTTCAGAAAATTTAGAAGCTGACGCATTGTCAAGGAATCCAATATTGGAAACTTTTGAGAATGAAGATGATTGTTTAAAACTCATAAATATGATAAAAATAGAAGAGATATATGAAGATCAATCCAAAATCAAAAACGAAATAAAACAAGAAAAACATATAATAAAAGAAGGCAATATAAATTATAAAAATACAAAAAACAAAAAAAGAATTTATGTGTCTCAAGAAATGGGTTTAGAATTAATAGAGAAAATACATAAATTTTATGGGCATATTGGAAATAAACAAATGATACTCAAATTAAGACCTTATTATTACTTTAAAAATATGGACAGAATTATTAGTGAATACTGCAACAAATGCCAGATTTGTATAAAAAATAAATCTAAAAGAATGAGACCGATAGGCTATTTGTCAAAACTGGGACCAGCTACAGAACCCTTTGATATAATGTCGTTGGACACTATTGGAGGTTTTGGAGGTAACAGATCGTCTAAGAAATACATGCATCTGTTAGTAGATCACTTTACTAGATATGCTTGGATACTAACGACTAACGTTCAAAATTCGGAAGACTTTATTAAACTAATACAGCCTATAGCAAAGGAAAATAGAATCAAGAAATTACTGGTGGATCAATTTGGTGCATTCAAATCAAGAAAATTCAAAGAATATATGAATAACAATAATATAGAGCTAATCTTCACTGCAGTGGACAATCCACAATCAAATGGCCTTAACGAACGATTAAATCAGACCCTCGTCAATAGAATAAGATGCAAGATAAACGAAGAGGGATGCAAAGAACCATGGTCCAAATCAGCACAAAAATGCACTGAGGAATATAATAAAACAGTGCATACTTCTACAAGATTCTCTCCGGCATATCTACTATACGGTGAAAATTCTGAAGTGATTCCAGAAGAGTTGCAGATAAAAAGAAATCTGGAAGAAGACAGAAGGCTAGCAGCACTATACTCGGAAGAGAGCTTTAAGAAAAATAAGAAAAGAATAGACAAGAGAAGGTCAGATAAAGAAATTAAAATAGGAGACCTAGTCTTTGTCACTAAGGGAAATAAATTGAACAGAAGTAAACTAGAAGAAATAAGAGAAGGCTTATTTCGAGTTAAGAAGAAAATATAAAATACTATATTTGAAATAGAGGATAATAAAAAACTAGGAAGTAATAAATACCATATAAACCAACTAATCCCATACTCTTTTAATTCTGGGAATTAAAAGAGTCATTAGGAAGGGGAGATATAAATCTAAAATACCCCATTTTAAATTTAGGCGCCACCAACTAGGGACAGTTAGTATGTTAAGTTACCAACACTGTTAGATTCAGTTTATAACTCATTATCGATCCAAAAGACATGAGTTACATTTATTTTATATATTTTATTATCGATCCTGAAGAAACTACATTTAATCAATTCTATTGTATTAGGTAAGAATTGATTATAATCTTGTACATATTATCTTAATTATTTAATTGTAAATTTAATACAAATACAATCTATTGTTTTAGCAATCAATTAAAGTGGTACTTTTAATCAACTTCCTTACATATATATATATATATATATATATATATATATATATAAATATATATATATATATATATATATATATATATATATATATATATATATATATATATACTACGAAATAGAAGCACAACCAATGAACACGGTAAATTCGAACAAGAATTCGAAAATATACGGGAAACGAAAACAAGTATGCTGGTGGTAAGACAGCATTAAATCAATAAAAATAAAATACACAACGAGCAAAAGGAAGCTGACAAGAATCAGAAAGAAAAGACAAACGACCCAGGAGGAAATAGAAACCTTACAACAAGAATACGGAAACATAAGGAAGGTTCTCAGAAACGAAATAAAGACATCAAAAAGAAACCAATGGAAGAAACTCTGAGAAGAAATAGAAGATAACGTATGGGGAGCAGGATACAAAATAGTCATGGGAAAGATGAGGCTACAAGGCAACACACTTACACCGTAAAATAAAATGAAGATAGCAAAACAACTATTTCCGCAGCACCAGGACGTGACATGAACCCCCCCGTTAGTTCCTGATATCAACCTATACAGAATGGAAGAACTAACAGCTGCAAAAAATTGCGAAATGGGAAATCCCCCGGAATAGATGGCATACCACCAGTAATTATTAAAATCGCCGCAAAACTGATACCAGACTATATATTAGAGGTTATAAACAATACATTAAAAGCAGGAAAGTCCCACCTGTATGAAAAACCGCCAAACTTTTACTTGTAAAGAAGCCAAGCAAAATTAACGAAGCGACTAAATACAGACCGGTATGTTTACTTGACACCATGGGAAAACTATGTGAGCATATGCTAATAAGCCGGATAATGGAAGAAATAAACAAAGACGGTGGAATCTCAAATAAACAAGTTGGTTTCCGAGAGGGAATTTCGACAATACACGCAATTAGAAAGGTACACGATCTCGCCAACGAAGAATTAAAGAAAAAATCAAAACAAAGAAAATTATGTGTTCTAATTAAATTAGATGTCGAGAACGCCTTTAACTCAGCGTCGGGACAAAAAATACTGGAGGAACTGCAAAAAAAGAGAAATATCGCCATATCTTTTGAAAATAGTTCACAGTTACTTCTCAGAGAGATACATCGAAATAGAAACAAATTACACATTAAAAATAAATAGCTGTGTAAAAATAAATAGCGGTTTAAGAAGGATATGGAGGGACGTTGTAAAGCAGGCCAGGACCCATAGAGGGCTGTAGCGCCAAGGAAAAAATGAAGTACTCGTCGTCTGTGATTTCAACAGGGGCCTGAAAATTGTTGTTTTTGAACAAAGTATTGGACCAGATGGATACTAAGTTAAAATTTTCGTCAACAAAGTCGGAATTATGAGTGGGTGTGTACGCTTTTTCGAAGTGTTTTGCGAAAAGGGAGGCTTTTTGGAGGTCTGAGGGAGTGGAGTGAGGAAATTTGGAGTAAAAACTTTGGAACAAACTGTTTGATAGCTTACTTAGAACGCAGCTACAAGCGGAAGTGGAAATATTAGCCTATGCAAATGATGTAGAAATCGTGGCGAAAGCGAGAACAGAAGAGGACCTAATGGAAAACGTTAACGAATCACTGCGATTGATTAACAGATGGATGCAAGAAATTAAACTAAACCTAGCAAAACAAAAAACAGAAGCAATCATGATAGTGGACAGGAAAAAATTTAATAGGGTTGAATTCAACCTAGAAGGTGAGAAAATACTACCGAAAAAGAATCTTAAATATCTCGCTGTAACTTTTGATGGAGCATTAAAATATGGAGCACACATACTAGAGAGGACAAAGAAGGCAAGCAGATGCGCTGCCGCCATAGGAAGGATCCTACCTAATCAAGGAGGGGCCGGAGAACAGAAACGCGCAATTCTCTGCTAAGTAGTGGACTCTATAATATTGTATGCTTGGCAAATATGGGGGCACGCCCTTCAAACCAAAAAATACAAACTAATGATTGACAGAATACGGAGGAAGATGGCTCTCAGAGTATGTAGGGGATTCCAAACAGTAAGCATGGAGACAGCAATGGTGCTGGCCAGAACACCGCCAATCGATCTACTTGTTCAGGAGAGGCAGGAAACATACAAGGCGTGCTCAATGGACAAAAGCAAAAAAAAGACAGAAGCCAAGTAGACGGCGCGTCAAAAACTAATAGAGCGATGGCAAGAGAGGTGGGATTCGACCATAACCGGTCGTTGGACACACCGTCTAATACCAAATATGAGCATGTGGTGCGAGAGAATACATGGCTAAATGAGTTTTGAACTCACTCAAGCTTTCACCGCACATGGATGTTTCATGGCGTATTTGGAAAGATTCAAGAGAAGCGAAACAGCGACTTGCTGACTATGCGGACATCCCAATGATGATGCATACCACACAGTTTTTATTTGTCCCAGCACCGAAGAGGCAAGGAATCAATTAGAGGAAAAATTGGAAGAGAAAATAAACGTAGAAGGACTCGTACCTGCAATGCTATGCAATTAAAATAACTGGGTGTCAGTGGCGGCCTATATACGGCTCATCATAGAGAAGAAACGAGCAGCAGAGGAGAAACATAAAACAACTAAAACTGTTCCCTGAACCCCTAATCTCAAGAGAGGACGGGGGCACCCCGAAGTAATGCGTGAGCGGTTCCGGTGTGGTCGAATTATTCAGGGGGACCACTTGTCAAGTTAACGAAAGTGCTACGTCCCCCACAGAAAAAAAAGGTCAACGAACCTTCAGGAATTACAGATGAGCTGAGCTAAACAAAATGTTTGATCTAGTTGGACTAATTCTGAAATTGTAGACAGGCAAACAGATTCAGACGTGTATGGACTAGATTAGTCAGTTATTGAGATATAAATTAACAAACTCAAACTAATTTTGTGTGTCTGGTTGGACTAATTCCAAAGTTACAGATTGACGAACTTTCACGAATTACAGAAGACTAGACAGACTAGACTAGACGGACTAGATAGATTAGGCGGACTAGACAGACTGGACAGAATGGACAGACTTTTTTTGGGAGTAGGGGATGCATTGCTGCACGTACGGCCACTAGGCTTCGTGGAGTGTGGGGCTTTCTGGTCGAGCTGTTCGTGACCAGCATACACACTAAAACCCCCCCTGGGATCAGTATTCCACTTCGGAACCGCGTTAGCATTATTTCAAAGTGGTGATCCTTTCCATTTAGTCTGCACGTTCCCGGAAAGCAGCCTGACCTTTCTTTCGTCTTCGTCTTTTGTTCTGAGTATCGTGGCACACATCGTTGCTACTGCTTTCCAGTTGTCCTCGCTTTTGATCATCAGCTGCACCATATTAGAGGAGTTGATAGGCTCTCCCACCGTCCGCTCTGTTGTGATTCTGAGGTCAGCCCATTGCGCGCATTCGAAAGTAGTATGTTCAGCTGAGTTTGTCCTTTGGCAGTATCTGCAGTTGTTGCTTTATGACTTTCCAATCCTTGTAACATATGAGCCAAAGCTTGCGTGCCCGCTTAGTACTTGTGTTAAGTAGTAATTAACTTCGCCATGACTGTGCTTTACCCATGGCTCAATTTCTGGAATGAGAGTTCTGGTCCAGTTCCCTTCCTTGGCGTCGCTCCAGCGTTTCTGTCATCTGCTCATGAGTGCGCTTCTGTGTCGAGCTCTCCATCCTGTATTTGTGCTTTGGTTTCTGGCACGTTCTTCAGCCATTAGGTCAATCGGCGGGACTACCATCTTTGGACATCCCCAGTAGGGAGACTTAGCGTTAAAGTCGCTAGCTATTATTGCTTTCTTTCCCTGACCTTTTATGTCTTCACTTAATGCCCCTAGTGATTAGGCCAGCTTTTCTGTGTTTTCTTTAGGTGTAAAGTGGCAACTTTATATAATGTACTGTAATTCTACCCATACAAATCCTGATCCCTTTCCTGCTTTGATCACAAGTATTTCCTGATTCATAACCCTGATGGCTACATCTTTTTTAATGTCCGTAAACCAGTCTGCATTATTGACCAACTTTTTGTTAGGTTCGGCTTAGGACAATCGGCCTGACTTGTAGCGCCACATTTGACACTGTGCTGGAAGCGCAGCATATGCTTATTAACATCCTGCGTTGTGTTTTTGGTAATTTGTTTTTGTTTATGACTGCTTTTAGCGACTCCACCCAGGCCGGTACAGCGTAAAGGAAGATGGAATTAATCACCTCATTTAGTAGCCTTTTAGATTGTATATTTGGGCCATTTATTCTGTGCAACAACTTACGACTGTACCTGCACGTTCCGCTTTCAGTGTTACGTTTTTGAGGTGCCTGCTCCAGGAAAGCCGCTGGTCGATATGTACGCCGCGGTATTTCATTGTCGGTGTCGCGGAAACTAGCCTACATATTATGTTGACAGACATGGGTTCAATCCTTTTGCGGCCCGTTAGTGCAATGAAGTCAGACTTTTCTGGAGCTATTTGTAGTTCGTTTATTTCCATCCATATATGTTTGGTGACGGGGTAGTGTGTGGAGAAAAGAAAAATAACAAACCCGGAGACGATGTAACTTTTTATTGCGCGTCACGTGACGCGTGCCGGTTTTGATGCGAGTTGTGGAAGTTGTCTCTGATGTTCTGCTGGAAGTTGTGTTCACTGATGTTCTACTGGAAGTTGTGTCTGGATGTTGTTTCGAAGTTGTCTCTCGAAGTCGTTTCTCCAAACTGTCCCTTTGTCACTCCCGTCCCGTCCTTTTATCCCTCGGTCAAACGCATCTTCTCTCTGGTAACTTTGGTGGGAGAGGTTTTTCGTTGTCCCGATTGGTTGTTCGTTCTTCCCTCCTATTGGTGCTGACGCCAAGTAAGAGGGAGGAAAAATCGGTATTGTTTGATCGGCTCCAGCCCGCTCATAAAACGGTCTGGGCCATAAAACGATTAAGAAAAACCCGAACCTATCGGCTTTGTTTGATCAGCTCCAGCCCGCTTATAAAACGGTCTGGGCCATAAAACGGTTTAGGAAAAACCCGAACCTGTGCAACTCATCTTGTCAATAATGAGTCCCTACATATGTATCGCTTTTATTGCAGATTCGGACCTCGATACTACAGCCTTCTCGTTTATGTCAACTGACGCCACGATTAGGTCGTCGGCAAATGGGATCAGTCTACAGTCTCTCAGGTCGTTCGTATTTACCAGGTCCAAGACGCCATAGTTTAGGATGCTCCACAACAGCGGCCCGAGAACCGACCCCTGGGGAACACCGCAAGACACCGGCCTTATTGTGTCATCTATTTTTAGGGTCCTCTCCATAAAATAGCTTTTGATTAAATCAATTAGACCCTTTTCCGTCTATTGCCCGCCATACACACAACGGTCCATCGGAAAGGTCTACCTGTGCAGGTTTGCCTGCGCAGGTAGACCGGAGCGTGAGTGGGAATAGACCTGTGCAGTTTCTTGTGTACGGTTGACCTGCGCAGGCAAACCTGCACATGTAACCTCCCCGGTAGACCGTAGCGTGTATGTCGGGCATAAGCGCGTCCACGATTTTCCGCCAAGGTACAGTATTAAAAGCATTTTTTACATCTAGAGCGACAGCTAAGCATATCTTTCTGTGTGTTATTTTTCCCAGGTTGGCACAATAGGCAATCTTCATCACCTCCTGGATTGTTTGAGTTTTCGACCTTCCCTCTCGAAACCCACACTGAAATGTTGATAGTCACTCATGCTGTTCGAGTTCCTAGCTTATCCTCGTGGCTATTATTCGTTCGAAGAGCTTGCCGATGGTGTCTAGTAGGCAGATTGGGCGAAATGATGTAGCGGGAGTCTTACCAGGTTTAGGAACCAGAACCAGTCTAGCCTCTTTCCACCTTTGGGGAATTTTTCTGGTGCGGATGCCGGCGTTAAACATATCTGGAAACAGCTCCTTTTGCAGGAAGGCAGCCAGCCGTGTCACCTCCGGTAGAATGCCATCTGGACCTGGAGCTTTGTTGGATTTTATTCTCTGAGCTGCTTCCGCGATTTCTTTGATTGTAATTTCCGGTGGTACAGTGTCCCCAGATTCCATCTCCCAGGAAATCAGTTGCTTTTGCGGAAACAGCTCTTCAACTTTAAGTTTGCTCTCCGTGTTAAAATTCGGTGTGGTGCGTATGCCCATTATTTTACACACCATCTTATAACCGGATAGATCTTATAGACCAATCAGACTGAACAGATTGGACAGACCGGACAGACCAGACAGACCGGACAGACTGAACAGACTAGACTGTGTTTTAAATGTGTCAAAGAAAAATAATGAAATAATTCCGGAATGTGCCAGGAATTTATAAAAGCTATATCGGAGGCGAAGCGAACTAGATGGCAAAGAAAAAATGATTAAAATCGTACAAGTTAATACCATGAGATGCCGGATGCCGTGCAGCATAGGACCTGATTATTGCAACAGCGTTTGAACTTCGAGCAGACATATTGCTCGTTAGCGAACCTAACAAAAAGTTGGTCAATAATGCAGACTGGTTTACGGACATTAAAAAAGATGTAGCCATCAGGGTTATGAATCAGGAAATACTTGTGATCAAAGCAGGAAAGGGATCAGGATTTGTATGGGTAGAATTACAGTACATTATATATAGTTGCTACTTTACACCTAAAGAAAACACAGAAAAGTTGGCCTAATCACTAGGGGCATTAAGTGAAGACATAAAAGGTCAGGGAAAGAAAGCAATAATAGCTGGCGACTTTAACGCTAAGTCTCCCTACTAAAGATGTCCAAAGATGGACAAGAAAGTAGACCTGGTCATGGTTGGGCAGCCGAACTTCGTTCTTCAAAATAAAGGAGCAACATCAAGGAGCAACAACTCGTTAGAGGAAATGCTCAATTCATTATAGACCTTACTTTCACCACAAATGACATATAAAATAAGATACAAGACTGGTAAGTACTCGATGGAGAGAGCTTGAGTGATCACCGCTATATTCTGTACAGCATAGAAGAACCCAGAAAACAAATTAGCCATGGAAAAATAAGTGGATGGAATT
The DNA here is from genome assembly GCA_944588485.1 of Phosphuga atrata. Classification (NCBI taxonomy): domain Eukaryota; kingdom Metazoa; phylum Arthropoda; class Insecta; order Coleoptera; family Silphidae; genus Phosphuga; species Phosphuga atrata. The sequence goes on along the minus strand of OX155908.1, from coordinate 18,243,161 downwards.
AGAAAAATTTTGACAGAGATCAAAACTAGTTTGGAAATAGGAGTAGCAAGTACGCATACGCGTAGCGCGGATGCTCTGGTTCAAGTAATGGGGAAGGCATGTGATGCAACTCTAAAAAAGAGAAGAGGATCACCACGGAAAAAGGCCGTGTACTGGTGGAATAATGAAATTTACCCCCCGCACGAAGGCTAAATGTATTTCGGCAAGAAGAAGAAGCCAACGACAACAAGCTAAACAAGGCGGGGAGAACTTGAATAGACTGAAAGAGGTGTACAAGAAATTGAAGAAAGAGTTACGCAACCTAATAAACAAAGCAAAAAGGAGAAAACTTTGTGAGGATCTCGACGAGGATATATGGAGAAAGGCGTTCCGAATTTGCAAAAAATGGCTTCAAATCTTAAGCATTCTTAGCTTAAAAAAGGCTTAAAATCCAACACCCAGTGGTGCAAATGATTATGGAGGGAACACTACAAGTAGTTGAAGGCCTATTCCCACGTCAAGAACCCTTTATCTGGAACCAACCCAAAGTGACCGAAGTACCACTATTTAAAGAACAGGAACTAGTGAATGGCACGAACCACATACGAAACCGAAAAGCCCCAGGACTAGGCGGCTTGCCACCCGAAGTCGTGAAAACCACCGCTCAGCAAAAAATTTTATGCTCGAAGTCTGCTGCATGCTGTAAATTTCCCAGACAAATGGAAACGTGCAATATTAGTTCTTCCAAAGAAAGGAGACAAGCCGATTGGTCAACCATCGTCGTACAGGCCTCTATGCCTGCTAGACGTAGCTGGAAAACTGTTGGAAGCAGTTTTACTGAGTGCTGTTTACTTACTGCAAGATTACAAAAGGAACTTGATGCTGGAATTGCATTATTCGACAGACAGTATGGATTTAGAAAAGGCAGGTCCACGACAGATGCACTAAATGCAGTACTTAAGATCGCAAAGAAGGCAAGAGCAGGTACATCAAGAACCAGAAAAATCTGCTCGTTAATAACTTTTGATGTGCGAAATGTTTTCAACACTACTAGCTGGGAACTTATAATGGGTAAATTGACAAAGAGACGCATAGTTCCATACCTGCCGCGTATGTTGAGAAGCTACCTTAAACACAGAAAACTGGTACTGCAAGCTCAAAACAAGACGGTAGAAGTGGAAGTCAGTTGCGGGGTTCCACAGGGCTTAATTATAGGCCCCACATTATGGAATGTCCTATATGACGACATCCTGAGATTAAAAGTGCCAGAGGGTGCCACAGTTATCGGACGATTTAGCCTTGGAAAACCTTTTAACCCGCATTTAGGCTTTGAAACCGCAAAAAAATGAACACGGGATAATGAAAACCAGGCGATAGGTATTGTAAGCAAGTGGATTACTGGAAGAAAATTAAAACTGGCGCGTGAGGAAACTGAAGCGATCCTGCTGACTGGATAAATAAGACTATTGCCAATAAAATTTAAAGTGGACGAAATAGAGATAATCCCAAAACAGCAGATAAAATACTTATAATTGACAAAGGACTTACTATCGCTGCACATCTCTCAGAGGCTGCAGGAAAAGGATTAAAAACACTGGGCGCTATAGAACAACTAATGCCAAACGTGAGAGGACCCAGAAGTTCAAAGCGCAGACTATTGTGGGGAAGTGTGGGCAAACAGAACGGAAACCGGAAGGAATGAACAGACATTGTCATCCATACAGCGTAAGATTGCACTGCAGATATGCAGTGCATACCGTACGGCAGTGCTTTCCAAACTGTGGGGCGCGCCCCCCTAGGGGGGCACGCAGCTGATTCCAAAATATCATTTTCGAATACAAACCAAAAAAGTCGAATAGGTGTCAAAAAAATTAATCAGAAAAAGGTATCTTACAGATTCCCGAGCCGGTACGTCAACTGTCCCCATTCGCACGGTCAGTTCAAGCAGCTTTCTTCTCCCAATTGGCAGGACCGCCTCGGGTTTATGGGGAGCCAGAGCAAGCCCTTTTTCCCCCATTCACCGATCAATCCTACTAATTGCCTCATTCATTATCACTTTCAGACTTTCTTCCGTTCTTGCGACAGCGACCACCGCTAAGTCATCAGCGTACCCTACGAGTACCGTCGGGCAGCCTCAATCTAAAAACCTCATCATAAAATATGTTCCACAGTATCGGCCCAAGAACCGAACCCTGTGGAACACCCGCACTCATTTTGAAGATTTTACCTTCCACATTCACAATCTCCCTATCATTAAAGTAGCTCCCCACCATCTTTCGAAGGTAGGGAGCTAACCCCCTTTAGTTCCAAAGGCTCCATGATTCCGCCCCATGGGACCGAATTAAAAGCATTTTTCCCGTCCAGGGTTACAAGCACCCAGTAGCTAGGGTACGCCATGGACCCGTATTGGCTAACCTTGCTCTCTCTATCACACGCATCATGGCGTTCACCGTAGTGCGGCCGCCTCTGAACCCATACTGTCCCTCTGAAAGACCCCCCTGCTCTATCGAGATGCTCATTATCTCCGATCATACTCTCAAACATCTTCGCTATCCCATTCAGTAGGCAGATTGGCCTGTATTTGGCTTCCTCTCCTTCCTTTCGCTCTTTTTCAATCATCACCAGTCTCGCTCTCTTCCACTCTTTGGGTAAACTGCCATTCATCAACAATGCATTCATCATGCTCAAGCACATGTCCTCGCACATATGCCCAAACACCTTGCACGCTTCGGGTGGAACACCATCAGGACCCGGCGCTTTTCCCTGCTTCATCCGGCCAATTGCACTTTGCAGCTCGGCCGGACTGAAAAGGGGCGCGAATCCCCATCCCACGGGTTCCAGCCAGTTCATTCGCTCATGTACTGGGAACAGCAAGAACAAGAAACAGCGACAGACTAGACGGACTAGACCGACTAAACAGACTAGACAGACTAGACAGACTAGACAGACTAGACAGACTAGACAGACTAGACAGACTAGACAGACTAGACAGACTAGACAGACCAGACAGACTAGACAGACTAGACAAGCCTAGACAGACCAAACTAGACAGACGAGATTAGACCGACAAGACTAGACCGACAGGATTAGACAGATAAGACTAGACAATCAAGACTAGAAAGACAAGACTAGACGTAATTAAAATTAATTTTAGGCATAATTATGTATTTAGGCTTCGTCATTCGGCATGTAGACTGCATCGACACTTGACCCAAATGTAACTTATGTGATAGTGATTGCAAAAACTCATTTCGCAGACAAAAATAGAAACCGCGAGTTCATTCCTCGCCAAATTACGACATTTAGTCAACATAATCAACAAGTTTGCTTACTCATTGTTACTTCACAATTAGACTTAGTCATTCTAAATTTGATTTAAATTAGATAGTTTCTAGTTTAACGGCTAAGCTAAAAGGAATGTTAGACTAATTCTGAAAGGATTTCAAAACCAAATACTAGTTTAAGTTGAAACAACGACCTTACTCTAAGCTATTTAACTTAGTCTAGTCCATATAATCGCGACTAAGTCTATAACTTACGTACACAAAACATGATGCGTTGTCGACTCAATCACTGATAACTGTTAAATGAATAGGAATAACAAACATACGTTTGTTTTATTTGGTGCTATTAAGTAAGCGTTAAACGATTTAGTGTAGATAACAACAAAGTAAATATAGCTCACTTAACTGATAAAATTAAACTTTTCAACTGGATTTTTTTATTCCGAACTATACTGAGTTTAAGCGACTGTAACTAAAGAACTAGTTTGACTAGCATAAATTAGTGAACATCGCCTTGTAGAGAATTTAATTAGCTGCATACAAATTAAGTTTGGTGTAGCTAGTCCAACTAGTTAAGCTGCAGTCAAAAGTGTAAATAGCTTTAACTTTCAAAATGTTGCTTAATTAATAGACTAACTTTGAACGAAAATATCTCAAGAAATAGTTAGACTAGCTCAAACTGGCATATAAGGGTTTTAAGGTTATTTGATTAGCTATTTATTTATATATTGTTATATTAGCTAATTAAGACGGAATTTGGTGTAGTTAGAGCAAGTATCCTAGTTATAGTCGATTAAATTGTAACGGCAAAGGCAACTAAGTACACCAAGCTTATTTGAAGAAATCTAGTTTACATCACCTTATAAGGAATTTAATTAACTACATGTTGACTAAATCTGTTTAAGCTAGTCCAACTAGTTCAGACGCAGATGGACAAAGTTGCTGTGTTAGTGATGTATTACACTACCCAATCGCTAGGGTCCCTATATCCTAGGTAAGGTAATAACGGAAGCCCTGCTGTTCCCGATCGTAGAAGGGAGCCACCCACGCCCACCTTATGAACCGATTGGGAAGTCTAATAAGGCTTTAACCGGTGGGTACGTGCACGATGCGGATTAGTATTTGGCGAACTGAGTGCAAACTTATTCGTCAGAGTTAGTGTGTAGACGAGCGCGATATCACGCAAACTGACGCAATCCCGATTGAGCAGTTATCGATTCGATTTTGTTTTAGCCAACTACACAAAAACAAAAATACCAAATCATCAACCAAAAGTTGACTACATAGTGTAGATAGCATCTGGATTAAAACTATGTATTTATTAAGACTTGAGTACCAACTGGTCAAACTGTCTAAGTATATAGAGTACTTATCTAAACTAAACTAGAAACTATCTAAGGTAGTCTAAATCCAAATTTAGAATGATTAAGTCTAATTATGAACTAACAATGAGCAAACCTGTTGATTATATTGACTTAATGACGTAATTTGGCGAGAAATGAACTCACGGTTTCTATTTTTATTTGCGAATTGCGTATTTTCAATCACTTTATTTATAAATTACATTTGGGTCAAGTACCGATGCAGTCTACATGCCGAACGACGAAGCCTAAATACATAATTAAGTCTAAAATTAATTTTAATTAAATCTAGTGTTGTCGGTCTAGTCTTGTCGGTCTAGTATTGTCGGTCTAGTATTGTCGGTCTTGTCTTGTCGGTCTAGTCTTGTCGGTCTAGTCTTGTCGGTCTAGTCTTATCGGTCTAGTCTTATCGGTCTAGTCTTGACGGTCTAGTCTTGACGGTCTAGTCTTGACGGTCTAGTCTTGTCTGTCTAGTCAGCCTAGTCTTGTCGGTCTAGTCGTGCCGGTCTAGTCATGTCCTTCTAGTCTTGTCGATATAGTCTTCTGGGTCTAGGCATGTCGGTCTAGTCTTGTCTATCTATTCTGTTTAGTCGGTCTAGTATGTCTAATCCGTCTAGTCCGTCCAGTGCGTCTAGACGGTCTAGTCCGTCTACTGCGGCTAGTCCGCATAGACGGTCTAGCCCGTCTAGTCCGTTTACTCAGTCTAGTCCGTCGAGAGTCCAGAAGTCTAGACGGTCTAGTCGGTCTATAATTATTTCTCAAGATATCCTATCAGGAAACACTACTAATTTTGAGCAAATTTTGTATGTAATTTCCAAGTTTTTTGTTTGGAATTGACGAGATTAAACGGTTAAATTCGTGGTAATTTCCGGTCGCAAAACCAACTTCCTGGATAGAATTCGCAAGTCTAAACTGTGCTGAAATAAGAAATGAAAAGCGGAAGTCGCTACGATAAGTACTTCCCAAGATATCTCAACCGGAAATGAAGACTAATTTTGAGCAAATTTTGTTTGTAATTTCCAAGTTTTTTGTTTGGAATAGACGCGATTAATCGGTGTAATTCGCGTTAATTGCCGGTCGCAAAACCAACTTACTGGATAGAAGCAGCAAGTTTAAACTGTGCTGAAACAGGAAATGGAAACCGGAAATCGCTACGATAATTATTTCTCAAGATATCTTAAGAAATGAAGACTAATTTTGAGCAAATGCTGCTTGTGTAGGGACTCATTATTGACAAGATGAGTTGCACAGGTTCGGGTTTTTCCTAAACCGTTTTATGGCCCAGACCGTTTTATAAGCGGGCTGGAGCTGATCAAACAAAGCCGATAGGTTCGGGTTTTTCTTAATCGTTTCATGGCCCAGACCGTTTTTATGAGCGGGCTGGAGCCGATCAAACAATACCGATTTTTCCTCCCTCTTACTTGGCGTCAGCACCAATAGGAGGGAAGAACGAACAACCAATCGGGACAACGGAAAACCTCTCCCACCAAAGTTACCAGAGAGAAGATGCGTTTGACCGAGGGATAAAAGGACGGGACGGGAGTGACACCAGGGGACAGTTTTGAGAAACAACTTCGAGAGACAACTTCGAAACAACATCCAGACACAACTTCCAGCAGAACATCAGTGAACACAACTTCCAGCAGAACATCAGAGATAACTTCCACAACTCGCATCAAAACCGGCACGCGTCACGTGACGCGCAATAAAAAGTTACATCGTCTCCGGGTTTGTTATTTTCCTTTTCTCCACACACTACCCCGTCACCAAAGTGGTGACCCCGACGTGATCTACATATTTTACAAGTGACGGTGGTAGCAACGTGCGCCAAGACACTCGCGACAAGCTATGGCGAATAACCACTCCAACGGGGCGCGAGTGAGACTGCCCGCATTTCTACCAGAGGACCCGGACCTCTGGTTCCAACTAACTGATTGGGCATTGAAAAACGCTGGTGTCACTACCAGTACCGAGAAGTTCGAATACATCGGTACGTCGCTCGAGCCGCGGTACGCTAAGGAGATCCGCGACCTACTTCTCGACCCACCAAAGGAAGCCGACGACCCGTATCAGAAGCTGAAGGACGAACTTATCAGGAGACTCGGAAAAACACAGCAACAACGGACGCGGCAGTTGTTGGAGCGCGAGGACATCGGCGACCGAACTCCGTCACAATTTTTGCGACATCTGCAGCTACTTGCCGGCGAACACGGGGCCCAGGACATCACCAAGGCCCTCTGGATGGACCGCCTCAACCCGGTCGTGCGGGCCTGCCTAGCGACGCAGCAAGAAAACACCTCCCTCGACGAGTTGGCCAGGATCGCGGACAACGTTTTGGCCTCGATCGGGACCCTACAGCCGCGAAACCAGGTATCCGCAGTGTCATCTTCCCTCGAGTCGAAGATCTTAGAGCAATTGGCCGGCCTCCAACGACAATTGGCGGAGGTGCAGATAGACAACCGACGGGAAATCTCGGCCATTAGGTCAGAGCTCCAGCAAGCGCGCCGCAGCCGTTCAATCAGTCGAGACCGCTCGGATCGGTCACCGTCGAACCGCAACCGCTCAGGTTCTCGCCTTCCGGTCCAGTACGACGGAATGTGCTGGTACCATTACACGTTCGGTGACAGTGCGCGCAAATGCAGGCCTCCGTGCGAGTTAAACGCCGTCTTCACCGCGCGTTCGGGAAACTAAGCGGATCATCGCTTATGGCGGCAAGCGATGACTGCCCAAACGTACGCCGCTTGTTCGTGCCAGATCGCATTAGCGGCACGAAATTTCTGATAGACACTGGTTCGGATCTGTGTATTTTTCCCCGTAAACTTGTGCGTGGTCGCCGGACAAAGACGAACTACGAACTTTCCGCAGCAAACAACACGCCGATTGCGACGTACGGCTCAGTGACAATGACATTGGATTTCGGATTGAGACGCGACTTCACGTGGAACCTTGTGATCGCGGACGTAACACGCGCGATTATTGGCGCCGATTTCCTGGCTCACTACGGCCTGCTGGTAGACATGCGAAACAAACATCTCGTAGATAGCCTGACGCAAGTCAAGACGACCGGAAATAGGCCGAGTTCGGGTAACATCGCAAGTGTCAAAATCGTCATCGGAAATTCTGAATATCACGAGCTTTTGCAGCGCTACCCAGAAATCACGCGACCCGACGGAGCATGCAAGGCACCAACAGTGAAACACAGCACCGTCCACCACATACACACGACGCCTGGACCACCTGAAGCCGCAAGACCGCGTCGACTTGCCCCGGACCGACTGTTGAACGCCAGAAAGGAGTTCGAGTCCATGCTGCGGTTGGGCATTTGCCGCCCATCTAAGAGCAGTTGGGCTTCACCTTTGCACATGGTGCCAAAGAAAGGCGACGAATGGCGTCCCTGTGGTGATTATCGGGCCCTCAACGCACGCACCATCCCGGATCGTTACCCGGTGCGCCACATCGAAGACTTCGCGCAGACGCTCAATGGGAAGAAGATCTTTACCTCGATCGATTTGGTAAGGGCATATCACCAAATTCCAGTCGCGGAAGAAGACGTTCCTAAAACGGCCATTGCCACACCATTTGGATTATTCGAGTTTCCATCCATGAGCTTCGAGTTGCGAAACGCCGCGCAAACGTTCCAGCGGTTCATCGACGAAGTCCTCCGCGGTTTGGATTTCTGCTACGCTTACATAGACGACATCTTGGTGGCATCATCGTCCGAAGAGGAGCATCGTGGTCATCTGCAAATCCTGTTCGAACGCTTGCAGCAGTTTGGTGTCGTGATCAACCCCAACAAGTGCTGTTTCGGCGCGGCAACCATACAGTTTCTAGGGTACCGCGTCTCCGAGAGAGGAACAGAACCGCTTCCCGAAAAAGTCGCCGCGATCCGAGAATATGAGAAGCCGAAGACTGCCAAAGGACTACGGCAGTTCCTGGGGATGCTCAATTTTTATCGAAGGTTTCTACCCAGGGCTGCTAAAACACAGGCGAACATCAACGACCTTCTCAAAGGTAACATCAAGGGGAGCACGCCGATTCAGTGGAACAACGGAGCCGAGGCAGCCTTCATGCAGTGCAAGGAGGAGCTGGCCACCGCAGCACTCTTGGCGCATCCTCGACCCGGCGCAGACCTGTCTCTGGTGTGCGACGCGTCGGACTACAGCATAGGCGCAGTCCTTCAACAACGAGTCGACGATCACTGGGAGCCGCTTGGATTCTTTTCAAAGAAGCTTAGTAGCTCCGAGAATAAATATAGCGCATACGATCGGGAGCTCCTAGCGATTTACTGTGCAGTTCAGCATTTCAGGCATATGGTCGAGGGCCGTACGTTTACCATCCTCACGGACCACAAGCCGCTAATTTTCGCCTTCCGCCAGAGATCCGACAAATGCTCGCCACGCCAATTCCGTCACCTGGACTTGATTAGCCAATTTACAACCGACATCAGGCACATCGCGGGGCAAGACAACGTCGTCGCCGACGCTCTATCCAGGGTCGACGAGATCACTGTTCCAATGGACTTCGAGGCTCTGGCGACATCGCAGCAACAAGATCAGGAACTTCAAGGACTCTTGCAAGATGACAGCTCCGAGCTGGACTTGCGACAAATCCGCATTCCGGGTTCAGACGCCGCGATCTTCTGCGACGTCAAAACACACACTGCCAGGCCTTTTCTCACGACGCCGTTCCGCAGGGCAGCCTTCGACGCCATCCACGGGCTGTCTCATCCTGGGATCAGGGCAACAACGAAAATGATGACACAGCGCTACGTTTGGCCCTCCATCAACGTGAACTGTCGCACCTGGGCACGAGCTTGTATCCAGTGTCAGCAATCTAAGGTCACCAGGCATGTATCCGCTCCAGTCGGCTCATTTGCAGCACCTTCCCGCCGGTTCGAGCACGTTCATCTGGACCTGATCATCATGCCGTACTCGCAGGGATACAGGTACTGCGCCTAACCTGCGTTGATCGTTTCTCGCGATGGCCGGAGGCAATCCCTCTACAGGACCAGGAAGCCGAAACCGTTGCCCGCGCTTTCTACAACAGCTGGGTTGCACGTTTTGGCACACCTCTCCGGATCACCACCGACCAAGGCAGGCAGTTCGAGTCCCACCTGTTCCGCTGCCTCAACCAACTCCTAGGGACGACGCACCTGCACACAACGGCGTACCACCCAGCGGCCAATGGCATGGTCGAACGTTTTCATCGGCAGCTAAAAAGCTCCATCAAGTGCTTGCAGGCTACTCGGTGGACTGAAACGCTCCCAACGGTGCTACTTGGCATACGTGCAGCTTGGAAGGACGACCTACAGGCGACAACAGCCGAGATGGTCTACGGTCAGCCCCTTCGCCTTCCCGGAGAATTCCTGGTATCCCGGGCGATCCCAGAGGTCGACAACTCCGCTGAATTCGTGAAGGAACTTCGTCAACGCTTCGAGACACTCCGTCCAGTCAGTGGGTCCAGGCACGGTGAGCGCAGAATCTTCGTCTTTAAGGATCTCGTCACTGCTACCCACGTTTTTGTGCGCCACGACGCACCAAACGGACCTCTCCAACTGCCGTATGATGGTCCGTACAAAGTAATTTCTCGCACTGACAAGGTTTTCATTCTCTTGATGCGGGGAAGACACGTACCAGTTACGATCGATAGACTCAAACCTGCGTACATCATCGACGAGAACATCGAAAAACCAGAGCTGGAGAGCGACTCCGATGACGACCCTCCGGACGACGCGGGCGGAACCCAAGCTCCCATGCAACCAGCGCCAGCACCAGCACCATCGCTTGCACCCCAACCTGTGACTCCCAACACCGACCCAGGCCTCCGAACAAGATCAGGACGCCGCGTTAGATTCACCGAATTTTACCAGGCCGGTTTGAGATAAACCCTGTAACTTTGTAAATTATGCACTTGTATCGTTAATCACTAGCAGGGGGGTCCTGTAGGGACTCATTATTGACAAGATTAGTTGCACAGGTTCGGGTTTTTCCTAAACCGTTTTATGGCCCAGACCGTTTTATAAGCGGGCTGGAGCTGATCAAACAAAGCCGATAGGTTCGGGTTTTTCTTAATCGTTTTATGGCCCAGACCGTTTTTATGAGCGGGCTGGAGCCGATCAAACAATACCGATTTTTCCTCCCTCTTACTTGGCGTCAGCACCAATAGGAGGGAAGAACGAACAACCAATCGGGACAACGGAAAACCTCTCCCACCAAAGTTACCAGAGGGAAGATGCGTTTGACCGAGGGATAAAAGGACGGGACGGGAGTGACACCAGGGGACAGTTTTGAGAAACAACTTCGAGAGACAACTTCGAAACAACATCCAGACACAACTTCCAGCAGAACATCAGTGAACACAACTTCCAGCAGAACATCAGAGATAACTTCCACAACTCGCATCAAAACCGGCACGCGTCACGTGATGCGCAATAAAAAGTTACATCGTCTCCGGGTTTGTTATTTTCCTTTTCTCCACACACTACCCCGTCACCAAACTTGTAATTTCCAAGTTCTTTGTTTGGAATAAACACAACAGGATACAGTCATATGGCGGAGATCAAGAAGCTGTTCTCAGTGCAAGAGCGAGTGAACTGGCTGGAACCCGTGGGAATTAGATCGGTGCCCCTTTTCACCCCGGCCGAGATGGAGAGTGCTGTTGGCCCGATGAAGGAGGGAAAAGAGCCGGGTCCTGATGGTGTTCCACCCGAAGCGTGCTAGGTGTTTGGGTATGTGTGCAAGGACATGTGTTTGAGCATGATGAATGAATTGCTGATGAATGGCAGTTACCCATGGCAGATGATTGAAAAAGAGCGAAAGGAAGGAGAGGAAGCCACTCACAGGCTACAGGCCAATCTTCCTACTGAATGGGATAGCGAAGATGCGTGATAGTATGATCGGAGCTAGGATAAATAACAATCTCGAGAGGGCTAGGAGTCTTTCAGAAGAACAATATGGGTTCAGAGGTGGCCGCTCTACGGTGAACGCAATGATGCCAGTGATAGAGAGAGCAAGGTTAGCCAATACGTACCCGTAACTACTGCGTGCTTGTAACCTTTGACATCAAAAATACTCTCAATTCGGTCTCATGGGGCGGAATCATGTAGGCTTTGGAACTAAATGGGGTAGCTCCTTATCTTCGAAAGATGGTGGGCAGCTGCTTGAATGATAGGGAGATATTGACTGTGGAAAGTAAAATGATTGCGGTGTTCCACAGGGTTCGGTTCTTGAACCGATACTGTGGAACATATTTTATGATGCGGTTTCAAGATTAAGGCTGCTAGACGGGGTTACACTCGTCGGGTACGCAGATGACTTAGGCTACGGCCTGAGGGAAAATACGTTGAGCGGGGAGCGGGGCGTGCAGTTAAAGCGGGCAATGGGCGTCAAATGTCTGGCTGGCTGAGTGATGAGCGTGACGTGCAGCTGCATCCGGCGCGGCGGTCTTCCACTCATCTCAGTGACCTAGCCTAGCTCAAGTCTCAAGAAATCAGTTCCATAGACAGCGTTGTCGTGGTCAAGTTGATTTACCATCATGGCATCTTATGACGTTTTCGACATGTTTTTGAAGGAAAATTCTTTATTAAAAATGGACCTATTATCAAAGGATGGTTCTTGTGCTGTTGTAAAACAAAGAAAAAAGTTTGGAGAATCTTTTGCTTTGTGTTTGATATTTTTAAAGAGGGGGTGACTTGATAACGAAATTTCTGGTTTAGCCTGAATATGGGAAATAATGTCCTCAAACAACATACTGCACGCTGTAGAGGAACGCTATTCACATACTGATTTGAAATGAGCGTGCACGCCACGCTGCCCGCCCCGCTGGACGCAAACCCAAACGCCCCGCTCACTTACCAAGCTACTCCTTATTCAGGACACCTGCTACTAAGACCATGTGTTTGAGATGCACGCTGCACGCCCCGCCCCGCCCCACGCTCGGTTTGAGCGGGCACGCAGGCCGTAGCCTTAGCGATTGTCGCTGTCGCCAGAACGGAAGAAAGGCTGAAAGCGATAATGCATGATAATGCAATTAGTGGAGTTCACCGGTGGATGGGGGAAAGGGGGCTTGCTCTGGCTACTTGTTTAGCCTTGTCTGTCTAGTCTAGAGTAAATGATCTTAGAAAGAGGGAGTTGAAAAATGATTTGAAGTTGAATGCCAAGATGTGTACGAGAAGCAATTTGCCTTCAGGAAGGGACTCTCGACAATTGGCGCCATTATAAGAGTGCTCAAGGTGGCAGAAGCCGCTTCGGCTGGATCCGGAGGAACAGAAATATTTGCGCACTTGTAACGCTAGATGTCCAAAACGCCTTGAACTCCGCTGCCTAGAACACCGGAGCTGGAGCTGATTTCTGCTCCATATTCCAGGCCGAATTAATCGCCGTAAACCGAGCGCTTGTGTATATTAGATCCAACATTAATGGCTTCGCCGGCTGCTCCATCCTGTCTGATCCGTTCTAGAAGCTCTACAACAAATGTCAGCTCCTACGGAACTACTCATAGAAACGTGGGAGATCGCGCGCGAAATATCGCAGCAAATAGAACTGCGCTGGAATTGGGTTCGAGCTCAAAAACGCTCAATCGGAACAAGATAGCAGATGCGTTGGCCAGACTGGCCTCGGGTATAGATTCTCCTCAGGAGCCAGGAAGTCAACTTCCTGTACTTTTAATAAAACATCACGCAGAGATGTGAGGAGCAGAATCTCTCTCTTCTTTTTCAGGGAATGGCAAACACGTTGGGAGAACACCCAAAACGGAAGCTGGACCAGGAATTTCATCCAATCGATCAAGAGAATCGAAATCTGTAGGGGTATTCCACAGGGCTTAGATATGGGGTCCACGATTTGGAATATACTATATGACCGCGTCCTTGGGCTTGAATTGCCCGAGGTGCAAAATAGTGTAACAAAAAGAGCAATATAGCAAATACTCGATGGATGAAGGAAATTCTTGGATGGAGGAAAAGCATCTAAGACTCGCCCCACAGAAAACAGAATCGATCTTATTGACTGGAAGAAGGAAACTAGAACAAGTTCTTTTTCAAATAAAAAAAAAACAAGCAAATCATACTCAAAGATGCTGTCAAATACGAAATATAGGCGTAACCATCGACAAGAAAGTTTCCATTAGGAAACACATCATACATGCTGCCGCGAAGGCACTCAAAACCTCGCTAAGCTTAAGCCGAACGCAAGCAAAAGGTGACTACTATGCTCGGTAGCTAACTCGGCCATGCTATATGGCAGCGAAAGATGCTGTCAAATACTTAGGCGTCACCATCGACAAGAAAGTCTATTAGAAACACATCATACTTCCTGCCGCGAAGGCACTCAAAAACTCGGTAAGCTTATGCCGAACGCAAGCAAAGGTTGACTGCTATGCTCGGTAGCTAACTCTGCCATGCTATATGGCAGAGTTAACGACCCTCCTACAGCATGGGAGTGGGCATTGCAAAAAGCACTTCTCCGACCAAAACTAGCCTCTATCCAAAGAACAATTATGTTGAGCGTTATAAGTGCATTTAGGTCGGTCTCGTCTCGCACAGTCTCGGTGATGTTGCCCTTCTGATTGAAGGTATAGCGTCAATATCATGCCTTGTTCAAGAAAAAAACAACCTGTACAAGTCAAGAAAAAGTGGCGTAGAAATACACAAGGACGAACGGAGGAAGAGGGCAAAATCAGAACTGCTCGTAAGTTGTCAAAAGTAACTAAAGGGGAGTGAACACGACTCTTGATCCCAGAAGTAAAGCCATGGGTAACAAGAAAACACGGGGAAGTAAATTACTACCTAACCCAAGCACTACTACCTTAACCCAGCATACCTGTATAATATCAGGAGAGCAGCGGATGATCTATGCGTCTACACACAAGTGTGTCTCACTCAATCTTTGAATCTCCCAGATGGTTACTGGAGGGAGACAACTGAAGTGGCAAAACGAATGCACCCTTACAAACAAGAACAATGACAAAGATAATGTTAAAGGCTGAAGAAAACTGGAGAGACACAGATACCATGACTAGGGACATATTCAGCAAGAAGGAAAATCACGACAGGGGTCTGGGTTCTGTCTAATCTTGTCTCTTTAGTCTTGTCTGTCTAGTCTTGCACCTCTAGTCTTGACCGTCAAGTATTGTCCGTCTAGTTTTGTCCGTCTAGCCTTGACCGTCTAGTCTTGTCCGTCTAGCCTTGTCCGTCTAGTATTGTCCGTCTAGTCTTGCCCGTCTAGTCTTGTCCGTCTAGTCTTATTCGCCTAGTCTAGTCCGTCTAGTCTTGTCCATCTAGTCTTGTCCATCTAGTCTTGTCCGTCTAGTCTTATCCGTCTAGTCTTGACCGTTTAGTCTTTTCCGTCTAGTCTTGTTCGTCTAGTCTCGTCCGTCTAGTTTTGTCCGTCTAGTCTTGTCCGTCTAGTCTTTTCAGTCTAGTCTTGTTGGTTTAGTCTTGTTGGTCTAGTCTTGTCCATCTAGTTATGTCCGTCCAGTCTTGCCCGTCTAGTCTTGTCTGTCTAGTCTTGTCCGTCTAGTCTTGTCCGTCTAGTCTTGTCCGTCTAGTCTTGCCCGTCTAGTCTTGCCTGTCTAGTCTTGACCGTCTAGTCTCGTCCGTCTATTTTTGTCCGTCTAGTCTTGTCCGTCTAGTCTTGTCCGTCTAGTCTTGCCCTTCTAGTCTTGCCCGTCTAGTCTTGTCCATCTAGTCTTGTCCGTCTAGTCTTGTCCGTCTAGTCTTGTCCGTCTAGTCTTGTCCGTCTAGTCTTCTCCGTCTAGTCTTGCCCGTCTAGTCTTGTCCATCTAGTCTTGTCCGTCTAGTCTTGTCCGCCTAGTCTTGTCCGTCTAGTCTTGTCCGTCTAATCTTGTCCGTCTAGTCTTTTCCGTCTAGTCTTGTCCGTCTAGTCTTGTCCGTCTAGTCTTTTCCGTCTAGTCCGTCTAGTTATGACCGTCTAGTCCGTCTAGTTATGACCGTCTAGTCTTGCCCGTCTAGTCTTGTCCGTCTAGTCTTGTCCGTCTAGTCTTGTCCGTCTAGTCTTGTCTGTCTAGTCCTGTCCGTCTAGTCTTCCCCGTCTAGTCTGGTCCGTCTATGTCTGGGTTCTGTCTAATCTTGTCTCTTTAGTCTTGTCTGTCTAGTCTTGCACGTCTAGTCTAGTTTTGTCCGTCTAGCCTTGACCGTCTAGTCTTGTCCGTCTAGTCTTGTCCGTCTAGTATTGTCCGTCTAGTCTTGTCCGTCTAGTCTTGTCAAGTATTGTCCGTCTAGTTTTGTCCGTCTAGCCTTGACCGTCTAGTCTTGTCCGTCTAGTCTTGTCCGTCTAGTATTGTCCGTCTAGCCTTGACCGTCTAGTCTTGTCCGTCTAGTCTTATTCGCCTAGTCTAGTCCGTCTAGTCTTGTCCATCTAGTCTTGTCCATCTAGTCTTGTCCGTCTAGTCTTATCCGTCTAGTCTTGTCCGTTTAGTCTTTTCCGTCTAGTCTTGTTCGTCTAGTCTTGTCCGTCTAGTTTTGTCCGTCTAGTCTTGTCCGTCTAGTCTTTTCAGTCTAGTCTTGTTCGTCTAGTCTTGTCCATCTAGTAATGTCCGTCCAGTCTTGACCGTCTAGTCTTGTCCGTCTAGTCTTGTCCGTCTAGTCTTGTCCGTCTAGTCTTACCCGTCTAGTCTTGCCCGTCTAGTCTTGACCGTCTAGTCTCGTCCGACTATTTTTGTCCGTCTAGTCTTGTCCGTCTAGTCTTGTCCGTCTAGTCTTGCCCTTCTAGTCTTGCCCGTCTAGTCTTGTCCATCTAGTCTTGTCCGTCTAGTCTTGTCCGTCTAGTCTTGTCCGTCTAGTCTTGTCCGTCTAGTCTTGTCCGTCTAGTCTTGTCCGTCTAGTCTTGTCTGTCTAGTCCTGTCCGTCTAGTCTTCCCCGTCTAGTCTGGTCCGTCTATGTCTGGGTTCTGTCTAATCTTGTCTGTCTAGTCTTGCACGTCTAGTCTAGTTTTGTCCGTCTAGCCTTGACCGTCTAGTCTTGTCCGTCTAGTCTTGTCCGTCTAGTATTGTCCGTCTAGTCTTGTCCGTCTAGTCTTGTCAAGTATTGTCCGTCTAGTTTTGTCCGTCTAGCCTTGACCGTCTAGTCTTGTCCGTCTAGTCTTGTCCGTCTAGTATTGTCCGTCTAGTCTTGTCCGTCTAGTCTTGTCCGTCTAGTCTTGCCCGTCTAGTCTTGTCCGTCTAGTCTTATTCGCCTAGTCTAGTCCGTCTAGTCTTGTCCATCTAGTCTTGTCCATCTAGTCTTGTCCGTCTAGTCTTGTCCGTCTAGTATTGTCCGTCTAGTCTTGTCAAGTATTGTCCGTCTAGTTTTGTCCGTCTAGCCTTGACCGTCTAGTCTTGTCCGTCTAGTCTTGTCCGTCTAGTATTGTCCGTCTAGTCTTGTCCGTCTAGTCTTGTCCGTCTAGTCTTGTCCGTCTAGTCTTGTCCGTCTAGTCTTGTCCGTCTAGTCTTATTCGCCTAGTCTAGTCCGTCTAGTCTTGTCCATCTAGTCTTGTCCATCTAGTCTTGTCCGTCTAGTCTTATCCGTCTAGTCTTGTCCGTTTAGTCTTTTCCGTCTAGTCTTGTTCGTCTAGTCTTGTCCGTCTAGTTTTGTCCGTCTAGTCTTGTCCGTCTAGTCTTGTCCGTCTAGCCTTGACCGTCTAGTCTTGTCCGTCTAGTCTTGTCCGTCTAGTATTGTCCGTCTAGTCTTGTCCGTCTAGTCTTGTCAAGTATTGTCCGTCTAGTTTTGTCCGTCTAGCCTTGACCGTCTAGTCTTGTCCGTCTAGTCTTGTCCGTCTAGTATTGTCCGTCTAGTCTTGTCCGTCTAGTCTTGTCCGTCTAGTCTTGCCCGTCTAGTCTTGTCCGTCTAGTCTTATTCGCCTAGTCTAGTCCGGCTAGTCTTGTCCATCTAGTCTTGTCCATCTAGTCTTGTCCGTCTAGTCTTGTCCGTCTAGTATTGTCCGTCTAGTCTTGTCCGTCTAGTCTTGTCAAGTATTGTCCGTCTAGTTTTGTCCGTCTAGCCTTGACCGTCTAGTCTTGTCCGTCTAGTCTTGTCCGTCTAG
This sequence comes from Phosphuga atrata, assembly GCA_944588485.1. Lineage (NCBI taxonomy): Eukaryota > Metazoa > Arthropoda > Insecta > Coleoptera > Silphidae > Phosphuga > Phosphuga atrata. Next base: position 18,225,500 of record OX155908.1, on the reverse strand, counting down.
TATTGTCCGTCTAGTCTTGTCCGTCTAGTCTTGTCCGTCTAGTCTTGTCCGTCTAGTCTTGTCCGTCTAGTCTTGTCCGTCTAGTCTTATTCGCCTAGTCTAGTCCGTCTAGTCTTGTCCATCTAGTCTTGTCCATCTAGTCTTGTCCGTCTAGTCTTATCCGTCTAGTCTTGTCCGTTTAGTCTTTTCCGTCTAGTCTTGTTCGTCTAGTCTTGTCCGTCTAGTTTTGTCCGTCTAGTTTTGTCCGTCTAGTCTTGTCCGTCTAGCCTTGACCGTCTAGTCTTGTCCGTCTAGTCTTGTCCGTCTAGTATTGTCCGTCTAGTCTTGTCCGTCTAGTCTTGTCAAGTATTGTCCGTCTAGTTTTGTCCGTCTAGCCTTGACCGTCTAGTCTTGTCCGTCTAGTCTTGTCCGTCTAGTATTGTCCGTCTAGTCTTGTCCGTCTAGTCTTGTCCGTCTAGTCTTGCCCGTCTAGTCTTGTCCGTCTAGTCTTATTCGCCTAGTCTAGTCCGTCTAGTCTTGTCCATCTAGTCTTGTCCATCTAGTCTTGTCCGTCTAGTCTTGTCCGTCTAGTCTTGTCCGTCTAGTCTTGTCAAGTATTGTCCGTCTAGTTTTGTCCGTCTAGCCTTGACCGTCTAGTCTTGTCCGTCTAGTCTTGTCCGTCTAGTATTGTCCGTCTAGTCTTGTCCGTCTAGTCTTGTCCGTCTAGTCTTGTCCGTCTAGTCTTGTCTGTCTAGTCCTGTCCGTCTAGTCTTCCCCGTCTAGTCTTGTCCGTCTATGTCTGGGTTCTGTCTAATCTTGTCTGTCTAGTCTTGCACGTCTAGTCTAGTTTTGTCCGTCTAGCCTTGACCGTCTAGTCTTGTCCGTCTAGTCTTGTCCGTCTAGTATTGTCCGTCTAGTCTTGTCCGTCTAGTCTTGTCAAGTATTGTCCGTCTAGTTTTGTCCGTCTAGCCTTGACCGTCTAGTCTTGTCCGTCTAGTCTTGTCCGTCTAGTATTGTCCGTCTAGTCTTGTCCGTCTAGTCTTGCCCGTCTAGTCTTGTCCGTCTAGTCTTATTCGCCTAGTCTAGTCCGTCTAGTCTTGTCCATCTAGTCTTGTCCATCTAGTCTTGTCCGTCTAGTCTTGTCCGTCTAGTATTGTCCGTCTAGTCTTGTCCGTCTAGTCTTGTCAAGTATTGTCCGTCTAGTTTTGTCCGTCTAGCCTTGACCGTCTAGTCTTGTCCGTCTAGTCTTGTCCGTCTAGTATTGTCCGTCTAGTCTTGTCCGTCTAGTCTTGTCCGTCTAGTCTTGTCCGTCTAGTCTTGTCCGTCTAGTCTTGTCCGTCTAGTCTTGTCCGTCTAGTCTTGTCCGTCTAGTCTTATTCGCCTAGTCTAGTCCGTCTAGTCTTGTCCATCTAGTCTTGTCCATCTAGTCTTGTCCGTCTAGTCTTATCCGTCTAGTCTTGTCCGTTTAGTCTTTTCCGTCTAGTCTTGTTCGTCTAGTCTTGTCCGTCTAGTTTTGTCCGTCTAGTCTTGTCCGTCTAGTCTTTTCAGACTTTGTTCGTCTAGTCTTGTCCATCTAGTTATGTCCGTCCAGTCTTGCCCGTCTAGTCTTGTCCGTCTAGTCTTGTCCGTGTAGTCTTGTCCGTCTAGTCTTGCCCGTCTAGTCTTGCCCGTCTAGTCTTGTCCGTCTAGTCTTGTCCGTGTAGTCTTGTCCGTCTAGTCTTGCCCGTCTAGTCTTGCCCGTCTAGTCTTGACCGTCTAGTCTCGTCCGACTATTTTTGTCCGTCTAGTCTTGTCCGTCTAGTCTTGCCCTTCTAGTCTTGCCCGTCTAGTCTTGTCCATCTAGTCTTGTCCGTCTAGTCTTGTCCGTCTAGTCTTGTCCGTCTAGTCTTGTCCGTTTAGTCTTGTCCGTCTAGTCTTGTCCGCCTAGTCTTGTCCGTCTTGTCTTGTCCGTCTAATCTTGTCCGTCTAGTCTTGTCCGTCTAGTCTTGTCCGTCTGGTCTTGTCCGTCTAGTCTTTTCCGTCTAGTCTTTTCCGTCTAGTCTTGTTCGCCTAGTCTAGTCCGTCTAGTCTTGCCCGTCTAGTCTTGTCCGTCTAGTCTTGTCCGTCTAGTCTTGTCCGTCTAGTCTTGTCCGTCTAGTCTTGTCTGTCTAGTCTTGTCCGTCTAGTCTTCCCCGTCTAGTCTGGTCCGTCTATGTTTGTCCGTCTTCTCTTGTCCGTCTAGTCTTGTCCGTCTAGTCTTGTCCGTCTAGTCTTGTCCGTCTAGTCTTGTCGGTCTAGTCTTGTCCGTCTAGTCTTCCCCGTCTAGTCTTGTTCGTCTATGTTTGTCCGTCTAGTCTTGTCCGTCTAGTCTTGTCCGTCTAGTCTTGTCCGTCTAGTCTTGTCCGTCTAGTCTTGTCCCTCTAGCCTTGTCAGTCTAGTCTTATCTGCCCAGTTATGCCTGTCCAGTCTTATCTGTCCAGTCTTCTAGATCTAGTCCTGTCTGTCCGTCTAGTCCGTGTAGTCCGTCTAGTCAGTCTAGCCCATCTAGTCCGTCTAGTCCAAGCAAAGATATGAGAGCGATCAAGAGGTTTGAACAACCCCAGCCGTTCTGGTGAGGAGGGCAGAGGAAGTCTCTTATGCACAGATAGTAAATGCCATAAAGAATGAAGGGATGTGGTGGATATACATGTAAAAAAAGCTGGGGACCTCATGCTTAGAGTGAAAGACGAGGGGGAAAAGTAGCGACTGTCTGAGAGAATAGTCCAAGTGAAAGAGGTGAGTGAGATCAGAACGGAGATGGGCTACCACCAAAGTTCCCTCTAAGCTGCGCGGGTGCGCGTCCGTGCACTAATTTTTCGAAAGTTGCGCAGCCGTTTTTGTATTCCGCGCACAATAGGCTTGTTCATCCGGACAAAAAAATTTAGTGGATCAAACAGATTTTTGAAATCGGATATTTAAACTTCAAACGAAATCTCTTTTGTTTACATGAACTACGTCATCGAACGTTTGCTAGGTTTGCTTTTAGTTAACACATTGTGTGCAAGGAACGACTTAAGTCCTCGTATACTTCATTAGAGAACGAGGGTAGACAAAACATCGCCTGCGTTTCGTAGATTGGGGCAAAATTACCAGCATATAAACACAGCATACACCTTCTCTGTTTGACATACAAAACAGAATTTGGAGGTATTTTGAAGCTAACACATACAGCCGGTGCTTAGCAAAATACAGAATAATCTTGATAATCCGGCGGTTGGCAAATCAGTCTTTTCTTTACGCTGCCCCGCGCCGGATATAAACCTCGCGCACAGAAGAAATAAAGTCAAAAATAACACCATCCAGTGTTCTGGGAGAAAGGTCTGGCCAACACTTTTAACTTGATTGACGATTCTGCCAAGTAATTGTCTTACTATCTGTTCTAAGTTTGTACATATTTTTTTGTATGTACACATTTACATATATAGATACATATTTTATTCTTTCGGCAATACAATTGTACATAAAATATGTAAAATTGTTATTGTTTTGTTTCAATCCCGATAATCTGGATTTTTTGATAATCCGGCGGTTGTGCCATATATGTCGGATTATCAAGATTATACTGAATAGCGATACTTTATGATATCAAGGGAACTTTTCAAGCTTCTAGTGCTGACTGCGAGAAAGGATTCAGCAGAACGAATCTAATTAAATCCAAACTAAGGAACAGATTAAATGCCGATCATTTAAATAATTTGATGAGGATTAAAATATAACTTGCCCTTAGACAAGTATGAAAGACAGGCGAGAAAAAGTACAGCACCAAATGCTGCTTATGCGTCGTAAATATAATTAATTAAATTGTAATTATAGATATTATTAACTATAATATAGTTAATAATATACTACAATAATTTTTGAAAATTTCGCATTGTAATAGGCTTGATTTAAATCTATAAATTTAATTTAACAACTATACTATTATATTATTAAACTATTAATAAAATAATTATACAACTATATACTATATATATATATACCCCCCCCCCCCCTTTTTTGCACTTTAAAAACCTTTCGAAGATTTTTGCACAATCATACTTTTGTGCCGCGCAGTCAGTGAAAAAATTATAGGGAACATTGGCTACCACCCCATAGGAAGTGAAAGGCGCCTTGCAGAAGGCCACTGAATGCAAGGAGTGCGTGGTAAAGTCCCTCCGACCAGTGCGGGGAGGGGCCAGCATGACGGTAGTAGCACTTCCAGTAAGAGCGCCGCGAACCGTGCCGGAGAAAGAGAGAATTAAGGTAGGATGAGTTATGTGTCGGCTGAGTGAGAACAACAAGCCGCCCAAGTGCTACCGGTGCCTTGACTTCGGACACTTGGCGGCAGCATGTAAGTCTGCGGTGCGGGGAATGTGGGCACAAAGCAAAAAAGGCCAAGGAGACCATGAGCTACGTGTGTGAAGTGAGCGGGCACAGGGCAGATTCTATGGGCTGTCCCGTATACCGAAAATGTGTGGAAAGTATGAAATGGGAATCAGAAAATGATTATACTACAGACAAACTCAAATAGGTGTGCAACTGCAATTGAGTTGATATGGAAAACGGTGAACGAGGAGAGAGTAGATACAATCTTTGAGTGTTTGAGATGGGTGCGAATGAGGAGCGAGGCAGAATGCAAGGTGGGAGTATGTAAGCAAGGCGAGCTTGGTGAGGATTATGCTCCGAAGTGAGTAAGAATGGGGCGTGCTGACTGGGATGCTAGGATTTACAATGAGAAGAAAGGAGAAGGATGAAAGGGATGAGCGTGAGGCGGGTCGAGCTTTGCTACGCGCGAGTCGAGCGTGCCAGCGCCGGGCCGCCCTTAGTGCGCATGGGGCGCATACATTTATTGAATAACGCGCGAATAACGGCGCGCCCGGCACAATGAGTGAATGGGGATCAATGGTTTTTATAAATGAAAGGGGGAGGAACGTGATGAAGTTTTGCCAACTTTGGATTCCAACACGTTTTCTCTGGTTTTCTGGCGGGGGGTATGAATGGTGGGGATTTTTCAGAGGGTCGCCCCTTACTGGGCTGCCCTACACTACCACTTGGCACATGCAGGTGGTGACTGTTTGCAGACTTTCACCTCCCAGCACGTGCAAAAAAAGTCCGTCTAGTCTGTCTATTAGAAATTAGTTTGCTAAATGTCGAAGGTTATCTTACGGGAAATTCCTTGCAACTCTCTTCGCCGTTCTCCCCGCGACTTTCAATCGTTTCCTCGGTTTTCGCGTCGCTTCCAGAAAAACAGCAACAACAGATTTTCTTCCTTCTCGCACCAGGCCCCGACATGGTCACCAAAACTAACGAGAGAGTTCCACCACAAATCACTCATAAACCAAACTATATCTAAACAGTCCGATTGTCTTAATCTAAATCAAAATGCACTATTTATTTTTAAATATAGTCTAAATGCACTAATTAGTTATTATCTAATTAATCTAATTAGTCTGTTTACAAATTGTCTAATTAACCTAAATCTAAATAAAATTACTACTCTAAATCTCAAACACATTCGACGTACACCAAGTTAGACAACACCGAGCTACTATATTTATACGCACTGCACTACCTAGTCGAACTAAATACGTAGCTTGTTACTCATCGCTATTTACTCATCGTTATTTATTCATCGTCACTCACTTGTTTTGAATTAAACCAAACACTGATCAACAGCTCGTCGTTACACGTTTAATCTCGATATTTAGTGTGTAGTATGGATTTTTGCGTCCGGTGTGCGTGTCTACAAGGTAGTCAGTGAATGACTGAGAATGAGCGCGCGTGTGCGACTGCCTCGGGTCCCGTCTAAACACAGGCGAGACCCGGTATGCTGGTTTTTTCAAGCATAGATAAGACGTTTTTATCTTGTCGAACAAGGTTGTTGTTGCGGTTTTAATGACTGCAACTAAACTAGTTGGACTAACTCCCTCAAGTTTAGTCTAAACACAGTTAATTAAATTGTCTATAATCTGATGTATGCTAATACGGGTACTTACGTGTTAACACCACCACCGCTACATTTTTAAATGCCGCCAATCTACACGTAATTTTTTTATGATAAATTATAAAGTAAAACATTTTATTCAAAATTAAAACATTTTTAAAACTCAAAATACTTTTTTAACCCCGGTTAGATTAGGTGGCCCGCCGCGAGGCGGACAGATAAATCAAGACAATATAAGCGCGGCAGCGCGAACTCTCGATCCAATATATAGCGGTGGTGGAGTTAATACGTAAGTACCCTAATACGTACTGGTCAAACTACTTCTCTAGATATATAGCCTTAAAGTGAGACTTGGTAATATTGTTGATATGGACCAAACTAATTAGTTTAGATGCGTCAAACTAATTGGATTAGACTGCTCCAACTAATTAGATTAGACTCATCCAACTAATTATATTAGATTGATCTAACCAATTAGAGAAAGATTCAATCCAAATTAGATCCCATGCATACAAATTATTCTAATCTAGTTTCCTTTCATTTGTCCCCGTTTCTTCTTCACTAATCCATATCCAGCATAGGTTAGCCCAGACTAGACGAATTAGGATATAGACTTAGTCTAGTCTAGATTGTTTCTTTCTCTCTCTGTGTGTGTTGCAAGAAATAAATGAGGGAAGGAGATGTAAATATCAAGATAAAATTTATTTAAAACTTCTGCAAAAAAAGAAACAAAATTTGCACAATAATACTAGAAGAGTCATCGACTTAATCAAGAAGGCATCTTTGTATAACAGGTCACTTAATCTTATATTTAAATGATAATTAAAGGTTAATAATTAATGATAAGGAATGGATTTTCCTGTGAAAAACAAAAGAGCATATTATTAATAATAATATAGTCTATACACTAAATAAATATAACTAGTTATTATGTAACAAAGATATAGTTGTTAGATAATTAGACTTAGTTTTGGTGTTTTCTTTTAGAATTCGTTTCGATTTGCAACAAATTAATTGCAAAAAATATGTAAAAATGTTTTGTTAGATTGCGAATTTCGTTAATAACATTTTGTTAATTTTCGTTAATGTCATTTATGTCAAATATGTTTCTTTGTTTTTTGCAAATTTCTGGCAAAAATATTTTGATTTTGGTGTTTTTTTGACTATTTAAAAAACTGTCAAAAATGACACTTTTAAGAAATATTTAAACAAAATTGACTAAAAACGTTCCATTGGTGTTTTTTTTTTATGCAATTTGTCAAAATTGACAAATTTTTATTCTATATGGTTTTATATACAAAATTCTGTCAAAAATGATATTTTGTCTAAAATTTTTTTGATTTTGTTGTTTTTTGATTATTTAAAAAAAGAACTTTCAAAAATGACACATGTAAGAAATATACAAACAAAATTTTCTAAAAATTTTTCATTGGTGTTTTTTCGATGAAATTTGTCAAAACTGACAAATTTTTGTGTCAAATTTATAAGTCGAAAATATTTACTTTTCAGAAAACAATTTAAAAAGCGTTGTGGTAAATATCTGTCAAAATTTGACAATGGTTTAACAATGGTTTTTCAATAAAATGACAATTTTGTCAAATATATTTGAAAATTTCAAAAGGACGCAAGTCACAAATTGCCAATTTGCTTGTTAAAATGTCATACTTTAACAAAGTTGTCAAAAGTTACATATACAAAAAACGTGTCAAAATAATAATATGTCAAAATTTGACGGTTATAAATAAAGGTTTAATTGTCAAAAATTCACGAATTTACGAAAAGTAAAAATTTAACAATAACTAAGATACGTTAATTTTATAAATCATCCAGATTTGACATTGTTTAGAAGATATTTAACTGTCAAATAAACATTTTAATTTTACAATTTATCCAAATTTGGCAGTAAGTAATTGTCAATCTAAAATATGTGAAATTAATACAAAATTTGGCATTATCCCCTTGACATACAATGACATCTCTAAGACGTCATGTGTATGTCATAAGATCACATGTATATATGGACACGTCAACGCACATTCTATTCGTATGTCAAGGGGTAAATTAACAAATATGTCATATGACATTAATTAATGAAAATGACAGTTCAGTCTAAAAAACATTTAAATTTTTCAATATATAAAAACTTGACAGTAATTATTTGTAAATGAAAAATATGTGAAATGAATACAAAATTTGACATTAACAAATAAGTCATATGACATATATAAATATATATGACTAATAAAAATGACAGATAAGTCAAAAAAACATTTAAATTTGACAATGTCAAAATTTATCAGTAATTATTTGTAAATGGAAAATATGTGAAATTAATACAAAATTTGACATTAATTAATAAATATGTCATATGACATTAGTAGATGAAAAATGCCAAAGTCAAAAAAATATTTAAATTTTACAATACATCAATATTTGATAGTGAATCCAGTAACACAAAATGTCAAAATTTGACAAATATTAAGGTGTCAAAAATCAAAATGTCAAAGTTAAAATAAAATTGATTAATATATAAATTCTGTATAAAAAAGTATTAATTTACAAATGAATAATGAATAAAAACTTCTCGAAGAAATTGATTTTTGTGTAATTTTTGATTTTGGTGTTTTTTGATTATTTAAAAAAATCTGTCAAAAATGACACTTTTACACAAATTTTTAAACAAAATTGTCTAAAAATGTTTCAAGGTGTTTGTTTTTTCGTTGCAAAATGTCAAAATTAACAAATTTTTGAGTAAAATTTATATGTCGAAGATATTTACGTTTCAGATAACAATTTAAAAAGCGTTGTGGTAAATATCTGTCAAAATTTGACAGTGATTTAACCACAATTTGAAAAAAAATGACAATTTTGCCGGATATATTTGGAAATGTAAAAAGAATGCAAGTCAAAAATTGACAATTGATGAGTTTGTTAAAATGTCATACTTTTACAAAATTGTCAAAGAAATCCAGAAATTTTCTGTTATTCAAAAAACTGTCCAAAATGACACTTTGTCAATAAAATTGTCAAAAAATGTTCCATTGGTGTTTGTTTTTTAGATGCAATTTATCAAAATTGAAGTTTTGTGTCAAACTTAAATGTCGAAAATATTTACGACTCAGATACCAATTTAAAAAGCATTGTGGTAAATATCTGTCAAAATTTGACAATGATTTAACAACAATTTTTCAACAAAATGATAATTTTGCCAGGCTATATTTAATATAGATATAATGAAAGTGAAAAATTGTCAATTTAAGGGCCTGTAACAATGTCATATTTTTGTAAAACTGCCAAATAACCAGAAATTTTCTGTTTAACAAATTTTTCAAAAAACTGTCAAAAATGACACTTTGTCAACAAAATTGTCTAAAAATGTTCCATTGATGTTTGTTTTTTCGATGTAATTTGTCAAAACCGACAAAGTTTTGTGTCAAATTTATATGTCGAAAATATGTATGTTATAGATAACAATTTAAAAAGTTTTTGTGGAAAATATCTGTCAAAATTTGACAAAGTTTTAAAAACAATTTTTCAAAAAAAATGACAATTGTGTTGGATATATGACAATTGTGTCGGATATATTTACAAATGTCAAAAAAATATATTTGCAAATGTCAAAAATTGACAATTTAGGAGCTTATCAAAATGGCATACTTTTGCAAATAAAATCTAGAAATTTTCGATGTGTAACATGTTTTTGTCAATTTGATATTAAAAGTATTAACAAAAATATGCAAAAAGTTGCAAAAATGTATGAACAATCACATGAGAAAATACAATTCCATGCTTTACAAAACAAATTTGACAATTCTCTCAATTCTCAAAACTGACATTAAGCAATGGAATGTAAAATTTGATAAAAATTGTCAATTTTGTTAAAAATTTAATGAAAAAAAAATCTTGCAAAAAATATTTACAATTTTAAATTACAAGAATATTGTAAAACAATGTCAAAATTTGACTGAATAACAAAGAGTCAATAAATTTGGGCATTTGTCAAAAAGTAACACTTTATGTCAAATTTCGACATTCGTAAGGAGGAAAACATTCGTAAAATGTGTAAATTTGACAAATTATTAATTGTTGAAAGGATATTTTTTAGGATACTTTCAAAAAAATTTCGTGTGTTCAAAGATGTCAAATCTTAAAATTTAACAGTTACATATGTCAAAAAACGTGTAAAAATAGGAATATGTCAAAATTTGAAAGTTGTTAATAAAGATTTAATTGTCAATAGTACGTAAAATTTACGAAATGTCAACAATACTTACGAAATGTCAACAATACTTACGAAATGTCAACAATACTTACGAAATGTCAACAATACTTACGAAATGTCAACAATACAAAAATATTTACATTTATAAGAATATTGTGAAACAATGTCAAAATTTGACTGAATAACAAAGTCAATAATTTTTGGCATTTGTCAAAGAGTACCTAACAGATAATGTCAAATGTTGACAATCATAAGCGGGAAATCAAATGTAAAGTGTATAAACTTGAAAAATTATTAATTATTAAAAGAATATATAACTTCAAACAAAAATTTGTGTCAAAATATGTCAAATGTCAAAATTTAACAGTAACATGTATCTAAAACGTGTCAAAATAACAATATGTCAAAACTTGACAGTTATTAATAAAGATTTAATTGTCAAAAATACGTTAAATTTACGAAATGTCAAAATTTGACAATCACTAAAATACGTTAATTTTCAACACATCCAGATTTGATATAAGTTAAAAAATATTTGACTGTCAAATAAACATTTAAATTTTACAATTTATCAAGTAATTAATTGTCAATCAGTAAACAATATGTCAGGCAGTAATTAATTGTCAATCTAAAATAAGTGAAATTAATACAAAATATGACATAAATTAACAAATATGTCATATGACATTAATTAATGAAAATTACAGTTAAGTCTAAAAAACATTTAAATTTTGCAATATATGAAAAATTGTCAGTACTTATTTGATAATGGAGATGTGAAATTAATACAAATTATGATATTAATTAACAAGCATGTCATTTGACATTAATTGATAAAAAATGGCATTTAAGTAAAAGAATATTTCAATTTTACAATATATCAAAAATTGATAGTAATTACTGTAATACAAAATGTCTTAATTTGACAATCTATTGATTGTTAAAAGAATATGTAACTTTCAAAAACATTTCTTGTATCAAAATATGTGATTGATATATCACTATATTGAAGTGTCAAAGTTTAACCGTTACATGTGTCAAAAAACGGGTCAAAATAACGATATGTCAGAATGTGACAGTTATTAATAAATATTTAATTGTCAAAAATACGTTAAATTTACGAAATGTCAAAATTTGACAATAACTAAAATACGATAATTATATAAAACATCCAGATTTGACATTATTTAACAAGTATTAACTGTTAATTATATATTCAAATTTTACAATAAATCAAAATTTGGCAGTAATTAATTGTTAATCTAGAGAATGCCAAATTAATACAAAATTTTACATTAATTAACAAATATGTCATATGACATTAATTAATGAAAATGACAATTAAGTCTGAAAAACATTTCAATTTTATATATCAAAATTTGACAGTAACTATTTGTAAATGTAAAATATGTGAAATTTATATAAAATTTGACAATAATTAACAAATATGTCATATGACATTAATTAAATTAAATGACAGTTGTCAGAAAAACATTTAAATTTGAAAATATATCAATATTTGATAGTAATTATTTCTAAATGTAAAATATGTGAAATTTATACAAAAGTTGACATTAACCAACGTATATGTCATATGACATTTATTAAAATAAATGACAGTTAAGTCAAAAAAATATTTAAATTTTACAATATATCAAAATTTGATATGTTGTAAAATTTAGTAATGATAGTAATTGATAGTAATTACAGTAACACAAAATGTCAACATTTGACAAATATTAAAGTGTAAAGAATCAAAATGTCAAAGTTAAAATAAATTTGATTAACATATAAATTCTGTATAAAAAATTATTAATTTACAAAAGAAAAATGGATAAAAACTTCTGGAATAAATTGATTTTTGTTTAATTTTTGATTTTGGTGTTTTTTGATTATTTAAAAAGAACTGTCAAAAATGACACTTTTTAGAAATATTACAACAAAATTGTCTAAAAATGTTTCTATGGTGTTTGTTTCTTCTATCCAATTTGTTAAAACTGACAAAGTTTTGTGTCAAATTTATGTGTCGAAAATATTTACGTTTCAGATAACAATTTAAAAAGCGTTGTAAATATCTGTCATAATTTGACAATGATTTAAGAAAAATTTTTCAAAAATATTACAATTTTGCAAGATATATTTGCAAATGTCAAAAGAATGCAAGTCTAAAATTGAAAATTAAGTAGCTTGTTAAAATGACATACTTTTGCAAAAATCTCAAAAAATTTAGAAGTTTTCTGTTTACCATATTTTTAAAAAAACGGTCAAAAATGACACTTTGTCAACAAAATTGACAATAATTGTCCAATATGTCAATTGTTTTGATTGGTTATATTTAAATTCTGGCAAAAATGATATTTTGATTTTGGTGTTGTTTTTTGATTATACAAAAAAATTGTCACAGACACATTTAAGAAATATGTATATAAAAAAAATGACTAAAAAATTTTCATTGGTGTTTCTTTCGATGCAATTTATCAAAATTGACAAATTTTTATTCTTTTATGGTTTTATCAAAATTCTGTCAAAAATCATATTTTGTCTTAAATTTTTTTGATTATAGTGGTTTTTGTTATTAAAAAAAAAACGGTCAAAAATTACACTTTTAAGAAATATTTAAACAAAATTGTGTAAAATTGTCTCTTTAGTTTTTGTTTTTTGATGGAATTTGTCAAAAATAAAAAAATTTGGTTGTCAAATTTATATATCGAAGATATTTGCGTTTCAGAAAATAATTTAGAAAGCGTTGTGGTAAAAAATATCTGTCAAATTTGACATTGGTTTAACAATTTTTCAAAAAAATGACAATGTTGTCAGATATATTTGCAAATGTCAAGTTAAAAAGTGACAATTGAGAAAAAATGACAATTTTGTCAGTTACATCTGCAAATGTCAAAAGAATGTCAAAGTTGTCAAAATTGACAATTGAGGAGCTTGTTAAAATGTCATACATTTGCAAAATTCTCAAAAACCACAAATTTTCTGTTTGTCAAGACACATGTTTTTCAAGAAACTATCAAAAATGACACTTTGTCAACAATATTGTCTAAAAATGTTTAATTGGTAATTGTTTTTGATGCAATTTGTCAATATTGACAAAGTTTTGTGTCAAATTTATATGTCGAAAATAGTTACATTTCAGATAACAATTTAAAAGCGTTGTGGTAAATATCTGTCCAAATTTGACAATGATTTAACAACGATTTTTCAAATTATGACAATTGTTAAAGGAATATTTAACTTTAAAAAAAAAATTTGTGTCAAAATGTCAAAATTTAACAGTTACATGTGTCAACAAACGTGACAAAATAACAATATGTCAAAACTTGACAGTTATTAATTAAGATTTAATTGTCAAAAATACGTTAAATTTACGAAATATCAAAATTTGACATTAACTAAAATACGTTAATTTTATAGAACATCCAGATTTGACATTATTTAAAAAATATTTAACTGTCAAATAAACATTTAAATTTTACAATTTATCAAAATTTTGCAGTATTTAATTGTCAATCTAAAATATGCGAAATTAATACAAAATTTGACATTAATTAAAAAATATGTCATATGACATTAATTAATGAAGAAGACAAACAACGTCAAAAAAAACATTTAAATGTTAGTATATATCAAAATTTGACAATAATTATGGAAAATATGTAAAATTAATACAAAATTTGACATTAATTAACAAATATGTCATATGACATTGATTAATAAAAATGAGAGGTGTCTTAAAAAAATATTTAAGTTTGACAATATATCAGAATTAGACTGCAATTATTTGTAAATGTAAAATATGGGAAATTTATACAAAATTTGACATTAATTAAAAAATATGTCATATGACATTAATTAATGAAGAAGACAAACGTCAAAAAAAACATATAAATTTTAGTATATATCAAAATTTGACAATAATTATGGAAAATATGTAAAATTAATACAAAATTTGACATTAATTAACAAATATGTCATATGACATTGGTTAATAAAAATGAGAGGTGTCTTAAAAAATATTTAAATTTGACAATATATCAGAATTAGACTGCAATTATTTGTAAATGTAAAATATGGGAAATTTATACAAAATTTGACATTAATTAACAAATATGTCATATGACATTAATTAACAAAAAAATGGCGTTTCAAGTCAAAAAAATATTTCAATTTTACAATATATCAAAATTTGATAGTAATTTCAGTAATACAAAATGTCAAAATTTATCAAGTGTCAAAAATCAAAATGTCAAAGTTAAAAAGAATCGATTAATTGTTAAATTCTGTATAAAAAAATATTAATTTACAAAATAAAAATGATTAAAAACTTCTGGAAGAAATTGATTTTTGTTTAATTTTTGGTTTTGATGTTTTTTGTTTATCTAAAAAAAGCTGTCAAAAATGACACTTTTAAAAAATATTTAAACAAAATGTCCAAAAAAGTTTCATTGGTGTTTGCTTTTTCGATGCAATTTGTCCAAATTGACATATTTTTGTGTCAAATTTATAAATCGAAAATATTTTATAGATAACTCTTTAAAAAGCGTTGTGGTAAATATCTGTCAAAATTGGACATTGATTTAACAACAATTTTTCAAAAAAATGACAATTTTATCTCAAGCTTATTAAAATGTCATATTTTGGCAAAATTGTCAAAAAATCTAGAAATTTTCTGTTTAACATGTTTTTGTCAATTTGATGTCAATTTGTCAACAATGACCTTGGAAAATACAATTCCATGCTTTACAAACCAAATTTGACAAGACCATTGACAAAAAATGACACCAGTTGTCCTGAAAGGGTTAACCCTTTCAGGACAACTGGTTACTGCTGCTAACCACCAATTTAAAATAGATTGTCTAAGTGCCTACTGGTTTCTAGTTAAAGCCATAGTGCAATATGTGTTTCCTATGTAACAGAAATAGTGCTTGTATAGATTTCATGTTGTTATCATTGTCTTGGAGCTTATTTCAGACTATTCATTGTGGTGATGTGCACATGTCGGGATATTTATAGGTTATCTATATCTTAGTTTATCAATTTTGTGAGGTTATTGAACGAAATAAACAAAATGACAGGCGAGTTATAGTCATAATAATACTAAAAATAAGTAGTGTTATATATTACCTCATATTTTCAAGAAAAAATGCTTTTATTTATACTTTATAAAACATGGTCTTTGTTGCTAACCACCAGACACACAATGTGTATTTTTAATTTTGTTGAGGGATAAATATTGTATCAATCTGTGTGCACAATTTTCAGTAAAATTTTGTTTTTAGGCATGAATAAAAAGCACACTATTAAAGAATTGGAAAATATGACCCAAGATGAAATATATGCCTTTATCGATGATATACCCAGTGATGCCTCAGAATCTGATGAAGAGGAATTGGAAAATGATGAGCTATTGGTGGAAGTCAATACAGACTTTCAAACTGAACGTCATGAAGATGATGATGAAGATCTTATAAATAGTGATTGGGAAAGCGAGGATGACGTACCGCTATCCGTTTTGCAAATGCAACAGCGAGGGGATGACGTTATTTGGACAAACAATTCCTCAAATGTAGGAAATGTAAATCCCTTTTTAGAAGGTAGTGGACCAAATATTCCAGAAGACATTGAAACTCCAACCGAAATATTTAAATATCTTTTTCCAGAGAGGTTGATGGGTGAAATTGTTTTTCATACAAATTTGTATGCGACACAGAACAATGGTGGTAACAGCAATTTTGTGCCCACAACAAGTAATGAACTAAAAACGTTTTTAGGCGTAAACATGATAATGAGTTTAAAAAAAATGCCTAGCTATCGTGATTATTGGTCGTCAAGAATGGAAATGAGGGATAGCTACGTCAGTTCGTCAATATCCAGAGACAGATTTTCCTGGTTGCTTACCAATTTGCATCTTAACGACAATGCTATGCAACCTAAAAAAGATCATATAAATTATGATAAACTCATCAAAATTAGGCCCCTCCTCAACACCTTATCTGAAACTTTTATAACATCACTGAAACCAAGCGAACATCAATCAATTGATGAGTCGATGATAAAATTCAGGTCGTAGGTCGTAGCAGTATTCGGCAATACATGCCGATGAAACCGACGAAACGAGGGTACAAGCTTTGGGTGCGAGCTGACCGAAGCGGTTATATGTGTCAATTCCAGATTTATACTGGAAAGGTCAATCATGGGACTGAAACAAATTTAGGCAGTCGGGTTGTAAAAGACCTAACGAGGACATTAGTTCGTAAAAATCATAAGGTTTACTTTGACAATTATTTCAATTCTGTCAAATTGCAAAAAGATTTACTTGCAGAATGCATTTATTCCTGTGGCACGGCCCGCAAAGGAAGAAAAAATCTGCCAGAATTCAAAGCGGACAAGCAATTGAAGAGAGGAGATTCAGACTGGCGGGTATCAACTGATGGTATAGTAGCTCTCAAATGGATGGACAATCGCAGAGTTTTGTTTCTTGCGAATTATATTGATCCCTCAAATAACTCTATTATCACAAGAAGAAAAAGAGATGGGTCTGTAGAAGAGGTTTCTTGTCCCCTTATATGTAATCTATATAACAAACATATGGGATATGTGGACAAATTTGATATGTTACTTTCACTGTATCAAATCGACAGAAAATCCCATAAATGATGGCATAGGATTTTTTGGTATTTTGTAGATGCTTGCGTTGTAAATGCATATGTTTTATTTCGGATAAGATGTCCAAACGAGATGACATTGAAGAATTTTCGCCTTTCAGTTGCGAGCAGCCTAATTGGTGCTGCACCAGAAAACCTAAAACGTGGTAGAAAATCAAAGGAAATGCCAGGAAACAAGTACAAAAAATGTGTGCCACAAGAACTAAGGTATGATAAAGCTGCATATGCCTGAACGGGTAAGCTCTCTACGATGTGCACACTGCAGCACAGCAAAAGAAGTACATAGAACAATTTGGAAATGTTCTATTTGCAATGTGGGCTTGTGTCTTAATAAAGACAGGAATTGTTTTACATTATTCCACACAAAATAATTAGGTACCACAAGTGCCTCCTGGTTACCAGCGCTAACCACATCCTGGAGGATAATCAGGACATGATTTAAACATTTTCTTCTCATAATTTTCTGTATACACTTATTTGTAAATAATTTCTAGAAATAAAAATGTGTTAATTAAAATATTTTTTATTCTGTCCTCAAAGGGTTAAGGCGCTAGTTAAATGACGTACTTTTGAAAAATTGTTAAAAAATCCAGAAATTTTCTGTTTTTCAAAAAACTGACCAAAAATGACTCTTTGGCAACTAAATTGTCTAAAAATGTTCCATTGGTGTTTGTTTTTTCGATGCAATTTGTTAAAACTGACAAAGTTTTGTGTCAAATTTATATGTCGAAAATATTTAAGTCTTAGATAACAATTTAAAAAGCGTTGTGGTAAATATCTGTCAAAATTTGACAAAGATTTAACAACAATTTTTCAAATAATGACAATTTTGCCAGATATATTTGCAAATGTCAAAAGAATGTAATTCATAAAATGATAATTGAGGAGCTTGTTAAAATGACTAAATACTTTTGCAAAATTGCCCAAAAATCTAGAAATTTTCTGTCTAAAATATTTTTACCAATTTGATTTAAAAGTATTCACAAAAATATGTAAAAATTGATGAACAATGACCTGAGAAAATACAATTCCATGCTTTACAAACCAAATTTGACAATTTTCTCAAAACTGACATTAAGCAATGGATTGTAAAATTTGATAAAATTTGTCAATTTTGTTAAAAATTTCAATTTTATAATATTATTTTTATAATAATAATTTTACAACTTATTTACAAAAAAATTTGAAAAGTGACACTTTTAAGAAGTATATAAAAAAATGACTAATAAATTTTCATTTTTTCGATGCAATTTGTCAAAATTGACAATTTTTATTCTTTTATGGTTTTATCAAAATTCTGTCAAAAATTATATTTTGTCTCAAATTTTTTTGATTATGGTGGTTTTTGTTATTTAAAAAAAAAACTGTCCAAAATGACACTTTTAACAAATATTTAAACAAAATTGTGTAAAATTGTCTCTTTGGTTTTTGTTTTTCGATGGAATTTGGCAAAAATAACAAATTTTGGTTGTCAAATGTATATATCGAAGATTTGCGTTTCAGAAAACAATATCTGTCAAAATTTGACAATAGTTTAACAATTTTAAAAAAAAATGACAATTTTTTCAGATATATTTGCAAATGTCAAAAGAATGCAAGTCAAAAATTGACAATTGCGGAGCTTGTTAAAATGTCATACTTTTGCAAAATTATCAAAACAAAATTTTGAATTTGTTTTTTGAAAATTTGAATGATTTAACAACAATCTTTCAAAAAAAGACAATTTTACCAGATATATTTGCAAATGTCTAAAGAATGCAATTCAAAATATGACAGCTTGTTAAAATGACTAAATAATTTGCAAAATTGTCAAAAAATCTAGAAACTTTCTGTTTAACATATTTTTGTGTTTTTTATATTTATTATATATTTGATATTTTGTATTCATTATATATTTGATATTAAAAGTATTCACAAAAATTTGTAAAAATTGATGAAATGACCTGAGAAAATACAATTTCATGCTTAACAAACAAAATTTGACAATTTTCTCAAAACTGACATTAAGCAATGGATTCTAAAATTTGATAAATATTGTCAATTTTGTTAAAAATTTAATGAAATAAAGACGCAAAAAATATTTACAATCGCAAATTACAAGAATATTGTAAAACAATATCAAAATTTGACTGAATGATAAAGAGTCAATAAATTTTTGACGTTTGTCAAAGAATAACACTTTTCAATTTTGATTCAATTTCGTAAGGAGGAAATCAAATGTAAAATATCTAAATTTGACAAATTATTAATTGATCAAAGAATATGTAACTTTAAAAAAGAAAATGGTAGTGTCTAAATATGTCAAATGTAAAAATAACAGTCATATATGTCAAAAGCGTGTCAAAATTAAAATATGTCAAAATTTGACGGTTTATTTAATAAGGATTTAATTGTCAAAAATACGTTAAATTTACAAAATGTCAAAATTTGACAATAACTAAGATACGTTAATTTTATAAAACATCCAGATTTTATATTATTTAAAAAATATTTAACTGTCAAATAAGCGTTTAAATTTTACAATATATCAAAATTTGGCAGTAATTAATTGTCAATCTCAAATATGTGAAATTAATACAATATTTCACATTAATTAACAAAAATGTCATATGACATTAATTAATGAAAATGAAAATTAAGTCAAAAAAACATTTAAATTTTACAATAAATCAAAAAATGACAGAAATTATTTGTGAATGTAAAATATGTGAAATCAATACAAAATTTGATAATAATTAACAAAAATGTCGTGTGACATTGATTAATAAAAAAATGGCAGTTAAGTCAAAAAAAAAATTTAAATTTTACAATATGTCAAAATTTGATAAAAATTACAGTAATACAAAATGTCAAAATTTGACAGATATTAAAATGTCAAAGTTAAAATAAATTTGATTAAGATATAAATTCTGTATAAAAAAATATTAATTTACAAAAGAAAAACGAATAGAAACTTCTGGAAGAAATTGATTTATAATTTACAAAAATATTTCTGTATGGATTTGGCGCAAAAGTTTCGCAATTTTTCCTGCAAAGACTGTGCCCTCGGCATCCACGCTAAATTGTTAATATGGTAACTATACGCTAAACAATGATTAATGCAATAAAAAAGTTTGCAAAAAGTTTTGCAAAAACTAAAAAAACTCATTAAAATAGAAATAACTAATACTTTGATTCAATAATATTTTTTGGCAAAATATTTCGTTTTTGGCGGTGGAAAAGTTTGCGAAAATACTGTTTTTGCCAAAACTGTTGTGGATTTTTCTCGCGAATAAATTAAATAATAATAATTAAAACAAAAAACAGAAGCGAAACAGCTTTGTACTAAACAAAAGATAAGCGAAAAGTATTTACAAAATAAAATATACAGAGGAAACTTATTTTTGCAAATGCAAAACATTGTGGAATATATTGCAAAATATTTCTGGAAAAATTGTGTTTTTTGGTAGTTTGAGTGTTTGATTGCAGCGCCATCTCCGAGAGAAACTACAATATACATAGCGTATATATACGGCTTTTGCATGTATTGGTAGATTTGTGAGGGCGTATATATACGTCTTCGCAATCAAACTTTAGAGTTATGTGGAGTATTACCAAAAAAATTGTATAAAAAGAAACAAATGTTAATTAAGGTGCAATGAAGTGTCGAAAATTGCATAAAACGTTAAAATTCCACAAACATTTGATCAATGTTCAAAAAACATTTTGCAAAATATTTACTAAATATACATATAACCTTTTTCCCTCTCGCAAAATAATAAAGAATAAAAACTATTTTTGGTACAAAAATGAATTCAAGAATTTCGATCGCTTTGATCATTGGCTCTGAACGTTCTTGAAAAACCATTCGGTGAACTTGCGCAGCTGCTGGATGGCCGCGTGCGCCTGATCCTGCAGCTTCCGGTTCTCGTCCTTCAGCCGCCTCACCTCCTCCTCCAACGACAACCGCCGACGAGTCTCCCTCGTCACGCGACTCTCCAACTCCGTCACGTGATTCCGCAACTCTGGCACGCTCGAACTGGAAACAACACTAAAAATAAATACTGTCCAAGGAAATACAATTAAAACGGGAAGGTTAAGTGGGGTAGTTTAACTAGATAGATTAGGTTAGCTTAAGGTGGAGTGGTGAGGTTGAGTGGGGTAGTTTAACTAAATAGGTGTAGCTTTAAATGTTGTTATTTAAATTTAAACGAGTGGTTATTGCGATGTGGATGATTCCAGAAGTGGGATATTTTTTGCACTTTTCAAATTTAACCCTTTCGCTACAAATTTTATTAATTTTGGTTTTACCCTCTTATGATTTTGGCCTTATTATGTCTAAAAAACATCAGTTATAGTTCAACTTACTTCTTTTGTATGGGGGATGTTTGTGGGGGTGGTAGGAAGTATAGTCCCATTGGTATTTTTTATTGGGATGTATGTGTCCCACTGGATTAGTATGAATGTAAGTATTGCTTTTTCAAAATTTTATTTCTTCTAATTACAGTATGATCTATATATGAGTTTTAAGGCGTAAATAACTGGACGATGAAACGCAAAAAAAGGGGATTGAAAATAAATGAGGTAAAAACTAAATACATGCAAGTTGGAAGAGAACATCACGATAACAATGACCTTAACTTGGGCGAGTATCGCTTTGAGCAGGTTGAAAGTTGTGTCTACTTGGGAACAGAAATCAACAGAACAAACGTAATAGCTACAGAAACAAGCTCGCGAATAATTAGTGGAAACCGATGCTACTACGGATACTAAAAACTGATGAAGTCCAAGTTATTGAGTCACAAAATCAAACTTCAAATATACCGAACACTCATAAGACCAGTAGTAACGTACGGATGCGAGGCCTGGACCTTAACCACCGCAGAGGAGGACGCGCTACGCATCTTTGAAAGAAAGAGCCTCAGAAAGATCTACGGACCGATCCTAAATGAGCATGGAATTTGGAGGATACGAATGAACCATGAACTAAGCAGGTTAATAAACGAAGCGGACATAGTGAGATATGTAAAATCTCAAAGAATAGCATGACTGGGACACCTGTACAGAATGCATGACGACAGACCATCCAAGAAAATGTACAACTGGCGGCCAGTAGGAAGAAGGAAAAGAGGCAGGCCAAGGAAAAGATGGATGGAAGACGTGGAGGAAAGTCTTAGAAAGATGGGAGTAAGGGATTGGAGAGAGAAAGCCGGTGAAAGGATAGAATGGAAGAAGATTGTTGTAGAGGCAAAAACCCACCGCGGGTTATAAAGCCAACAGAAGAAGAAGAAGGCGTAAATAACATCCTACACAGAGCAACTTTGCACATTGCGCACAAGGTTTTAATTCGCGTTTCTTTGCCCTTTCCTGAACAGTTCGCACATCTTCTTCTGGTGCTACCTTCAACTGGGAGGTGATCTCCAACAAAGAGCATTGGTTTCATAGTTTTGGATGGACGTCCAGCAGATTTCTTATGTTTGCACTTGCACTTGTTTGCCATCAACTGTACTTCTAGAGGGATGAAAAATTGTAACAGTGGCTTTTTCGATCTTCGTTCTTCTTCTTCTTCTGGTGCCTATCCGTTTCGGATGTTGGCGATCATCATGGTAATTCGGACTCTGTTTGTTGCAGCCCTGAAGAGATTTGTTGTTGTTGTATTGAACTAGGTTCGAAGACTCTTTAGCCACGATATTCTCCTTCTTCCTGACCCTCTTATTCCATCTACTAATCCTTGTAGTATAACAACAGACCATACCGCTGACTGTTTCTCATTATACGTGGTTTGTTAGAAAAGTATCCGCCCTTTAGTCGGTAAAAAAAAACTGGCATACCTGGAGCGTTGGAAACCTAATCACCCTCAAAGTAGTTTCCTTGGGACTCCACACACTTCTCCCAGCGGTGCCGCCATTGTTGGAATCATTCCGAAAAAGCCTCTTTCGGAATCGAATTTAGCTCGGCTGTCGTTGCAGCCATAATGTCCCCTCTTGTCTGAAATCGCGTTCCTTTCAATGGCCTCTTGACTTTAGGGAATAGCCAGAAGTCGCAGGGGGGCAAAAAATTGTGAACCTAGTGCGAAGAATGAGCTGGAGCATTGTCGTGATGTCGTGAGTCGCCAATTTCCTGATGACCACAACTCCAGTCGCTTGCGCCGCACAGCATCACGTAGGCGACGTAGGACATCCCTCATTTCACTTGCCGTCATTTTACTTGCATTGAAAAACCGATGAGAGCACTACACACTACGTCACTCGAAAACTGCTCGACAGCAACTGACGCTATACAGGCGGGAAAAAATTCATGCATGCGCACGAAGGTTCAAGGTCGGCTCATGCAAGCGCGCTTGATTCAAATCCATCAGGTTTTCAAAATAAAAAATAAGGTCGGATACTTTTCTAACAGACCACGTATGGCCAAGGTATTCCGGCTTCTTTGTCTTTATTGTTAGTAAGACCTGTCGTTCTTCTTCCATTCATTCTGGGACCTGTGCACAAGGTTTTGGTAAGTGTTTCTTTGCCCTTTCCTGAACAGTTCGCACATCTCCTTCTGGCGCTACCTTCAACTTAGAAGTGATCTCGAACATTGAGCATTAGTTTCATTGTTTTGGATGGACGTCCAGCTGATATCTTACTTTTGATTGCACTTGCTTGTTTGCCCAAAGACATCAACTGTTCTTATAGAGGGATAATAAATTGTAACATTGGCTTCTTTGTTCTTCTTCTTCTGGTGCCTATCCGCTTCGGATGTTGGCGATCATCATGGAAATTCGGTCTTTGTTGCAGCCCTGAAGAGATTTGTTGTTGTGTTGAGCCAGGTTCGATGGGTTTTTAGACACGATATTCTCCTTCTTCCATATACTCTTCCTTGTAGTATAAGTTGCAATAAAAAAAACTGGCATATCTGGAAAAAACCTATCCGCTTCAGATGTTGGCGATCATCATGGAAATTCGGTCTTTGTTGCAGCCCTGAAGAGATTTGTTGTTGTGTGGAACCAGGTTCGATGATTTTTAGACACGATATTCTCCTTCTTCCATATACTCTTCCTTGTAGTATAAGTTGCAATAATATAATATGCCGTGATATAAGTTGCAATAATATAATATGCCGTGATAATAAATAAGTTGCCGTGCTGTTGACTGTTCCTCATTATATGGCCAAAATATTCCAGCTTCCTTGAAGCTTAGAATTCTGATAGGAGTGCTAACGGGACACTGCAGACTTAGAAAACACCTTAAGGCCCTAGGCCTAGAGAAAGATGACAGATGCAGATTCTGTGGCTCAGCAGAGGAAACCCAACACATCTTCTCAAAGATTATGGAGCACTCCACAAGAGACAAATATACCTTGGGGCCCACTGCTTGAACGCAGAGGAGTTGAAGTCCTTAAATACTACCCAGATCCTGGGATTGCTAAAGGAATGAGGACTAGAGGAGACGCTCTAAATGGGTAAGTATACCATCGTTTAGAGGAAGAGGGTGGGGTAAAATAGATCTATGAAGGTCGCAGTACAAGTTACACTCAAATCTACAATCTACAACTAGAAAACTAGACTAGATACAACTGCACAGATTATATTACTAATTATCTATTCTAACTAGCTTTGATTTGACTAAATTTAGCATCTTTGCCTAGTTTAACTACCCAGTTATTAAGCTAAAACTAAAGCACTATTTTAAGAAACCATCTAGACGAAATCTGAAATTCAACTATCTATAACATGAAAACTAGACCAGATAAAAAAGATCTGGCAGATTACAATACTAATTATCTAGTCTAACCAGCTTTATTTTCACCAAATTTAGCTTCTCTACCACGTCTAACTACTTAGTTATTGGGCTTAAACTAAAACACTACTTTAGAATACCATCTAGATTAAATCTGAAATTAAAATATTTATAACTAAGAAACTAGATTAGATACAAGAGCTTATATTATAATAACCTAGTACCTAAGTACCTAGTCTAACTAGTTTTAATTTCACCAAATTTAGCTTATCTACCACGTCTAACTACTTAGTTATTGAGCTTAAACAAATACACTACTTTAACAAACCATCTAGATTAAATCTGAAATTCAAATATCTATAACTAGGAAACTAGATTAGATACAAGAGCTTGGATTACAATACTAAGTACCTAGTCTAACTAGTTTTAATTTCACCAAATTTAGCTTCTCTACCACATCTAACTACTTAGTTTGTGAGCTTAAACTAAAACACTACTTTAAGAAACCATCTAGACTTAATCTGCATTTCAACTATTTATAACTAGTTTCCTAGATTAGATGCAAACACTTATTTTATAATACTAATTACCTAGTCCAACTAGCTTTAATTTCAGCAAATTTAGCTTCTCTACCTAAACTAACTATCTAGTTTTTCTTCTTCTTCTTCTAGTGCTCCTCCTATCGGAGATTTGCTATCATCATGGCAATGCACACTTTGTTGACGGCAGCTCTGAATAGTTGGATGTTGGTACAGCCAAACCATTCTCTTAAGTTTCTGAGCCAAGACGTTCGTCGCCTGCAAGATGTTCCTTTTTCCGTTTATCTTCCCTTGTATTATCAGTTGCAGAAGTTCGTACTTGGGGCCTCGCATTATATGTCCTAAGTATTGTAGTTTTCTCGTTTTTATGGTGTGAATGATTTCGCATTCCTTTTGCATTTTGTTTAGGACTTCGATGTTGGTAACCCTATCAGACTTTCAGAGTCCACGAGATCCTCCACATTCTTGGGTAACACCACATTTCATTAGCTTTCAGTTTGTCCATGTGCCATTTTTTTAGCGTCCATGCTTCCACCCCATAAAGTAACGTGGAGAAAACGTAGCATCACAGCATCCTTATTTTAAGCTCTATGTTAATATCTCGGCTTATGAATAACTTCCTCATTTTCGTAAAGGAAGATCTTGCTACCTCAATTCTCGATCTAATTTCTCTTGTTATGTCTCCCGTTTGTTCCATCCATGCCCCTAGGTATTTATATGTCTGTACATTTTCTATTATGGTGTTTCCAATTCTTAGATTTAACTGGTTTTGGTGTTGTAAAGATTTTGTGACTAGCATTATTTTGGTTTTATTATAGTTAATTTTCAGTCCATATTCGTTGCAACGATCATTTAATTTATTGGCTAGTTGTTGCATGTCGGTTATATTGCTGGCTAATAGGACTGTGTCGTCAGCATATCTTATATTATTGATCGCTTCTCCATTTATAATAATTCCCGTCATTTCCTCTTCCATGGTTTCCGTAAAAATAGCTTCACTGTACAGGTTAAATAACATTGGCGATAAAATACATCCTTGTCTTACTCCTCTGCGAATCTCTATTTCCTCCGTTAGTTGATTTTCTACCTTTATGTTTGCATTTTGACCCCAGTATAAATTGTTAATTATTCTTACGTCTCTCAAGTCGATGTTTTTACTAATTAATATCTGTTGTAGTTTGTCGTGTCTTACTTTGTCAAATGCTTTTTCAAAGTCAATGTAACATGCCAGCACATCTTGGTTCATATCCAAGCAACGTTGGAATAGAACGTTGATCCCGAAAAGCGCTTCTCTTGATCCGAGTCCCGCACGAAATCCAAACTGTGTGCTGCTTATATCTTCCTCGAGTTTCTTATAGATTCTCTTATGAATTATTTTGAGAAACAATTTCAGTGTGTGGCTCATGAGCGCGATTGTATTCTGAGCATTCTTTTGCGTTCGTTTTCTTGGGAATAAGTATAAAGGTCGACTTTAACCATTGTTTAGGGATTTCTCCTTTATCGTAGATGATGGTTGAAAAGGTCTAAGAGGATATCTATTGCTTCTTCATCAAAAAGTTTGATAAGTTCTATCGGTATCTCATCGGGACCTACAGATTTTCCAGACTTTATGGAGTTTAGGGCATGTTCTAGTTCTGTTCTAAGTATTTTTAGGTTTGTGTTGTCCACTTCTATGGTAGGCTTGGGAGATCTTACGTCATCAAATAGTTCCATCACATGTTCCTTCCATCTCTTTACTTTAGCCTTTATATCAACTATTATATGTCCATTTCTATCTTTGAGTACATTACCAGTATTATTATATTTCTTGCATCCAGTCATTTCTTTTATCTTCTTATGCATATGGAACCAGTCAAATCTCTTTTCCATTGCCTCTATTTCTGTACATTGTTCGGTCAGGTATTGTTCCCTAGCTCTTTTAATATCTTTTTGTATTAGTTTGTGTATTCTCTTATATTCTTCAACGTTGTTTTTGTTTTTCCTTCGTTTCTCCATGCTTTCCAAGATGTTTGTCGTTATCCATGGCTTTTTCTTTTTGCCACTCCTATTTACTAGCTGATCTTTAGTTATTGTTTCCAATCCTGTTTGGATACATCTCCACTTATCCTGTATACTGTTTTCCCTTGTCGTATTGGTGGTTCGCATATACTCTTTTACCATCCCTTTAACCTTTAACCCTATGATGAATTTTCGGGTCCTTGAGGAGTTTTGTGTCTATATAGTTGTTTTGATATTTTATTATCTTTTTCATCTTCATGTTGATTTTAGCTACTATTGGATTATGGTCGGAATTAATGTCAGCACTCGGATATGTTTTTCTAGATTTGATTGCGTTCTTATAACGGTTGCTCATGAGGATGTAGTCTATCTGGTTTCTTACAATCTAGTTATTGAGCTAAACCTAAAATATTACTTCAGCAACCCATTTAGACTAAATTTGAAATTCAACTAGCCATAACTAGCAAACTAGACCAGATACTAAATCATAGATCACAGTACTGACTGCCTGGTCTAACTAGCTTCAACTTCCTCAAATGTGTCCTCTCCACCTAGTCTAACTAATTAGTTATTGAGCATACACTAAGGTATTACATGTTAGTGTAACACAAGATTTGTATGTTAGTTACAGACTGTACACTAAAACTAAACAAAAATTTGTGGAAACTGATATCTTAGCTGCAATTTGTTGTCTTAGTTGTGTTGGTGCGAGTAATACTAAGCGAGAAACTGAGGTTATAATCTAACAATAAGTCTAACTAGTTTGTAAAAATCACAAATTCAAACGGTGATAACTTGAAAGCTAGATTAAACAGATTAATCTAACTTTCAGTTATCGACGTCTAGTCTAATTAGGTTTTATAATCTCAAAATTGTCTATCTACCTAGTCTAACTAATTAGTTATTGAGGATAGTAGCTGTAATAAACTAACTAGACTAAATCTCAAATTCAAACGTCTATAACTAGAAAACTAGACTAGACATCACAATCTATCTTGAAGCACTAACTACACAATCGAACTAGCTTTCATTGTCTCAAATATGACGGATCTATCTAGTCTAACTATATAGCTATTAAAGACAAACTGGGATACTACCTGTGATAAACTAATTAGGCCAAGTCCAAATTTCAAATGTCTATAACTAAGAAACTAAACAAGTTACAACAGTCTAACTTACAGCACTAATCACTTAAATTAAGTAGCTTTCGCTGTTTTAAATATGACTATTTCAACTAGTCTAATTATATAGTTATTGAGCAAAAACTGAGGTACTACCTGTGGCAAACTAAGTAGATGAAATCTCAATTTTAAACGTCCATAACTAAGAAACTAAACTAGTTACAACCGTCTAACTTACAGCAACAACTACCTAATTTAACTAAAATTCGTAGTTTCAAATACGACTGCCTCGCCTAGTCTAACTATTTCGTAATTGAGAAAAAACTTTGTTACTATGTGTACCAAACCAAAGAAACTAAATCTCAACCAGCCCAAATGTCTATAACTAGGAAACTAGACTAGTTATAACAATCTAACTTACAGCATTAACTACCTAATCTAACTAGCTTTCGTTGTTTCAGATATGACTGTTTCACCTAGTCTCATTATATAGTTATTAAGCAAAAACTGAGATACTCCCTGTGGTAAACTAAGTAGACCAAATCTCAATTTCAAACATCTATAACTAGGAAACTAGACTAATCAGAACAGTCTAACTTACAGCACTAACTACCCAATTTAAATAGTTTTCATTGTTTCAAATATGACTGCTTCACCTAGTCTAACTATATAGCTATTGAACAAAAACTGAGGTGCTACCTGTGGCAAGCTAAGTAGACCAAATCCCAATTTCAAACGACTATAACTAAGAAACTAGACAAGTTACAACAGTCTAACTTACAGCACTAACCACTTAAATTAAGTAGCTTTCACTGTTTCAAATATGACTATTTCAACTAGTCTAATTATATAGATATTGAGCAAAAACAAAGATACTACCTGTGGTAAAATAAGCAGATGAAATCTCAATTTCAAACGTCTATAGCTAAGGAACTAGACCAGCTACAACAGTCTAACTTACAGCACCAATTACCTAATTTAACTAGCTTTCGTTGTTACAAATATGATTGCTTCGCCTAGTCCAACTATATAGCTATAGAACAAAAACTGTAGACCAAAAAAGTAGGCCAAATCCCAATTCAAACGTCTATAACTAAGAAACTAGACTAGTTACAACAGTCTAACTTACAGCACTAACTACCCAATTTAAATAGTTTTCATTGTTTCAAATATAACTGCTTCGCCTAGTCTAACTATATAGCTATTTGACAAAAACTGAGATGCTATCTGTGGCAAACTAAGTAGACCAAATCCCAATTTCAAACGTCTATAACTAAGAAACTAGGCTAGCTAACACAGTCTAACTTACAGCACCAATTACCTAATTTAACTAGCTTTAGTTGTTTCAAATATGACTTCTTCATCTAATCTAGATATATAGTTATTGAGCAAAAACCGAGACAGGTGCTCTCTGTCTCAAACGCAAACTAGACTAGTTAAAATGAAATGAACTTACTTGGAAACAATCGAAGCATCTTGTCCAACATCTTCCTCCCAATGGCCCCTACCCCTTTCGCCCTCGCTCAAATTCCCATTCTCCCGGGCCCGATTGGCCGCGTCGACTAGACTCGACCAGCAATGCACGTCTTCGGGGAGCGGCAGCGCCTCCACGGTGACTTTCCCTTTCCCTGGACTGGTGACCCTCGGTGAGAGCCTGTCCACACTGCCGCCTTTGAACTCGCCGGGCAGCGGACTGGAAGTCGTGCTGGCGTTGGAAATGACCGTCGCGGGCCGGGCCATCGTGACGATGACCTCCGGTTTGCTGCGGGAGTAAGTCGTTTCCTCGGCGGTTTCCGTGGCGTCGGGGGTGATGAGGCGGATGAGTTCCTCGCGGAGGTTGTTGGAGAGGTTCGCGCTGTGGCGGTTTGAGGATCTGGTGGTCACTCCCGGACGCAGCTTGGCTTCGCCGTTCAGCGATCTCGGGCTTTGGTTTCTGCTGGTGGTCATCGAGTTGAGGTGGCGGTTGCGTTTCGATTTCGGCGAGACGTTGCCGGAAGCGCTGGACAGCTCCTCCTCGCTGCCGATCCCGTACAGCCGTTCACTGATAGAGCTGTCCGTGGAATGGCCGTCCATCTGCGCCAGACTGGCGTACTCGATTTTTGGTGCTCTAGTCACTACGTACTCGCTGCCCTCCCCCCGCAGCCGATCGTTCTGCGCCTTCAGTATGTTGTTCTTGTCTTTGTAGCTGAACTCCTGCAGCTGTTGGTTCTGCAGCGGCAGCGAGTGCGAGATTTGCACTTTGTTGTGCGAATTCTGCGGGAAGTGGTTATGCGACTGCGACAGCTGCAGGTGGTGGATGTTGTTCCGCTTCGGGGTCGAAGGGTACGTGTTGTTGGCGTGGATCTTTGAGGTTTTTTGGGGCTCTTGCTCGAGGGGCTCGTGCAGGCGGTCGTACCATTGCTCATCGTTCGAGTGACCGCTAGACGACGACGTCAGCGTTCCTTCATTGTTTCCACCGAAACGATCAGCACCTACAAATCGAAATCAGTAATGCCAGCACAACTTCAAAGTTAGACTTGCAAACATTAAGCTTTCTAAATGCCTAATCCAGATGAAATTATCTTCATTTTAATGGATGTTATGTAGTACTAGTGTTTAAACTTGGTCTAGAACCCCACAGTTAGAGTCACCTATCGATATCGATCTTGGTTATCCGACTTGTCTACCTTGTCAGTCTTCTCTGTCTTGTCTGTCTTGTCTGTCTTGTCTGTCTTGTCTGTCTTGTCTGTCTTGTCTGTCTTGTCTGTCTTGTCTGTCTTGTCTGTCTTGTCTGTCTTGTCTGTCTTGTCTGTCTTGTCTGTCTTGTCTGTCTTGTCTGTCTTGTCTGTCTTGTCTGTCTTGTCTGTCTTGTCTGTCTTGTCTGTCTTGTCTGTCTTGTCTGTCTTGTCTGTCTTGTCTGTCTTGTCTGTCTTGTCTGTCTTGTCTGTCTTGTCTGTCTTGTCTGTCTTGTCTGTCTTGTCTGTCTTGTCTGTGTTGTCTGTCTTGTCTGTCTTGTTTGTCTTGTCTGCCTGGTCTGTCATGTCTGTCTTGTCTGCCTTGTCTGTCTTGTATGTCATATCTGTCTTGTCTATCTAGTCTTGTCTAGCTAGTCTTCTCTGTCTAGTCTTCTGTGTCTAGTTTTCTCTGTCTAGTCTTGTCTGTCGAAATCTTACCAAGAAAAGACTTGCTGCTGCTTCCGGTTCCATAGCCACTACTGTTACTAGATCTAGGCGGTGAGAAGCTCCTTTCCTCATAGATCCGGTAGTTTCCGGGAACGGCCTGTTGCATTTGCGGCGCTTTCCTCGATTTGTTCTCGTCGAGGTTCTCGTAGTCGCCCTCGTAGTTCCCCTCGTTGTACTTGCAGTTTTGCAGGGTGCAGCCCTTCCTGGCGCCGCCTTCCGGCAGCGGCGGTATCACAGTTAGAGTAACGATGGTCGACGTCTTGAGCAGGTCGACCATCTGGTCGTAGGTGAGGGTGGAAACGGCGACCTTGCAGATTTCGACGAGGCGTGAAAACTGCTTTAGGCCTTGCTCGAACGCGGGGCCGGCCGACTCGACCGAGGTCACCGTGCCGTCCGGCTGCACGTGGAAACCCAACTGCTTCATGATGTTCCGCTTCAGCGACAGCTCTTCTACTTTGACGCCTTGCGTCACGGCCTTCAGCCTCTCCACGATCTCCATCAGCTCGTCCCGCTCGCAGTTTGAATCTTTGATGTGCAGGATCAAACATTCGCCCTGGTGGTGGTAGATCCTCAAACTGTTGGTTTGTGGGGACCAGCCTAGGATCGACTTGCACGGCGTCACAAAGACTATTTGACGGGAGCCTTCTTCGATCAGCACGAGCGTGTCGGCGGAGATGCCGAGGAAGCACTCGATTTGCTGAGACTGTCCGCTGTCGTCTAACAGCACCTGCCAGAGTATCGCGCCCCTCTGACATACATCCGGGATGAATCGTGGACGGATTTTCTCTTTCTTTTTACTAAAAATAGCTAAAAACAAAATAAATTATTAATTTATTTACTTGTCGTATATTTTTCAAAAATTGACAGATATGTTAAAGACGAGGTGTCAAAAATTGACTTGTGTTAAATGTAGTTGTCAAAGATTGACAGATATTTTAAAATAAAGATGTAAAAATTGACCAAACCTAACGTATAAGTTTGACAAACACTAACGTCAAAGCCTGATAAGCACTGACGTCAAAGTTTGACAACCACTAACGTCAAAATTTGACAACAAACGTCAAAGTTTTACAACCACTAACATCAAAGCTTGACAAGCACTAACGTCAAACTTTGATAACCACTAACATCAAAGCTTGACAAGCACTAATCTCAAAGTTGGACAAGCACTAACGTCAATGTTTGACAAGCACTAACATCAAAGATTGTCAAGCACTAACATTTAAAGTTTGATAAGCCCTAATGTCAAAGTTTGACAAGCACTAACGTCAAAGTTTGATAAGCCCTAATGTCATAGTTTGACAGATATAATAAAAAGGAGTTATCAACAATTGACCTAACCCAACGTCTAAGTTTAACAATCACTAACGTCAAAGCCTGACAAGCACTAACGTCAAAATTGGACAACCACTAACGTCAAAGTTGGACAACAAACGTCAAAGTTTTACAACCACTAACATAAAAGCTTGAGAAGCACTAACGTCAAAGTATGTTAAGCACTAACGTTCAAAGTTTGACAAGCCCTAATGTCAAAGTTTGACAATCACTAACGTAAATGTTTGATAAGACCTAATTTCAAAGCTTGACAGATATGTTAAAAATGATTTGTTAAAAATTGACCAAACCTAACGTATAAGTTTGACAAACACTAACGTCAAATCCTGATAAGCACTAACGTCAAAGTTTGACAACCACTAACGTCAAAGTTTGACAACAAACTTCAAACTTTTAGAATCATTAACATCTAAGTTTGACAAGCACTAACGTCAAAGTTTGACAAGCAATAACGTCAAAGTTTGTCAAGCACTAACGTTCAAAGTTTGATAAACCGTAATGTCAAAGTTTGACAAGCACTAACGTCAAAGTTTGATAAGCCCTAATGTCAAAGTTTGACAGACATGCTAAAAAGGAGTTCTCAGAAATTAACCTAACCTAACGTCTAAGTTTGACAAACAGTAACGTCAGAGCCTGACAAGCACTAACGTCAAAGTTTGACAAACACTAACGTCAAAGTTTGACAAACACTAACGTCAAAGTTTGATAAGCGCTAATGTCAAAGTTTGACAGACATGCTAAAAAGGATTTCTCATAAATTAACCTAACCTAACGTCTAAGTTTGACAAACAGTAACAACAAAGCTGGACCACTAACATCAAAGACTAAAAACCTAACGTCAAAATAAACCGTAATGTCAAAGTTTGACAAGCACTAACGTCAAAGTTTGATAAGCCCTAATGCCAAAGTTTGACAGACATGCTAAAAAGGAGTTCTCAGAAATTAACCTAACCTAACGTCTAAGTTTGACAAACAGTAACGTCAGAGCCTGAAAAGCACTAACGTCAAAGTTTGACAACAAACTTCAAAGTTTTACAACCACTAACATCTAAGTTTGACAAGCACTAACGTCAAAGTTTGACAACCACTAACATCAAAGCTGGACCACTAACATCAAAGCCCTAACGACAAAGTTGGACAAGCACTAACGTCAATGTTGGACAAGCAACAACGTCAAAATTTGTCAAGCACTAACGTTCAAAGTTTGATAAGACCTAATGTCAAAGTTTGAAAAGCACTAACATCAAAGTTTAATAAGCCCGAATGTCAAAGTTGGACAGATATGTTAAAAAGGAGTTGTCAAAAATTGACCTACCCCAACGTCTAAGTTTAACAATCACTAACGTCAAATCCTGACAAGCACTAACGTCAAAGTTGGACAACCACTAACGTCAAAGTTTGACAACAAACGTCAAAGTTTTACAACCACTAACATCAAAGTTTGAGAAGCACTAACGTCAAAGTTTGTTAAGCACTAACGTTCAAAGTTTGATAAACCCTAATGTCAAAGTTTGACAATCTATAACGTAAATGTTTGATAAGCCCTAATTTCAAAGTTTGGCAGACATGTTAAAAAGGATTTGTTAAAAATTAGCCAAACCTAACGTCTAAGTTTGACAAACACTAACGTCAAAGCCTGACAAGCACTAACGTCAAAGTTTGTCAACCACTAACGTCAAAGTTTGACAACAAACTTCAAACTTTTACAATCATCAACATCTAAGTTTGACAAGCACTAACGCCAAAGTTTGACAACCACTAACATCGAAGCTAAACCACTAATATCAAAGCCCTAACGTCTAAGTTGGACAAGCACTAACGTCAATGTTTGACAAGCTATAACGTCAAAGTTTGTCAAGCACTAACGTTCAAAGCTTGATAAACCGTAATGTCAGAGTATGACAAGAACTAACGTCAAAGTTTGATAAGCCCTAATGTAAAAGTTTGACAGACATGCTAAAAAGGAGATCTCATAAATTAACCAAACCTAACGTCTAAGTTTGACAAACAGTAACAACAAAGCTGGACCACTAACATCAAAGACTAAAAACCTAACGTCAAAGTTGGACAAGCACTAACGTCAATGTTTGACAAGCAATAACGTCAAAGTTTGTCAAGCACTAACGTTCAAAGCTTGATAAACCGTAATGTCAGAGTATGACAAGAACTAACGTCAAAGTTTGATAAGCCCTAATGTCAAAGTTTGACAGACATGCTAAAAAGGAGTTCTCATAAATTAACCTAACCTAACGTCTAAGTTTGACAAACAGTAACAACAAAGCTGGACCACTAACATCAAAGACTAAAAACCTAACGTCAAAGTTGGACAAGCACTAACGTCAATGTTTGACAAGCAATAACGTCAAAGTTTGTCAAGCACTAACGTTCAAAGTTCGATAAGCTCTAAAGTCAAAGTTTGACAAGCACTAACGTCAAAGTTTGATAAGCCCTAATGTCAAAGTTTGACAGAGATGTTAAAAAGGAGTTCTCAAAAATTAACCTAATCTAACGTCTAAGTTTGACAAACAGTAACGTCAAAACCTGACAAGCCCTAACGTCAAAGTTTGACAACCACTAACGTACAAAGTTTGACAACAATTGTAACATTTTTACAACCACTAACATCAAAGCTTGACAAGCAATAACTTCAAAGTTTGTCAAGCACTAACGTTCAAAGTTTGATAAGCTCTAATGTCAAAGTTTGACAAGCACTAACATCAAAGTTTAATAAGCCCGAATGTCAAAGTTGGACAGATATGTTAAAAAGGAGTTGTCAAAAATTGACCTACCCCAACGTCTAAGTTTAACAATCACTAACGTCAAAGCCTGACAAGCACTAACGTCAAAGTTGGACAACCACTAACGTCAAAGTTTGACAACAAACGTCAAAGTTTTACAACCACTAACATCAAAGCTTGAGATGCACTAACTTCAAAGTTTGTTAAGCACTAACGTTCAAAGTTTGATAAACCCTAATGTCAAAGTTTGACAATCGCAAACGTAAATGTTTGATAAGCCCTAATTTCAAAGTTTTACAGATATGTTAAAAAGGATTTGTTAAAAATTGACCAAACCTAACGTCTAAGTTTGACAAACACTAACGTCAAAGCCTGACAAGCACTAACGTCAAAGTTTGTCAACCACTAACGTCAAAGTTTGTCAACCACTAACGTCAAAGTTTGACAACAAACTTCAAACTTTTACAATCATTAACATCTAAGTTTGACAAGCACTAACGTCAAAGTTTGACAACCACTAACATCGAAGCTAAACCACTAATATCAAAGCCCTAACGTCTAAGTTGGACAAGCACTAACGTCAATGTTTAACAAGCAATAACGTCAAAGTTTGTCAAGCACTAACGTTCAAAGTTTGATAAACCGTAATGTCAAAGTCTGACAAGAACTAACGTCAAAGTTTGTTAAGCCTCAATGTCAAAGTTTGACAGACATGCTAAAAACGAGTTCTCATAAATTAAACTAACCTAACGTCTAAGTTTGACAAGCAGTAACGTCAAAGCCTGACAAGCACAAACGTCAAAGTTTGACAACCACTAACGTCAAAGTTTGACAACAAACTTCAAAGTTTTACAACCACTAACATCTAAG
This sequence comes from Phosphuga atrata, assembly GCA_944588485.1. Lineage (NCBI taxonomy): Eukaryota > Metazoa > Arthropoda > Insecta > Coleoptera > Silphidae > Phosphuga > Phosphuga atrata. The sequence goes on along the minus strand of OX155908.1, from coordinate 18,189,225 downwards.
TTTGACAAGCACTAACGTCAAAGTTTGACAACCACTAACATAAAAGCTGGACCACTAACATCAAAGCCCTAACGTCAAAATTTGTCAAGCACTAACGTTCAAAGTTTGATAAGACCTAATGTCAAACTTGGCCAGACATGTCAAAAAGGAGTTCTCAGAAATTAACCTAACCTAACGTCTAAGTTTGATAAACAGTAACGTCAAAGCCTGACAAGCACTAACGTCAAAGTTTGACAAACACTAACGTCAAAGTTTGACTACAAACTTCAAAGTTTTACAACCACTAACATCTAAGTATGAGAAGCACTAACGTCAAAGTTTGACAACCACTATCATCAAAGCTGGACCACTAACATCAAAGCCTTAACGTCAAAGTTTGACAAGCACTAACGTCAAAGTTTGATAAGCCCTAATGTCAAAGTTGGACATATATGTTAAAAGGGAGTTGTCAAAAATTGACCTAAGCCAACGTCTAAGTTTAACAATCACTAACGTCAAAGCCTTACAAAAACTAACGTCACAGTTAGACAACCACAAACGTCAAAGTTTGACAACAAACGTCAAAGTTTTACAACCACTAACATCAAAGCTTGACAAGCACTAACGTCAAAGTTTGTTAAGCACTAACGTTCAAAGTTTGATAAACCGTAATGTCAAAGTTTGACAATCACTAACGTCAAAGTTTGATAAGCCCTAATGTCAAAGTTTGACAGATCTGTTAAAAAGGAGTTGTTAAAAATTGACCTAACCTAACGTCTAAGTTTGATAAACACTAACGTCATAGCCTGACAAGCACTAACGTCAAAGTTTGACAAACGTCAAAGTTTGACAACAAACTTCAATGTTTTACAACCACTAATATCTAAGTTTGACAAGCACTAACGTCAATGGTTGACAAGTAATAACCTCAACGTTTGTCAAGCAGTAACGCTCAAAGTTTGATAAGCCCTAATGTCAAAGTTAGACAGAGATGTTAAAAAGAAGTTCTCAAAAATTAACCTAACCTAACGTCTAAGTTTGACAAACAGTAACGTCAAAGCCTGACAAGCCCTGACGTTAAAGTTTGACAATCGCTAACGTACAAAGTTTGACAACAATCGTCAAATTTTTACAAACACTAAAATCAAAGCTTGGCAAGCAGTAACGGCAAAGTTTGATAACCGCTATCATGACAGCTTGACAAGCACTAACGCCAAAGTTTGACAACCAATAACAACAAAGCTGGACCACTAACATCAAAGCCCTAACGTCAAAGTTGGACAAGCACTAACGTCAATGTTTGACAAGCAATAACGTCAAAGTTTGTCAAGCACTAACGTTCAAAGTTTGATAAGCTCTAATGTCAAAGTTTGACAAGCACTAACGTCGAAGTTTGATAAGCATTAATGTCAAAGTTTGACAGAGATGTTAAAAAGGAGTTCTCAAAAATTTAAACTAATCTAACGTCTAAGTTTGACAAACAGTAACGTCAAAGCCTGACAAGCCCTAACGTCAAAGTTTGACAACCACTAACGTACAAAGTTTGACAACAATCGTAACATTTTTACAACCACTAACATCAAAGCTTGACAAGCAGTAACGGCAAAGTTTGACAACCGCTAACATGAGAGCTTGACAAGCGCCAATGTCAAAATATGAAAAGCACTAACGTCAAAGTTTGATAAGCCCTAATGACAAAGTTTGTCAAGCACTAACGTCAAAGTTTGATAAGCCCTAATGTCAATATTTGACAAGCACTAATGTCAATTTTTGATAAGCCCTAATGTCAAAGTGTGACAAACACTAACGTCAAAGTTTGATAAGCCCTAATGTCAATGTTTGACAAGCACTAATGTCAAAGTTTGATAAGCCCTAATGTCAAAGTTTGACAAACACTAACGTCAAAGTTTGATAACCCCTAATGTCAAAGTTTGACAGGTACTAACATCAAAGTTGATACGCCCTAATGTCAAAGTTTGACAAGCACTAACGTCAAAGTTTGATAAGTCCTAATGTCAAAGTTTGTCAAGCACTAACGTCAAAGTTTGATAAGCCCTAATGCCAAAGTATGACAAGCACTAACGTCAAAGTTTGATAAGCCCTAATGTCAAAGTTTGTCAAGTACTAACGTCAAGTTTGATAAGCGCTAATGTCAAAGTTTGACAAGAACTAATGTAAATTTGTGATAAGCCCTAATGTCAAATTTGTATTAAATCTTACAGAATTTTTGTCCTGATTCAACCGGAGCATTCGTGGAGAAATTGTTGACCAAATCCTTCAGGTACTCCTGCCGCGTCCGCGTCGCCATTGTGACAAACTTCTCCGACCGGTGCGCGGCGTTCTCCGCGTTGACCACCTTCGCCAGCAAGAACTCGGCGAACGCCTTGCCCTTCGGAAAGATCGCCTCCTTCTTGATCGGCGGCCCGAAGACCTGCACGTCCTTCGACCGGCTGACGGCGACCTTGTAATGCGTGTTCTCCGTGCAGGGATTGAGCGCCTGGACCACGATGAAGACGTGCTGGAACTGGGAGCGGATGCCCTTCGGGGTGAAGGGCAGCGCGTTCGGCTCCTGGAAGACTATGGTGACGATGTCGTTGCCGATGTGCCGCTTCCTCAGCAACTGTTGCCGATTGTTTTTGGTGAAGGGCAGCATCGTGGACACGTGGAACATTATCTCGCAGTCCTGATACTCGGAATACACCGAGTACTGACCCGTTGAATCGGCTAAAACAAAACATTCAATAACTCATTAATTTTGACATCCACTAACGACAAAGTTTGACAACCACTAACGTTAAAATTTGAGCATTAACGTCAAAGTTTGACAACTACTACCGTCAAAATTTGACAACCACTAACGTTAAAGTTTTACAAGGATTAACGTTAAAGTTTGACAACCACTAACGTCAAAATTTGACAACCACTAATGCTAAAGTTTGACAAGCATTAACGTTAAAGTTTGACAACTACTAACGTCTAAATTTGACAACCACTAATGTTAAAGTTTGACAAGCATTAACGTTAAAGTTTCACAACCACCAACGTCAAAATTTGACAACCACTAATGTTAAAGTTTGACAAGCATTACCGTTAAAGTTTGACAACCACTAACGTCAAAATTTGACAACCACTAATGTTAAAGCTTCACAAGCATTAACGTTAAAGTTTGACAACCACTAACGTCTAAATTTGACAACCACTAATGTTAAAGTTTGAAAAGCATTAACGTTAAAGTTTGACAATCGCTAACGTCAAAATTTGACAACCACTAACGTTAAAGTTTGACAACCACCAACGTCAAAATTTGACTAGCACTAAAGTTATTTATTTATTTATCGTATGGCTTTCTACAGACATTTGTAATTAAGTATACTGGGTGTCCCATTTTAATCCGCCAGTAGCGATAATTCTGAAACATTGCATTGTATCAAAAAGTGTTCCAAATGAAAAGTTAATGGTTCTGAGGGGGACATCTGATGCCGTAGACTTTGCCCCCCCAGCCCCCCAAGGGGGGCGGGAACAGGGGGCAACTTTAAAATCTTAAATGGAAACCCCTATTTTTTATTGCAGATTCTGATAGAGGGTTAAAAAGTATGTAAGTTTTATCCGAAACATTTTTTTTATTGGTCGTGAGATGGCGCTGCAAATGTAAAAATTAGGTTTTTTGTCAATTAAATTGCGAAAATCGTCACGTAATTAACTGTTATTATTACTTAAGACTTACTCACAACCTTGCAAGGTTGTTTTTTTCTCAGCCTGCTCAAATACTACCCCCCCCCCCTCTACAAAGACGTAAAGTACTCAAAAATAGCGATTGAGTACTTATTTTTCAAATTAAATAATGGTAAAATAATTAAAAAAATAATGTCATTTTTTTTTCAAACAGTGTTTGGCCCCCCACATAGCAACTGGGCTGTGCAGCAGATCGACCGCGACCGTTTATTCTTCCACCGAGTCCTGTTCTCCGACGAGTGCACTTTCCAGAATACCGGATTCGTCAACATCCACAATGCCCATTATTGGAGTGCTGAAAACCCCCACTGGGTTCGACAAGTGAACGCACAGCAGCGATGGAGTGAAAACGTGTGGTGTGGACTTCTCGGCTGGCAGATAATCGGACCATTCTTCTTCGACAGGACGTTAAATGGCGCGAGGTACCTGGAATTTCTCCAGAACGATCTTCCTGTGCTGCTAGAAGAAGCCGATTTGCGTACCCGGAGGACGATGTGGTTCCAGCAGGACGGTGCCCCACCACACTATGCTCGTGCGGTTCGACAACATTTGGATGAGCTGTTTCCAGCGCAATGGATTGGTCGCGGAGGACCTATTGTTTGGCCACCCCGATCTCCGGACTTGACATCGCCTGATTTCTTCCTTTGGGGTTACCTGAAAGACGTCGTCTTCCGCGATCCTCCAACCACGCGCGAGAACATGATGGTGCGGATAACTAATGCCTGTCGTGAAATATCTCCAAATACGTTGCGGGCGTGCGTGGAGAATTTCGCCAAACGAATACGATTGTGTCGAGACCATCAGGGACACAATTTCGAGCAGTTCTTGTGAATTGCAATGTGGGGGGCCCGGTCAAACACTGTTTGAAAAAAAAATGACATTCTTTTTTGAATTATTTTACCATTATTTAATTTGAAAAATAAGTACTCAATCGCTATTTTTGAGTACTTTACGTCTTTGTAGGGGGGGGGGGGGGGGGGTAGTATTTGAGCAGGCTGAGAAAAAAACAACCTTGTAAGGTTGTGAGTAAGTCTTAAGTAATAATAACAGTTAATTACGTGACTATTTTCGCAATTTAATTGACACAAAACCTAATTTTTACATTTGCAGCGCCATCTCTCGACCAATAAAAAAAATGTTTCCGATAAAACTTACATACTTTTTAACCCTCTATCAGAATCTGCAATAAAAAATAGGGGTTTCCATTTAAGATTTTAAAGTTGCCCCCTGTTCCCGCCCCCCTTGGGGGGCTGGGGGGGCAAAGTCTACGGCATCAGATGTCCCCCTCAGAACCATTAACTTTTCATTTGGAACACTTTTTGATTCAATGCAATGTTTCAGAATTATCGCTACTGGCGGATTAAAATGGGACACCCAGTATAAAGGTAAGTATGTTAAACATTACAATTGTTACTTAGATTGATTTAAAAGGTGAATTATCTTAAAATTATGAATTGAACATATTCGAGCATGTGGCAAGTAGACACTATTTACTACGTAGAATAAACTTTTTGATACCAATGGTCTCTTTTACAGTTGTATATCCAGTGAGTTCAGCTATTCCAGTGCAGTAGGGGTACTCATTATAATGTCATTCCAGTTACCTTGGAATTTCCTAGTGGGCATTCGTTGACGAGGTGGGATACTGTTCTTGGCCTCCACACTCGCAACTTGGGTTGTCGGCTAATCCCCCTTTGTATAATGTGGCTTTACACCTAGCGTGTCCAGTTCTCACTCTGTTTAGCCGGCACCAAGTGATCCGTGTTAATTGCATGCCGGGGATTGCTTGAGTAGGTCAAATTGGTACTGATTATCGTGACGCGTTTCATTAAAGGTTGTCCACTTTGCTCTCCAGCTTTCCTTTAGGTCGAAGGGAAAGATCGATTGTGTCGTTTTGTGAGTCCATATGGGCTTCCTGGATCGAAGGCGGGAGTTCGGGATGTTACTTAACACTTGGTGGATTGGTGTTTCTCTGGGGAATGAGGCGTCATTTATTTTGCGGTCCGTTGACTGTTGTCATCCGAGATCAGATGGTGCAATATTGGAGAGCACATGTAACGAGGGTATCGGTGTTGACTTGAGAGTACCAGTTACAATTCGCATTGTGTCATTTAGGTTACATCTACTTTCCCAGTGTGAGAGCTTCTGGTCCATACTGGAGCACAATATTCAGCGACAGAATACACCAGTGATTGTGCTGCTGTGCGTAGAGTGTCTGCGCTCCCCAGCTTGCTCCTGCCAGTTTTCTAATTATGTTGTTTCTAGTTTTAAGCTTATGTTCCATTAATTCAATGTGTCTTTTGAATGTTAAGGAGCGGTCGAGAGTAACTCCAAGGTATTTGGGATACTGGTTGTTTTAGTCGTTTTACGCAGAAAGAGACATTCAATTCTCTTTTGGTCAGACGATTATTTAGATTCGACCGGCACTTCTGTATTATTTGCATTCGGGCAAAGTTCCCAGTTTTTAAAATATTTATTGATAGTCTCTAAGTCTCTAGTGAGGATGTCTTCCCCCTCCTCAAGGTCTTTGCTCTGAGTTGCTAATGCGATGTCGTCAGCGTAGCAAAATTTTTATGATTTGGTATCTGGGTACATGTCACTGGTGTACAGATTAAAGAGAAGTGGAGATAGTACAGATCCCTGAGGCAGTCCTTTTTTTATTGTAAAGGATCTGCTTGTCGTATTTCCTGTAACTACCCTAAAATATCGTTTTCTCAGCATATTTTCTAACAATGCTGTCATTTTGAGGCATGGTATAGTTCTTTCCAACTTCAGTATTAGGCCATCCAGCCACACAGTATCATAGGCAGCGGATAAGTCAATAAGGGCCACTGCGGTTTCATGTCCTCTTTGGAATCCTACTTCGATGAAATCAGTTAGGGCTAGTAATTGTTCACAGCAGCTTTGGTTTGGGCGAAATCCTGCTTGTTCCGGGGGTATCACGTTATCTACTAGTTGGTGGATTCTGTTGTGTATGAATCTTTCAAGCAGTTTGCAGCTGACACTGAGCAAAGCGATGGGGCGGTAGCTGGTCGGGTCATTGCTAGGTTTTCCACGTTTTAATATAGCACTAAAGTTAAAGACAACTACTAAAGTCAAAGTTTGACAACCAGTAACGTCAAAGTTTCAAATCAATTTAGACTAACTAATTTTGAGAGTATGTTAATGATTATTATCTCATCATGACGATACTTTAATCTAGTTTATATAACACGAATTAGTGTTTATATAGTATTATTGGTTTCGAAGCAAACTAGATTTCCTCGTGTTGTGACGACTGACGAGAAGTTTTTGACGTCTGGTCACTTAAACCTTGGTAGTAATTTTGCGAATATTCAGCAAACGTCTGAATAGTATTGTCTAGTCTGGATTACTCTAGCCTAGACAAATCAAGTCTAGTGCAGCCTATTCCTGCCCAGTCCAGTCCAGACGAGTCCAGTCCAGATCCAGTTAGACTATACTGGACTGGATTGGACTAGACTACAAGTCCAATCCAGTCCAGTATAGTCTAACCCAGTATGATCCAGTCCTGTCCAGTGCAGACTAGAGCAGTTCTACACAGGTCGTGCTGGCTATCGCCGGGACCCCCTCCTATAAAACACGAATGCTGCCAGCTGCACGAGAGAAGAACGGCCCACAGAAAGGAAGCAAAGGAGGATTTGATGCCATCATGGCAGGACCTGTGGGGAAAGTACGACGGCTGGACCAAAACGTTCATAAAAAATGTCAGAGCATGGTGCGAGAAATCCTAGGGCGAGGTACTGCTCCGAAGAAAGGAATGGGCCTCAACACTCTCTGTACCATTGCCCGAGATGGGACGCAAAAAGACAACGCGTAAAAGACACTAGCAGCATCGTCATTGCAAGCGGAAACATCGCGGAAGTGCTAGCCACGAGCGAAGAACGCTGGACTATAGCCACCAACATGCTGAGGAACACAATGTCCCAAAGAGCGAGAGAAGAAAGAGAAATGTTAAGCAGAGATAATTGATTAAAAACACGAATGATACATCTCTGATGAAATGACAAAACTAGGGCGGCAGTAAGCCGTCCGGGCTGCCCACCCTGAAGGAATGCGCGAGGGATACGGGGTGGCGCATACTAAAGCCAGGTGGAAAAGGGGGTTTAGTGAGTGAGAGCCTCACACGCAGGCTGGTCGAGCTTCCCCAAACCACAAAAAAAAAATTAATTTAAAAAAAAATTAAATATTTTTTTTAATTAAAAAAAAATATATTTTAAAACAGAAAAAAAATTTAATAAAAAAAAAGACCAGAACAGTTCAGTCCAGTCTAGTCTTGTATAATCTGGTCTGGTCTAGTCTTGGCCAATCTAATGTAGTCAAATCAAGTCAAACCATGTCTAGTCAAGTTAAGCCAAGTCTAGCCAGCCTATTCGTGTCCAGTCCAGTCAAGTAGATACTGGTCTAGTCTTGCCTAATCTACTCTAGTCATGTCTAGTCAACTCAAGTCCAGCCAAGTCACAGAAATAGTTTGAGTCCCACAGATGGGAAAAAAGAGATTCCGACCACGATGTGGATATCCAAGTTACGCCTGACCAGTTGGCACCGACATCTGTGTGCTGTCCCGGTACACAGACTCTTGAGGACAAGAAACACAACGCAACCCCACCTGCAAATGCAACGCAATGGAAGTAATCACCGAGGTCCCAACAGCGGAAACCTAGCGGTGTCGGGAAAAATGGCACGAGTCTGCATTTGCAACAACGATAGTTGTGCCCGGAGACCTCCCCAAACAAGTTGAAGAATGCGACAGGGTATATCTACTGAACGCTTTAACAGACGAAGACAATCCCCTCATCACAAAACTCCTAAAGAACAATAGGAAACTGAGAGACGCTCTGCAGCATAACAGAACTAAGTATGGCTTACTGTGGACATAGAGCAACCAGGGGATAAAAGCGAACATACTACATGCATGCTCAATCTGGAAGCGATGAGGGACGAGTGGGACGAAGACCAAAGAGACATAAGTTGAGGGACCCGCTTTAATTCCCCAAAGAAAGCCAAGGCTACAACAAACTCGCTCGGCAGTAAAAAAATTGTCTTCGTGCCCACAAACGGGACGTCTCTGCCCAGTTAAGAAAAATGATTTCTTTATTTTAGGTGATCAAGATGTCATCACACAGAGATCAAGATATCATTTGGAACAATGATCAAGATGCCATCGCTGACAGTAATCTAGATGTAATTTTGGACAATGATCAGGATGTCATCGTTGACATGTATGTCAAAATGTAATTTGGGACAGTGATCAAGATGTCATTTGGGATAGTGATCAAGGTGCCATTGTAGACAGTAATGAATATGTCATTTGGGCCTGTGATCAAGATGTCATCATTGACAGAGATCAAAATGTCGTTTGGAACAATGATCAAGATGTCATCGTTGACAGTAATCTAGATGTAATTTCGGACAGTGATTACAATGTAATTTGGGACAGTGATCAAGATGTAATTTGGGATAGTGATCAAGGTGCCATTGTAGACAGTAATGAAGATGTAATTTGGGGCCATGGTCAAGATGTCATCGTTGACAGACATCAAGATGTCGTTTGGAACAATGATCAAGATGCCATCATTGACAGAAAACTAGTTGTAATTTCGGACAGTGATCAAAATGTAATTTGTGACAGTGATCAAGATGTCATCTGGGATAGTGATCAAGGTGCCATTGTAGACAGTAATCAAGATGTCATTTGGGCCTGTGATCAAGATGTCATCGTTGACAGAGATCAAAATGTCGTTTGGAACAATGATCAAGATGCCATCGTTGACAGTAATCTAGGTGTAATTTCGGACAGTGATCAAAATGTAATTTGGGACAGTGTTCCAGATGTAATTTGGGATAGTGATCAAGGTGCCATTGTAGACAGTAATGAAGATGTAATTTGGGGCCGTGATCAAGATGTCATCGTTGACAGAGATCAAGATGTCGTTTGAAACAATAATCAAGATGCCATAGTTGACAGTTATCTAGATGTAATTTCGGACAGTGATGAAAATGTAATTTGGGACAGTGATCAGGATATCACTTGGGATAGTGATCAAAGTGCCATTGTAGACAGTAATCAAGATGTCATTTGGGCCTATGATCAAGATGTCATCGTTGATAGAAATCAAGATGTCGTTTGGAAGAATGATCAAAATGCCGTCGTTGACAGTAATCTAGATGTAATTTCGGACAGTGATCAAAATGTAATTTGGGACAGTGATCAAGATGTAATTGGGGATAGTGATCAAGGTGCCATTGTAGACAGTAATCAAGATGTCATTTGAGCCTGTGATCAAGATGTCATCGTTGACAGAGATCAAGATAACATTTGGAACAATGACCAAGATGCCATCCTTGATAGTGTTGACTTGAGTGCATATTTCAGAACAGTGAGTACAAAACTGAGATACACGTATCCAAGAAAGTCTACTGGTGACTCGATAGCGCACGTAATCAGACAAACACTGAAGTAAAGTAAAGGTATCTGGACCCAGCATAAGAACTACGAAGACTAGAAGACAATATTAACAACCGAAAACGCTCACGTTCAAACCAGGCGAAGGATCAGGCCGTACTTTTTGCTGATGTGGTTGCAAGGATGAAGAGCACCATCGATACAGAACTGTTAGGGGATGATTCGGCGATGTTTCCGCTTGTAAAAACATTGCTTGTGTCTTTTACGCGTTGTCTTTCTGCGTCCCATCTGGGGCAGTGGAACAGAGTGTGTTTAGGCTCATCCCTTTGGGATGGCCTTTGGGATTAGCTTTTCGAACAGCTATGTGCCAAAAACGCCGAGTCCTGTCATGACTTGGGTTATGTAGTTGTATACTTGTTTCTCGCACCATGCTCTGACATTTTTATGAACGTTTTGGTCCAGCCGTCGTACTTTTCCCACAGGTCCTGCCATAATGGCATCAAATCTTCCTTTGTTTCCTTTCTGTTAACTCTAATGGCGACGAATGGCAATGTAAAACTAGTTGTGTGAGAAAATAAAGAAGATGCCATGGACGACTTTAGGACGCAAGCGCTGAAAAGCTTACAAGGCACGGCATCAGAGGTCGAGTCCCATCTAACTAAGAAGGAAGACAATAATAATCAGAGACATTGAAGAGACAACCTCTGGTCAAGAAGTCAAGTAGCCCTGGAAAATTTGCTAAAGGGATCCGAGGTGGAAGCTAGGGCCAAAGTACATACCATAAAACCAAGCAAAAATAGCTTGTGCTCGTCGCGATTGTAAGTACCAGCCTAGAGGAATCCTCTAGTCCTAAAGGAATCAGGACTAGAGGAGGCACTCTAAATGGGTAAGTTTACCAACGTTTAGAGGAAGAGGGTGGGGTAGAATAGATCTATGAAGGTCGCAGTACAAGTCGTCACCAGCAAAACTACAATTTACAATCTACAAGTACCAGCCTGGAAACAGCTAGTGTGATAATAAGCAACAGAAGAATCAAGATAGGGTGGGCGTCACGCAGACTCCATGAGATTGGTGCTCATCAAATGCCATAACTTTATGGGGCATGGTCACGCCCAAAAAGACTGCAAGCAGCCGAGGAGAAATATGACCGCACTGTATGACAACATGTCGAAACTTACCTTAACGAACTCTCTGCAACAATAAGTAGAAAAAACCGGCCAAGTGCGAGTTGTGACTCGCGCACCGAGGGTTCCGTACAAACTTGTATAGTATAGTATTATTATGTAGATTATTAACATATTATGTAGATTATAAAGAAAAATTAGACGAAATATAATATATACAGGATGTTACGGGACTTGAGTATGTCGCATGTCGGTTATAAACATTCAAAATTTAGACATAATATATACCCTGTATATATTATGTATATAAAGCGTACGTGATGAAATGCATAACGAATATAAACAAAGAAAATTCAGAATAAACCTAGAAAACTGTATGCAACCCATACGCTTCTGAAGCCTGACAATACCACTACGACAACATTAGTGAATTTTCATAAGTTTCAAATAGTAAATTCGCATTTTTCTTGTAATTAAACTACATATTTACGGTTTTCAGATTTTTTCCTTGACATGTGCTGTAAGACACCGCTTCTTGGCAAATTTCATGATTCTAGGTCAACGGGAAGTACCCTATAGGTTTTGATTCCCTCGTGAAATCGCAAAATATGCGACATAAAGGGTCATATCTTTTTATCGCGTTGACTTGCAAGTTTGATTTTTTCACAGCTGAAAGAGACCGCAGACTCGAGTATTTGATACAAATTTCAACTTGTTACCTCTATGCGTTCCTGAGAAAAAGGTCTTGACAGACAGACAGACGGACAGACAGACAGACAGACAGACAGACAGACAGACAGACAGACAGACAGACGGACAACAAAGTTATCCTATAAGGGTTCCGTTTTCGGTACGGAACCCTAAAAATGGCTCGAAACTAGTCACTTCAACCCAAAAAGGCTTATAAGGGGATATAAGTATAAAGACGCAAGAGGTTCTATTCTCAAGGACTGGTTAGCATCACTCGACCTGGCCATCGCCAACACTGGTAATGCTCCCACTTTTATACGCGGAAATCATCAAAGCACTATCGATGTGACATTTTGCTCAAAGGACATGATCTACAGCATACAAAACTGGCAGGTATTCGGGTAAGAAACGCTGAGCAATCATTAGCTAATAACCGTCGATCTTGTCATTATTCCTGGGCAACAACCACTGTCAAAGGCAAATTCGCACGCATCCAGCGGGTGGAAATACAACTTTTATAAAGAAGACGCCATCAAGAAGGATCTCCAATTAGAGCTCAGACAGATAGATTCCCCATGTGTCCACCAGCACTGCGGCTCCGAAGCCATCCCTATCGAGACCCGGCGCGAGTCGAAGGAAACCAGTTACTGGTAGAGCCAACAAATCGCAACGCTACGGAAAGCGTGCATCGGGAAAGAAAGATGGTCAAGGCTCAAATCAACACGGAACGCAGATCTTGAAGGACTAGCAAATATCCATGCAGCTTACGCCTCTGCTAAGAAAGAACTGAAGACCAGCGTAAAAAACGCTAAGCAAGCCTGCTAGGAAAAAGTCATTGAGGTCGTGAACGGCGATGCTTGGGGAGACGTCTGCAAATGGTTAGAATTGTGCCTCACACCAAACGTTATCACTGCGAGCAAGATTAAAGTAGCTGAATAATTGTTCCCGCAGAAAGAACCTATTTTCTGGGAGCAAGAAGTCGTGGAAACTGGATCATGACGAGAGAAATCTGCTGCAAGAATAAAAGCTAACAAAGCTCGAGGCCCTAATGGCATCCCACCGGAATGGCATGATGGATGAATCGTATACAGGAGCCTAATAATAGACAACACAACCAGGCGGGAGACGTGTGGGGTCCCGCAGGCTTCGGTACTCGGGCCGCTCCTCTGGAACATTCTCTACGATGGCGTTTTAGAACATTCATAGTTGGAAAGAAACGAATTGCAAATAGCTCCAGAGAAGTCCGAGGTCATCGCACTAGGTCGCAAGAGAATAGGTATCATAACTGTTAACATCCTAGGCAGGTTGATGCCTAAAATTCTTCGGCATGTATATTGACCAACGGTTCTCTTGGAGTAGACACATCCAAAACCCGGCTATGAAAACTGAACGCGCTGGAGCAGCATTCCACAAACTAATGCCTAGACTGAAGAAAAGAACTAGAAGGCTACTAAGCGAAGTCGTAAACTCCAACCTCTTCTACGCCGCACCGGCCTTGGCGGAATGTCTAAGAGCAGCTTCTAACAGGAATAGATTGTTGAGAACAAAACGCTCCATGCTCATAAGCATATGCAGCGCCTACGTACAATGTCTAACGTTGCACTACAAGTGATAGCGGACCTCAAACCGAAACCAACTCACGAGAAAATGGTAGCAACGTTGGGCCCACGCAAAGGAAGGGCGGTGGACCCGAATACTCATCCCGGAAATTGACTTATGATACAACCGTCAACTTCTAGAGATTCTCCATCTCCATCATTTATTCTCCATCGAAGATAATGTTCCACAGGAGCGGCCAGAGTACTGACCCCTGCGGGACACCATGCGTCACCCGCCTTGTTGTCTGTCTATTATTAGGCCCATGTTCGTGAAATAGCTTTTAATTAGGTTTTTTAAAGAATAGGAAGAATATAAAGCAACAGTTGCCGTTACTTCTAGCAGCGGATACTGCTGAACACACTTATATTTCAATGTTCGCAATGGGCTCGCAAACGAAAAAATTTCCCTGGAAGAATTAAAAAGAGCAAGTATGCGCCTTCGAAACAATAAAGCTCCAGGACCCGACGGGATGCCAGCTGAAGCAATTAAGATTGCCGCAAACTTCTTGATAGACATCTTCAACGCTATACTGAAAAACGGTAACTTCCTTGAAATATGGAAGAAATCAAGGCTGGTGCTGTTAAGAAAAGGAGACAAACCTTTACAGGATCCATCATCGTACACGCCAATTTGCTTGCCAGATGTAACAGGGAAGTTGCTAGAACAAATGGTAGTAGGGAGGATAAAACAGAAGCTTAGGAAAGGCAAAGATCTATACAGGAAGCAATTCGGCTTCAGGGAGGGACTCTCAACTATAGACGCAATAATGAGAGTACTAATGGTGGCAGAATTTTGGCAGATTGCGGGGAAAAAAAGAATTTGCGCACTCATAACTCTATACGTTAGAAACGCCTTAAACTCTGTTGCTTGGATGAATATTGTTGAAGAGTTAATAGCGAGAGACTTCCCTTCATATCTCCTGAAGCGCGTAAGCAGCTACCTCTGCAACCGAAAAATTGAAAGGTGTAAGCGCAGAGAGGCAAATCTACAGTGGTACTACACAAGGCTCAATAATGGGACCAACTTTGTGGAACATCTTGTATGATGGAGTCCTTAGACTGAAGTTGCCAGAAAGAGTGGAAGCTGTCGGTTTCGCAGACGACTTTTCCCTCATCGTCACCGGATTAAGAGAAAACTGTGTTATAAAGATGGCTAACAAAGCCATAGCACTAATAGACAACTGGATGGAGAAAAAAACAGCTAAATCTCGCTCCAGAAAAAACAGAAGCGGTCTATCAGTCTAATCTAGTCTAGTCATGTCTAGCCTAGTTTTGTCTAGTCTTGTCTAGTGCTTCTAGTGATTAGTCCATTCGAGTCCTCTAGTCTAGTTTCGATCTTGCCTTTTCCAGTTTTGTCTAGCCTTGTCTAGTCTTGTCTAGTCTTGTCTAGTCTTGTCTAGTCTTGTCTAGTCTTGTCTAGTCTTGTCTAGTCTAGTCTAGACTAGTCTAGTAGACTTGTCTAGTCCTGTCCAGTCCAGTCTTGTCTAGTCTTGTCTAGTCTGGTCTTCTCTAGTCTAGTCTTGTCTAGTCTTGTCTAGTCGTGTCTAGTCTTGTCTAGCTTGTCTAGTCTAGTCTTGTCTAGTCTTGTCTAGTCTTGTCTAGTCTTGCCTAGTCTTGTCAAGTCTTGTCGAGTCTTGTCGAGTCTTGTCTAGTCTTGTCTAGTCGTGTCTAGTCGTGTCTACTCTTGTCTAGTCTTATCTAGTTTTGTCTAGTCTTGTCTAGTCTTGCCTAGTCTTGTCAAGTCTTGTCGAGTCTTGTCTAGTCTTGTCTAGTCTTGTCTAGTCTTGTCTAGTCTTGTCTAGTCTTGTCTAGTCTTGTCTAGTCTTGTCTAGTCTTGTCTAGTCTTGTCTAGTCTTGTCTAGTCTTGTCTAGTCTTGTCTAGTCTTGTCTAGTCTTGTCTAGTCTTGTCTAGTCTTGTCTAGTCTTGTCTAGTCTTGTCTAGTCTTGTCTAGTCTTGTCTAGTCTTGTCTAGTCTTGTCTAGTCTTGTCTAGTCTAGTCTTGTCTAGTCTTGTCTAGTCAACTTTCTTAATTGTCAAGCTTTTCTCTAACACAAAGTCTAGTCTTGTCTAGTCTTGCCTAGTCTTGTCTAGTTTTGTCTAGTCTTGTCTAGTCTTGTCTAGTCTTGTCTAGTCTTGTCTAGTCTTGTCTAGTCTTGTCTAGTCTTGTCTAGTCTTGTCTAGTCTTGTCTAGTCTTGTCTAGTCTTCTCTAGTCTTCTCTAGTCTTGTCTAGTCTTGTCTAGTCTTGTCTAGTATTGTCTAGTCTTGTCTAGTCTTGTCTAGTCTTGTCTAGTCTTGTCTAGTCTTGTCTAGTCTTGTCTAGTCTTGTCTAGTCTTGTCTAGTCTTGTCTTGTCTAGTCTTGTCTAGTCTTGTCTAGTCTTGTCTAGTCTTGTCTAGTCTAGTCTTGTCTAGTCTTGTCTAGTCTTGTCTAGTCTTGTCTAGTCTTGTCTAGTCTTGTCTAGTCTTGTCTAGTCTTGTCTAGTCTTGTCTAGTCTTGTCTAGTCTTGTCTAGTCTTGTCTAGTCTTGTCCAGTCTTGTCTAGTCTTGTCCAGTCTTGTCTAGTCTAGTCTTGTCTAGTCTTGTCTAGTCTTGTCTAGTCTTGTCTAGTCTTGTCTAGTCTTGTCTAGTCTTGTCTAGTCTTGTCTAGTCTTGTCTAGTCTTGTCTAGTCTTGTCTAGTCTTGTCTAGTCTTGTCTAGTCTTGTCTAGTCTTGTCTAGTCTTGTCTAGTCTTGTCTAGTCTTGTCTAGTCTAATCTTGTCTCGTCTAGTCTTGTCTACTCTTGACTATTCTAGTCTTATCTCGCGTAGTCTAATCTTATCTCGCGTAGTCTTGTCTAATCTTGTAAACAAGGCTAGAGCTTTGTATAGACTTCTAAGACTTCTCTAAATCTATAATTGAGCGAGAAAACTTAGACCAAAGTCTAAGTGAGCCAAAAGTTTGTGTTAGAGAAAAGCTTGACAATTAAGAAAGTTGTGGTAATTTAAATAAAAACCAAATATATTCAAAAACTAGATAAAATCAGCTGTAATATTAGCTAGAATATGTAGTCGCAGCGTACAAACTAAATCTAGAATGAAGCGATAAAAATCTCTAATTAAGCAACTTTTACAAACAATATAAGGAGTTAACTCTTTTAAGGCACGGTGGTATCAAAAGTGTCCCACCTTTGATGCGTAAATATGCATGGTGAGACATTTAAGTTTATCTAAAAGACTTGAAGAGGTGAAATATAATCTATGTAGAGACTTACTTTTATTGTCCAATCCAGCTTTGTACTTGTTGAACCCTTTCAACCGGACCTTCTTGCCGATAGTTTCGAGAAACTCGGTGAAAGCCGGATCGGCGTCTTCGTTGTTGTACATGTCTTCCTCGGACGACTGCCCCGCCTTGCAGTACATGATCCCGACCTTGTAGCTGTTGGTCAGGCCCTGCTCGTCGAGCTTCAGGAGCTGCTCCTCCGTCTGCGCGCCCAGCGCGCCCAGCCTGAGGCAGTTGAGTTGGATCTCGGGCGCGACGTACTCGAGGACTTCTTTGGTGTTCATGTTGGACTTGCTGCTGCTGGAGGCCTTGATGTTGGGGATGGCGTCCTCGAGGATGGCGCCGCGCAGCGTCAGCAGCTCGGAGGTGCGGATGACGAGACGATACTGGTACTGGACCAGAGTGTGCGTCGGGTTCTCCGGCTGGGGCACTTTCTCGCGCCGGATCGAGATCGCTACCGGACCCAACTGGTCGTCCGTGCCAAACCAGTTCTGATGCTCTGCAAAACAAAAAACAAACGATTGAGCGACGGAGAGAATTCGCCTAGACGGAGACAACATTCTCTTTATTTCTCTCTCGCCAAGACCTTTAAAGACTTTTAATTTTGAAAAAGACAGACAATACTAGACAGACAAGACTAGACAGACAAGACTAGACAGACAAGACTAGACAGACAAGACTAGACAGACAAGACTAGACAGACAAGACTAGACAGACAAGACTAGACAGACAAGACTAGACAGACAAGACTAGACAGACAAGACTAGACAGACAAGACTAGACAGACAAGACTAGACAGACAAGACTAGACAGACAAGACTAGACAGACAAGACTAGACAGACAAGAGTAGACAGACAAGACTAGACAGACAAGACTAGACAGACAAGACTAGACAGACAAGACTAGACAGACAATACTAGACAGACAAGACTAGACAGACAAGACTAGACAGACAAGACTAGACAGACAAGACTAGACAGACAAGACTAGACGGACAAGACTAGACAGACAAGACTAGACAGACAAGACTAGACAGACAAGACTAGACAGACAAGACTAGACAGACAAGACTAGACAGACAAGACTAGACAGACAAGACTAGACAGACAAGACTAGACAGACAAGACTAGACAGACAAGACTAGACAGACAAGACTAGACAGACAAGACTAGACAGACAAGACTAGACAGACAAGAGTAGACAGACAAGACTAGACAGACAAGACTAGACAGACAAGACTAGACAGACAAGACTAGACAGACAATACTAGACAGACAAGACTAGACAGACAAGACTAGACAGACAAGACTAGACAGACAAGACTAGACAGACAAGACTAGACGGACAAGACTAGACAGACAAGACTAGACAGACAAGACTAGACAGACAAGACTAGACGGACAAGACTAGACAGACAAGACTAGACAGACAAGACTAGACAGACAAGACTAGACAGACAAGACTAGACAGACAAGACTAAACAGACAAGACTAGACAGACAAGACTAGACAGAAAAGAATAGAAGGCAAAACTAGACAGACGAGACTCTAGACAGACGAGTCTCTAGACAGACGAGTCTCTAGACAGACGAGAGTCTAGACAGACCAGACTCTAGGCAGACGAGACTCTAGGCAGACGAGAATCTAGACAGACGAAACTCTAGACAGAAGAGACTCTAGACAGAGGAGACTCTAGACAGACGAGACTAGACAGACGAGAATCTAGACAGACGACATTCTACACGGACGAAACTCTAGACAGACGAAACTCTAGACGGACGAGAGTCTAGACGGCGAGACTCTAGACAGACGAGACTCTAGACGGACGAGAGTCTAGACAGACGAGTCTCTAGACAGATGAGAGTCTAGACAGACGAGACTCTAGACAGACGAGAGTCTAGACGGACTTGAGTCTAGACAGACGAGACTCTAGACTGACGACACTATAGAGAGACGAGAGTCTAGACAGACGAGACTCAAGACAGAAGAAACTCTAGACAGACGAGACACTAGATAGACGAGAGTCTAGACGGACGAGAGTCTAGACAGACGAGACCCTAGACTGACGAGACTATAGACAGACGACAGCCTAGACAGACGAGACTCTAGGCAGACGAGACTCTAGACAGACGAGACTCTAGACGGACGGGAGTCTAGACAGACGAGACACTAGACAGACGAGAGTCTAGGCAGACGGGAGTCTAGACAGACGAGACTATAGACACACGAGACTCTAGGCAGACGAGACTATAGACAGACGAGACTCTAGGCAGAGGAAACTCTAGACAGACGATACTCTAGACAGACGAGAGTCTAGACGTGCGAGACTCTAGACAGACGAGAGACTAGACAGACGAGTCTCTAGACAGACGAGACTCTAGACAGACGAGAGTCTAGACAGACGAGAGTCTAGACGGACTAGAGTCTAGACAGACGAGACTCTAGACAGACGAGAGTCTAGACAGTCGAGACTCAAGACAGAAGAAACTCTAGACAGACGAGACTCGAGACTAGACAGACGAGAGTCTAGACAGACGAGACCCTAGACTGACGAGACTATATATAGACGACAGTCTAGACGGACGAGACTCTAGACAGACGAGACTCTAGGCAGACGAGACTCTAGACGGACGGGAGTCTAGACCGACTAGACTCTAGACAGACGAGGCTCTAGACAGACTAGACTCTAAGCAGAGGAAACTCTAGACAGACAAGACTCTAGACAGACGAGAGTCTAGACAGACGAGAGTCTAGACAGACGAGAGTCTAGACTGACGAGACTATACAGACGACAGTCTAGACGGATGAGACTCTAGACAGACGAGACTCTAGGCAGACGAGACTCTAGACAGACGAGACTCTAGATGGACAGGAGTCTAGACAGACGAGACTCTAGACAGACGAGAGTCTAGACAGAGGAGACTCTAGACAGACGAGACCCTAGACAGACGACACTCTAGATAGGCGAGACTCTAGACAGACGAGACTTTAGACAGACGAGACTCTTGACAGAAGAGACTCTAGACAGACGAGACTCTAGACAGACGAGACTCTAGAAAGACGAGACTAGACAGACGAGAGTAGACAGACGAGAGTAGACAGATAAGACTAGACAGACAAGACTAGACCAGACAGACAAGACTACACAGTTTGACTAGTCCACTTAGTTTGTGAAAAATCATAGAAAATCTAAACTCTTAAATGTCTTTTACCTTGATCCTTGAAGTGCTTTCTGTAATAGAGGGCGCCTTGGTCGACGCTCTCGATGGGCCTGGGTAGCCTTTGGTAGGGACAGGTAGAGTGTCGCCAGTGCGTCTCACCCGGGGGAAACTCCATGACGGCAACGCCGTAGGCCAAGAACGGCCGGTGGAGAGGTCGTCGACTGGAGTTACTTTGAACCCTCGTCAAACTGACCACCCTCTCTTCTTCTCCGCCGATCTCGTTCCTGAAGAACGGACAGCTCTTCACCAACTCGTTGCTGTGCCCGTCGCCCGAATCCTCGTCCCCGTCGCCGTCCGGGGTGGAGGAACGCGCCAGCATCGTCGCGGCGGAAGCCCCCGTCGTCGTGTTCCTCCGCTTCGCCAGCAGATTCTTCTTGATCCTCACCGCAAAGCCCAGATTCGTGGTCAACGACTGGCAGTCGTAGTGCGCGAAGGCGCGCCGCCGCGCGATCTCCTCCGCCTCGGCCGACATCACCGCACTCGCACTGTTCACATTCACCAGGCTGTCGTCCATCGCGTGCCGCTGATTCTTCAGCGCGTTGCTGTTGATGCTGCCCGAGCCCCAAAACCTCGGCATCTTCACGCGCAGCTTCGGGCTCTGCGGCGGCTCGTCGGACTGCGACAGATGCTCCCCGCCCGAAGACCCATCGACCTTGCCGCGCAGATATTCCGATGGACCTGGAGATCTTTGATCCGTACAAATTGCACCTAATACCTAGACAAAACAAAAGAATTTATTAATTTAAAGTTATTTAAAATATATAAAGTATATTATTATATAAAGTATATTAAAAACAATAGAAGTTATTTTTTAAACTTTGCCTTATACCCTCTTGTTAGTGAAGATACTGTTGCTGCAAACTTATTAGTTGGTGAGATATCAATGTTTGAAATTGCCACTACCTAGTAATAAGACTTTATATCCATACGCTCTTAAGGCACTAGTATGGCACATTGACGAGTCAATAAGGCGCTATTATGGCACATTGAGGAGTCATTCAGACGTTGGTATGATACCTTAAGGAGTAATTAAGCCGCTTTTATGACACCTAGAGTCATTGGGGCACTCTTATGGTAGCTTGAGGAGTCATAAAGGCGCCATTATGGCACATTGATGAGTCATTCCGATATTATTCTGGCACCTTCAGAAGTAATTAAGGCGCTAGTATGTCACATTGAGCAGTCATTGAGGCGTTATTATGGCCCTTGAGCAGAAAATAAGGTGCCATTATGACACCTTAAATCATTGGGGCGCTAATATGACGCCTTGGGGGGGGTCTTTAAGGCGCTATTATAACACACTGAGGAGTTATTATAACGCTATAATGCCGCCATGAGGAGTCATTAAGTCCCAATTTTGGACATTGAAGAGTCATTACGGCGCTAGTATGCCACCATGAGGGGTAATTAAGGCGCTATTATAACACCTTGAGTCATTTAGGCGCTATTATGGCAGCTTGTGGGGTTATTAAGGCGCTAGTATGGCACATTGAGGAGTCAATAAGGTGCTATTATGGCACATTAAGGAGTCATTTAGACGCTTGTTTGCTACCTTGAAAAGTAATTAAAGCGCTATTATGACATCTAGAGTCATTTGGGTGCTATTATGGCATTTTTAGCAGTCACTAAGGCACATAATAGCATCTTGATGAATTTTTGGCACCTTGAGAAGTCATTAAGGTGCTATTATGGCACAGTGATGAGTCATTCAGGTGCTATTATGGCACCTTGAGGAGTCATTACGGCGCTATTATGGCACCTTGAGAAATAATTAAGGCGCTATTATAACACCTTGAGTCACTATTATGTAGTAATCAATAAAATACATCGCAGGCAGTTACTAAGGCACTATTATAGCACCTTCATGAGTTTATAACACCTTGAGAAGTCATTAGGGCGCTATTGTGGCACACAGATGAGTCATTTTGATGTAATTATAACGCTTGAAGAGTCATTCAGGTACTATTATGGCATATTGAAAAGTCATTATTACGTTGTCATGGCACTTTGGGGATTAATTAAGGCGTTATTATGACACATTGAGTCATTACGGCGCTATTGTGGCATCTTGAGGAGTCATTAAGACGCTCTTAAGGACCTTGAGGAGTCATTAAGACACTATTATAGCACTAACGCACTATTATGGCACTTTTATACCTTGAGGAATGCGCTATTATAGAACATTGGGGAGTCACTAAAGCGCCATTATGGCAGCTTGATGAAGGCGCTATTATGGTACCTTGAGGAGTCATTAAGAAAGTGCTTGCATAGTCTGACTGCACCGTAAGTCAATACATTGGATTTGTATTATTAGAGGCCTATGAACACACGCAGTAATACTATTGCATGAGTCATCTTGTCTCACTTCATTCGTGTCTTGACAAAACTGGACCGTCTTACCCCATGACCGATCTGACTCACAAGTTCCCCTAGAGGAGAATATTGTAGCACCTTGAGGAGTCATTAAAGCGCTATTATGGCAACTCACGTGGCGAAATACAGCCGGCAAAGACTCAGCAATGCTGGACTACGTATTGATCAACAACAGATTCCGATCGACACTAAGAGACGTGCGTGCGATGCGTGGACCCGACTGTGGATCGGATAATTACCTTGTCCGGGCGAAATTACAAGTGCGATAACAAAGAGCAAAGAAAACAGCGCCACCATCAATCAGGAGGAACTGGACCTATCTACGAGACCCGGAAACCGGCCGAGTATTTAAAATCGCATTATCCACTCGTACTCGCAAAATCGGACGATATCGACGTAGAAGAAAAGCAATTAACGGAGTCTATTGTGGAGTGCGCAACAGAGTTGTGCCCACCCATCCGTCGACGGACATAGCCGTGGATTCCGAAAACTCTCTGGACCTCGTTAACCAGCGGAAATTTTCGAGCAATATCATCGATTGAGCAAAGAAGTACGATATAAATTGAAATCGGAACGGGAAGCGTACTGGAATAACGTCGCAGCCGAAATGGAAGAAGCAGCGCCGAGGCACGAGTGCCGCTCGTTTTACCAGATAATCCGACGGCTAGGAGGCAAAACAACATCAACGAACGAGAAGGTAAAAAAAATCGGACGGAACCTTCGTGACCTCTCTCTCTCCACGAGCGCTTGCAGCAGTGGAGAGGATTCTTCCATCAACTGTACAACCACGATCCGCCACAAGGTCCAACGCCCGAACCACCGTATTATCGAGTAGCCTACGAATCAGATCCCCGACATCGAACCAACAATTACCGAGGTGAATCGACTTCAAATCCGCCTTTGATTGCATCGACTGGGCTAGTTTGTGGAGGGCTGGGCTCCGCAAACTGGCCTAGTCCGAACTGGAGACCGAACACGAGCCGCTGAAAATCATTCGACTTCTTTCACTTCTTGACGACGTAAAGCCGGCTCCACACATTGGCTCACACGGCTAGGCCAATGTGTGTTCCAACATTTGCTGTTCTTTCACACACCACAAGTGCGCGTCTACATATTGGCTCACCAGTGCCAACTTCTCAGTTCACAAGTTGTAGAGCCAATGGTAACATGTCTGATGATCTTGATCTTGAACTAGCGGTTGCTGCTTTTTATATAGCATCTGCTGCATACAATGTACAACTATTAAGGCCAATGTGTGGAGGGAGAACTTGTCATGTGGGAGCGTCAATTCCTTTGAAGCGGGACAGAAAACCGACAACTCTATGGCCAGCCGCCAATGCATGTGCCAACCGCCATCAGCCCATTCACAAGCGCCAACTTCTTCATCCACGCATTGCCACATATGCCACATCACACCAATGTGTGGAGCCGGCTTAACGTTGTATCTATGAACGACGCGGAGTCCGATACGGCGACGAAAACTTCATAACCGATCTTATGTTCGCCGACGGCAGCGTAGTCTGCGCCGACACGGATGTCGAAGCAACAGACATTTTGTACGACATTTCCCGCATCGCCCAGTCATAAAGATCAATGCTGATAAAACCAAAGTGCTCACAACGGACGGATCGGAAACGAGGGTTTACCTCGATGAAACCCAAATCGAACAGGTACCACAGTTCAAGTATTTGGAATCGTTTATTACAGAGTAGGAATTGGCGTCGATGACCGATGTTCATAGCCGGATTGGTCCAGCTACAGCAACATTCGCCTCGCTCAAGTGGTGCAAATGGAAGCAGACGAATATCACCATCAAAACCAAAATACGCCATTACCGAATGTTAATCCTTCATATTCTTCTTCATGGATCGGAAACGTGGACACTGCCCAAACCGAACTTAAACAAGCTCGGTGTCTTCCAAATGCGATGATTGAGACCACCAATCATATACGTCCTCCGGTAATCTCAGGTCTCTTAACACTTTCCTTGAATTCTTCTCGCAGCCCTTCTTCTTTTAGTTCCCACCACTTTATTCTTTGTTCTCTTTGTACGATACATTTACGTATTTTTCCCACAACCATCTCATAATCAACCACCACGAGTTTGTGTTGTGCTGCTACATTTTCACTGCATCTGACTTTGGTGTTCGTCATTTCCTTCTGTACAATAAGTAATCTAACTGACTTTTTTAGTCTCTGCTTTATAAGTTATAAGTTGGTCACTTCTCCGGTTGAAGATGGGATTGGTAATCGTTGCATATTCTACAATCTTATTCCCTTCTGTATTTCTTTCACCGTAACTCTCTTTTCTTCTTCTTCTTTGTATAGGCACGTGTGCCTGTTTCTTTAAGTTCCTCCTTAGTCTGTAATCTCCTGTGATATGGATGTCAGGGGTCTGCCCATCTCTTTGGTGGGCTTCCAGGTGGTCTTGAATTGTTGGGTCTTTGTGTCATTGCCCAGTTAACGATCCGTTGTGGGATCATGCGTTTCACGTAGTCCCGCCAGTGCATCCGACGGTCTCTTGTCCAGCGTACGACATCCTGTATTTGTACATCCTCTCTGATTGTGGAGCTCCTGATTTGGTCTCTTAGCGTGACCCCCTCTATCGCTCGTAGGGTGCGCATCTCTGTCGTTCTTAAGGTTTGTTTGGTAACTGCTGTGTCGGCACTTGTTTCGACTGCGTATATGAGAATTGGTCTTATTGCGGTTTTGTATATTCGGATTTTACCTTCTTTAGATATATGCTTATTTCTCCACATTATATTGTTTATTGCACCGGATATTTTTCGGGTTTTGTTGGTGACTGCTCGGGTTTCCATCTAAAGGTTTCTGTCGCTTGATATTTCTATGCCGAGGTATGTGAAGCTCATCACTTGTTCTATTACCTTATCGCCGAGTTCTAGATTGCATCTTGCTGGGTATCGGCTGACTACCATGCATTTGGTTTTTTGGTGTAAAATGTCGAGGTTGTATTTCTTTGCTGTTTCCGAGAATGTCTTTAGTAATCGTTGCAGATCGTCTTCGTTGTCTGGCATTAGCGTTGCATTACCTGCATAGCATAGAATGTTGAAGGATTGGTTCCCCAATCTGTATCCCGCTTTAAGGTTCTTTACTGTGGTTATTATGTTGTCCATTATGATGTTAAATAGGGTCGGGCTCATGTTGTCACCTTGTCTTACACCATCGCTTACGCGCACCCTCTCTGAAGTCTTTGTTTTTGTTTTAATGATTGTGTAGTTGTTGGTGTTGATGTTTCTTTTTAGGTTGGTTAGCTTTCCCCCCGCTCCTCGTTTTTTGAGTTCTGAAATCACATCTGCGATTCGGATTTTGTCGAATTTCGTTGTCTGGTATTTCCTTTGTGACTCCATCTAAGATCTCCTAAGATTGGTCCTTCTCTTCCTCTGAACATCCAGTCTGAGGTGCACATACACTCAAAACTGTGATGAGGTCTCCTCCAACTACCAGCTTGACTTTTCTTCAATCTCGTATAAATACTAACAAGAGGTGATAATAAGGTGGGAAGTTACCTAACATTGTTATGTTAGGTGCCTTCCTTCCCTTCTAATCTAGTTTCTTCTTCTTCTTCTTGGTTCGAACAGGCCTACTTTGGACCACGCTTGTTCAACTGTTGTGCTTTGATCTTTGCCCAGTATTGTCGCATCTTCTGCCGGTGTAACTCCCTTCTCTGTTCTGTCCAAGGAAAAGCCCCCTCCTTCGGGGTTTTTCCTGAAATCCACGGACTTCCTTCCGGGTGCGTCTCACAGACTGTCTGTTTTGGAGATCTGTTATTCCTAGTTCTTCAATATCCTTCTCGGTTTCTGTCAACCAAGTGGTACGAACCTTCTTGTTTTGCCAGAAGGTAAACAGACGGTTGGTGAATCTAGTCTATTTAATCTTAAACGACTGAAGGTAATACCTAGACCAAGTCCAATTAGTGTGAACAAAGAAAGAGTTAGTTTATAGATTTATTAGTAGGAGACTTAGAAGCCATAGACATTAATTATAATTGGGTTAGTCTAATCTAGATGAAACGAGTAATACTAGATAAAAATAAACAACTGCGTCGCGTCTACATAAATTTAGTTAACTAG
Source organism: Phosphuga atrata (assembly GCA_944588485.1). Lineage (NCBI taxonomy): Eukaryota > Metazoa > Arthropoda > Insecta > Coleoptera > Silphidae > Phosphuga > Phosphuga atrata. Next base: position 18,162,736 of record OX155908.1, on the reverse strand, counting down.
TGTTCATATCGATTCAGTTTCATTCCGTCTATATTAATTTATTTTAATAGTGCTTATACGGATCAGTTTAATGAGAAAGTGAGGTAGTTTTAGTAAACAGATGACAAACGAATTTACAAACTTCCGCGAATATTTTCGCACAGGAATTCCAATAAATAAACAAATAAAAAAACAAACGCGAATTCTACACATCGATGACTAATACTAATCACTTAAAAACTAGTTGGTTACGTTTAGGATATTATCGAGCATCGGATGATCATTGCCCATGATTCGCTTTTGAGATTTAGTCGACGGGATTGAAGACTAATTGTTGCGATTTCGCGAATTTAGCAAATTTCCGCGAATATTTTCGCAAAGAAATTCCAATAAAAAAACAAACGCGAATTGTACACTTCGATGACTAATACTAATCGCTTAAAAACTAGTTGGTTACGTTTAGGATCTTATCGAGCATCGGATGATCCTCCCCATGATTCAGTTTTGAGATTTAGTCGACGGGATTGAAGACTAAATATTGAGATTTTGCGAATTTAGAAAATTTCCGCGAATATTTTCGCAAAGAAATTCCAATAAATAAACAAATAAAAAAAAAAACAAACGCGAATTGTACACTTCTATGACTAATACTAATAGCTTAAAAACTAGATGGTTACGTTTAGGATCTTTTCGAGCATCGGATGATCCTTCCCCATGATTCGCTTTTGAGATTTAGTCGACGAGATTGAAGACTCAATATTGAGATTTAGTCCAAGAGATTTAAGTTTCTATTACAAGGTTTATATCACGCAGTTACTAGTTTGTAGACTAATAAGGACTTGAAACTAGTCTGCGATTCAGACTAATTTATGTACTAAACGATTAGTCTAAAATATCACAAAGTTTATATCACAAGGGTTAAAACTCAATTTAATCCACACTAACACTAAATTTAAGTTAACTAAATTCGCACTAAATCGACTGACTTTGAAACACCACCCAAAAAACCTTTTGTTTTCTTAATTGTTGTGACGATGTAGTTAACTCGCTCCTGTTAGCCTACATTGCTCTGTGGTCAATTTAGTGCACTAAATACGCGCGTGTGTTGTTAATGCGTTCCGATGGAGCGGTGATCGTCGACTGGCCTCGCATTCAATAAGTATTAGTCTGTAGACTGAATCGATATCTTATCAATTTATTATGTAGATAGCGCGGGGAGCAAAAATGAACAAAGCGGGAAACTGTGACGAAACGGAAGCGGAAACTGTTTTCGTTTTACCGTAAATTTTCCCGAAAAGATTTTAGGATTCAATGTTGAGGCTAACACTAATAGGTTAGGTTTGGTTCAAAAATGAACAAAGCTGTAAACTGTGACGAAATGGAAGCGGCAACTGTTTTCGTTTTACCGTAAATTTTCCTGAAAAGATTTTAGGATTCAATGTTGGGGTTAAAACTAGTAGACAGTGCCGGATTTATGCCTAGGCCTACAAGGCCCGGGCTTACGGGCCCCGGTGGCGGAATCTTTACATAAACTCAAAAGCCTGGCTCTTGTCTAAAATGGCGTGAAACAGAAAATTGATGCTGACTTTTCTTCTTTAAGGCGTCATTACGCAGATAAAACCAGGTATCTATCGCTGTCACTTTTTAGCGGAACATTAAGCAATGGTGAGCTTGGCTCATATTTTCGAAGAACAAGGGTGTAGTGTTTTGCACCCCTTGTAAGATGTTTGGCAAATTGGGGTCGCTAGCTAATGAAGGGTAAAACGACTGAAAAAACGCAGTTCAAAGAATAAAGGAACATGATAATTCGGACGAATTGAAGGACGCTCTGAAGACAGGTCAGCACTTGCGACACTATTAGCTAGGAAGAATGCTGGCGGTAGAGTTGACAAGAGTCTTGTTCTCCAAATGGAAGAAGAAACAAAATACTGGCATGAGGTTTTGAGGCGCATTGTGGCTGTTGTGAAGTCTCTTTCTGCACGCGGATTGCCGTTTAGAGGTTCCCATGAGAGATTTGGATACAAAAAATAGTGGGAACTATGTTATGACCCTAGAACTTTTGGCTGAGTTCTTTTTTCTTTTTTGAGTTTTTTCTTTTTTGGTTGAGTTTTCTGGACTTCAAAATCTTTCTTCAAAAATATGCGATGAAATGATCAATATCATGACATAAAAGGTAATAAATACAATTGTGACTGAGATAAAGCATGCCAAATATTTCTCTATCTCTGTGGACTCTACTCCGGACATTTCTCATGTAGATCAACTTTCTTTCATAGTGAGATATGTGTCTGAAGGCGGATGTCCTGTCGTACGATTTTTGAAATTCATTCCAAATTGTGGCCATAAAGCTGAAGACCTGGCTAAAGTCGTCCTAGAGACATTGAAAAATCACGACTTGGATATCTCCGATTGCCGGGGGCAGTGTTACGACAATGCTAGCAATATGTGGGGTGTATATTCTTCAAGCGAGAATAAAACAAGTGAACCCTCTGGTAGATTTCGTTCCCTGTTCGGCTCACTCACTGAATCTTGTTGGATGCTGTGCGGCGGAGTCTTGTCAAGCTGCTGTATCTTTCTTCGGTATTTTGCAGTCATTGTATAATTTTTTTTTCGGCATCAACACACAGATGGGCATTTTTTTCTGTCGAAACTGAAGTCAAATTTAACAGTCGTGAAGCGTCTTGCTCAGACAAGATGGTCTGCTCGAGCTGACGCCTGCCGAAGCCTATGTTGCTCCTGGGATGAGATCATGGCAGCTCTCCAGATAATTTCCAATGATGCAAATGAAAAACCATCTACGCGCTCTGAGGCTTCAGGTCTTCTGAATTCATTAGACTGGAAGGAAACTGGCCTTTTGTCAATTCTCTGGACAGACATCTTGGAAAGGTTCAACAAAGTAAGCAAATCTCTCCAATCTGTTAACATAGACCTGGGTACGATCTTTGAACTGTATAATTCTTTGGTAACACACCTAGAACACTTAACCCTTTAACTACGGCTGTCGTAAATAAACGACGGTGCGAAACTTTCGTGAGATCCGGCTGTCGTAAATAAACGATTTGATGAATCTTGCCTGGAACGGGCGTCGCTTATGTACTTTTATTTACATCATCACATATAGATAAGAAATGGAGATAACAGCTTTTGTAGAATTTCAGTTTGTTTTGTTTTGCGTTTAGACAGACAGATTTGTGAAAATGTACCAGTAGTCAAAGGGTTAAGGAAACGCAGTACCTGTACCTTTGATCATTACGAGTCGAAAGTTATTGAAAAATTCGGTGAAAATAGCTTTGCATATGACATGCAGAGGAAACGTTAGCGTGAAGTGCAGTTCGACGAAGTAAAAGGAAACGACACCGAACTCTCTGGCAGGGACAGATTCAGAGTTACCATTTTTAATGTCATTATGAATAGACTAATTTCAGAACTTCGAAGACGCGGATCTGCTTATGAGGAGTTAAGTAAAAAGTTTGACTTTCTTACGAAACTACAACGTTTGGAATCTGAAGACATTCGTGAAGGAGCCAGAAACCTTATAACTTTTTATCCCGGGGAGTCTGATAGGACTTTGGAAAACGAGTGTCTGTACCTGCGAGCTCATTTGTCATCGAATGATGAAGTTATGGAGTTATCGTCACTGAAGCTATACAAATACTTATCGGAAAAAGGCTTTTTGGACATTTTCGGAATTGCGCTCCGAATGCTGTTGTGTACACCAGTGTCAAACTGCTCAGCAGAACGGTCGTTTTCAGCGCTAAAAAGAGTAAAGATTTACTTAATATTTAACATAGGAGATAAAAGGTTCAATTCACTCTCTGTAATGTATATAGAGCCAGAAATAATGCAATCAATTGACTATGATAACGTCATTCGTTCCTTTACACAGAAGAAAGTTCGTCGTCTATTTCTATAAATTTTATAGAACAACGTAACTATAGTACCCAAATGTAAAAAGTGCCTAGGGGCCCTGGGTCTCTAAGTCCGGGCCTGCTACTAGGTTAGGTTTTGTTCAAAAATGAACCAAGCGGGAAACTGTGACGAAACGGAAGCGGAAACCGTTTTCGTTTGCCTGTAAATTTTCCCGAAAAGATTTTAGGATTTAAAGTTGAAAGCACTACTAGGTTAGGTTAGTTACTTGCTAATATAACAACCTAACCTTAGGTTTGTTTTTTTAAAACCAAACCTAGTTAGGTTAGTGACTAATCTAACCCAATCTAGCACTCTCACTAAACCCATATCTACCTTGGCTTTTAACCCTTTAACCCTCTTTTTGACCTTTTAACCCTTTGACCGCATCATGTGCCATAAATGGAACAAAGCAAAAAAAATATTTTATTTAGCGTTTTAACTCAATTTTAGTCCTAATTGCATAGCTGCTCATATCTGGAACATATAAATACACGCAGCGCCACGCGGTTTCGAGTTCATTGTTGTCGAATTTCAAGCCACGTGCTCAGTTGTTTCAAGTTTGAAGTTGTTTTTCGTACTGAAAACGATTTGTTCGGCGGAAAAAAAATATAATTCATTCTATAGTGATATTAGATATATACTGAGGTAAGTACTATACGTTATGATTACTGAAAGTCTCTAAAAAAATCCAAAAAGGGATTGTCCCATATGTGGTACACTATGAAGTTATGGACTATCATACGATGCATTAGTGTTTCTTGTAGATATGGATACAAAACTATTTTAGGGTAAAATGGGTGCCGTCCGAATACCGCATAGTATATTACCAGTGAAGTATCAGATCTGTCCGATGAAGACGTCATAAACCAGACGATACTGGCTCCAGATAGTGACGTTGAGGAGCCTAAAAAATTGCGAAACGATGATTCCTGCAACAACTTCAGATTCCTCTGATGATGATATCTCCTTGATGATTATCCTTTTGAATGTAGATCTTCAGAACCAGTAAATTTTGTTTCATTTTCAGATTTCCTTCGATTGCCTTCTACCCAATTATGAGGTTTCTTCGTCTTGCTTCTTCGTATTTTAGACAAAGGGATATCATCATCAGAGGAATCTGAAGTTTCCGGCAAGAAGTTTTCCTCGGCATCGTCTCGCAATTTTTTAGGCTCCTCAACGTCACTATCTGGAGCCAGTATCGTCTGGTTTAATTTAATAATTTATTTAGGCAAATAAATTTAATTATAAAAGAACTTTTTATATCCCATTTCCAATAATATATAAAAAATGATAAACAATAGGGATAATAATAACCAACATTTATTAGAATTAAAGTTTTCATCTAATAATTTTTTTGGATAAAAAACAAAAAACCATGCGCTAAAAGTTTAATATGCGCCACCCCGGTATCACATATTTTGCATTCATTCAGGATGGGCAGCTCGGACGGTTAGTGAAAACCGCCCTAGTTGTTGTCTCCCCGACCAGGATTCGAACCTGGGTCTCCCGCATTGAACGGCGGGAAATATGGAAATATTTACGCTAACGATTGCAAATCTCCCACAACCGATTTGTAAAAGAATGGGGTATTTTTAAAAAATAATTTCACCGAACTGCCGTCTCCGGGGGCGGCTGGGCGAATTTTTCCAGGTTTTTCAGATTTTCACACACGACTCGGACAGTTTTCGTCGCACGGACGTAGTTCCGGCGCCGGTGTGTCCGAAACGTCGCCGTCCATCCGACTGTAACCTCACTTTTCGACATTTTGACTTAAAATTTTTAGGACGTGCGAAATACACATTTTCTTGCAAAAAAAACGTCATTTTTCAACACCTAAATCACGCGATCCGGAAGCGTTATCAAAAATCGCCGTACGTGGGGTCGTTTTTGGGTCGAAACTTTTGCGGTCCGTGTTATGCGTTCGGCCTGAATCTCCAGGTCACGATGGAATCGCAAATTTCGATCAATTCTGAGACGACTGACGTGTGGCGTTTCCCGAATTTCACCTGGGGGACCGCACCACGTGGGTTTTTGAAAAGGTCAAATTAGGTGTTTTTACGCCGTCGGAGGCAGCAGATCTTCGCTGGTTTAAACGCGCGTCTTGTCCGTTAGCACGTTGCGCATTCCCAGGTTTCGTCCTCCGTCCTGCCGCGCCCCTACAGAGGGTCAAAACCCCCCAGAAAATGATTTTTTTGCGGAAACGGCCCGACGGAAGCGGAGGCGGGGGCGCAAAACGGGACTGTACATTTTTCTGGTGTATAACCGAGAGCCCCGTTGAGCGGTGAAATTTTCGTAACTCAACTCCCTCAGGTTCACGAATCCTAAAATCACGATTTTTTACCTTCGAGGCGCATTTTGCGTCGGATCTCGAACATTCTTCCCGGACGCTTTAGCTGCCATGGTGCCATGTTTTTAAAGCCGCCGTTCGCTATCCTGCGCCATACCGTTCACCTGATGCACGAGGAAATGCAACTTTTTTTTTGCCGATTTTACAATCACTTCCACGGACGCCCTACACTTATTTAAAGGGCTCCAGGTCGCCGGTTGGGTTCGTTCTCTTCAGGACACTTGCCCGCCGCTATTCCGGCAAGAATTTTCAAGCTGCGAGGATTTTTTTGCAAATCTGCGCAGCTTAAATAGAAAAGTGCGCAAAAAGTAAAAAAAAAACAGATTCGTTTTACGGTGGTACCTAGAACGTACGAACCAATTGATGGATCGGTACGGGAGAGGCGCCTCTAGATCGGGCATAGAGCCTGTTAGTTTGTTTGGGAGTTTAATCCCGATTGCATCGCGACGCCATAAAAACAACGTTTTTGGGCGTCCAGGAAAACTCCCGCAGAATCGCCAACTTAAGCTCTGCGGGAACGGTTTCGCGCGATTCCCGCAGAGAATTGAATGCTTTATCATTTAGTGCAAGCGGCGTCGCGCTGCGTCGATTGAAACCGTCGCGACGCCCGCCGAAACTCGCCGTATTGCAGGAAACAAATGGTGAAAGTAAAACGTCCATATTTTTGCAACCCCCCTGCTGGTGAATGTTCTGATTTTTTCAGTGGATTGTAGAATGGTATTTGGGCTTTCCGCACCCATAATTGGACGTCGCGGAATCGCGTCGCGACGCCCACTTATAACTGTTAATCTGCACACAGAAAAACTTGAATGTCGATTTGGGGCACCAGGATGTCGCGTTTTTGAAATTAAAAGTTGACCGACACGTGCCCACCGCCGAGCCGCGCATTTTGGTACCGGCGCTGCGTCGCTGCGACCACGGAGTCGCCCGCCACAGTTCGAAACGTATGGGCTCTCCTTCGCTGGAAAGTGCGATTAAGGTAGGCGTCCACAGTTCCGCATCGTACGTATCGGACGCATCGCATCAAACGGATTATTATGACATTAAATTATGCATCAAACGGATCCGCAGCGATCGGATTTGCGGACGCAACTACTAGCAAATACCATATTCCGTATGACGTCATCGGCACGCATCGTAAAAGTTGCCTGTCGGAGCATCGGCTTCAGCATTGCCGACGGGTAGATTCGTGCAATCCCTACGATGCGGAACAGTGGACGCACTACATACATATTACTTTATTATTACTTAGTAATTTATTATTACTTAGTCTTTAGTATTACTTTCTATAGAAACAATACTGCGATCCGTTTGATGCGATGCGTCCGATAAGTACGATGCGGAACTGTGGACGCCTACCTGAAATCTGACCGCTGCAGTTTCTGGGCACAGCGACTCGAAACTGCACGCGTTCGATTCGGAACGGACGCCCGCGCCTCTTGCATTTATGGGTTCGCGATTCGTGTCGTCCCCGTCAAGCTGCCGACGTTGGAAAATATCACTCTTTTTTTGCACATTTTTTTTTAAATTTACCTCCCTCACCGCGCGGCCGAAACCGACTTTTGCGGCACGAGGCGATGCTGCCCGCCGATACGCGTATTTCGGTATCACTCGCGGCTTTCTGCGTCGCTCCCTTCACCCGGTGCGTCCGAAATGCCGAAACAAAATCCGCAACCACCTCTTTGGCCGGCTTATCGATTACGCAAACACAAGGACAACGAAAGCGGCTTTTCAATTACGGTTCAGACACCCACCGCTCGCCATGTAGAGAAGGAAAGAAGCCCGCGGACGGGTGACCAGGCCGCGGCGCCTACCTATAGGGTGCGAAACGCCATTGGAAAACACAACAATGGAGGTACAGGCAAGCAACTGCCACATAGCAGGCTAAATCCCCAAAGTCAGTACCAGCGCTGTAACTCGCTGTCAGGACCATAGAAGAAAAGGAAACTGGCCGACACCTCTGGTAGTCATCTTGTGGACTGTGACCAATTAGACCCGATTAGAAGACGAGAAGACGCCAGAGCGTTTAATATAATGGAGGCAATGAAGATGACTTTTAAGTACTCAACCGAGTTAGCAAAGGCCATTGAAGATACCAACAACACAAAAAAGAGATTAAAACACTTTCTGAGAGACTTCAACGGAACGCACAGGTTTTCGAGCGAGACTCACTCAAAAGATAATGGGAAGATCATAAATGGGAGAAGGTAGAAATACCCACCTATGATATAGAGGTCCAGGCAAACATTAAACCGCATTCATCGACCCACTGCTCCACCCAGACCGCAAAAGGTACATGGACAGAAACATACACAAACGAGCTGCAAACCCTTCCGGAAATAGCGAACCTTGCAGATTGGATAGATGTGGATAATATGGAATGGGGCGACGGGATCTACACCCGAACACAGATCATAACTGGAAATCCGCTGGATGCTAAAGAATCGTAGGTCAAAGTAGTCCTGGTAGAACCGGAGGATGCGAATATGGAAAGGAGCATCCAAAGGTTATACCAACGAAAGTATCCGGAGCTAAACCACACCAAGAAGGACTTCGCAGTAATCGAGCAAAACATAAAAATTAAATATGATAATGGTTTTGAGAACCTAAAACAAAAGAGGATCATCCAAATCAGACATAACGGTACGGACCCGGACATCTGGGATAAACTCCCTACACTGAGAGACGAAACAATAGGCGAGCAAAAGATAATTATGCACCATATAAAGGCCATGTCAGTAATACGCCTGCGCAAAATAGTGGAAGGCATTTTCCACCATACAAATACCAAAGTAGATATATATACCACGGGTCCACAAACCAAGGAAATCAAGGATAAAGAGGAACACCGAGGCCCTAATCGTAGAAAACAAGAATAGAGACCTCTTAAGTACTCTAAGGGACGTTAAGCGAATCCTAGCCGGAAGTAACGCAAAGGAGGCCATACGGTCGATAAGGAGCTCAATGGAAGGTAACCTCCTAATCACCGCTGACCCAGACGTAAAGGCGATAGAGGAACTGGGGAAAGCCCTGAAAGGTGAAAAATCAGAGACCGAAACTTTACACATAAGAGGCCTGGACGAAACAGCAGATAAAGAAGAGGTTCTAACAGCGGTTAGGGATAAAATTGGGGTAACACAAAACAAAACGATAAAGTTAAGCGATTTAAGACCTAACGCAAATCATACCCAAGCTGCTACGCTTGTGGTAAGCAAGGAGGAGGCACATAAATTGCTGGAAGAGCCACACCTAAAAGTAGGACTAGTGCGGTGCTCTCTAGATAGAAGGATAAAAATTGATCCCTGCCAAAAATGCTGGTCCTGCGACCATCTGGCCAAGAACTGTGACGGACCCGATAGGTCGAAGCTGTGCTTTGCGTGTGGGAAGGAAGGGCACACAGCTAAAGACTGCCGTAACGAAAAATCCTGTCCAATCTGCAATAAAGAAGGACACAGCGCCAACAGTGGCAAATGTGAATTTTTCCGCCACACGTTGTCCAAGGCGAGGAAACAAACTAAACCGAAACGGCGAGACAGTCCAGCAAGCGGCGCCAACAAGGCCTTGTCCTCAGCTTCAGCTTCAACTTAAAAATCATACAAGCAAACTTAAACTGCTGCGCCCACGCCCAGAACCTTCTGGAAGCCACGGCCAGGGAGCAGCAGATAGACGTCATCTTGGTAAGTGAACCGAACAGCAAATTAACAATCCAGAAAAGAGGCTGGATCAGGGGCATGGAAGGTAAAACAGCCATTTTGTACAGAACAACGAAGCTTGGGGCGACTCAACACGGATCGGGCGAGGGATTCACGTGGTTGAAAGCAAAGGGCCTAACAATCTACAGCTGCTATGTATCACCTAATTGCAGGCAGAGTGAGTTCGAAGGCTACCTGGACGCCCTGCAGGGTGACATCATACAAAGGAGCGGAGAAATTCTTATTGGCGGGGATTTCAATAGTAGGTCTCAGGTGTGGGGCACAAAGACGGAGGACCGTAGAGGGAGAGTTCTGGTGGACTAGCTGGCGCAAAACAACTTCGTCATTAGAAACGTCGGTCAGGAACCCACCTGTGTCCGTGGCAACGGTAGCTCCATCGTAGACTTGACTTTTGGAACGGTGGATACTGTGGGAAAGATCGCGTCGTGGGAGGTGCTACCGGAGGAGATGTTGAGCGACCACAAATATTTAAGATACTTCATACGAGACAACGGAACCCTATATCAGTGCTGCAAGGAGATCAAAGGATGGAAAACAAGTGCGCTAGACAAAGGAAAGTTCGTAGAAGCTTTTAGAGAGGCCAGGAAGAAGCCGAACAATGCAGACGAGCTGGTTGAGCTGGTGACTAGCGTGTGCATTGAGTGCCTCCCTAGGAAAGGAGGTTACAGACCCAATAGGTGCACCTACTGGTTTACGAGCGATATTGGTGACCAAAGAAGAACCTGCATCCAGGTAAGAGGGTGAGCGATGAGAGGGAGGAAAAAGCAGATCATGGAGTACGCCGAGTTAGCGCTGGCCTATAAGGCCGAAAAGAAAAAGCTGCGAACACTCATTGCGCGGGCCAAGGAAGCCAAATGGAAAGAGATATGACGTTTGGGGGCTTGATTTCAAAATCGTCACGGACAAGCTTAAAAAGCCGCAGCTACAGCTGGACCATGATTTCAAGAAAAGGGTGGTGGAAAGCCTTTTTGTGACGCATGAAAGGAACGTGTGGTTGCGTGCACGGCAATACGACGTCCAGGAAATTTCGTCCGAGGAACTAGAAGAGCGAAAAAAAGCGCCGGGCCCTGACGGTCTACCAGCGGAGATCCTAAAGCTCGTGTCCGAGCGATTTCTCGAAACCGTGCGGCACGCACTGAACCAGGAGCTAAAGAGCGCAAATTTCCCGAGAAGGTGTAAAAGCACAATAAGCCTCCGACTACTCCTGACGCGTACCGTCCAATTTGCATGCTGGACAATTTCGGCAAGCTGTTCGAGATAACAATGGTAAAAAGGTTCAACAACGAATTGACAGGGAAGGCGGCGCCCTCTACAAGACAGCACGGTTTCAGGAAGAGCAAGTCCACTGTCACGGCCGTAAGATACATCTTCAACCTGGCAGAGGAAGAGAGAAGGAGATCGCTTAAAACAAGGAAACTGGCAGCACTAGTAACGATAGTGCACTAGCACTAGGCACCGTGGAGGATTATTGTAGAGAAGCTGGAACGCAGGAGGATGCCCGAATACCTGGTAGGCCTGACCATGAACTACTTCAGCGACAGGCGTCTGCTGGTGGAGGGGCAGGACGTGATAGATGTTACAGCCCGGGTCCCACAAGGATCCGTGCTTCGTCCGCTTTTGTGGAACATTTTATATGACCGAGTTCTGAATGTGGCCTTTCCGGACGGTGCGGAAGCCGTCGCCTACGCGGACGACCTGGCCCTAGTGGTCAAAGCAAGACGAGAAGACGAGCTCGAAGAAATAACAAACGCCGCCCTAGACACTATACAAGACTGGATGGACGCAAATCAGCTGGCTATTGCACCGGAAAAAAACCGAGGCGGTGCTGCTAATCGGTAGGAAGAGATGTGGCCCGGTGGAGTTCGTTCTCGGCGGAAGAACGTTTTGCCCGCAGAAGTTCTTAAAATACCTGGGAATAGTCTTCGATGAGAAGCTAACCTTCGCAAGGCACGTTAAGGAGGCATGTGCTAAAGCTAACTGCAGGGTGAATAACCTCTTGAGGATACTCCCGAGGATCGGAGGGGCGACTGAGAACAAAAGAAGAGTACTGGCATCCGTTGCGAACAATATCGTTTTGTATGGGGCACCGGTGTGGGCCAGCTGCACCAGTCATGAGGCTCAGGGAAGCCCTGAAAAGGGCACAAAGGAAAATCGCTATTAGGATAGTCAGCGCTTACAGAACTGTCGGGACCGACGTCGTGCGGGTATGACAAGGAGGAGAATGATGCAAGGGCGGTGAAAGAAGAGGAAAGGCGGGAAACCATTCGAAAGTGGCAGGAGTTGTGGGACAAGGATACGAGCAATTGGACCTACAAGCTGATTCCGGATGTTAAGCCCTGGCTGGATAGGAAGCATGGTGAGATGAGTTACCACATGACAATGGCGCTGACGGGCCATGGCTGCTTTCAGAGCTTTAGGAAAAGAATCGGGAAGACGAACGCGGAGAACTGCCCGTACTGCAACACGGAGCCGGAGACGGCCAAACACACGCTGTTCACCTGCGATAAGTGGGCAGGACAGAGGGCGAAGTTGGAAGTGTTAAGTGGCGGGGCAATGTACCCCCGGGCGTTAACAGAGCTGATGCTAGAAAGCGAGGATAGGTGGAACGACGTCGTTGCCATCAAGGATATCATGCAGCAGAAGGAGAAGGACGAGAGGGAATGGCAGATGGAAAGAAACGGAACAGACAAGTAAATCGGGAGCCCGCAACTTGAAGTTATACAAGATTGCAGTGCCAAGTTGTTTTTAGGGCGTGAAAACAGGGGGTAGGTGGTTTTAGTGGGTAAACTATCTCTGGAGGAGAAGGAGTCCCACACTACCGAGTTATTTGGTGCCTATAAAAGGTTTTTTATAGAGTAGAGTAGCGTAGATGCGGGAATCTAAAGAACCGATCGGCACTTCCCTCAGGCCCCCAGATCCGGAAATATCTCATAAATGTGCAGGGTGCACTATTAAAGTGCACCTTCAATTTTTCTACGAAATTATCTCCGATCTCCCGCAATTTTTCTACGAAGTTCTTTAGATTGAACCTATGCCTTTGCGGCAGTATAAGCGGCGCCGCCGCCGAACAAAGGACTATAGAGGAGTGCTATCTTCCGCTTTTGATCAATAGGTGATCAATGTGAAAGGAGTTGCATAACTACCGGAATTTTTATAAATATCGGCGCTGTGTGTTGTTCCTTAAAATTGACATGGCAGTGAAAGGGTTAATTAAGGCATGAAAACAAATGCATATTATTGTTTAGCATGGTTTTGTTAACAAATTAGTGAAGATTTCGTTCAGTTAGACTATGTGGTTTACGAGATACTATGACGAGATATGAGTTTACTATGATATTTACGAGATAACCTAGCTGCTACTTAGTTTTCATCGAGCTTATTTTGCTGTAGCTTTAAATATTCCTCAATTAAGCAACAAAAACAAATGAAAATTAAGTTTTTCGTAGTTTATTAACAAACTAGTGTAGATTCCATCTAGTTAGACTACGTAGTTTATGAGATATATACGTTAAAACCAATCTTGTAGGCTGCTCAAGTTTGACTAATTAATTTGTTTAAATTAATAGCGAGTTGAACTAGAAGAAGTAGTCTAACTAGTTTTTGAGAAAATTCTTCTTACCGTTGGTTTGTAATCCTGCAGCATAGCAAAGAAAGACTCTCCAGTGCCCGCAACGGGTCCAGGTCGTTCGATGACGTCGATGGAGCCGTGGCTGCCGTACTCGCGCCTCAGCAGCGGCGACGAGGGGTTCGAGGGTCTGGTGTGATGGTCCAGCAGCTCCAGGCTCGAGTTGCTTCTGTAGAGGAGGTCGGGGTTGAGGTGCTGGCGGCGGAACGAGCCGTTGGTGACGGCGGCCGCCACGTGTTGGTGCCGGTCGTTGTACGAGGAGCGCGACAGACCCGCGTTCACGCGGGCCTTCTGGAGGTGGGTGTTGCAGTACTCGACCGCCTGCGCCGTGCGTTCGCGCGCTCTGGAGGCCGGCGCTCGAGGGGGCGCTGGCCCGCACTCCTGCAAACCGATCATCCCATTACGCTAAAAAAAAAACAAAACAAAATTTTTAAAACTTCTCTCTACCTATTAGTGTTTATACTCTACTCTATAGTCTACTATAATTAGTGTTAGTAGTCATTAAGTAATTAGTTCAGACAATATAGCCGTTAAAACTAAAAAGTAACGGCTCGCGTACACCAAAACCGATTTTGTCGGCCGATGGCGGACAGAACTACCCGGACGAGTAACTCGGACGAGTAACTCGGACGAGTATGTGCTTACGCTGCAACAGTGTTACAACTTGTGCCGACATTGGAAACGTTTCGATTATTGTAATTTTTTGAATGTTTATCCCATAGGGTTCGTCTATTATTACCACAACTAATTAATTTTTCAATATCCATAGTCGTTTAGGTAGATAACAACAAAATTAGGTAGATAACTACAAATACACTCAATTTGCATTGCAGACGCCGACAGACTGGCGAGAAATCCCAACAAATTCGGACTCGACGGTTGATCTGCCGTTTTCGGGCGTAATAGGACGATGACGGTCGTGTTTGTATACGCGCATTCTTTGTTTTAAAAGTGTTTGATTCAATTGTCCGAGTTCGACCGTCGTCGCCCGAGCAAACTTCGGTCGATGACGGATTAGGTGTGCGCGAGCTGTAGGGTTTCAAGCTTCATTAGCTTAAAAGTTTGCGAATAGACCTTTTCACGGTTACTTCAGCGCATGCGCATCCGGAAAGGGAAAGTTTGAAAGACGGGAATATGAAAATTTCGGGCACATTTTGTTATTTTCACTGATAACATGGCGGAAATTGACACATGCGCAAGAAAAAAATTCAACTATGAAAAGGTCTATTAACAAGCGAAAAGAAATGAAGATTTTTATTGTAAAAGTTTTCTCTTCGAGTTAGGTTTCACTAAGATTAGACGTTTAGTTTAGATGCTATCGACGTTTAAAATCAAAACTAGATATAACTTCTTTGATAACTAAAAAGCTAGTCAAGCTAAACCAAAAAACAAATGCAGTGTGTTATTGTAAATTGTCCTCTATGCTTCAACGAAAACTTCAGCTAGACTAACTATGAATAGGATGGTTGCGACTGTTACTACGTGGTAATTCATACATTGAATTCATACAGTGAAAAATTCACTGTTTTTTTTTAAACATTCGTATTTCATTAAATTTTTCAATTCACTGTTAGACTAACTAGTTTTAGTTTAAGAGATATGTACGTTGAAAACATCACTAACTTATAAGTTTTTTGCATTGCGATTTAGCAAACTAGCATAAATTAGTAAACTAATGTATGCTAGGTTGTTCATAATTCAATGTAGAATTAGTATAAATGACTTCAGTCAGCCGACTGGAAACAAATAGCTAATTTAAACAGAAAGTCTAAATGTTAGATTTTCACCTACAAGTCTCAATTAGCGGCCGCGGTGGGCAAAGCGACCTTTCCGAATGATTTACTCAAAACTAGACAGTCTTAATCAAAAGAAAAAAACCCAGTTTACTTATTAGTATGTAGACGCCGAGGCGAATTGTGGGAAGTGTGTCAGCGTAGACGTCGCGGAGAAAACAACAATAAATTCTGAATGGTTTATTAGTGTGGACTATGCGAACAAAATATCAAGCGCGTTATTATTAAGTTTTTGCTATAAGTGAAGATTTCCTTGATTTAGTTGGCATTTAGTTAACTTGTTACAGTTGATGTTAATCTTAAAAACGGAAATTTGAAAGATAAAGCTTGGTAACTTAAAAATTAAAACGATTAGACTAAAAACAAGTGTAGATTACGATTTTTTTTAAGTTTCCTCAACAAATTAGTAAAGACTTCATTCAATTAGTCAAGTAGTTCATGAACTATAGACAATCAAAGTTGAGTCATCCAATTATCCTTGAAATTACAGATACATAAGTTTAAAAAGCTATAGTCCGCTTAGTGAACTAGATAGGATATTCTAGTTATTATACAACGTTAGTCCGTTTCGTTGACTAAGAGTGGACTAAATTTCGTACTCTTATCTAGTCAGTTAGTCAAATTATCAAGATTTTAGTTAAGACAGTTCATTTATATTAAGTTTGAAGAAGCATAAGTTTACAAGGCTATAGTCCGCTTAGTGAACTAGGTAGGATATTCTAGTTTTCATACAAAATAAGTCTTTTCTTTGATTAAGTGTGTCTAAATTTCGTAGTCTTATCTAGTCAATTAATCAGGTTATTAAGATTTTAATAAACACTGTTCATTTATATTAAGTTTGATGAAGTGTAAGTTTATAAGGCTATATTCCGCTTAGTGAAATAGATAAGATATTCTAGTTTTCACACAACGTTACTTCCTTTGGTTTACTAAGTGTTTACTAAAATTCGTATTCTTATCTAGGTAATTAGTGAAGTTATCAAGATTTTAGTAAACACAGTTCATTTATATTAAGTTTGATGCATTTAAGATGCATACATTTACAAGGCTATAGTAGGCTTAGTTAACTGGGTAAGATATTGTAGTTTTCGTACGTTTTGTTGACTAAGTGTGAATTATACTAAATTTCGTAGTCTTATCTAGTCAATTAGTCAAGTTATTAAAATTTTAGTATAGACAGTTCATTTATATAAGCTTTTAAGATATATAAGTATATAAGGCTATATTCCGCTTAGTGAACTAGGTAGGATATTCTAGTTTTCACACAAAGTTCGTACGTTTCGTTGACTAAGTGTGTACTATATTTTATAGTCTTATCTAGTCAATTAATCAAGAATTTAGTAAAAACAGTTCATTTATATTAAGTTTGAAGATCGGTAAGTTTAGAAGGCTATAGTCCGCTTAGTGAATTAGTTAGGATAATCTAGTTTCAATATAACGTTAGTTCGTTTTGTTGACTAAGCGTGTACTACATTTTGTAGACTTATCTAGTCAATTAGTTAGGTTATCAAGATTTTATTAAATACAGTTCATTTATATTAAGGTTGAAGATGCGTAAGTTTACAAGGCTATAGTCTGCTTGGTGAACTGGATAGGATATTCTAGTTTCCACATAACGTTAGTCCGTTTCGTTGACTCAGTGTATAGAAGATTTTAGTGTAGTATTCTCTATCATGTAGTATGTAGTGTTCTCTAGTAGGTATGTAGTATGTAGTGATGTGTAGTAAGTAGTGTTCTCTATTATACCTATTATACCTAGGGTGCCCACAGGGAGGTGTGCTATCACCAATAATGTGGAGCCTGGTAGTTGATGAATTACTGGCTAGGCTGACCGACCTAAACATCAAATATCAAGGTTACGCCGATGACATAGTCATCATAGCCAGAGGGAAGTTTGAGGGAACGCTGTGAAATCAAACAGACAGGCCTCAAAGTAACTAGTAGATGGTGTCAAACAGTGGGACTGAGACTCAACCCGAGCAAAACCACGGTGATACCATTTACTAGAAAGATAAAACTAAACTGCCTACAGCCCATACTGTTCGGTGGGATGGCAGCAGAATACACATAGGAGAGGTATCTGGATATAACACTAGATAGCAAACTCCTATGGAATAGACACGCTGAAGCAGTGTTAGGAAAAGCCAAACACGGTCTAATGGTGTGCATCTAAAATCTAATGGTGTGCAGAAATCTGGCAGGGAAAACGTGGGGTTGTAACTCCACAATCCTGCGATGGATGTACACATGATAGTGAGACCTGCGATCACTTACGGAACAGTTGAATGGAGAAGTAGAACCAAGCTGGCTTCTATGAGGAAGCAGCTTGAGATGATTCACAGACTGGCGTGTGTCTGCATCACGGGGGCGATGGAGTCGTGCCCGACAGCAGCTATGGAACTGCTGATGGATCTTACTCAGTTGCACCTTGTCGTGGAGCCAGGCCACGACTGGCCGCCAGATCGGCGATTGTAAGGTTCAGCAAGGAAGGAATAGGCAGAGGTAAAATAATCGGGAGCAGAGACCAGAACAGCATCGCTGCCAAAATCCCCTGGCTGGAAGCACCAAAAGACGAAATGGTATGCAAATACCATTTCGAGAAAAACTACACAGCAAATGTGTAGTAGTAAAGCCGATTGGAGCGACGAATGCTCAGCATACCACATAGAGCAAAATTCTATCAAGTGGTATACAGATGGTTCGAAGACAAAGGAGGGTACTGGTGCGACCTCGTACCAAATAATTCGAATCCATGGGAACATTCCCAAGTATTTTTCAAGCAGAGGTACACGCAATCGAAAGATGTGCGCAATTTAACCTCGACATGAAATACCGCAAAAAACGAATTGCTATCCTGCCAGACAGCCTTCAAGGCCATTAGCTCATACATCATCAGATCCAAACTGGTATGGTAATGTGTGGGAAAGCTAAACAAGCTTGGCAGAGAAAATAAAGTAACGCTATTCTAGGTACCAGGACATTTGTCTGTACCAGTGGTACAGACGGAAATGAAGAAGCCGATCACCTAGCAAACAAGAGATCCACTAATCCCTTTATAGGTCCGGAACCCATTTGTGGTGTGAGTGTGAACACCATCCAAAAGTTTAGATGAAGAAATAAGAGAACAATGGATGAAAACCTGGAAAGAACTTCCAGGGTTGAGACAATCCAAATTAATGCTGCAATTTGTTAACCAGAAAAGAACAAAAGCTTGACTGAAGCTAAACAGGAACAAGCTTAGAATTTTGACAGGTGTGCTGACGGGACACTGCAGACTTAGGAAATACCTCAAGACCTTAGGCCTAGAGGAAGATGACAGATACAGATTCTGTGGTTCAGCAGAGGAAACCCCCATACATCTGCTCAAAGACTTCGGAGCACTGATCCGCAAGAGAAAAATGTATCTTGGGGCCCACTGCTTGAACGCAGAAGAGTTGCAGTCCTTGGATCCCATCCAGACCCTAACATTCCTAAAGGAATCAGGTCTAGAGAAGGCGCTCTAAATGGGTAAGTATACCAACGTTTAGAAGAAGAGGGTGGGGTACAATAGATCTACGAAGGTCGCAGTACAAGTCGTTACCACCAAAACAACAATCTACATGTAGTGTTCTCTAGTATGTAATGTTATCTAGTATGTAGTGTTCTCTAGTATGTAGTGTCCTCTAGTATGTAGTGTTCGCTAGTATGTAGTATT
Source organism: Phosphuga atrata (assembly GCA_944588485.1). Taxonomy (NCBI): domain Eukaryota; kingdom Metazoa; phylum Arthropoda; class Insecta; order Coleoptera; family Silphidae; genus Phosphuga; species Phosphuga atrata. Next base: position 18,143,676 of record OX155908.1, on the reverse strand, counting down.
TAGGCCGAGGCCGCACTACGCTTTTTTTCCATGAGCGGTAACCGCTATAATCGTGAAACCGCTCGAGAAACACACAGCACGCTATGGGAAAAATCAGTCGCGGGAATAAACCGCAAGTTAGGCCGCTTGTATTAATTTACTCGAGTCAGAAAATCACGCGATCAAAAATCGCGGCGGTTTAGCCGTAGTGAGGCCTAGGCCTCAGTGTTCCCTACTATGTAGTATGAATTGTTCCCTAGTATGTAGTAAGTAAGGGGGTTTTTGGCCGTAATTGGCCACGCTTGCCAGGCGGGTTGGCGAATAGGTACCTCAGCCGTTCCTAGCATGGAGAACAGCTGTTTGCAGCCGACCATTCTGGATCAGACGCTGCATGGGAAGATTCCCACGCAGCGTCTGATGTAAAATGGGCTGCTACAAACAGCGTCTGTTCTACATGTTAGGTTAGGTTATTACATTAGGTTAGAACAGCTATTGGTAGGGCCACCCTTGCCGGTAAGGTCTCGAAGTGACGAAGGTGAAGCTAAGAATGGGAATCTTCTTAGCTTCACCTTCATCACTCTGAGACCTTACCGGTCCTACCAATAGCTGTGCTACCGCCGGCAGCGCTCTAAACTAACCTAACATGGAGAACAGACGCTGTTTGCAGCCGGCCATTGTGGATCAGACGCTGCCTGGGAATCTTAGCTTCACCTTCATCGCTTCGAGACCTTACCGGCTAGGGTGGCCCTACCATTAGCTGTGCTACCGCCGGCATCGCTCCCTGGATGCAAGGTTACTGAGTCCTCTAGCCAACGACAAGTTGTTGATTCCCCGGAGAGGGCTCACTTCCCCGGAGAAGTGACATGAAGAACACCATCTTGCTCCATAAAAAGGAGGCAAAGCAAACCTGGAAAATTTCCGCCCTATAACTCCATCTATATAAACTGTTTACCAGAATCCTAACATCAAGACTAACAAGAGAGCAAGCCGGATTCCGATCAGGTTTCGGAACTAATGATCACCTTCAGGCCCTCATCGAAAAAACCGTCGAATTAGTTGACCTCCTTCTGTTTATAGACAGGTTTATAGGACAGGTTTGTAGATAAGGCATTTGACACGATCCAATTGAAAGCCCTGAGATAATGTCGAGTGGACTATAGATACTCATAACTGATCTATAACATATACAAGAACGCTACCATGTCGGTCAAATTACATGACAACAGCAACCGCATTAAAGTCGAAAGAGGGGTGAGACAGGGAGATACTATGTTTCCAAAACTATTCATAACAGTCCTAGAATACGCTTTTCCTGACGGGGCACTGCAGACTTAGAAAACACCAAGGGCCTAGGTCTAGAGTGGCACAACGAAAAATGAAGAGATAATTGCTAGGTTTACGTTTAAGAGACCACGTTACGAATCAGGGCCTATGACTGAGGAGCGGGGTGACAGACATTATCAAAAGATTAGCGACATCAAAATGGAATTAGGCCGGTCACGTGGCCAGAATGAAGGAGTCGTCGGAGGTGGACGAAAAGATTGTTGGAATGGAGACCGCGCGCTGATAAGCCAAACCGGGAAAGACCACCTACACGCTGGACCGACGACCAAAAAGGAATTCAAAGCAACTGGATTCAGGCGGGTCAAGACAGACAACAATGGAAAGCCATGAGGAAAGCCTATGTCCAGCAGTGGACGTCGAAGGCTGGTTGATGATGATGATGATGATGTAGTATGTAGTGTTCTCTAGTATGTAGTCTTCTCTAGTATGTAGTATGCACGTGGAACGTCGGCTTTTTTCACAAATCCTAGCTTGATCTGTTCAACTTCAATTAGTCTTGTCTATAGAGACTAGTATACATCTATCTACTGACTGTAATACATCTACCTTCATTCCACTGCACAAAAAAGGATCAAGCCAGAAATGCAGTAAATACAGAACTATCGCATTAATCTCCCACCCAAGCAAGGTCATGCTCGGAGTTCTGCTAAAACGACTCAGGAGCTTCTTAGACCGACAAATTACATAGGAACGAGCTGGATTCGTGGTTGGTAAAGGCACCCAAAGAGCAGATCATGAAGGTACGGCAAATTATTGAAAAAGCCAGAGAATTTGCAAAGCCCACATATCTATGCTTCCTCGACTAGAGCAAAGCGTTTAACTGTGTAAACTGGCAGCAATTATGAAATGCCCTCTTAGACATGGGAACCCCTCCTAAACCTTGTCGTTCTGCTAAAAACTTTATATGACAACAGCCAAAGCATCATCAAGATCGAGGGAAGAAACTCAAGACTCTTTAGGATATGACGAGGAGTTCGACAAGGATGCGTCCTATCACATATACGGTGAGTTTATACTAAAAGGAGCTCTGGAGAACTGGGAAGGCGGAATACTCATTGGTGGTAGGAAAATAAACAACATACGGTTTACCGATGATACCACAATCATCGCATAAAATGGAGAAGAAATGACCGAACTTCTGGGAAGAGTCGAGAGAGAAATCTCAAAATTCGAACTTGAGCTAAATCGCCAAAAATCAAAGCTGATGGTAGAAGATTGTGGCAATAAGAGAGGAAATCCACCCAATATAATCAACGTAGAAAACGTCAACAACATAATTTCCACAGAAATTAGTCCAGTCCACAGAAATTAGAAGACGCATAACTCTTGCGAAAACAGCCATGGCGAAACTAACCAAAGTATGGAAAGATGACCACATCACGAAAGAACAAAACGAAGACTCGTCAACACAGTGGTGTTTCCAATTGCACTATAAGGAACCGAGGCATGAACTCTGAAAGCAGTAGATCGGCAGAAAATAGACGCTTTCGAGATATGGAAGAGGACGAGGACGAGGTTACTAAGGATACCTTGCACAGCGCATAGAACTAATATTATTCTAAAAGAACTCGACATTGACATAAGGCTATCAACCAGTATCAATCGACGAATACTTAAATAATTTGGATACGTCAATCGTGGAACGGGTGACAATCTCGAAAAACTGGACCATCCAAGGGAAAATTGAAGGTGCGCGACCTCGGAGACGCTCTCCAAAACGCTGCATCGACCAGGTTCAAGAGATCACCACTACAAGAAAACATAAGAACAGCGGCAGACAGGAGTAAATGAAGGAAGATCGCTAACTTTGCTATGCCATAATAAAACGCCAGCATGAGATCACGACACTTCAGCCATCAAGTAAACGACAAGAGAGAGATAAAGACTAGTATAAAACTTTTCGCCTAGTCTAGGCAAGTCTTACACTAAATCTGAGTAAACTCAACAAGTTTATAAACTAAATGACCTCACGCTTGTTAATTAATACGCGACGAGACGATACTTTGAAGTCTCATTTTCTAGTTTCATTAAATCTAGATTTAGATTTAAAGCCTGGATTAAGTGCATATATTTGACGCTTAGTATAAGTAGATGCGGTGGACAGACAGATTTATGGAGCAACGACAATCTCACCACTAAATTCAGAAGTTTAGTTGACTTACTCCACGTAGACAACTTCTAAATTTACTAAATCTCCAGTTGAGGAAAACTAAGTTTCGCTTTAAACGTGAATATCTTATAAACTACACTTCTTCTTCTTAGAGTGCCCTATCCGTTGCGAATGTTGGCGATTAGCATGGCAATCTTGGCTTTATCAACTGCTTGACGAAACAGATGTAAGACCGAATCACTGGCATAAGTTATTAAACCAGGAGTTACATCGTCTGCCTGGTCCTTCTCGTCCATCTACTCTTCCATGCATGATTAATTGGCGCTCTCTCTCTCCTATAGTTTTACAGCCCAAGCGTGGGCCTTGGCCTCCCTCAATTTATGCCTCCAGAGGCTTCTGTCCATTGCTACCGTCTTCCAGCCTATAATCCTTAGCAACCCTCTGGCATCTTCTTCTACCACGTCGTCCTCCCATCGTTTCCGTGGTCTGCCCCGAGGTCTCTTCCTTACCATTTTGCCTTGGAGGGCCAGTTTTGGCAGTCCTTCGTCATCCATCATACATACACCTAGACATAGCCTGCCCATCGTAACCACTGTATCCTTGCATATGCCTGGAAGGCCTGGTATGACTAATTGTATTATGCGATATTTGTCATTTCACATTACATGCCCTAAATATTGAAACTTTCTTTCTTTGACTATGTTGAGCAGTTCTTCATTTTTACCGTTCCTTATTTGTTGGAGTACTTTTTCATTTGTGATATGATGGATTCATGATATGCGCAAGATATATTCAAAACTCGAAAGCCTACAGTCTATTTTGCGTCGCCTCTGTCAATGTCCAGGCCTCCGCGCCATATAGAAGAACAGGCATGATATAGCACCTTACCATCCTGATTTTAAGGGAAACTGACAAGTCGCTGGCGAAGAACATTTTCTTTAGTTTGTAGAAAGAAGATTTGGCCTGTTCAATTTTTGTACGAATTTCTTTGGAGTGATCCCAGTCGTCATTTATGAGGCTACACAGGACATTCCTCTACTCTCTCAACGCGTTCATTGCTAAGTATTAGTGCATCTTGGTGTAGGCCCTCGTATTACATATCACCATGTATTTTGTCTTTGAGGTGTTTAATCCGAGTCCATACTGTTCGCTTGTGGTTTCGACCTTGCTCATTATACTCTGTGGGCTCTCCAACGTTTATACTTCTCTGATGAATCTTAATGCCTTCGTTTGCGTTCAATGCTTCTTGGAAAATTTTCTCAGAGCATATGTTGAACAAAATTTGAGATTGCCTCACAACATTGCCTCACGCCTCTCCGGATGCATAATTCTTGCGAGATGATGTTGTCCACTTTTATGGCAGCTGTCTGTCCTGCCAATACAGGTGTACGATAATTCTTAAGTTTCTCTTCTCTATGCCGGTTTCCTCTAACACCTGGATCAATCTATCATGTTGTACGGTGTCAAACGTTTTGGCGAAGTCCATGAAACAAACGTGTACATCTCGTCACATGTCGCTACAGCTCTGTATCATGAAGACGAACTCTCTCGTTCCGAGCATATTCCGAAAGCCTGCGTCTTTCCCACATGTTCCTCGTATCTACGATAGTTTCTGGCACGTATGATCTTTAAAAATATCTCTGACAATGTGGTTTATTCAGTCTATATTCGTCGCGTCTCTTCGCAGATGGCTTCTTGGGGATTGTAAAAAACATAGAGGTCATCCAGTCCGCTGGCATTTGTCCCGTATTGTAGTTTTGATTAAATAATTCAGTGATGATGTTCAGCAGTTCTGGGTGCGAGTTGCAACAAAACTGAATTATTTCAGAGTGGATGTTATCTGGATCGGCTGCATTCACATTCTTGATTGATGTTATGGTTTTTTTAACTTCGTCTTTTGTAAAGGTCGGTACATCGTTACTAGTAGCGGTAATATTATAGTGGTCTGATCTGGTACCTGGTGACATACTTTTCCAATACCTCCGCTTTGTTTGTGACTTTGGTTACAAGTCTGCCATAATCATCAGTTAAACTTGATGGCGTTTCTTTTCTGTTGGTTCTCGTCATTTCCTCTACTTTGCGGTGCATATTAAAGTTATCATGTAAGGAATCCAGTTGTTCAATTTCATCGCATTTAGCTGTTAGCCATCTTTCCTTAGGCAGTCTTATCTTTTTATGGATCTCTTTATATCTGGTAGTATTTAGCTGTTTAGCGGGTCTTCTGAGATCCATTAGCTGAAGAGTATATTTACTCCTTTCGTTATTTGTTGTCCTTTGGTGCTTCAAGTACTTTTGGCCTTTGGTATTTTGGATAAGGCGTTTTAAGACGTTCCACTTTTCTACTGTTTGTGTTACCCACTAACTACGTGGTGTTATTTATACCATCGCTTAAAGATTGACACAGCTGTTTATTAATCTTTGTATTCTTCTACCTTCTCATGTCTAGTATCGGAGCTCGAGATTTTCGTGCTACTTCCTTTAGCCTAGCTTGTAGCTTACCAATTACTGGATTATGATCGGAGTTTATGTTTGCTCCAAGGTACGTTTTGACAGCTTTGACTGAGTTGCGGAATCTTTCACCAATTGCTATGTAATCTATTTGATTGCGTATGATCCTTTGTGGTGTATGGGCAGGTGCCGTCCACGTGTTCTTGCCTTCTTGTCTGCAACTTGAAGAAGGTGTTCGTCAAAAGCAGGTCTTCTTGCCAGGGTACGTTTTTACTGCATTGACTGAGTTGCGGAATCTTTCACCAATTGCATATTTGGTTGCGTATCATCTTTTGTAGTGTATGGGCAGGTGAAGTCCATGTGTATAGCCTTCTTGCCGGCAACTTGAAGAAGGTGATCGTCAAAACCAGGTCTTCTTCTCAGAGTATGTTTTTACAGCTTTGACTGAGTTGCGGAATCTATCACCAATTGCGTATTTGGTTGCGTATCATCTTTTGTGGTGTATGGGCAGGTGACGTCCAGGTGTATAGCCCTCTTGCCGGCAACTTGAAGAAGGTGATCGTCAAAACCAGGTCTTCTTCTCAGAGTACGTTTTTACAGCTTTGACTGAGTTTCGGAATCTTTCACCAATTGCGTATTTGGTTGCGTATGATCTTTTGTGGTGTATGGGCAGGTGAAGTCTATGTGGATAGCCTTCTTGCCGGCAATTTGAAGAAGGTGTTCATCAAAATCACATCTTCTTCACAAAATTGAACGAGACGATCTCCTCTCTTATTACGTTTGCGGAGGCCAAAACTACCAACGATGTTACCTTCCTTACCTCACCCAGCCTTAGCATTAAAATCATACAAACTATACTTAACCCTTTCAAATCTAATTTGCTCTTCTTTAAATTAATTGATTACTTAGATGGATGGGTTATATATGTCCCAATAGACTCGAACGGCTTAAAATATCTTGAAATCTTTTTCTTTTGTTTTTTATCTAAAAGTTTACAAGTTAAGCCAAGTCAAACATTTGCAAATAGACTAGGGCAGTGTTTCCCAAACTTTCTGCCCATGTGCACCCATTTGAAACATTTTTTATCCCTTCGTACCCCGAAGGGTAGCAGAAAATAATAGAAAATGTATACGTAGGAAACATATAGCAATCGTAAGTAAAGTAATAGTAATATAGTAAATCCCCAGATTAGAAGGGTACCTCTTCAATTAACATAGATTTTTAAGTACTAACCTGTGAATGCCAAAAAAGTTACATTTGTGGATTATATTACATTATCTCTTCATTTAATGTGACTGTAAAGATATGAAAATCTAAAACTGTGCATAGGGCGCTATCTGCTTTCCTTGTCTATTTTAACAAAATTCTACTCTGTCAAGATCATATAGCCTTGACCTAAGGGGCCCCATTATCCTTATGTACCTAGGACCTCCAATAGGTTAAAGACGGTCCTGATAGTAGCATCAATTTGCTGCTTGTATTCTTTCTTGTACAGATAGTGAGTGTCGTTTGACGCATTAAAGTGCTCTCCTAGATATTTAAAGCTCGTCACTCGTTCGAAGTTATGTTTATCCATCTTTGGGTATTGAGGGAGGTTTTCTGTTCGAAGTTATGTTTATCTATCTTTGGGTATTGAAGGAGGTTTTCTATGTTTCTCCTCGTTGCTATTAGGTATTTTGTCTTATTAACGTTTATGCCCACTTTTCTGTGCGTTCGTTTCTAGGATCTTAAATATTTCTCTTAGTGTTTGAGCATTTTTTGCCAGGATGTCGTCTGCATAGCTGCATATTTGGTAGGATTTTGTTATGATCGTACCTTTTCTATCGAAGTCGCCAATTGCAAGTTGCAGGGCACGATTAAATAGGAGGGCTGAAAGCGCTGATGATATTAATAGATTTAAATCTACAAAATTTGTTAGTCTAGTTTATGAGGAATTTTTTACTTGGAATATAGTTACCGAAAATATTTTAAAAAAAGTTGCATCAAAAGCCATTTGTAATCCGACATCTCAGGAATATTCTAAGCCAGATAAATTTTTACTATGCTGTCTTTCAATGTACGGAATTCTGGTTTGGGGAACCCACAATAAATTGTAAATGTTTTAATAGCACAGGAAAGAGTCGTCCGTTCCGTTGTAGCAACGTAACATCTTGTAGGCCCATTTTTGAGTGGCTTCAAATACCGTTGAATAAAAACTTATTACAAGCGAATACTTTTATTAATAACTCGTTTGAACTCTAAATAATCACAATAATTTACACATTCAAAATAATATATAAAACAATAAAAAATAAACATGAAACCCATGACAACCAAGTTGAAACCCATGACAACCATATTAACAAAATTGATAAGCCATTGCCTTCTTGGGAATTACACCATACATATGTCACAATAGACCTTTTTTGTTAAGCACAATGATAAGATTTTTTTGGTGAAAATGTTGTTCTTCTTCTCTTTAAGAGAGTTTCTACTTGTCTTTAAATACTTAAAAACAATCTTCAAATTTTGTCGTCACCAGTTGGCAAAATAAACTCTTGTTTATATAAAAATTATAAAATAAAAACAGTAATTTAAAAATAGAAGAAACAGAAGTAAGTTTTGATTTGTATTGTATTAATTATATATGAAACAAGATTGAACTATTGCAAAATAACAGCTAATTAACAGAATTCAAACATTATATAAGAAGTAATATTTGAGGCATTATTTTTCACATAATTGACAAATTCCAAATGTAATTTGTCTTTTTATTTAAAAAATAAAAATCTTCTCGTAATCCTTTCAAATCTTTTGCGTACCCCTTGGGGTACGCGTACCACACTTTGGGAAACACTGGACTAGGGCGACAGAAACAACTCGTGTTCGGTACCAAGCCATGCAATGAATATATTACCTGTCTAGTTAGACAAAAACTAAAACGTAAATATCTTCTAAACTACGCGACCGAAACAAACAAAATCTTCACTAATCTCTAGCAAACACTTTCAGAATTAACATCCAACTTGATATTTAATCCAAGTAGTATTGACTAGTGAGTTATAGACTATTTCAGACAGCTTATTGGACGAGACATTCTTTCGTTTTATTGTTTTAAAGGAACTCTCCACAAAATACCTGCATGCTTGTCATAACAATTGAAGCATGTATCATGTGGTATGCGTCATATTATCACGCGCTTAGTTCATTCGGCTGGAATGTCGCGCCACAAACATTTTCATTCGGATTTTGGAAAATTAAGTTTGAGGGAAGATAGCTAAGCAACCCGTTGGATAAACAATAAATAGTCTATATCAGATTGAAGTGCATTTAATTAAGTTAGTTTGGACATAAATCGGTGCAACTAGTCCAATTAGTTTAGCTGTAGTAGACGAAATTGCAACAACGTGGAATTTGAGTGTCAAAAACTTTGTCCATTTATTAGCCAAGTTTGAGTGAAGATATCTTTAGATAAAATTGGAGAACCAAAAATTAGTTTACATAGAGTTGTAGGGAATTTAATTAAGTTTTTGGAGATAATTTGGTGGAACTAGTCCAATTAGTTTAGTTGTAGTCGACGAAATTGTAACAACGCGGAATTTGAATGTTCAAAAACTTTGTCCATTTATAATCCGAGTTTGAGTGAAGATATCTTTAGGCATAATTGGACTACCACAAATAAGTTTACATAGCATTGTAGGTAATTTAATTAACTATATTTAGATATAATTTGGTGGAACTAGTCCAATTAGTTTAGTTGTAATAGACGAAATTGTAACAACGTGGAATTTGAATGTTCAAAAACTTTGTCCATTTATAAGCTAAGTTTAAGTGAAGATATCTTTAGAAATAATTGAACTACCAGAAAATAGTTTACATAGCATTGTAGGGAATTTAATTAAGTATGTTTGGACTTAATTTGGTGGAACTAGTCCAATTAGTTTAGTTGTAGTAGACGAAATTGTAACAACGTGGAATTTGAATGTTCAAAAACTTTGTCAATTTTTAAGCCAAGTTTGAGTGAGGATATCTTTAGAAATAATAGGACTAACAGAAATTAGTTTACATGGCATTGTAGGAAATTTAATTAAGTATATTCAGACATAAATTGGTAGAACTAGTCCAATTAGTTTAGTTGTAGTAGACGAAAATACAACAACGTGGAATTTTAATGTACACAAACACTGTCCATTTATAAGCCAAGTTTTAGTGAAGATATCTTTGGATATAATTGGACAACCAGAAATTAGTTTACATAGAATTGTAGGGAATTTAATTAAGTATATTTGGACTTAATTTGGTGAAACTAGTCCAATTAGTTTAGTTGTAGTAGACGAATTTTTAACAACGTAGAATTTGAATGTTCAAAAACTTTGTTCGTTTATAAGCCAAGTTTGAGTGAAGATATCCTTAGAAATAATTGGACTAGCAGAAATTAGTTTACATAGCATTGTAGGGAATTTAATTAAGTATATTTGGAGATAATTTGGTGGAACTAGTCCAATTAGTTTAGTTGTAGTAGACGAAATTGTAACAACTTGGAATTTGAATGTTCAAAAACTTTGTCCATTCATAAGCCGAGTTTGAGTGAAGATATCTTTAGAAATAATTGAACAAACAGAAATTAGTTTACATGGCATTGTAAGGAATTTAATTAAGTATATTCGGACATAAATTGGTAGAACTATTCCAATTAGTTTAGTTGTAGTAGACGAAAATACAACAACGTGGAATTTTAATGTACACAAACACTTTGTCCATTTATAAGCCAAGTTTGAGTGAAGATATCTTTAGTTATAATTGGACAACCAGAAATTAGTTTACATAGAATTGTAGGGAATTTAATTAAGTATATTTGGATTTAATTTGGTGGAACTAGTCCAATTAGTTTAGTTGTAGTAGACGAATTTTTAACAACGTAGAATTTTTATGTTCAAAAACGTTGTTCGTTTATAAGCCAAGTTTGAGTGAAGATATCCTTAGAAATAATTGGACTAGCAGAAATTAGTTTACATAGCATTGTAGGGAATTTAATTAAGTATATTTGGAGATAAATTGGTGGAACTAGTCCAATTAGTTTAGTTGTAGTAGACGAAATTGTAACAACGTGGAATTTGAATGTTCAAAAACTTTGTCAATTTATAAGCCAAGTTTGAGTGAAGATAGCTTTAGAAATAATAGGACTAACAGAAATTAGTTTACATGGCATTGTAGGGAATTTAATTAAGTATATTCGGACATAAATTGGTAGAACTATTCCAATTAGTTTAGTTGTAGTAGACGAAAATACAACAACGTGGAATTTTAATGTACACAAATACTTTGTACATTTATAAGCCAAGTTTGAGTGAAGATATCTTTAGTTATAATTGGACAACCAGAAATTAGTTTACATAGAATTGTAGGGAATTTAATTAAGTATATTTGGACTTAATTTGGTGCAACTAGTCCAATTAGTTTAGTTGTAGTAGACGAATTTTTAACAACGTAGAATTTGAATTTTCAAAAACTTTGTTCGTTTATAAGCCAAGTTTGAGTGAAGATATCCTTAGAAATAATTGGACTAGCAGAAATTAGTTTACATAGCATTGTAGGGAATTTAATTAAGTATATTTAGAGATAATTTGGTAGAACTAGTCCAATTAGTTTAGTTGTAGTAGACGAAATTGTAACAACTTGGAATTTGAATGTTCAAAAACTTTGTCCATTTATAAGCCGAGTTTGAGTGAAGATATCTTTAGAAATAATTGAACTAACAGAAATTAGTTTACATGGCATTGTAGGGAATTTAATTAAGTATATTTGGATATAATTTGGTGGAACTAGTCCAATTAGTTTAGTTGTAGTAGACAAAATTGTAACAACTTGGAATTTGAATGTTCAAAAACTTTGTCCATTCATAAGCCGAGTTTAAGTGAAGATATCTTTAGAAATAATAGGACTAACAGAAATTAGTTTACATGGCATTGTAGGGAATTTAATTAAGTATATTCGGACATAAATTGGTAGAACTATTCCAATTAGTTTAGTTGTAGTAGACGAAAATACAACAACGTGGAATTTTAATGTACACAAATACTTTGTACATTTATAAGCCAAGTTTGAGTGAAGATATCTTTAGTTATAATTGGACAACCAGAAATTAGTTTACATAGAATTGTAGGGAATTTAATTAAGTATATTTGGACTTAATTTGGTGCAACTAGTCCAATTAGTTTAGTTGTAGTAGACGAATTTTTAACAACGTAGAATTTGAATTTTCAAAAACTTTGTTCGTTTATAAGCCAAGTTTGAGTGAAGATATCCTTAGAAATAATTGGACTAGCAGAAATTAGTTTACATAGCATTGTAGGGAATTTAATTAAGTATATTTAGAGATAATTTGGTAGAACTAGTCCAATTAGTTTAGTTGTAGTAGACGAAATTGTAACAACTTGGAATTTGAATGTTCAAAAACTTTGTCCATTTATAAGCCGAGTTTGAGTGAAGATATCTTTAGAAATAATTGAACTAACAGAAATTAGTTTACATGGCATTGTAGGGAATTTAATTAAGTATATTTGGATATAATTTGGTGGAACTAGTCCAATTAGTTTAGTTGTAGTAGACAAAATTGTAACAACTTGGAATTTGAATGTTCAAAAACTTTGTCCATTCATAAGCCGAGTTTAAGTGAAGATATCTTTAGAAATAATTGAACTACCAGAAAATAGTTTACATAGCATTGTAGGGAATTTAATTGAGTATGTTTGGACTTAATTTGGTGGAACTAGTCCAATTAGTTTAGTTGTAGTAGACGAAATTGTACAACTTGGAATTTGAATGTTCAAAAACTTTGTCAATTCATAAGCCGAGTTTGAGTGAAGATATCTTTAGAAATAATTGAACTAACAGAAATTAGTTTACATGGCATTGTAGGGAATTTAATTAAGTATATTCAGACATAAATTGGTAGAACTAGTCCAATTAGTTTAGTTGTAGTAGACGAAATTGTAACAACTTGAAATTTGAATGTTCAAAAACTTTGTCAATTTATAAGCCAAGTTTGAGTGAAGATATCTTTTGAAATAATAGGACTAACAGAAATTAGTTTACATGGCATTGTAGGGAATTTAATTAAGTATATTTGGAGATAATTTGGTGGAACTAGTCCAATTAGTTTAGTTGTAGTAGACGAAATTGCAACAACTTGGAATTTGAATGTTCAAAAACTTTGTCCATTCATAAGCCGAGTTTGAGTGAAGATATCTTTAGAAATAATTGAACTAACAGAAATTAGTTTACATGGCATTGTAGGGAATTTAATTAAGTATATTTGGATATAATTTCGTCGAAATAGTCCAATTAGTTAAGTTGTAGTAGACGAAATTGTAACAACGTGGAATTTGAATGTTCAAAAACTTTGTCAATTTATAAGCCAAGTTTGAGTGAAGATATCTTTAGAAATAATAGGACTAACAGAAATTAGTTTACATGGCATTGTAGGGAATTTAATTAAGTATATTCGGACATAAATTGGTAGAACTAGTCCTATTAGTTTAGTTGTAGTAGACGAAAATACAACAACGTGGAATTTTAATGTACACAAACACTGTCCATTTATAAGCCAAGTTTGAGTGAAGATATCTTTGGATATAATTGGACATCCAGAAATTAGTTTACATAGCATTGTAGGGAATTTAATTAAGTATATTTGGACTTAATTTGGTGGAACTAGTCCAATTAGTTTAGTTGTAGTAGACGAATTTTTAACAACGTAGAATTTGAATGTTCAAAAACTTTGCTCGTTTATAAGCCAAGTTTGAGTGAAGATATCTTTAGAAATAATTGGACTAGCAGAAATTAGTTTACATAGCATTGTAGGGAATTTAATTAAGTATATTTGGAGATAATTTGGTGGAACTAGTCCAATTAGTTAAGTTGAAGTAGACGAAATTGCAACAACTTGAAATTTGAATGTTCAAAAACTTTGTCCATTCATAAGCCGAGTTTGGGTGAAGATATCTTTAGAAATAATTGAACTAACAGAAATTAGTTTACATGGGATTGTAGGGAATTTAATTAAGTATATTTAGATATAATTTGGTCGAACTAGTCCAATTAGTTTAGTTGTAGTAGACGAAATTGTAACAACGTGGAATTTAAATGTTCAAAAACTTTGTCCATTTATAAGCTAAGTTTAAGTGAAGATATCTTTAGAAATAATTGAACTACCAGAAAATAGTTTAAATAGCATTGTAGGGAAATTAATTTAGTATGTTTGGACTTAATTTGGTGGAACTAGTCCAATTAGTTTACTTGTAGTAGATGAAATTGTGACAACGTGGAATTTGAATGTTCAAAAACTTTGTCAATTTATAAGCCAAGTTTGAGTGAAGATATCTTTAGAAATAATTGGACTACCAGAAATTAGTTTACATGGCATTGTAGGGAATTTAATTAAGAATATTTGGACATAATTTGATGGAACTAGTCTAATTAGTTTAGTTGTAGTAGACGATATTGTAACAACGCGGAATTTGAATGTTAAAAAGCATTGTCCATTTACTTGCAAAGTTTGAGTGAAGATATCTTTAGAAATAATTGGACTACCAGAAATTAGTTTACATAGCATTGTAGGGAATTTAATTAAGAATATTTAGATATAATTTGGTGGAACTAGACCAATTATTTTAGTTGTAATAGACGAAATTGTAACAACGTGAAATATGAATGTTCAAAAACTATGTCCATTTATAAGCCAAGTTTGAATGAAGATATCTTTAAAAATAATTGGACTACCAGAAATTAGTTAACATAGCATTGTAGGGAATTTAATTAACTATATTTAGATATAATTTGGCGGAACTAGTCCAATTAGTTTGGTTGTAATAGACGAAATTGTAACAACGTGGAATTTGAATGTCCAAAAACATTGTCCATTTATAAGCAGAGTTTGAGCGAAGATATCTTTAGAAATAATTGGACTAGCAGAAATTAGTTTACATAGCATTGTAGGGAATTAAATTAAGTATGTTTTGACTTAATTTGGTGGAACTAGTTCAATTAGTTTAGTTGTAATAGACGAAATTGTAACAACGTGGAATTTGAATGTTTAAAAACTTTGCCCGTTTATAAGCAGAGTTTGAGTGAAGATATCTTTAGAAATAATTGGACTACCAGAAATTAGTTTACATAGCATTGTAGGGAATTTAATTAAGAATATTTGGAAATAATTTGATGGAACTAGTCTAATTAGTTTAGTTGTAGTAGACGATATTGTAACAACGCGGAATTTGAATGTTAAAAAGCATTGTCCATTTACTTGCAAAGTTTGAGTGAAGATATCTTTAGAAATAATTGGACTACCAGAAATTAGTTTACATAAGATTGTAGGGAATTTAATTAAGTATATTTAGACTAAATGGCGAATAGCTAGTCAAATTACTTTAAGTGCAATTGAAGAAATTGTAGTTAAAGATTTTTTAATTGTATTGTAAGCTTAACTTTAAGTGATGATATCTCAAGAACTAGTTAGGCTAGGTTAAATTATCTTACATCATTTTGTAGCGGCTTTAGTTTAGTCTTTGGATTGTCTAAAATTAATGCGATTATTAAGATTGGTTAATAATAATGGGTCAAAATGACCGAAAATTTTTGTTGGAAAGTCTGTGGGTTAAGTGTGAGTGATGAATGAAAATCTGTCGGTCCGTCGGCGCATACCTCTCCGTCCGGCGTGAGTTCCCAGAATCGACAATTCACATGGTCAAGGCGGCTACTAGCCGTCCGGAAAACATCGAAAACACGTGCAGAAATTCCGAAAACAAAAAGTTTCAATTAACCGGCGATTTGTTTAGATTAACCGTCAAATAAATCGACAAACAGCGTGTTTATGTGGTGAATCCGGTCGGCGAACTGACCAAGAATCCTCTTTTTTTTCTTCTGCGTCAAGTTTGTGAGTCACGACCACGAAATTCGACCATCCCTACCCTCCAACAATCTTCATACACAACAAATCCATTTTAAACAAATGCAACCGAAACCAGCTTCACTAATCCAAATTATAGTTTATTAAATACCCTACAAACTGACGTGCGATACTAAGCCATAGCCCAAATACTCTCCTTAACCTTAATCTAATTTCCAAAGTTAAAAAACCTGCGTGATTACAATAGACTTTTTATGGTTAATTAAGCGCACGCGCATCCGGCAAGTTTGAAAGGCGGGAATATGAAAGTTTCGGGCACATATTACGTTATACGTCAAAAAGAGCCCGAATGTTTTGACGTATAATATGGCGGAAATTGACACATTTTCAACTATGAAAAGGTATATTTGACGGTTAATCGAAACAAATCGCCAGTTAATTGAAACTTTTAGTCTATTCACGCAATTACGACATAACTAGTTGGACTAACAAAACCAAATTTAGTCTAAATATAGTGAATTAAAATAGCTACAATTTGATGCTAACTAATCAATGCTAGTCCAACTAGTCGTTGAAATATCCCGCTAAGTTTGAAACAGGAAAACGAGCTGCTCACTTACTCAATCAACGCCGTCTCGATTTAAATTCTCGTTTCGCTTGACATTGCCGCATAAACCGTTTTTGTTTTGTTTTATGTAACTTTGAAGGCTACACACTCGATTCTCTTACCCGCATTGAACGCGAACGAAAAACAGGATTTTGTTTTATTCGCTGCACAGAATTCCATTCAGCAAATCCGACCGAGTTTACTAAACACGTCGACTTGTTTACTTTAACTTTCTTCAAATATTTTGTTAACTAATAAAGCTAAGCAGACAAGATATGACTAGACAGGCGAAAATAGACAGACAAGACTAGAGAGACTAGACTAGACAGGCCTAGACAGACAAGACTAGACGGACAAGACTAGACAGACAAGACTAGACAGACAAGACTAGACTAGACAGACAAGAGTAGACAGACAAGAGTAGACAGAAAAGAGTAGACAGACAAGAGTAGACAGACAAGAGTAGACAGACAAGAGTAGACAGACAAGAGTAGACAGACAAGAGTAGACAGACAAGAGTAGACAGACAAGACTAGACAGACAAGACTAGACGGACAAGACTAGACAGACAAGACTAGACAGACAAGACTAGACAGACAAGACTAGACAGACAAGACTAGACAGACAAGACTAGACAGACAAGACTAGACAGACAAGACTAGACAGACAAGACTAGACAGACAAGACTAGACAGACAAGACTAGACAGACAGGACTAGACAGATAAGACTAGACAGACAAGACTAGACAGACAAGAGACTAGACAGACAAGAGACTAGACAGACAAGACTAGATAGAGAAGGCTAGACAGACAAGACTAGACAGACAAGACTAGACAGACAAGACTAGACAGACAAGACTAGACAGACAAGACTAGACAGACAAGACTAGACAGACAAGACTAGACAGACAAGACTAGACAGACAAGACTAGACAGACAAGACTAGACAGACAAGACTAGACAGACAAGACTAGACAGACAAGACTAGACAGACAAGACTAGACAGACAAGACTAGACAGACAAGACTAGACAGACAAGACTAGACAGACAAGACTAGACAGACAAGACTAGACAGACAAGACTAGACAGACAAGACTAGACAGACAAGACTAGACAGACAAGACTAGACAGACAAGACTAGACAGACAAGACTAGACAGACAAGACTAGACAGACAAGACTAGACAGACAAGACTAGACAGACAAGACTAGACAGACAAGACTAGACAGACAAGACTAGACAGACAAGACTAGACAGACAAGACTAGACAGACAAGACTAGACAGACAAGACTAGACAGACAAGACTAGACAGACAAGACTAGACAGACAAGACTAGACAGACAAGACTAGACAGACAAGACTAGACAGACAAGACTAGACAGACAAGACTAGACAGACAAGACTAGACAGACAAGACTAGACAGACAAGACTAGACAGACAAGACTAGACAGACAAGACTAGACAGACAAGACTAGACAGACAAGACTAGACAGACAAGACTAGACAGACAAGACTAGACAGACAAGACTAGACAGACAAGACTAGACAGACAACTCGACTTGTCCGAGCTGGGATTCTTGAAGTCCAGGTCGTATTTGCCATCCCGCAAGAATTCGGACGCAGCTACATCTATACCAATATCGATTTTTCCTTGGTATCCGGCTTTGGCGATGGCGTCCTTGATGAGCGACAGAGCTCAAACATTCGGAGCAAAACCGCCTTCGTCGCCGACAGCCGTGGCATCTAATCCGTACTTAGTCTTGATAATGTTCTTCAAATGGTGATAGATTTCGGTTCCCATTTTCATCGCTTCGGTGAAACAACTCGCTCCGGTCGGAACAATCATAAATTCCTGCATGGCAAGATTGTTACCAGCATGTGATCCACCGTTGATAACATTGAAAGGTGGCACAGGTAAAATGATGTTCTTGTTTCCAGCCAAGTGGGCCAAATGCATGAAAAGCGGGACGTCCTTCTTGGCATCGGCTAAAGAAACGCCCAAGATGGCGTTCGCTCCCAATTTCGACTTATTCTCGATGCCGTCCAACTTAATCATGAACTCATCGATTTCGGTTTGTTGCGTGACCTCGAGGTTTTGCTTCAGCGGCTCGGGAGCGATGACTTTATTGATGTTCTCGTTGGCTTGCAGCACGGACTTTCCGTGGTACTTGGTCTTGTCGTTGTCTCGCAACTCCAAAGCCTCGTGGACACCTGTGCAGGCTCCGGATGGTACAGCGGCTCTGAAGAGACCCTTGTGGGTTCCTGAAGAGACCCTTGTGGTGAGATCAACTTCCACGGTTGGATTGCCGCGCGAGTCGAATATTTGACGGGCGAAGATTTTCGTGATGGGCATGGTGGAGAATCTGCAGCTTGCCAAAACGGAAAATTTCAAAAATGTTTGGCGAGAAAGCTTCGACCTGTTTCTACAACCACCGGCAAGAACAAAGTGGCGAGACAGGCGAGACTAGATAGACGATACTAGACAGACGAGACTAGACAGACGAGACTAGACAGACAAGACTAGACAGACGAGACTAGACAGACGAGACTAGACAGACGAGACTAGACAGACGAGACTAGACAGACGAGACTAGACAGACGAGACCAGACAGACGAGACTAGACAGACGAGATTAGACAGACGAGAGTAGACAGGCGAGATTAGCCAAAAGGAGACTAGACAGACGAGACTAGAGAGGTGAAACTAGACAGACGAGACTAGACAGACGAAACTAGGCAGACGAGACTAGACAGACAAGACTAGATAGACAAGATCAGACAGACGAGACTAGACAGACGAGACTAGATAGACAAGATCAGACAGACGAGACTAGACAGACGAGACTAAACAGACGATACTAGACAGACGAGACTAGAGTGGACAGACAAGACCTGACCGACGGGATTAGAGAGACAAGACTAAACAGACAAGTCTAGACAGAAAAGACTAAACAGACAAGACTAGACAGACAAGACTTGACAGACAAGACTAGACAGACAAGACTAAACAGACAAGACTAAACAGACAAGACTAAACAGACAAGACTAGACAGACAAGACTAGACAGACAAGACTAAACAGACAAGACTAAACAGACAAGTCTCCGGACAGACAAGGCTCCAGATGGTACAGCGGCTCTGAAGAGACCCTTGTGGGTCCCTGAAGAGACCCTTGTGGTGAGATCAACTTCCACGGTTGGATTGCCGCGCGAGTCGAAGATTTGACGGGCGAAGATTTTCGTGATGGGCATGGTGGAGAATCTGCAGCTTGCCAAAACGGAAAATTTCAAAAATGTTTGGCGAGAAAGCTTCGACCTGTTTCTACAACCACCGGCAAGAACAAAGTGGCGAGACAGGCGAGACTAGATAGACGATACTAGACAGACGAGACTAGACAGACAAGACTAGACAGACGAGACTAGACAGACGAGACTAGACAGACGAGACTAGACAGACGAGACCAGACAGACGAGACTAGACAGACGAGATTAGACAGACGAGAGTAGACAGGCGAGATTAGCCAAAAGGAGACTAGACAGACGAGACTAGACAGGCGAGACTAGACAGACGAGACTAGAGAGGTGAAACTAGACAGACGAGACTAGACAGACGAAACTAGGCAGACGGGAGTAGACAGACAAGACTAGATAGACAAGATCAGACAGACGAGACTAGACAGACGAGACTAGATAGACAAGATCAGACAGACGAGACTAGACAGACGAGACTAAACAGACGATACTAGACAGACGAGACTAGAGTAGACAGACAAGACCTGACCGACGGGATTAGAGAGACAAGACTAAACAGACAAGTCTAGACAGAAAAGACTAAACAGACAAGACTAGACAGACAAGACTTGACAGACAAGACTAGACAGACAAGACTAAACAGACAAGACTAAACAGACAAGACTAAACAGACAAGACTAGACAGACAAGACTAGACAGACAAGACTAAACAGACAAGACTAAACAGACAAGTCTAGACAGACAAGACTTAACAGACAAGACGAGACTGAACAAACGAGATATTGCATTGTTTGTTTTTGCGTTAATAGCTTGTGACTAAGACTTATTAGTTTGTAGTCGGCTTACGTAATATAAGCTAGCTGGTTGTGGACAATGAAAACTAAACCGCGTTGTGCAATCCGAACGGTAACATTTAGAGGCTGAGACTAGTCGAGATCTCGCCAACACGCAACGCTTTGACGTGACGCTGTCTAAATCTACAAACTAAATGGCTAACAATGACGAACTACTTCGGTTTGAGTCGAGTAGGTTTGTACGACGATAACGCAGGAAGTAATTGGACTAGCGCAAATTAATCAACATGAGATTGTCGAGAATTTAATCAAGTTTATTTAGACTAAATTTGGTGTTGCTAGTCTAACTAGTATAGTTGTAGTGGATCAAATTTTAACAACACTTAACGTTTAACAACAACATTTAAAATTAATTTAATAAATTGATTATAAGTGAAGATATGTTGTTGTTGAAGAGCTAGCTGAATAAATGCAAACTAGTATATATCAGCTTTTAGAGAGTTTAATGAGCTTTAGGTAGATTAAGTTCAGTGCGGCTTTTCCAAGTAGTTGGTTAGACAAAACTGTAATAACAAAGATTTTTAACTAATCTAAGTTTGAGCGATGATATCTTAAGAACTAGTTTTAGTAGCACAAATTAGTATACATCAGATTATAGAGAATTAAGTCAAGTATATTTAGACTAAATTTGGTGTAGATAGTCGAACTACTTTAGTTGTAAACGACGAAAGAGCATTATTCAGAGAGATTAAGTTTAAGCAATAAATAACCGGAGGAGTTAGTCTGTCAGAAATTGGTGCACGTCGTCCGTTAGGCTATTGACCGCGGTCACTAACTCACTGACTAATACCCGCCTCGAATTGTTTCTGAAAGTCATTTCTATTTAAGTGAATTAAAACGGGACGGACGGAGCGACCGCCGCAGAAAACAATCTAAAACTGCAGCTCAATTGTTTGGTCAACTAATCGTCTTAAAATTTAGTATACTCGATGCAATTAGTAACAATAAGAGGGCAAGATGCAATTTAGCAAGAGTAGAGTCTTGGCAAATAATAATATTTAGATTGATAGCAAATACAGTATAATCTCGATAATCCGACACATATGGAACCAGATTAACAACCGCCGGATTATAAGAAAGGGTGCTGGGAGGGAAGAGCACGAGACGTCTCCAGATCGCCGGATTACTGGACGTGTCGTGCGATTATCCAACCCCCGAATTACCGAGATTGTAATGTACAGTATAATCTCGATAATCCGACACAAATGGGACCAGACAACCGCCGGATTATAAGAAAGATTGGCGGAGGGGAGAGCACGAGCGGTCTTTAGACCGCCCGATTACTGGACGTGTCGTCTGATTAACCAACGGCCGAATTACCGAGATTATACTGTATTTAGTGTAGGTATTCATTGTGGGTCTTATTACGGCGCATGCGCATCCTTAATGTTTAAAAGGCGGGAATTTGAAAGTTTCGGGCACATGTTGTTATTTTCACCAGTTATACGTGAAAAAGTGCCCGAAAAACATGGCGGAAATTGACACGTGCGCACAAAAAAAATTCAACTTTGAAAATGTCTATTGCAAACGTACGTAATCTCTATTAGATTTAGTAATTAAATCTAGACGGTTTCGATATCGATGAGGTTTTAGTGTAAACACTTAATGTGAAATCACGTCCGATTTGAAAAGCTTTTTGCGACGTATTTTTTGCAAATAGTAGAAAGTTTTGTAATCTATCCTAATTGCTTTTTAATCGTTCACTTCCTCACTACCGAACGCAATTTAGACGCTCGGTCTAGACAACTTTACAACTTTAGATTAACTTCGACATAAGTTTAAGATAACTCGAGAAGTAGTTGGACTAGGACTACCTAGTATATACTAGCTTGTAGAAATTTCAATTTAATATATTTGGAAGAAATTTAGTGCAAGTAGTCCAACTAGTTTATATGTAGTTGAGAAAATAGTAAAAGCCTAATTTCTTAGCTCTCAAAACGTTCTAGGATTAATGGACGAAGTTTAGGCGGAGATATATCGAAAAGTAGTTACACTAGCACTAGTTAGTAAATACTCGCGCGTAGATAATTTAATTGGCAGTGTTTGTGCAAGATTTTGTGCAACTAGTCCAATTAGTTTAGATGTAGTTAAGAAAATAGTCAAAGTCTAGTTTGTAAGCTCACAAAACGTTCTAGATTTAATGGACTAAGTTTAGGCGAAGATATCTCGAAAAGTAGTTACACTAGCACTAGTTAGTAAATACCAACTTGTAGATAATTTAATTGACAGTGTTCTTGCAAAATTTAGTGCAACTAGTCCAATTAGTTTAGATGTAGTGGAGAAGATAGTAAAAGTCTAGTTTCTTAGTTCACAAAACATTCTAGATTTAATGGATTAAGTTTAGGCAGAGATATCTTGAAAAGCAGTTACACTAGGACTAGTTAGTAAATACAAACTTTTAGATAATTTAATTGGTAGGGTTTATTCACAAATTTTTGCAACTAGTCCTATTAGTTTAGAAGTAATTGAGAAAATAGTCAAAGTCGAGGTTCTTGGCTCTTAAAACATTCTGGATTTAATGCACGAAGTTTATGCGAAGATATCTTGAAAAGTAGTTACACTAGCACTAGTTAGTAAATACCAACTTGTAGATAATTTAATTGGCCCAAGTACATCCAGGAAGGAAGAAAGACTCGCAACTTCGCCTCCTCAGACGAAGACGCCGGAGAAGAAACGAAAGAACGATCAAACACAAGAAGTGGAGAAACACACCGGCACCAGCGGGAAAAATACGCATGATCCTAATGAGCAAGGACCCGACTGGGAAGAGGTGTCGCGAAAAAAAAACAAGCGCCCCACAAGCGGAGGAAAGCCTGAGGCAAAAGGGATACCAAGAAGGCGGCCGGAAGCTATTGCTGTAAAGATAAACGGGGAGACTTCATATGCGGATGTCCTCCGGAAAATCAAGACCGACGTGAGCCCAAAAGACTGCGGAGCAAAGATCGTCCGGATAAGGCGAACCAGTGGCGGCGAAATTCTTGTCGAGATCCAGAAGAGCAACGAAGGTACCGAAAAACTGCAAAAGGCGGTCGCGGATCAGTCGCTGAGCAGGGAACGGTACGCACGAAGGGACATAGCTGCAACATAGAAATCCGAGACCTAGATGAAGTCACGGAGGAGAAAGATGTACTCGAAGCAATATTAGCAGCAATCGAAAACGCAACAGAGGACGTCATCAAGGTTAGGCCTCTGAGAAAAGGGTATGGAGGCATGCAAACCGCAGTGGTAACGGTACCGAGCGAAACTGCGAAAAAACTGCTCCAAGCGGGTAAGTTGAAGGTAGGCAAGGTTACGGACAGCTAGCACTAAAATGCAAGGGACCAGACAGATCAAAACTGTGTCGACTCTGTGGGCAAGAAAACCATTTGGCGAAAGAATGCAAGAGGGAACCCTTCTGCGTAATTTGTAATGAAGCCTCTGAACAGGGTGACGCAAAGCACATCCCAGGGAGTGCAAGGTGTCCCTCCTTTCAGAAGGCTATGCGGAAAGGCCCAAATGGCTAGATTTCTTCAGGTAAACCTGGATAGAGGACGGGAGGCTCAGGACCTCCTCATGCAAGCAGCTGCAGAGAAAAAAGCCGATGTTCTAATTATCAGCGAACAGTACCGGAAGCCTGATATTGGACTGTGGTTCCAAGATATGACAGAAAGAGCAGCCATAGCTGTTACAGGCAAGAACACGAAGGTTGGAGCTGTCGGCGAGTCGACAGCGGATGTTTTGGGCAGTGGATTTGTGTGGGCAGAAATAGAAGATATGAGAATTTATAGCTGCTATTTCTCACCAAACCTAGACGATGACGACTTTGTGATTCAGGTTGACAACCTCGAAGATAGCCTTCGAACTGTTTCGGAGAAGTGCTTGTAGCTGGCGATTTCAACAGCAAGTCACCAGAATGGGGATCCCAGGGAGAGACTCGATCGGAGAGGAGAGGCAGTATCGGAGCGGATTGCTAGACTCGACCTCATTGTCATAAATGAGGGAAGTGAGTTTACGTACCGCAGGGGACAAACAGGATCAGTGATCGATATAACGCTTGCATCAGGATGGAAAGTGCTCGAAGACGCCACACTCAGTGACCATCAATATTTGCTTTTCAGCATATATAAGGAGCCAGGGGTACACCAGGACTCACCGGAAAGCGAGAGGGCTGAAGAAGCTGGTTGGAAACTGTGGAAGTTAGATAGACTCCGGTTGGCGGAGGCACTCGAAGCCGAAAAACAACAGGGGCGCGGGCGGTTCCAAGGTCAAGCGGCAGTTCGAAACTCTAACTTGATTGTTAATTACGTCATCGAGATCATCACCGCAGCATGCGACGCGGCGATGCCAAGGCGGGGAAATGCTCCAGGCAGGAGAAAGATGGTGTACTGGTGGAATCCCGTAATAAAAGATGTACGTGATAAATGCAAGGCAGCACGTAAGGCAGCTCAACGTAAAAGAAGAAGAGGGGACGCACGAATATATGAGTCTCTACAAACAGCCTATTAAGAGCAGTAAAAGGAGAAGTTGGGAGCTGCTCCTACGCTTAATCGAAGCCGACTCGTGGGGGTTGCCATACCGCATAGTTACCAAGAAACTAGGAGGTAGACAGCCCATACCGGGACTATCACATCCAGAGGGGATGAGAGAGATAGTTGCTACCTTGTTCCCTACTCAACAGCGAAGTTGAAATGAAACCCATACAGATCCAGGAAGCCATCGAAGATTTTACAATAGGAGAGCTACAAGAGGGGAAAAACGGCTCCAGTCCGGGAAGGCACCAGGACCGGATAACATCTCAAACGAGATCGATGACGGCGGTGATAGAGACATGGCGGGAACTCTTGATAACGGCCTTCAATACATGCCTCAACAAAGGGGTGTTCCATGAACGATGGAAAAGACAGAAACTAAAAGGGAATAAGTACGAAAAGGGAATAAGCCTCTGGAGGAACCATCCTCATACAGATCGATCTGCCTCCTTAACATGGGGAAGTTACTGGAGAGACTGTTGCTCCGAAGAATAGAAAAACATCGACGAAAACAGGGGCATGTCCCAGCGGCATTACGGTTTTAGGAAATGGAAGTCAAGGGTCGACGCTATTGAGAGTGTGATCGAGACGGCCAGGAAGGTCAAACAGGGGACCTGGAAGACAAAGGGCTTTTGTGCACTTGTGACGCTCGACATCAAGAATGCCTTCGACTCGGCGCGGTGGGATGCGATCCTAAACGCCTTGGAGCAGAGACGAAGATAGCCTACCGGATAGGACCGTACCGGAGTACCTAAGGCAAATAATAAGCAGTTACTTGAGTAACAGAATCCTTGTTTACGACACGGAAGACGGCCAGGTTGAGTATGAGGTGACTGCAGGGGTTCCGCAGGGATCGGTCCTTGGGCCCTTTCTGTGGAACATCATATAGGCCGGTCTACTGAACCTGAGACTACCAAAAGACGCGACCTTCGTTGGCTTCGCTGATGACGTGGCAGTAGTAGTAACAGCGAGAATTCCTACCACACTCGAAGCAGTAACAAATGAGTGTCTCCGACGTGCCAGCAACTGGATGAAGGAAAACGGACTGCAACTAGCAGTACATAAGACGGAAGCAGTACTGGTAACAGATAAGAGGATGTTTGTTCCACCGATTCTCACTCTGGAAGGGCAGGAAGTACCATGGGCAAAGGCGGTGAGATACCTCGGGGTACAGATTGACAGCGGACTTCGGTATGTAGAACATGTTACCAAGATAACCGAGAAGGCAGCAGCAACAGCGGCAAGCCTTGCAAGGTTCATGCCAAACGTTGGAGGGCCTCGTGAAGCAAAAAGAAGACTGTTAAATAGCGTGATACACGCACAGATACTCTACGGCGCGGAAATCTGGGCAGCGGCGGCAGAAAAGATCGGGGCAAAGCGGAGGCTTGCCTCGGTACAGCGGTGCAGTGTATTACGACTAATTTCTAGGTACAGAACCGCATCTGAGGCAGCCGCACTCGTGTACTCTAGCGAGTACACCGCCAATTGATCTACTAATTGGAGAGAGAAAGGAGATCTACGACGAACTAAGTCAGTACGCCAGGAAAGAAGAAAAGGAGCAGGCCAAAGAAGGTGCCAAGGTTAGAGCGCGCCAATGACTCATGGAGAGATGGCAGATCCAGTGGGAGACAAATACGTCAGGACGATGGACCCATAGGCACAACCCTCACGTAGCGTCTTGGTACGACCGCACCCACGGGCAAATGGGATACCATAGTACCCAAGCGCTCACGGATGCTTCAATTCCTACCTAGAGAGGTTCAAAAAGAGGAACAATCTAGAGTGCTTTTTATGTGGCCAAAGTCCGGATGACGCAGAGCACACTATTTTCCAGTGTCCAGCCATGGAAAACGAGAGGTTCACTGTTCAGGTGAAACTCGGTGGCATAGTGCTTGAGGTAGGAAATCTAACACAAGTCATGCTGCGAAATGAAGACGATTGGGAGGCGATAAAAGCATATACCATGGAAATAATGACGAGGAAAGAAGAGGTCGAAAGAGCGTAGAAAGCGCAGTTTGCGGCAAACATCAAAGTCGATGCAGAACTAAACCTCTAACCTAGGGAAAAGAACGATAGACGAGAGTCTTAGTAGAAGGATTAGTTCGCTCAAATTGAGCGAAGATAATAGATAACTCTCATCAAACTAGGGCGGCACTAACCGTCCGGGCTGCCCACCCTGAAGGCATGCGCAAGCGATACCGGGTGGAGCATAGAGAAGCCAAGTGGAAAGGGGGTTTAGTGGGTGAGAGCCTCACACTCTGGCTGGTAGAGCTTCCCCCCCAAACCACAATAACAAAAAAAAGATAATTTAATTGGCAGTGTTTATGCAAAATTTAATGCAACTAGTCCAATTAGTTTAGATGTAGTTGAGAAAATAGTCAAAGTCTTGGTTCTTAGCTCTCAATACATTCTAGATTTAATGGACTATTTTGAGGCGAAGATATCTCGAAAAGTAGTTAAACTAGCATTAGTTAGCAAATACCAACTTGTAGATAATTTAATTGGCAGTGTTTACGCAAAATTTAGTTCAACTAGTCCAATTAGTTTAGATGTAGTTGCGAAAATAGTCAAGGATTAGTTTCTTAGCTCTCAAAACTTTCTATATTTAATGGACTAAGTTTAGGCGGAGATTTCTCGAAAATTAGTTACACTAGCACTAGTTGGCAAACACAAGCTTATATATAATTTATTTGGCAGTGTTTATGCAAAATTTAATGCAACTAGTCCAATTAGTTTAGATGTAGTCGAGAAAATAGTAAGAGCTTAGTTTCTTAGCTTCCAAAACATTCTAGATTTAATGGACGAAGTTTGGGCGAAGATATCTCGAAAAGTAGTTACACTAGCAGTAGTTAGTAAACACAAATTTGTGGATAATTTAATTGGCAGTGTTGATGCAAAATTTAATGCAACTAGTCCAATTAGTTTAGATATAGTTGAAAAATAGTCAAAATCTAGTTTCTTAGCTCTCAAAACGTTCTTGATTTAATGCACGACGTTTAGGCGAAGATATCTCGAAAAGTTGTTACACTAGCGCCAGTTAGTAAATACCAACTTGTAGATAATTTAATTGTCAGTGTTTGTTCAAAATTTAGTGCAACTAGTCCTTTTAGTTTAGATGTAGTGGAGAAAATAGTAAGAGTCTACTTTCGTAGCTCTCAAAACATTCTAGATTTAATGGACTTAGTTTAAGCGGAGATATCTCGAAAAGTAGTTTCACTAACGCTAATTAGCAAATACAAGCTTGTAGATAATTTAATTGGCAGTGTTTATGCAAAATTTAATGCAACTAGTCCAATTAGTTTAGGTGTAGTTGAGAAAATAGTCAGTCTAGTTTCTTAGCTCTCAAAACGTTCTAGATTTAACGGCGAAGTTTAGGCGACGATATCTCGAAAAGTAGTTAGACTAGCACTAGTTAGTAAGTACCAATTTGTAGATAATTTAATTGGCAGTGTTTATGCAAAGTTTGGTATAGCTAGTTCATCAAGTTTCGCTATAGCGAATAAATTTGCAAAAACAGAATAAAATTGCAATTGCTCAACTAAAACTAAACTAGTTATACACAAAATTTAGTGCGTTATATAGCTACCTAAATTTCCAACAAGTTATCTCGAAAAGTAGTTTCACTAACGCTAATTAGCAAATACAAGCTTGTAGATAATTTAATTGGCAGTGTTTATGCAAAATTTAATGCAACTAGTCCAATTAGTTTAGGTGTAGTTGAGAAAATAGTCAGTCTAGTTTCTTAGCTCTCAAAACGTTCTAGATTTAACGGCGAAGTTTAGGCGACGATATCTCGAAAAGTAGTTAGACTAGCACTAGTTAGTAAGTACCAATTTGTAGATAATTTAATTGGCAGTGTTTATGCAAAGTTTGGTATAGCTAGTTCATCAAGTTTCGCTATAGCGAATAAATTTGCAAAAACAGAATAAAATTGCAATTGCTCAACTAAAACTAAACTAGTTATACACAAAATTTAGTGCGTTATATAGCTACCTAAATTTCCAACAAGTTAGTGTGCACTAATTTATGCTAGTTATCTTCATTCAAACTTAGATTACAAACTTTTGAAAGATAAAAATCGTTGCTGTTACAATTCCGCCAACGACAATGAAACTAATTAGTCCAACTACCATTAAACTAATTAGTCCAACTACACCAAATTTAGTAAAAACATGGCTAATTAAATTCTCTAGAAACTAATGTAAAGTAATAACTGATAGTTCAAATAGTTCCCGAGATATGTGTACTCAAACTTACCCTACTGAAGTTAATACATTTTGAAACTTAAACAACTTTGGTGTGACAGTTTCATCAACTACAACCAAACAAGTTGGACTAGCTCTACAAAATTTAATTGTAAGATAGCTAATTAAATTCTCTACAAACTGATGTATGGTAATTGCGGCTAGTTCAACTAGTTCCTTAGACTTGTTTGCTCAAACTTACCCTACTAAAGTTATTACATTTTGAAACTTAAACATCTTTGGTGTTACAGTTTTATCAACTCCAACTAAAGTAGTTGGACTAGCTCTACCAAATTTAGTAGCAAGATAGCTAATTAAATCCTCTACAAAGTGGTGTGTAGTAATTTCCGTAGGTTTATCTAGTTCTTGAGATATTTTCACTCAAACCTACCATACAAAACAAAATGACAAACAAACAAAATGTTATAACTTTATAACATTTTGATACATAAACAACTTTGGTGTAATATTTTTATCAACTACAACTAAAATAGTTCGACTAGCTCTACAAAATTTAGTGGGAAGATAGCTAATTAAATTCTTTACCAACTGATGTATAGTAATTGCCGCTAGTTCCTGAGATATATTTACACAAACTTACCCTACTAAAGTTATTACATTTTTAAACTTAAACAACTTTGGTGTTACAGTTTCATTAACTACAACTAAACTAGTTGGACTAGCTAAATAAAATTTAGTTGAAAGATAGCCAATTAAATTCTCTAAAAACTGATGTATAGTAATAGTCACTCGTTCAACTAGTTCCTGAGGTATGTTTCCTCAAACTTACCCTACTAAAGATATAACATTTTACACTCCAACAACTTTGGTGTTACAGTTTCATCAACTACAACTAAACTAGTTGGACTAGCTCAACAAAGTTTAGTCGGAAGATAGCTAATTAAATTATCTACAAACTGGTGTATATTAGTTCGTGCTAGTCCGACTAGTTCTAGAGTTATGGCAACTCAAACTTCCAACGTTTGATTAAGACTTTCACTGCGAGTTTGAATCGATAATACGTAGTAAGGACTATAAGGACAAGGTTAACTGTATTGCGAAAAAGGTTACATCCGCGTGTATCACTCACTTAGTTTTCTCGCTAACTCGGCGGGCAGTTTTAGTTCTGAGATATCCTGTTACGACGCGTCCAGATCTAATTACTAAATCCATCTTCTCGTTCACTTAATCTCATTGCGAGTTCACAAAGGCGAACGAGATTCGAAACGGGTTTCGAGAGTCTAGTCTGGACTAACTAGTTTTACTGCCTAGTCAAAATTAGATTATCTAGTTTAACTGGGTCAAACTTACACTAGATAACCTAGAATCTAGACCTTATCATCTAGTTTATGTGCGTCATATATAGTCTAGATCAGGGGTGGGCAAATGTTTTGGCTGTCGGGCCGCATTGCTTAAGAAAATTTGACCGCGAGCCGCATAAAATTTTTAAAATAGTGGCAGTAGATAATGAAGAATACATCAGGTCTGGTAAACATAATAAGCATGTCACTTCCAATGACAGTAGGTTATAAATTGCTTCACGGGCCGCATAAAAGGCCGCTATTTGCCCAGGCCAGGTCTAGACTCTAGATCAAATAGAAGCTATACAAGATTATTTAGTTTAACTGCGTCATACATAGTCTAGATTAAAAAGAATCTAGACTAAATTATCTAGTTTAACTGTGCCTACATAGTCTAGATTACCTAGAATCTAGACTAGAATATCTACTTTAACTAAGTCAGACTTAGTCTAGTTTACCTAGAATCTAGACTAGATTATTTAGTTTAAATGCGTCATACATAGTCTAGATTACCTAGAATCTAGAGTATCTAGTTTAACTGCGTCATACATAGCCTAGATTACTTACAATCTAGTCTAGATTATCTAGAATCCAGACTAGACTATCTAGTTTATATGCGTCATAAATAGTCTAGATTACCTAGAATCTTGACTATATTATCTAGTAAATCTGCGTCATACATAGTCTAGATTACTTAGAATCTAGACTAGATTATTTCATTTAAATGCGTCATACATAGCATAGATTACTTAGAATCCAGTCTAGATTTAATACAATCTAGACTAAATTATCGAGTCCGAGACACCAGCGTTTACATTCAGGCCCTTCTTTTCCAATAGTTGGCAGCGTCTATCACACTGTCGTTTGGCACAATTAGGTCCTCCTTCGTGCATGCCTCTACCATGTTGGGACATCTGAGAAGGTGACTGTCGCTCTGAAGCCCCCGCAATCACACAGCTCGTCATCCACGCGCATTACCCATCTCATCCTGTTTGCGATTTGCAGCGCGTCACTCCTGTCCTTAGTCTGTTCAGCGATTTCAGCGATGTCACGTATGGTAAAAGTTTTCCCAGTGGAAGCTCCTCTCTGGATTTGGGTGTTGTTCTTTCCATAGTTCTATGCGGAGTTGTTTTGGGCATGTCTGCAGTTGTTGCGTGTGTTGGAGAAAGCTCTTCCTTGATTTGACTCGTCGCCTTTCTGGTTGTTGGTCGTGTAGAGCGTGCCGCCTATCTCCGATCTGCTTCTGCCGCTCTATTTCGGATGCTATTTTGCGTCTGACGCAATTGCAGATAGATGGTACAGCTTCTCGACAGGTGTCGGTCTCAGGCAGCCTGTACGTCTCGTTTAAGGTCACGTCGACATGTCTTGCGTGAACCGAGTTGTACCAAACTGGTGCCGCGTTCTCGGAGAAACAGAGAGGCCAATATACGAAGCACGTCAGACTGTGCTCCCCATGTTGTGACAGTGAGCTTCCGCATGATATTATTGCTAGCACAAACGTTGTATTCAGGCAGTGGTTTTGGAGGTAAGTGCGGTTCAGTGTTACGCCTAGGTACTTTGGAGTGTGGCATGTTTTGAGTTCTTGTTCTCTCCATGTGACTTGCAGCTTCCTGCGTGTGTCCTTATTTCTCAGGTGAAATGCACCTACCTGGGTTTTGCTGGGTGCGGCTTCAACTGGTTTATGTCGTAGTACTGTGCCATGTTTTCTAAGGCTGTAGTTAGTTTATTCTCGACTTCTTCGAAGCTTTTCACCTGTGCCGCGATGGATGAGTCATCCGCATAGATGGGGTGACGTGTCTGTTGGTTGGTGTATAAATTGAAAAGCATAGGAGTCAGTACACTTCCTTGTGGTAGGACGTTCCGCTGGTCTCTCTGCAGGGTAACATAGAAGCGCCTGTTCTGCAACAGAGTTTTCATCAGTCCAGCTAAGCGATAGTACTTGGTAAGATGATACAATTTCTCCACTGCCTTTTGGTGGTTTACGGTATCATATGCCGCTGTCAGGTCTATAAAGGCTACACCGGAAATTTGCTTGCGCTCGAAGCCATCTTCAATATGTTGTGTTAAGTTTAGAACTTGGGCGCAGGAAGACCTCCCCGATCTAAACCCTGCTTGCTCTGGTATTATACTTCTTCTACTTTACCGATTCAGTGTAAATCTTTCGAAGACCTTGAAGAGATGACATAGTAATGATACAGGTCGAAAGCTATTGCAGGATCCTTTCCGGTTTCAACAGCGAGACTACTCGAGCCTTCCTCCACATTTTTGGGATTTGCAACTTCCTTGCACAGCAATCATTTGTTGGTGTTCCATGCGTGTTCCATTTGTTCCATGGTGTTCCATTTGTTGGTGTTCCATGGTGTTCCATGTTGGTGTTCCATGCAAAGTTCATTAAGTTGGTGATCCATGCAATTTTTGCAGTTCCAAAACGTTTTATTTGTTCTGTTCTTAGATCATCTAGTGCTCCAGCCCTGTTAAAGGCGGTTTTTAATTCACTGCTTGAGAATGGCTCAGCTAGACAGTCGGTTTCGTTGTTTGGATCCCTTTGTATTTAGGTTTTCGGGGCTCTTCTTTGGGTCTTTCCGTTCATTAGCAGTTGGTGTGAGATCTGGTCTGAAGTGACCAGTGTCAGGTTCGGAGAGCACTTGTGGGGTAGTTGCTAAGATTTTTGATAAGTTTCCGGGCACGTGGGATGTTCTGCTTCATATCCTGATCTTCCATCATCGTTAACCACTTATCAGAGTTTGCTCTAGAGATTAGATCTTCGCCCGTATTTATGGTATGCTCAGAGAACAGATTTGCGGATTCTGGAGTAAGACCTGGTATATATTTGGTTCTGCATCCCCTTGAGATGTGTTTGACTATGTCCATTTATTTATTTATTCATGTCAGAAGAACAAAATATAAAACATGAAAGATACATAAAATGGGTACGATACACAACATAAACGATAAAACGATACATAAAGATACATAAAGTACACAAATAAAGTTTGTAATTTTAAACAGTTCCTGCCCAAAATTTAGCCACTTCGAGAGCACTTGGATTAGCTAGAGTCAAATCTTTCATTGTACAGCTGGAAGGGCACAACGGACAGAATAAGAGGTGTTGTGTAATTTGAACTGCTCCACAATCACATAGGACAGTTTTGGTTGGAAAATGCCACTTAAATAAGTTGTCCCGTGATCTTGCAACTTCCACCCGCAGTCTGTTCAGGGACTTCCAGATTGGCCAGTTCTCTATGTGGCCAGGAGGTAGAGAGGATTCTTTAGGTTCCATCCATGCAGACAGATTGCTAGTTCTCTCCTTCCACATGGCAACTCGTGCTGCTGCTGCTGTTCCTTGCAATGGTTGAGTAGTTACTAGAAAGCTCTTCCTCGATTTTAATCTCTCTTCAGCAGGTTGATATCCGAAGAGTGGGTTTGAGGTCATATTAGATGATTTAGTCTTTTCATTGTTTGCAGCCACTTCACGTCTGATATCAGGTGGAGCTATCCCTGCCAGATAGTTTACTTTATTGATGGGAGTTGGCCTCAAACAGCCTGAAATGATCCTGCAGCTCTCATTTAAGGCAACATAAACCTACTTTGCATGAGCTAACTTGTACCATACAGGACTGGCATATTCTCCTGCTGAATAGTATAAGGCCAGTGCTGTTCTTAATGTTTTGCGGATGGGTAGGATAGTCCCTGATAATTTACGTAGGAAGCAGTTCCTCGAAGAGATCTTCTGCTTCAACTTAAGGCACTGCTCTTTGTATGTAAGTGTACGGTCCAAGGTAACACCTAGATATTTGGGATGGAAGCAATGATATAATAGCGAACCATTCCAGAATACTTCAAGTTATCTACTAGCTTCCTTATGTTTCAAGTCGCAGGCACATACTGGAGTCTGTTCTAGGGCACGGCTGAGTGTATGCTCTACGACTTCAAACTGTTCTGCTTGGGCAGCGAGATCGTCAAGGGTCGTCAGCGTCAATGAAACTTTTGCACCCTTGAGACTGTGGTTGATCGTTGGTATCCACATTAAATAAAATGGGAGACAAGACACTTCCCTGGGCTAATATTTTTATATTCTTCATAGTTATCCATCGGCTCTGGTGTCCTTGGAAGTCAACAAAGGACCGATGATCCTGTAGAAGTGTTGCTATCAACATAGTGAATACATAGTCGTCAGTTAAATTATAGAGTTTAAGTAACAGCATGCTATGGTTTACGGTGTCGTATGCAGCGGAGACATCAACAAAAGCTACAGCTGTGACCTTTTCCTTTTCAAAACCATCTTCTATGAACTGAGTGAGGTTTTTTAGGTAGGAGGTAGGACTTGTGAAGTGCAGTTTTTGCCTGGTCTGAATTCAGCTTGTTGAAGTATGAATGAGAGAATCAACCACAGCAGTTAAAGGATTCTGGATCATTCTCTCTAGGATCTTGTAGAGGTGGATATTGGTCTAAAACTTTTGGGGTCATTTGATATTTTACCAGGCTTTAAAATAGCAATTACACGAGACGATGTCGATAAAAGCATCATAGTTTTCGGGCTTTGCTTCCAGGGAGGTGATCTCGTGATCCAGATCAGCTGCAAGCTCATTCCATCTTGTCTCTTGAAGTGAACACTTTCAGGCCTCACTGCTGCATAGATTACGCATGTAATGGGGCGGTGCTGTGTTTTTGGGAGTGGATATTCTAGATGTTTTCTTGATAGGGGAACAAGTTTGTCCGAGACAAAAATGTTATCCGGGTTATAGCCTCTCCTCCAGCGACCACTATTGAAAGACGGAGGTAGCTTGGGGTCGGGTATCAGGTGCAAGCTCCTGTGCTCTACCCACTTCTCATCGGTCTGGCTATATCCCCATATTTTTGCATCGTTCTGGCTATATCCCCATATTGTGCTGTGGTAGTTGAAATCGCCCTGCACGATCCTCCCGTCTTGCGACCGGAAGTTGGAATCCTCTTGAAAATCGAAGGCTGGTACATTGACGTGACTGTGATGGACTTTACCTCCACTGTGAGAATCTCAACGTTGTCGTGTGACGTGAATGCCGCAGATCGGATAACTAGATCATTAGATTATCTAGTTTAACGTTGTCATACATAGCCTAAATTACTTATAATCTAGTCTAGATAATCTAGAATCTAGACAAGATTATCTAGTTAAACTGTGTCATACACAGGCTAAATTACCGAGAATCTAAACTAGATGAACAACTTTAACTGTGTCATACATAGCCTAGATTATCTAGAATCTAGTCTAGATAATCTAGACTAGATTATCTAATTTAACTACGTCATACATAGCCTATATTACTTATAATCTAGACTATATTATCTAGTTTAACTACGTCATACATAGTCCAGATTAGCGAGAATCTAGTCTAGATTATTTACTTTAACTATTTGGTCTCAATTATCTAGTTCCTTTTCTCGTAAAGACTATCTACTTTAACTACGTTTATGCAGACTGCATTATCTGTCCGTTTGGAATCTTCACATCCGCGAAAATTTTCGCCGTAAAACCGCACAAATTTGGGAATTTTGCAGAAAGAAATTTTCTCCGATACAGAATTTCTCCGATAATCTAACCCAGATACATTAACTAAATCCGATTTCAGTCAGTTTACTATATTTGCGAAAACCAATTTTCCCCGAAACAACAAAATGACACACAAAAAACGAACGCCAGCTTTGTTTTTTTATTTATTGTTCAATTGTTTTCTTTCGCGTACCGGAAGCCGAGGCCGGACGGAAGTCGTACTTGCCCGACCGTATCTCCACCCACCGCATTTACGCACGTAAGGTCGCTACAAATAGACTCACAACTAAAACTATGCACACAAGGCTAAACACTCGTTCCCCAGATTCGATTCCTAATTAAATTCTCTACACGATGGTATATCCCGTCTTATCCTAGCCTTACTAGTTCTCGAGATATCTCAAACTTAGTAAACACAGTTCATTTATATTAAGTTTGAAGATATATAAGTTTACAAGGCTATAGTCCGCTTAGTGAATTAGATAGGATATTCTAGTTTTCATACAACGCTAGTCCGCTTCGTTGAGTAAGTGTGTACTAAATTTCGTAGTCTTATCTAGTCAATTAGACAAGTTATCAAGGCTTTAGCAAACGCAGTGTATTCAAGTTAAGCTAGAAAAAGCATAGGTTTACAAGGCTATAGTCCGCTTAGTAAACTAGATAAAATATTCTAGTCTTCATGCAACGATAGTCCGCTTGGTTGACTAAGTGTGTACTAAATTTCGTAGTATTATCTAGTGAATTAGTCAAGTTATCAAGGTTTTAGTAAACATCGTTCATTTATATTAAGTTTAAAGATGCATTATTTTACAAGGCTATAGTCCAATTAATAAACCAGATAGGATATTCTAGGTTTTATTCAACGTTAGTGCGTTTCGTTGACTAAGTGTGTACTAAATTTCGTAGTATTATCTAGTGAATTAGTCAAGTTATCAAGGTTCTAGTAAACATCGTTCAATTATATAAATTTTAAGATGCATAAGTTTATAAGGCTATAGTCCGCTTAGTGAATTAGATAGGATATTCTAGTTTTCATACAATGTTAGTCTACTTCGTTAATTAAGTATGTACTAAATTTCGTAGTCTTATCTAGTCAGACAAGTTATCAAGCAAACACAATTCATTTACGTCAAGTTTGAAGATGCAAAAGTTTACAAGGCTATAGTCAGCTTAGTGAATTAGATAGGATATTCTGGTTTTCATACAAAGTTAGATCGTTTCGTTGATTAAGTGTGTACTAAATTGCGTAGTCTTATCTAGTCAATTAGACAAGTTATCAAGGCTTTAGCAAACACAGTTCATTTAAGTTAAGCTAGAAGATGCATACGTTTACAAGCCTATAGTCCGCTTAGTAAACTAGATAAAATATTCTAGTCTTCATGCAACGGTAGTCCGTATTGTTGACTAAGTGTGTACTAAATTTCATAGTCCTATCTAGTCCATTAGTCACGTTATCAAGGTTTTAGTAAACACAGTTCATTTATATTAAGTTTGAAGATGCATAAGTTTATAAGGCTATAGTCCGATTAGTAAACCAGATAGGGGATTCTAGTTTTATTCAGCGTTAGTGCGTTTCGTTGACTAAGTGTGTACTAAATTTCGTAGTATTATCTAGTGCAGGGATTTCCAAAGTTTTTCCTGGGCGGGCCAATTTGGTATTTCTCAAATTTCTGGAGGGCCAAAAACTTATTATATTGTAATTTCAAATTAAAGTCATTCGTAACACCAATTAGGTCTACTAGAAATGTCAAGTCACATCACCAGTTAATATTTTGCAATGAGGCAACGATTTTTTTCCAGTTAAAAACTTTGTAATTTCTTTTCTTAAACCAAAAAACCTTTTTATGTTTGTCCTTTTGAAAGTCATCGAACTTTTGAAAAACAAATAACGTCTCCAAATGGAGACTCAGATTCTTCTAAGAGAGTTTTAAATTGGCGGTGATTGACAGCATGTTTTTTGATCAAATTAACTGTATTAATAACATCATTAATAACATCACTAACAATGGAGAACTCTGAAAGTCGGGTGAAGATACAAGGAAACCTAACAGACCCATTTAAAATAAACCAAGGCCTCAATCAGGGAGATGGACGACAATGCTCTTTAATCTAGCATTAGAATACGCAGTAAGGAAAACCACTGTAGACACCAACGCGTCGCTGTTACACAAATCCACCCAACTAGCAGGATATGCAGATGACATAAACATACTTGGAAGAAACCTAACATCAATGAAAGAAACCTACATACAACTAGAAGGCGCGGCTGAAGAAGTGGGCCTAAACAAGATAAGACCAAAGTATTAATACAGACCCGAAGCAATAGGAGGAGAGGCCAGAACATGACAATAGGCGACCAAAGGCGACTTTGAGGTGTTCAATGAGTTTACCTACTTAGGTATGTTCCAGCAAACGGGACGAGATGAAGGAAATCCAACGAAGAATCAGTAATGCCAATAAAGTATACTACCACATTTCGGCCATAATCAGATCAGGGAATGTCCACAGGAAAACAAACCTGAAACTTTATAAAATAATAATACGCCCAGTGTTATGGTATGGAAGCGAGACCTGGACGCTCTCACAAAGAGCGGAAACAATGGTGAACGCATTCGAAAGAAAGATCTTACGCAGAATATATGGACGGGTCCAAGAAAACGAACAGTGGAGAATAAGATACAAGCTATTCCCAGAAGCAGACCTAGCAACAACAATATATTACAAAGACTTAAATGGGCCGGGCATTTACAAAGGATGGAAGAGTCAAGTTGGAAGAGTCAAGAGTAGTCAAGAGGATTTTCAACAAAAAGCCGGAAGGTAAAAGACCGGTTGGAAGACCAAGGGTGAGATGGACAGACAAAATCCAGGGGGACGCTCGATCCATGCTCGGAATTCCAAACTGGAGAAGGGCGGCGGAGGACAGGGATGGCTGGAGGAAGAAAATAGGGGATGCCAAGACCCGATTTGGGCTGTAGCGCCATTGGATGGATGAAATAACATCATTCATAACAATATTCATTTTTAACACTTGAGCTATAGGATTTTCCTGGTGAATATTACAATGATAATAATGTTATTTATCGGTATACTCGGACAATACCGATA
The DNA here is from genome assembly GCA_944588485.1 of Phosphuga atrata. Taxonomy (NCBI): domain Eukaryota; kingdom Metazoa; phylum Arthropoda; class Insecta; order Coleoptera; family Silphidae; genus Phosphuga; species Phosphuga atrata. The sequence goes on along the minus strand of OX155908.1, from coordinate 18,104,508 downwards.
AATTACATCATCATTACATCATCTTTCAACTTGTTTTTAAAAAAAAGTATTAACCCTTATTTGTGGCCCATCTTAGATGGAGCATCGTCTCTAGTTACTCCAACCAAATTGTTCCAATTAATATTGTTCGAATCAAAAGCATGCTCCACCACAGAAAATATATCACATCCCCTTGTACGGAATTTTTAAGCTTTCCATTGACAACAACTCTTCAAAAATCATAAAATTTCAGTAACTCGACCAATAAATATAACGAGTTGTGCAGAATCGCATATATCGGTACTTTCGTCCAAAGCAAAGGAAAAAGCAGTAAACGATTTTGAAATTTCTTGTAACTGTTGTAAAACATCCTCATCAATATCTTCTATTTAACGGGAAGTGGTCATTTTCGAGCAACAAATATCACTGAATAAGAACTTTTTATCTGGGCACACTATGTCGACAATTTGTAACATACACTTTTCAAAAATATCTCCTTTTAAAAATGGTTTACTATGTTTGGCAATTTCTTGCGCAATACCATAGCTTGCCAAAACGGAGGATTCATCTTGTTTAACCAGATTTTTCAACATCAATTTCTGACCACTGAAGGACTTTCCTAGTTCCTAGTGTCGTTCTGTATCTGTATCTGTGGGAAATTTTTACCGTTCTGAAAAATCGCACCTACATTTTATTGTATTTTATTCGTAATATTTTATTATCTATTTTACTGTTTATTTCATTTTTATTATTTTAATAAAAATTAAAATCATGGCATCGACATCGCGGGCCACATTCACAAGGTTTGCGGGCCGCATTTTGCCCGCGGGCCTCACTTTGGGAATCCCTGATCTAGTGAATTATTCAATTTATCACGGTTTTAGTAAACATCGTTTATTTATATTAAGTTTGAAGATGCATAAGTTTACAAGGCTATAGTCCGCTTAGTGAATTATATAGGACAGCGTTTTCCAAAGTGTGGTTCGCGACCCGGTACCGGGTCCCAGAAAAATTTTGCCGGGTCGCGAAAAAAAATTGTTTGCGAAAACACATTTTTTTCTTTTTTGCTGATAAGAAAAAGCAATTGATTGTTGCTAAAAGAATATTGAAAAACGCACTCTTTCCTCAAATAAAAACCTCACTTTGAGAGCTTTCGAAATTTCCAAATTAATAGCTGACCTCATAGTGCTGGAGAAAAGTTAATACGTAAAACATTTTTGCGGAATAAAGGAAATAAGTTTCTTTTCGGCGATCATTCATCATCATCGTCGTCCACTGCTAACCATAGGCATCCTCTAAGTTTTTCCATGTCTCTCGGTTCTAGGCTATCAGTATCCAATTCCCAGCGATTCTCTTGATATCATCGCTCCAGCGTATCGGTGGTCTACCTCTATTTCGTTTGTCTTCTCGTGATCGTCATTCCGATATTCTTTTAGTCCACCTGTCGTCTGATGTTTTCGCCATATGACCTTCCCATCTCCATTTCATTCTAGTTATGTGTTCAACTGTGCCTTTAACTTCAGTTCTTTGTCTGATGGTATTATTGGGTATTCTCTTTTAGTGATTCCAAGTATTTCTGTCTCCATCACTCTTTGACCTACCATTAGATTTTCTGCTGACCTTTTCGTTAATGTGGGAGTTTCTGCTCCATATGTTATTATGTGGTAGCCCGCACTGTTCATCCACTTATATCTTCAGGCATATGTGTATAACATTTTTAATACCTGTCTTAGTTTAGCTTAGTCTTAGTTAGCAAAAAAAACCGGCCAAGTGCGAGTTGTGACTCGCGCACCGAGGGTTCCGTACAAACTTGTAAGTAAGGTATCATTGAATTCTTTAAAACCGGTTTTCTTAATTTAAAAACCGGTTTTCAAATATGTCAAATTTATTTTAAAAACCGGTTTTTTAAAACCGAGTTGGGAAAACCGTCAAACCCTAATTCATAATCGTCTTGTTCGCTTTCTTTTTATAAGTTTCAAAATAATCACGTAATTCAGACGTATCACACAAAACAATGAAAAACGTTGTCTATAATTGTGATAGTTCTAGCTGTGTTTGTGCTTATTATTAAGGGTACATGCCTATAGAGGAGAAACATTATGAAATTGCATTATGGGGATTAGTTTGTCTCTAACCATTGTAAATTTTTGTTTATTGTTGTTTGGTGGAAACTCTCATTGAACCCCCTTTTTAACTTGGCTTTTCAGTATGCGCCACCCCGGTTACGGGTATTTTGCATTCCTTCAGGATGGGCTGCCTGGACGGTTAGTGCCTCCCTTGTTGAAAATGCCTCCTCGACGGGACCTAACCGAGGAAGACCTAACTGTATGCAACCCATAGGCTTCTGGTGCCTGACAATACCACGCAACACAATAGTGTATTTTCATAAGTTTTTAATAGCAGACTAATAGTAAATTCGCATTTTTCTTGTAATTAAACTACATATTTACGGTTTTCAGATTTTTCCCTTTACATGTGCTGTAAGCCACCGCTTCTTGCCAAATTTCATGATTCTATGTCAACTGGAAGTACCCTATAGGTTTTGATTCCCTTGTGAAAACTCAAAATATGCGACAGAAACGCTTATATCTTTTGATCGCGTTGACTTCAAATTTCAACTTGTTACCTCTACGCGTTCCTGAGAAAAATGGTCTTGACAGACAGACAGACAGACGGACAACAAAGTGATCCTATAAGGGTTCCGTTTTCGGTACGGAACCCTAAAAAGCAGCCCAGCCCAAACCTATGCTACGCTGTATCTCGTGCGTTTGATTGTTCTTCCCAATTTATATTTCGTGCCCGAGGTAGTGTTTATTCTCGCGAAATTTTTCTCGAGAATTTCTCGAGAAATTTCATGTTATTATTTTTCTCATTTCTCGAAAAATTATTTGATACTTCTCGAGAAAATATAAAAATAAATTATATTTTGCAAAAAATTGTCAACTACTGGCCGACACCGGCATACAAAAGGTGTCCACGAATTCCAAAGGAAAGAAGCCGCAGTTATTATATCCATCGACATCTCGCCAACAAGTAAAACGACGATTGAGTAGTACTAATATTCAAACAGTTTTAACATTCATAAAACTGGCAACTCTGGAGGAATTAATATCTAAAATGGCAGCTCTAGATAGATTCTCTTTTAACCAGATAGTTTTTAAAAGTGAATTTATACGACATAGTATTGCTGGAAGAGGATTCAAGCTACCACAGAATCCTCAAGACGTACGACAATTAATGAAGGATTTTTATTATAATAAGAAAGAGGAGCAAGTAAAAATTATTAAGAAATTAAAAGAGGAACAGAAAAAGTTCAGTGTCTATTTTCAGTGTCTCGAGTTTCAGTGTCTATTAATGAATAGACCAGTCTTAAAAATAAAAGATTTATGGATGTTAATTTATATAGAAATTCAAAAGATTCGTACAATATTGGTTTAATATATATTGAAGCTAGTTGTACAGAAAAAGAAGAAGCTAGAAATAATAACAGAAAAAATAAAAATCTTTGATCTTTCCTTAGGCAAACATATTGTAGCTGCTATGAGTAATGGGGCGTCTGTTATGCAAAAATTCGGCCGATTGTCTCCTGCTTATCCGCAATTATGTTACAACCATGCTTTATATCTAGCACTTAATAAAGCATAAAAACATTTGAGCAAGAAAAGCAACGATAAAAAGGTGACACTGATACTGTTGATGATGCACTAGATCAGGGGTCGGCAAAGTATGGCTCGCGAGCCACATGTGGTTCTTTTGATGTGAGCTTATGGCTCTTCAGAAATGAATTGAAATATAAACAAAAATCACAACAAGGTACAAAACAATACCTGTAGTCTTACGACCGCCGCGGCTAACTCGCGCGGCCGCCAAGTTCACAACTCATAGTCACCGCGCGGCTCGTACATGTTATCTCATATCTCGGTTGTTTTAGTTATTGTGTCTCGCAGTCAAGTCTCGTATAGTGCGGGGATTTGCGATCTACTTACATCGTATGTGTAAGTGATGATAAGAAGTCTGAAGAAAAATTACATCCCATTACTAAAATTGTTGCAATTGCAACAGATGAGCTAAAAGTATGGTGGGTAATAAAAAAGGACTTTTCAGAATTTTAAAAGAAATGTGGACTGGACTTTACTGGGATGTTTTACACGCAAATCTAATCATATTTTCGCAAACTAAACGTGGTTTTAATAGAAAATTAAATTCTCTACAACTTTTATTTGAAACTTTTTTCAAAATTTTCGCTGGTTTGGAAGAAATTGACAGATGAATGCAACTCAAGAAAAATCTGCGGTTGACGCCACGCTATTTTCTTTTCGCTCGTTTTAATGCACAAAACAAAAAAAAATCAAAAAACAAAAAACGGTTTTATTCGAAATTAAATTCTCTACGACTTCTATTTGCAACAAATTTCAAAAGTTTCGCTCGCAAAGTTTCAGTTTCACAACCGGAATTAGACTAGTTATACTCAATTTACCAGCGACTTATTATTGTCTTATAGGAAATTTAATTTACTATAAGTTTTATCTCAAACATTTTTCGATACATAGTCTAGTTCTCCAGTTATAGCTTAACTTAACGTTTTGTATGCACTGACAGAATTAGGCTAAACCACCAACTACCTATGAGTATTAGTTGAAACTAGCGAACTAGACTTATGCAGAATTTAATTCTCTACAAGTTTTATCTAAAACTTTTTTTTATGCCTAGTCTAGTTCCCGAGTTTAGCTAAAATTAACACAAACAAATTTTTCAAAACATCCAAACAAATTTTTGTTTTCACAGCCTGGATTAGACTAGTTAGTCGTAATCCACGGACTAACTATTACCAGCGTTTTATAGCAAATTTAGTCCTCTACAGATTTTATCTAAAATTTTTTTTGATACCTAGTCTAGTTCTCCAGTTATAACCTAACTAAGCGTCGACTAACGTTTTGTATCCACAGACGAAATTAGACTAATTCCACGAACTAGCTATGAGTATTAGCTGGAATTAGCGACCTAGACTTATGCAGAATTTAATCGTCTACAAGTTTTACCTAAAACTTTTTTTGATGCCTAGTCTAGTTTCCGAGTTTAGCTTAAATTAACGCAAACAAATTTTTCAAAACACCCAAACAAATTTTTGTTTTCACAGCCCGGATTAGACTAGTTAGTCGTAATCCACGGACTAACTATTACCAGCATCGTATAGCAAATTTAGTGCTCTACAGATTTTATCTAAAACTTTTTTTGATAACTAGTCTAGTTCTCCAGTTATAACTTAACTAAGCGTCGACTAACGTTTTGTATCCACAGACGGAATTAGACTAATTCCACGAACTAGCTATGAGTAGTAGCTGGAATTAGCGAACCAGACTTATGCAGAATTTAATCGTCTACAAGTTTTACCTAAAACTTTTTTTGATGCCTAGTCTAGTTCCCGAGTTTAGCTAAAATTAAAGCAAACAAATTTTTGTTTTCACAGCCCGGATTAGACTAGTTAGTCCTAATACATGAACTAACTATTACCAGCATCTTATAGCAAATTTGGTCTTCTACGGGTTATATCTAAAACTTTTTTCGATACCTAGTCTAGTTCTCAACTTATATTAACTAAGCGTCGACTAACGTTTTGTATCCACAGACAGAATTAGACTAATTCCACGAGCTAGCTGGGAGTACTAGCTTGAATTAGTGAAGCAGACTTATGCAGAATTTAATCCTATACAAGTTTTATGTAAAACTTTTTTTGATGCTTAGTCTAGTTCCTGAGTTTAGCTTAAATTAACACAAACAAATTTTTCAAAACACCCAAACAAATTTTTGTTTTCATAGCCCGGATTAGACTAGTTATTCGTAATCCACGGACTAACTATTACCAGCATCTTATAGCAAATTTAGTCCTCTACAGATTTTATCTAAAACTTTTTTTGATATCTAGTCTAGTTCTCCAGTTATAACTTAACTAAGCGTCGACTAACGTTTTGTATCCACAGACGGAATTAGACTAATTCCACGAACTAGCTATGAGTATTAGCTGGAATTAGCGAACTAGACTTATGCAGAATTTAATCGTCTACAAGTTCTACCTAAAACTTTTTTTGATGCCTAGCCTAGTTCCCGAGTTTAGCTTAAATTAGAGCAAACAAATTTTTCAAAACACCCAAACAAAATTTTGCAAAACACCCAAACAAATTTTTGTTTTCACAGCCCGGATTAGACTAGTTAGTCGTACTCCATGTACAAATTATTACCAGCGTCTTATAAAAAATTTGGTCTTCTACAGGTTATATCTAAAACTTTTTTCGATATCTAGTCTAGTTCTCGAATTATGGCTTAACTAAGCGTCGACTAACGTTTTGTATCTACAGACAGAATTAGACTAATTCCACGAGCTAACTATAAGTATTAGCTTGAATTAGCGAAGTAGACTTATACAGAATTTAATCCTCTACAAGTTTTATCTAAAACTTTTTTTGATGCCTAGTCTAGTTCCCGAGTTTAGCTAAAATTACCACAAACAAATTTTTCAAAACATCCAAACAAATTTTTGTTTTCACAGCCCGGATTAGACTAGTTAGTCGTAATCCACGGACTAACTATTACCAGCATCTTATAGCAAATTTAGTCCTCTACAGATTTTATCTAAGATTTTTTTTTGATACCTAGTCTAGTTCTCCAGTTATAACTTAACTAAGCGTCGACTAACGTTTTGTATCCACAGACGGAATTAGACTAATTCCACGAACTAGCTATGGGTATTAGCTGGAATTAGTGAACTAGACTCATGCAGAATTTAATCCTCTAAAAGTTTTATCTAAAACTTTTTTTGATGCCTAGTCTAGTTCCCGAGTTGTAGCTTAAATTTACGCAAATAAATTTTTCAAAACATCCAAACAAATTTTTGTTTTCACAGCCCGGATTAGACTAGTTAGTCTTAAGCCACGGACTAACTATTACCAGCGTCTTATTGCAAATTTAGTCCTCTACAGATTTTATCTAAAACTTTTTTTAATACCTAGTCTAATTCTCGAGTTATAACTTAACTAAGCGTTGACTAACGTTTTGTATCCACAGACGGAATTAGACTAATTCCACGAACTAGCTATGAGTATTAGCTGGAATTAGCGAACTAGAGTTATGCAGAATTTAATCTTCTACAAGTTTTACCTAATACTTTTTTTGATGCCTAGTCTAGTTCCCGAGTTTAGCTTAAATAAACTCAAACAAATTTTTCAAAACACCCAAACTAGTAATCCACGGACAAACTATTACCAGCGTTTTATAGAAAATTTAGTCCTCTACAGGTTTTATCTAAAACTTTTTTTGATACCTAGTTTAATTCTCGAGTTGTAACTTAACTAAGCGTCGACTAACGTTTTGTATCCACAGACGGAATTAGACTAATTCCACGAACTAGCTATGGGTATTAGTTGGAATTAGTGAACTAGACTTATGCAGAATTTAATCCTCTATCTTTTTGATGTCTAGTCTAGTTCCCGAGTTTAGCTTAAATTAACGTAAACAAATTTTTCAAAACACCCAAACAAATTTTTGTTTTCACAGCCCGGATTAGACTAGTTAGTCGTAATCCATGAATTAACTATTACCAGCATCTTATAGAAAATTTGGTCTTCTACAGGTTATATCTAAAACTTTTTTCGATACCTAGTCTAGTTCTCAAATTATAGCTTAACTAAGGGTCGGCTAACGTTTTGTATCCACAGACGGAATTAGACTAATTCCACGAACTAGCTTTGGGTATTAGCTGGAATTATTGAACTAGACTTATGCAGAATTTAATCCTCTAAAAGTTGTATCTAAAACTTTTTTGATGCCTAGTCTAGTTCCCGAGTTGTAGCTTAAATTAACGCAAACAAATTTTTCAAAACACCCAAACAAATTTTTGTTTTCACAGCCCGGATTAGACTAGTTATTCGTAATCCACGGACTAAATATTACCAGCGTCTTATGGCAAATTTAGTCCTCTACAGGTTTTATCTAAAACTTTTTTCGATACCTAGTCTAGTTCTCGAGTTATAGCTTAACTAAGCGTCGAGTTATTCCATATCCAATTCATTATAATACTGAGGCCACATAATGAGAGGACCAAAATATCCACTGCTACAACTGATAATAAGAAGAAGACTGAGATGGGCCGGCCATGTAAAGAGACAGGAGGATGGAGCTAGTTTGGTATGGGAACAGGCCCCGACCGGTAGAAGACCACTAGGAAGCCCGCGACTACGGTGGAGAGACAACATAGCATCGGATCTTAGATCCCTGAATATAATGGAAGCGGAGGAGCTAATGATGGACAGAGTGCAATGGAGTAGAGTTATTGAGTCAGCCAAGACCCACCATGGGTTGTAAGAGGTAAAGAGAGAGAGGGAGAGAAAGAGAATTGATAATAGAAGGGAAGATTATGGGAAGAAAGAATATTGGTAGACGTGGCTTAATGTTCAGATGTCGTGGCTTAATAACCTACGGGGGTTAGAATCGGTGTGCCAATAATTATTCCGCGAACAATGACGTGTTATCTTTCCATTGCATAATCCACCAGGAAGAACTTTGCGTACAAACCTTTCCAGAAGATATTGGTAAAGATGAATGGATTTGGTAGTCAAGGCCACCAATAGTATTATCGCAAAGGCGCTCAATCATCGTCAATTGTGAAGAAAATACAAAAATGGTACTTTATGGAAAAAAAAATTATCCGTGGCTCTTGATCCAGTTTGAAATCATTTTAAATAAAAATTTGGCTCTTAAGTTTATAGAGTTTGCCGACCCCTGCACTAGATGAAGTTGTTAAAGATAAAGACGATTTTTCAGAATATGAATCCGATTTGGAAAAATAAGTACAGGAACAGGAAGAGCTGCAATTGAATAATTCCGTTAAAGATACAATTGAAGGTATACGGAAAATTGTAAAGAAATTAAAAAAATTTCCTATAAAAATGGTGTATTACAGAAATAGGTAACTGAGAAAGAACCTACTGAAATAGCCTTACTTTTTGATTGCAAAACAAGATGTAATACCATGGAAATTATGGTAAAACAGTTTTTACGAACAAGGGACGCCGTTGAAAAGGCTTTATCGGAACTAAACTTGAATCATCTGTGAAAAGATCACTATGTCAATTTCGCTAAAACATTATTAATTTTTTTAGAGCCTGTTAGATAAACTGTTGAGAGTTTAAGCCGAGAAGATTTCACACTATTAACAGCAAGTTAGGAGCTTTAAAATTGCATAACATTATAAAAAAAATTAAAGAAGAAATCAATATCTGAAGAGATATTGTATCTCTGTATAAATTTTAATAAAATCCCAGTTTTGACGACAAAGAATCTTCCCCAAAGAATGAAATTTATAAAACTGGGAAAGAAATGCTAAATAGATTGTACGCCAATTGCTTGGAAAAGGACAGTGTTGAGCATGATGATGATATTGCTAATGCTGAAGCTGAATCAGAATCGAATAGGAAATTATCCCTCCAAGAACAATTAAATTTATCAATTAATAATAATACTATTAAAGAAATTAATTCTGCGGACAGTGTTGACAAGTACAAATAAAACAATTATACTGTAAAGCAATATCTTTCTAACAACTGGTTCCAGAACAAAAAATGTAGATATTCTTAGGGATGCACTGTCAACAATAAAACGGAACGGAAATTTTCCACTGCCAGTGATATTGTCACAAAGAAAATTCGCGCTATGTTCCCTAAAATTATTTTCTAAAAGAGAGAAATAATTCCACATTTACATTTATAAATTAAAAAAATAAAATATTCATTTTCAATTTTTGTTTTATGTATTTAATTTTTCTTGCTTCTAAATAAATTCTAGTTTGTAAGTTCTAATTTCAATGTTTGTTAGTTAATAGTTATCGTTAGTTGTTAGTGGTTTTCAATTTTCATTTTTTTTTCCGATTATGTAACGTATTTATTAACTATTTTTTAATAAAATATGTACTTTCAATGCGTTTGTTAATATTTTCTTGCCTTGATTCAATAATTCAACATTTTTTCACAAATATGTAATATTTTCAATTCTCGAGAATTCTCGAGAAAGGCACAAAAAATTCTTTATTTCTCGAGAAATAAAATTCATCGGGAAATGTCAAACACTAGCCCGAGGTATTTGTATATATGCATCTCTTTTATCTCGGAGTCGCTTACTCTGATGTTTTGTGCAAGCACTAGATTTTTCATTTATTATGTTTTACTAGTGTGGGTGTGATACGCAGTAGAATAATGTATCACTCACGGTTTGCAGAGCAATTTGCAGAGGGAATGAATGGAGCTGGACTCTCTAAACTGGACTCGACTGGTCTGGTTGAACTGGCTTAGTCTGGTTGACTGGGTCCTCTGGTTGGACCGGTGTCACTTCGCTGACCGTGTCCACTGGCTGGACTGGTATGAATGAGTCCACTGGCCGGACTGAACTGGACACGTTGGTTGGTTGCGCCCAACTGTCTTGCTTACTGGTTGAAGTCCCTTCGCTGACTGTCGGTTATTTGACTGCCAGTTTATTCGGGGGTCCAGGTATTTATATTATGTCCAGGTAACTGGTCCCTTATCTGAGGGTGATTATTTTTCTATATTCGGCAATTTGTTGTTTTGGCGATTACCGATTCTCGGGAAAATCATCTTGTTGTAATTTCCCCGGGGATTACACCATTGTAAAAAAAAAACAAAACCCTAATAAAATATTTTCGGAAATTCGTCTGAAAATATTTGGGTAATTATGGTAATGCCCTCGTAAACTAAGAAATAAAAATGGAACGGCTCGTTGCCGCTACACTGGCATTTATTTGGAGACCGACTTTTGTTGAGATCTGTATTATTTCTTCAAGCAAGTTATCTGTGACACGAACGATATCATCTGCGAATCTGAGGTGTGTCAGCTTTTAGCCATCGATGTTGATGCCTCTATTATCCCAACGCAATGATTTAATTGCCTATTCGAGGACAGCTGTGATAAGTTTAGGCGAAATGGGGTCCCCTTGTTGGACTTTTCAGCCTGCTGTAATTTCGTCTGTTGTTTCATGAACTTTTACAGTTGTGGTAGTGTGACTGTATATGTATTCTATAAGGCTATAATCTATCCTACACTGCTCAAGTGCTGCTATTATTGATGTTAGTTCTACTATGATGAATGCTTTATGGAAATCAATAAATATCAAGACTAAGGGTGTTATGGTTAAGGACACTATGCAAAAGTGGTGAGGAAGCTTTAAGAGTATGCGAAAGAAATATCATAAGAAAAATATATGGAGGGATACAGGAAGAGGAAGGATGGAGAATAAGAACCAACGCAGAAATAGATGGAATACTCGAGGGAAGAGACATTGTGAGGCGTGTGAAGGCGCAGAGGCTAAGGTGGTTCGGGCACATCATGCGAATGAAGGACGCCCGAACCCCAAAAGCTCTGATGCTATGGTTGCCTGTCGAAAAGAGATCGACAGGCAGGCCACGAATTCGATGAAGAGACGACGTTATTAAAGACTTGAAAGTACTCGAGGTACGGCAATGGCCCCACACAGTACAGGACAGAAGGATATGGAGGGACGTTGTAAAGCAGGCCAAGGCCCATAGAGGGCTGTAGCGCCAAGGAAGAAGAAGAAGGGTGTTATGGTGCATACCACCATGTAAGTCTAAGTGTTTTAAATGCCTTTTGTCCCCATTTATACGTGTCAAGTTGCGTTCTCAGCCTTGGTGTAATTAGAAAAGAAGTATCGACACAGATTGGATGTCGAACTTAATTTGAGAATATAATTAACATAATTACCTCCTAATTTGAAATTGTTATGTGATTACAAAGAACATAATCCTTCACACTTAGGACTGGATATGTAAAACAAGTTGCCTTCATTTACTAAAGTTTTAAATGAATATCTTTGTTAATTTTTGAATTATATTTTGGTCATTTAATTATTTTCCAACTCTTGTGTTGAAATATGTTTTATAAATAAATGTTTTTTTTTGGTAAGGTGGGTCGCGAAAAATTTTAAAACCTCGTACCGGGCCGCGGTCAAAAAAGTTTGGGAAACGCTGATATAGGATATTATAGTTTTCATACAATTTATACAATTCATACAATTCATAAATTTCGTAGTCTTATCTAGTCAGACAAGTTATCAAGGTTTTAGCAAACACAATTCATTTAGGTCAAGTTTGAAGATGCAAAAGTTTACAAGGCTATAGTCCGCTTAGTAAACTAGATAGAATATTCTAGTTTTCATGTAACGTTAGTCCGTGTCGTTGACTAAGTGTTTACTAAATTGCGTAATCTTATCTAGTCAATTAGTCAAGTTATCAAGGTTTTAGTAAAAACAGTTCATTTATATTAAGTTTAAAGATGCATTAGTTTACAAGGCTATATTGCGATTAATAAACGAGATAGGATATTCTAGTTTATATTCGACGTTAGTGCGTATCGTTGACTAAATGTGAGTGTACTAAATTTCGTAGTATTATCTGTTGAATTAGTCAAGTTACCAAGTTTTAGTAAACATCGTTAGTAGGGAAAGATGATATGTTCTAAATCCACCTCCCCCTATGACCTTGGCACTTCCGGTTTCGACTTCCGGTTTTGACTTCCGGTCGCCATTTCCAGAACTTCCAGATGCGTGGGAAAATTCAAAAAATAGACGCGATGCGGGAAAATTCAAAATTAGATCCTGTTGAGGCAAATGAGGTGTGAAGTTGGTTGCATATATCAAGGAGACTAGACAGATGAAGCTAAATACATGAGACTAGACAGACGGGGATAGATCCATGAGACTAAATACTAGACACTAGATAGATGTGGCTAGATACATGGGACTAGATAGACGGGCTAGATACATGAGACTAGATAGACGGGCTAGATACATGAGACTAGACAGACGAAGCTAAATACACGAGACTAGATAAGCCTGAACTAAAATATATAAGGAATTGTTTCTTGTTTTAATTTAATAAACATAATATTAAGATTTTGATTTATCAGTAGTCGGTTAAGCGTTGCCGGATGTTTGGCAGTCATAATAACTTCCTATTATCTTATCAGTGGCACGCGAGATTCAGTTTCAGGGTTACAGGTAAAAATAAATAAAAGCAAGTTATAGTGAAATTTCTTAAACTTGACCCAGATAGGGTCTGTGACCCAGATAGTATTTTTCTTTTTTATTTATATAAATACCATAGAGTTCAATTTTCTGGCATCTACTTTTCATCTACTTGCATCCACTTTTCATCTACTTGCATCCACTTTTCATCACTCTAACCAGGGTGTTAGGTCTATGTGACCCCACGCTAAACAGGGTGTGAGGTCTATGTGACCCCACACTAAACAGGGTGTGAGGTTTATGTAACCCCACGCTTATACAGGGTGTGAGGTCTATGGTGCCCCACGTTAAAGAGGGTGTGAGGTCTATTTTTAGTCAGCTTTCATCAGCTTTTAATCAGCTTTAATCTCATTGGGTTAGTTGTGTTAGCATTAGGTTAGGCTACGTGAGGCTTAACCCAATGCTAACCTAACCTAATGCTGACACAACTAACCCAATGAGATTAAAGCTGATATAAATGAAAAAAAATAATACTATCTGGGTCACAGACAAGTTTAAGAAATTTCGCTATAATTTGCCTTTATTTATTTTTACCTGTAACCCTGAAACTGAATCTCGCGTGCCGCTGATAAGATAATAGGAAGTTGTTATGACTGCCAAACATCCGGCAACGCTTAACCGACTACTGATAAATCAAAATCTTAATATTATGTTTATTAAATTAAAACAAAAAACAATTCCTTATATATTTTAGTTCAGCCATATCCAGTCTCGTGTATTTAGCTTCGTCTGTCTAGTCTCATGTATCTAGCCCGTCTATCTAGTCTTATGTATCTAGCCCCGTCTATCTAGTAGCATGTATCTAGCCCCGTCTATCCAGTCTCATATATCTAGCCCCGTCTATCTAGTCTCATGTATATAGCATCGTCTATCTAGTCCCGTCTATCTAGTCCCATGTATCTAGCCCCATCTGTCTAGTCTCATGTATTTAGTCTCATGGATCTAGAACCGTCTGTCTAGTCTCATGTATTTAGCTTCATCTGTCTTGTCTCGTTGATATATGCAACCAACTTCACACCTCATTTGCCTCAACATATTCTAATTTTGAATTTTCCCGCCTCGCGTCTATTTTTTTAATTTTCCCGCGCATTTGGAAGTTCCTAGCCGAATTCCTAGAAAAAACCTAGCCGACCAAGAGGAAGACCACGTAAAAGATGGAAGGAAAGCGTGGAAGAAGACATAAAATCACTAGGAGTAAGGAATTGGAAAAGAGCAGCAGAAGATCGTGGAGAATGGCATAAAATAGTAGAGGAGGCCAAAACCCATAAAGGGTTGTAGAGCCAAAGGAAGAAGAAGAAGATTTGGAAGTTCCGGAAATGGCGTCAAAACCGGAAGTCGAAACCGGAAGTGCCAAGGTCAAGGTCAGAGGGGGAGGTGGATTTAGAACATATCATCTTTCCCTACTATCGTTCAGTTATATTTAGTTTGAAGATGCATAAGTTTACAAGGCTATAGTCCGCTTAGTGAATTAGATAGGATATTCTAGTTTTCATACAACGTTAGTCCGTTTCGTTGATTAAGTGTGTACTAAATTGCGTAGTCTTATCTAGTCAATTAGACAAGTTATCAAGGCTTTAGCATACACAGTTCATTTAAGTTAAGCTAGAAGATGCATAAGTTTACAAGGCTATAGTCCGCTTAGTAAACTGGATAAAATATTCTAGTCTTCATACAACGTTAGTCCGTATCGTTGACTAAGTGTGTACTAAATTTCATAGTGTTATCTAGTGAATTAGTCAAGTGATCAAGGTTTTAGTAAACATCGTTCATTTATATTAAGTTTGAAGATGCATAAGTTTACAAGGCTATAGCACGCTTAGTGAATTAGATAGGACATTATAGTTTTCATACAACGTTAGCTCGTTTCGTTGATTAAGTGTGTACTAAATTGCATAGTCTTATCTAGTCAATTAGACAAGTTATCAATGCTTTAGCAAACACAGTTCATTTAAGTTAAGCTAGAAGATGCATAAGTTTACAAAGCTATAGTCCGCTTAAGAAACTAGATAAATTATTCTAGTCTTCATGCAACGTTAGTCCGTTTCGTTGACTAAGTGTGTACTAAATTTCGTAGTCCTATCTAGTCAATTAGTCAAGTTATCAAGGTTTTACTAAACATCGTTCATTTATATTAAGTTTGAAGATGCATAATTTTACAAGGCTATAGTCCGCTTAGTGAATTAGAAAATTTATTCTAGTTTTCATAGAACGTTAGTTCGTTTCGTTGGTTAAGGGTGTACTAATTTGCGTAGTCTTATCTAGTCAATTAGACAAGTTATCAAGGCTGTAGCAAACACAGTTTAATTAAGTTAAGCTAGAAGATGCATAAGTTTACAGGGCTATAGTCCACTTAGTAAACTAGATAGAATATTCTAGTTTTCATGTAACGTTAGCCCCTTTCGTTGACTAAGTGTGTACTACATTGCATAATCCTATCTAGTCAATTAGTCAAGTTATCAAGGTTTTAGTAAACATAGTCCATTTATATTAAGTTTAAAGTTGCATTAGTTTACAGGGCTATAGTCCGATTAGTAAACTAGATAGGATATTCTAGTTTTTATTCAACGTTAGTGCGTTTCGTTGACTAAGTGTGTACTAAATTTCGTAGTATTATCTAGTGAATTAGTCAATTTATCAAGGTTTTAGTAAACATTGTTCATTTAAATTACGTTTTAAGATGCATAAGTTTACAAGGCTATAGTCTGATTAGTAAACCAGATAGGATATTCCAGTTTTTATTCAAAGTTAGTGCGTTTCGTTGACTAAGTGTGCTCTAAATGTAGTAGTATTATCAATTGAATTAGTCAAGTTATCAAGGTTTTAGTAAACATCGTTCATTTATATTAAGTTTGAAGATGCATAAGTTTACAAGGCTATAGTCCGCTTAGTTACCTAGATAGGATATTCTACTTTTCATAAAACGTTAGTCCGTTTCGTTGACTATGTGTGTACCAAGTTTTGTAGTCTTAGCTAATCAATTAGTCTAGTTATTAAGATTTTAGCAGACCTAGTTCATTAATATTAAGTTTATAGTCCGCTTACTAAATTTGAAGCTAATCCGACTAGTTTCGCTCTAGCAGACTGAATTGTAAGAACTAACTAAAGTTTGAGTGAAGATTATTGGACACTAGCACACATTAAAACACATCAGCTTATACAGAATTTAACTCTTGTCTAATTCCGATCTTTTATTCTAGGACTATTTAGTTTATCATAAACAGTTTATTATAAACAGTTATCGGCATATTATTGTCCCACTATCCCTAATTCTCAACTCAATGCGTCTGGTCTTAATGAATTTATCTTAACTAAATACACATACAAGTTATCTAACTAGACTACATAGTTACTAACTAAACCATATAGTTTAAACTAGAGCTTAAGTAATTTAAATAATCACAATCGTTATTATGACCACTTAAAACGGTCTAGTCTAACTAGTTAAACTACCTAGTTTGCCTCTTATTTCGCAATTTGTGTTTGTTCTGCGCGGAGTGCGAATAATTAATTTCGCAATAAGTGCCTGGCAATTATTAGGTAGTGTGCATAGGTAGTTGTTGCATTCGGTTAAGGCCGAAGCAATTAAGTCCACGTAGTGGACAAGAATGAAAGCATGAGTAATAGATAATACGAAAAAAGAAACGGAGAGGAAGCGACGATGAATCACTGAAATTGCGTTTTATGCGGACAAAATGTCGTCTTTATTATCTAGTTTTAGGCAAAATTATCTCAACAGCTAGTTAGACTAGCTCAAATTAGTATACATCACCTTGTAAAGAATTTAATAAACTAGGTATTCAGACGACTGAAATGTACTATATACAGTATAATCTCGGTAATTCGGCCGTTGGGTAATCGGACGACACGTCCAGTAATCGGGCGGTTTGGAGACCACTAGCGCTCTTATGAGGTATAATCTCGATAATCCGATACATATGGAGCAGGACAACCGCCGGATTATAAGATATAATCTCAGCAATTCGGCCGTTGGACGACACGTCCAGTAATCCGTCGATCTAGAGACCGTTCGCGCTATTCCCTCCCACAACTCTTTCTTATAATCCGGCGGTTGTCTGGTCCCATATGTGTCGGATTATCGAGATAATACTGTACACTATATCAACCTGTTTGACAACCTGTCTGGTCCCATATGTGTCCGGTTATCGAGATATACTGTACAGTATTATCTCGATAATCCGACACATATGGGACCAGAAAACCGCCAGATTATAAGAGTTGTGGGAGGGAATAGCGCGAGCGGTCTCTAGATCGCCGGATTACTGGACGTATCGTCCAAAGGCCGAATTACTGAGATTATACTGTATAGTTTTTTTTTGGCACATTTTTAGTTTACTAAATGCACTTCAAACTGATGGGCACTGAATTGAGCGAGTCGGACTAGTTGTCGAGATATCTTTGTGCAAACTTTGACGCCAATTTGCTCGTGTTTATGCAAAGATAATTTTTGCAAATTAAGGACGCTGCATTGAATATGGTACGAGGTCGGAAACGATTACGACTAGACGATTAAGTGCGACACTTAGTCCTTGGCTCCAACTAATAAACTAAATTAAAACCTAAATTAATCGTTAAGTGCACACAACACGAAATTAAATGAATTACTACTAAACTAGACTTTAGTCCTCTTAAGACTACTTAGATTTAGATTAATATGTAGTTAGCTAAATTGTTAGTAGGGGAAGCTTTAAGACGCAGTTTTATTTATTTCTCGTGCCGGAAACATAGAAATAATCAGTTGCTATACATATACGTGGTCTGTTAGAAAAGTATCAGACCTTATTTTTTATTTTGAAAACCTGATGGATTTGAATCAAGCGCGCTTGCATGAGCCGACCTTGAACCTTCGTGCGCATGTGTGAATTTTTTTCCGCCTGTAGATAGCGTCAGTTGTTGTCGAGCAGTAATCGAGTGACGAAGTGTGTAGTGCTCTCGACGGTTTTTCAATGCAAGTAAAATGACGACTAGTGAAATGAGGGATGTCCTACGTCACCTACGTGATGCTGTGCAGTGCAAGCGACTGGAGTTGTGGTCATCGGGAAATTGGCGACTCCATCACGACAATGTTCCAGCACATTCTTCGCACTTGGTTCACAATTTTTTGACTCCTCTGGTTCGACAGGCTCCTTACTCTCCTGATATGCCCCCCCCCCCCCTGCGATTTCTGGCTATTCCCCATAGTCAAGAGGCCATTGAAAGGAACGCGATTTCAGACAAGAGAGGACATTATGACTGCAACAAAAGCCGAGCTAAAGTCGATTCCGAAAGAGGCTTTTTGGGAATGCTTCCAACAATGCCGGCATCGCTGGGAGAAGTGTGTGGAGTCCCAAGGAGACTAATTTGAGGATGATTAGGTTTCCAACGCTCGAGGTATGCCAGTTTTTTTACCGGCTAAAGGTCGGATACTTTTCTAACAGACCACGAAAGGGTAAAACTCTCTAATTACTTAGCACGTCCCAATTCTGAGCAACATCCAAGGCGCTCAGAGTGGCTAACAGGAGATCTTCCTCTCCACAAGTTGAAGGGCATAGAGGGCAATGAAGCATGTGTCTTGTGGTTTGTTCTTGTCCACATTCGCAAGACGTGTTACATGTACTCCCGATCTCCACATGTACTCCCCAAGGCCCCATCTCCTCAGATTGTCTCAGGATCTTCCAACTCCTGATCGTAACCTGTTTAGGAATTTCCACACCAACCAGCTTTCGTTGTGTCCGGGTGGTAGTTCTTCAGCTACTGGCATCCAACCGCAGGTGTAGGGGTCGACTTCTTTCATATATCCAGCCTTGCCTTCTCCGGTGAAGCATCACAGATGTCCTCAGGAAGCTCTTTCGGGACCTCAGCCTCCTCCACTCTCAGCCGCTCCCTGTTGGCAGCTACCTCTCTGCGTACACAAGGTGGTGCCATTCCAGACATGTAGTAGAGCTTATCTGTTGGGGTACGTTAGGTTATCCAGGTTAGGTATAGGTTAGCTATAGACTCCTTGTTGGCAGCTACCTCTCTGCCTACACAAGGTGGTGCTGTTCCAGCCATGTAGTAGAGCTTATCTGTTGAGGTACGTTAGGTTATCCAGGTTAGGTATAGGTGAGGTATAGGCATCCAACCGCAAGGGTGCGGGCTCGACTTCTTCCATATATACAGCCTTGCCTTCTCCGGTGAGACGGTAAGCGTCTCAGATATCCTCAGGAAGCTCTTTCGGGACCTCAGCCGTTGCTGAGGAGGATTATATCCATGCAGTGGGTGGGCGCTGATTTCTTCCACTCTCAGCCTCTCCCTGTTGGCAGGCACCTCTCTGCGTATACAAGGTGGTGCTATTCCAGCCAGGTAGTAGAGCTTATCTGTTGGGGTAGGTTATGTTAGGTTAGGTTATCCAGGTAGAGTCCATCGTCAAACATCTCTTCCACGAAACTGGGCCAATGACGATAAACATACGGGAGAACGTCGACCCACGCGACATCCCCCCGGTCACACGGAGGCAGGACGAATGTTTGCGTTTTGGCACGAGGAAAGCATCCGGCCTGGACGGCATACCAAACCTGGCTTTGAGAGCGGCCGACAAAGCTGCCCCCACGATCTTCACCAAGGTGTATGACAGGTGCCTACGCCAAGGTGTCTTCCCGGACGTATGAAAAAGGCAAGGCCTTGTACTGATCCTAAAACCCGGGAAGCCCCCCGAAGAACCATCCTCGTATCGTCCACTGTGTATGCTTGACACGGCGACCAAAATCCTGGAGAAGATCGTCCAGGAGCGCTTCCGCGGCCGCTTGAATCAGCGATTGATGGACAACCAGTACGGTTTCAAACCTGCGAGTTCGTCTACGGATGCGGTGGAAGAGGTTAAGCGCTTGGTCACCAGCCGCATTTGCGGACCATTTAGGAGGAGGAGACTCTGTCTCATGGTTGCACTAGATGTGAGAAATGCTTTTAATTCTGCTAGATGGGATAAGATCTGTGAGGTCCTCTGCCGGGACTTCAACGTCCCCGGATACTTGAGAAAAACAATCTCGAACTACCTCAGTGACAGATTACTTTTCGCGGAGACGACGACCGGAGTCAGGGAGTTCAGCATCACTGCAGGTGTTCCTCAGGGGTCGGTTCTTGACCATGACTTATGGAACGTCCTGTACAACGGCCTACTAAAGGTGCCCTTGCCAGGGGACTGTCGGCTGGTAGAGTACGCAGACGACGTGGCGGTTCTCATACCCAACACCGATTGTGACGCCATCGCTGCACTATTCGAGGAAGCCATGGAGATTATTTGGGAATGGATGGAGTAAGTCGGCCTCTCTGATGGACTGTCGGCTGGTAGCGTACGCAGACGACGTGGCGGTTGTCATAGCCAGCACCGACTGTGACGCCATAGCTGCACTGTTCGAGGAAGCCATGGAGATTATTTGGGAATGGATGGAGTCAGTCGACCTCTCTCTGGCCGTACAGAAGACCGAGGCAGTGCTGTTCACTGTCCGAAAGGTCAGGACCTCAATGGTACTAACCTACCGGGGATGCACCATCAGGAGCAAACCTGGCATCAAGTACCTGGGAGTGATGCTGGACCAGAGGCACAACTTCAAGGAGCACCTCAGATACGCAGAAAACAAAGCCGCTACAACTGCCGCAGCTATCTCCAGGATACTGCCCAACATTGGAGGTCCGCGCGGTGCCAGGAGAAGGGTGCTCGCCTGCGTTAGCACCTCGATACTTCTGTATGCGGCGTCGACCTGGGCAGAAATCACGGAGGTTCCCGCGTACCTAAGGCTGATAGCGCCTACCGGACTGTAACCGCAGATGCAGCACAGGTCATCACTGGCCTGCGGCCAATAGACCTGCTAGCAAAAGAGCGCATGCGACAATATATAGTCCGCCTAGTGAACTAGATAGAATGTTCTAGTCTTCATACAACGTTAGTCCGTTTCGTTGACTAAGTGTGTACTAAATTTCGTAGTCTGAAGTAGTCTATTAGTCAAGTTATCTAGGTTTTAGTAAACGTAGTTCATTTATATTACGTTTGAATATGCATAACTTTACAAGAGTATAGTCAGCTTAGTTAACTAGATATTATATTCTAGTTTTTATACAACGTTAGTCCGTTTCGTTGACTAACTGTGTACTAAATTTCATAGTCTTATCTAGTCGATTAGTTAAGTTATCAAGATTTTAGAAAACAGAGTTCATTTATATTAACTTTGAAGATGCATAAGTTTACAAAGCTATAGTCCGCTTAGTAAACAAGATAGGATATTCTAGTTTTTATGCGACTTTAGTTCGTTTTGTTAACTAAGTGTGTACCAAATTTCGTAGTTTTAACTAATCAATTTGTTTAGTTATTAAGATTTTAGTAGACTCAGTTCATTGATATTAAGTTTATAGTCCGCTTACTGAATATGGAAAAGCTAATACGATTAGTTTAGCTGTAGCTGACTGAATTGTAACAAACTAAAGTTTGAGTGAAGATTCTTGGACACTAGCGCACATTAAAACCCATCAGCTTATACAGAATTTAACTCTTGTCTAATTCCGATCTTGTCTGGAATATTCAAGCTAGTCATATCAGCACAGTCTTATCTCGGCAAATTATCTTGTCTGCTCCACTAAACAAACGAGGAGAGTTTTGTCTCGTTAAATCGAACGGGTCGAAGGAAGACAAAGCGAGCGTTAACGGGTTTCAGTATATTGTGGCCAGTGTGTACACTACATAGTTTGTAGACACACAGAGGATTTTTTATTATTATTCAAATCGTGTAACATCTGCCATCAAAGAGATTCGTGTTTCAACATCTGCTCGCGATTGTAATGTTCAAACGGAGGAGGATACAGTTTATTAATTTCATCGTCTAGTCTTACTCTATTTGAGTATACAGCGAATGAACACTAAATAATGCAGAGTTATACAGTTTTGTAGGTGGAAGTCTATAGGTCTGTTAATAAACTAGATGCGATGTTCTAGGTCGCGTTAAACGTTAGTCAAATTCATTAACTACGTCTGTGCTAAAACTCGCAGACTTATCTTGCCAATTAGTCAAGTTATTGAGATTGCAGTAAACATAGTTCATTTATATTAAGATTGAAGATGCATAAGTTTACAAGGCTATAGTCCGCTTAGCTAACTAGATAGAATGTTCTAGTTTTTATGCAACGTTAGTCCGTTTCGTTGACTAAGTGTGTACTAAATTTCGTAGTGTTGTCTAGTCAATTAGTCAAGTTATCAAGATTTTAGTAAACATAGTTCATTTATATTAAGTTTGAAGGTGCATAAGTTTACAAAGCTATAGTCCGCTTAGTGCACGAGATGGGATATTCTAGTTTTTTTACAGAGTTAGTCTGTTTCGTTGACTAAGTGTGCACAAAATTTCGTTGTCTTTTCTGGTCAATTTATCAAGTTATCAAGATTTTAGTAAACATAGTTCATTATATATGAGGTTTGAAGATGCATAAGTTTACAAGGCTATAGTCCACATAGTGAACGAGATAGGATATTATAGTTTTTATATAACGTTAATCCGTTTCGTTGAATAAGTGAGTACTAAATTTCGAAGTCTTATCTAGTCAATTAGTCAAGTTATCAAAATTTCAGCAAACATAGTTCATTCATGTGGTAGGAGCTTGAGGTACAAATACACGCAGATGGAGACTTCCCCGGAAAACGTTTACAGCTTGATGGTCCTCGCCACAGACAACGGCAAACCTCCATCAAACCTCTTCAGAAACGCTACATACTCACCGTTAACATAGTCGATGCCAATAACAATCCCCCCAAGTTCAACCAAGAGGAGTATTTAACCCCCGTGCCTGAGGAAGCCGTAGAAGGTGTTAAGCTTCTCGAAGACAAAACCGAAGATAACTTGGACTTTGGCGTTAACGCCGAAGTCATCTACGAAGCCGAAACTTCTTGGTGGATAAAAACTCCGGTTGGATCACCTTGAGGGAGCGAGTGTACGGCGTCGGTAAAATCTACAACTTGAGGATCAAGGCGATAGATAAAGGCATTCCTCCGCAACAAAACGAAGGCAATGTGAATCTTGTAGTCACCGGAGAGAACATCTTCAGTCCAATCTTCACCGCGTTAAGCTACCAAGTCATCGTTCCCGAGAACGAACCGATCGGTTCAACGATCTTAACAGTCAGCACTCAAGACATAGACGAGGGACCGAACGGCATGATACGATACGATATTTCTTCATTCAGCAGTTCTTCGTCGATGCCATCACCGGATCGGTTCAAATCTTGCAGAGCCTCGACTTCGACACCGTCCAAGAATATCATCTCAATATAACCGCTAGAGATCTGGCCTTCCAACCCAAGAAGACCACAGCGATGCTCACCTTAACCGACATCAACCATAACGCCCCGATCTCCAGCAAAGATTTCTACGAAGGTTTCATCAAAGAAAACTTGCTGGTGGAAAGTTTGGTGCTTAAGGTTGAGAGTGAGGACATCGACAGCCCGAAGAACGCCGTGGTTTTATATAGGATCAACTTAAGTTTGAAGATATATAACTTTATGAGGATATAGTCCGCTTAGTGAACTAGATAGGATAGTCTAATTTTCATACAACATTAATCCGTTTCGTTGACTAAGTGTGTAATGAATTTCATCGTCTTATCTAATCAATTAGTCAAGCTATCAAGATTCTAGTAAAAATAGTTCATTTTTATTGTTTGAAGATATATAAGTTAACAAGGCTATAGTCCGCTGAGTGAACGAGATGGGATATTCTAGTTTTGATACAACGTTAGTGCGTTTCGATGATTAAGTGTGTACTAAATTTCGTAGTCTTATCTAGTGAATTAGTTAAGTTATCACGATTTTAGTAAACATAGTTCATTTAAATTAAGTTTGAAGAAGCATAAGTTAACAAAGCTATAGTTAGCTTGGTGAACGAGATGGGATATTCTAGTTTTCATACAACGTTAGTGTGTTTCGTTGACTAAGTGTGTACTCAATTTCGCAGTCTTATCTAGTCAAGTTATCAAGATTTAAATAAACATAGTTCATATATATTAAGTTTGAACATGCATAAGTTTACAAGGCTATAGTCCGCTTAGTGAACGAGATGGGATATTCTAGTTTTCATACAACGTTAGTCTGTTTCGTTGACTAAGTCTGCACTAAATATAGTTGTCTTATCTGGTCAGTCAGGCAAGTTATCAAGATTTTAGTAAACATAGTTCATTTATATGAGGTTTGAAGATGCATAGAGGTAGTGTACGTAATCCACGCAAAACCGAGTGGGAGCAGTACAAGGAAGAGCTGAAGCTGTATACTAGTTCATTAAGAACTAATATAACCGATGCACATGATATATAGGAAGTCTCCACAACACTCCAGGAGGCTACCATAAGATCGTATCATGACAGCTGCCCACAGGTGAAGCGGACCAGGAAAGGAGAAGTAACCTTGTGGAGCGAGGAACTTGATCAGAAAAAGAGCAGAACCTTAAAACTCTGGAAAAAAAGACAGGCAAGTGGGTCGACATTGCGGCAACACTCACTGACTATAACAAATCAATACGGAAAGCTAAAACGGGGCTGTGGGCGAAGGTCCAAGGTCCTACATGGTATGTAGCACCATTAGATAATGGTGTACAGATCCTGGTTAAAAGGGAGGCTATGTGAAGATGTCGATAGCACATCTGAAACAGACTCCAAAGACTCCTGGTAAAGAACCCGACCAGTCCAGTTGGTACTATCATAAAACCCAACGGTAAATACAAAGCCAATGGGAAAAAGACTATGGAATTTCGCCTACTTCCCAGGCCCTCATGTGATTGAACCTGCAATGGAAAATCCTAAATGTCTCACTGTACACCCCCCTAAAAGAGGCACGAGGTGTGACTGGCAGGCGTCCAAAGAGGCGAAAAGTAGTAGATTTGGTAGGGCAAGAAGAGGAATTATTACAGTGGTTCAGAAAGCTATCACTGAATCTAATAGAATATCCATAGAAAGGAAAGGTGTTATGTTTAGGAAATTGAAGTTACAAAGTTACAGGTGGCAAGTGCCGACAATATACAATAATAACAATCTTGCAGCAATCAAGGAGTATCAAGACTAATACGGAAGGAAGAGTGGGGGAAAGACTAATTTTAGGAGGGGATTGGAATGTAAGCATAGGGAAAGAACAAAATACACTAGATAAATCCAGACAAATGATTACAAGAAAATCTAAGCACAAAGTTAATTCGGAGGAGAGTTTGGTAGGATTGGGTGAAAGAGAATCAATGAGATATTTTGAACGGGTATATAAACGGCGACTGGGCGGGACGTTTACTGGGGCAACGGGAACTTACCGGAACCGGAACAATACCCCTTACGGTTATTGACCTGATTATTACAAATGATGCAGCTAGACAGGAAAAGTTGATGGAAATTATAATAAGAAGTGATTCGAACCACATGCCGGTTATGGTGTCGCTGAAGCTTCAAAGGACTTTCCCTTTGAAGCTTCAGCCAGAAGATTGGATGAAAAATGGGTGACCAGGTGGGATAAAGATGCTTCAGGAGAATACAGGAGGAAATTAGAGGATATAGAGTGGAGCACTTCAGACGATATAGACATGATGGCAATCGGGGAGACAACAACTAGGGCCCACCCTGAATGAATGCCAAATATGCGATACCAGAGTGGCGCATACTAAAAGCCAAGGTGGAATAGGGGGTTTAGTTAGAGCTTCCCCCGAACCACTTTTTTAGACATGATGGCAAGGAAAACGAAATCAGCACTTGTCAAGAAGAAATTCAAGGAAACCTCTCCAGATAGATCATGGTACGATGGTGAAGTTCGGAGGGAGAAGCAACATATACGAAAAGTTATAGAGACAATTGAGAAAGGGCGAAAGATGTTAAGAGCAAGTGCTAGATGCGAAAGTAGAGCTGCAAAAAAAAAGCTGAGAAAAAAAAAGGGAGGATTGGGAGAGAAAGGAGAGGCAGTGAGTGAGATAAATTAAAACAGAAGCAGAACTATGGATATACGTAATAGAGAGAAGGGGAAGGAAGGAAAGAATACCGAAAGGCAGTCAGGTAGAGTGGATGAGTCAGGAGACCAGTTGATAGACCAGGAAGAGTACCTCGAGGATATTATAGGGCTCGAATGGGCCCGACATTGAAGCTTGGAAAGAAGCTCCTGGAAGCTGCAAATAGAAATTAACGGAAGAAATGAGACCATTTCCAGAGAGGAGATGATGTGGAGCGGAGATAAAAAGTTTCCAGTGAGTTGGAAAGTGAGGCTAATTCAGCCAGTAAATAAGAGTGGAGCTAGGGACGTTCTAGCAAATTGGAGGTTTAAGTAATGAACTCCTAATATGTAAAAAATCTTTGCCACAATCCTAAATGGTCGCTTGAGAAAGGAAATCAAGGATAGGAAGCTAATGCCAGAAATTCAAGCTAAGTTCAGAGAAGGCAGGAGCATGGTGGAGCACTTGCTGACCCTAAGATTCATTATAGACCAGGAAATTTGAAATGGTCTGATTGCTCTTTTTATTGATTTGAAAGCAGCATACGATTCGGTGGATAGGAGGAGATTGGATGAGTGTTTGTGCAAACTAGGTGTTTCAGAGAGTATGGAAAGGAATGTTAGGGTTTATATGAGGAAACATTATGCAAGGTAAAGAGTGAATGGGTGGGAATCTGATTATTTTGAGGTGAGGAAGGGCTTGAGACAATATTGCCCACTGAATATTGCCCACACTCTTCCACCTGTATATGGCAGATATGAAAAAAAGTCTGGCAAAGCTGGAGGAGTGGTGATCAGGAAAAAGAAGGTGTTGAGATTGGCTTATGCGGATGACATGGTTGTATTTGCAAAGTCTGCCATTGAGACGAAAGGGATGATTGAAAGGCTAAGTATTTCGAAAGGAGTAAATTAAGTGTGATTGTAGGAAAAACAAAGTGGTTGCGGTTTAAGAGGGGTGGTCAGTATATAGGAATGTAAAAATTGGATAGCAAGGTGGATAAATAGAGGAAGTGCGAAAGTTTAAGTATTTGGGGTATGTTTTTTGGGAATGGTTATAGTAATAGAGAGCAAGTAGAGTATGTGCCAAAGAAAGATTGGGTGGCTGCAGCTTGAATCTGGGATAGATGGAAAAGTGACTTTGATGGAAGTTTTACTGCATAAGAGACGATAAGGAAGGTAGGTGTACAAAATGTATTTTTGTATGGGTGTGAGGTCTGGGAAACGAAAGAGGAGGTCAAGATCGAAAGGGTGCAACAAAATTTTTATAAGACAATATTGAAACTAGACAAATCTACGCCAGATCACATTGTTCTCCATGAAATTAATAGTGTGCAACGCAAGAACACGCTTAGAATTTACAAGACAATAATTCGGCCTATCGCATGCTATTGTAGTGAAACATGGATTATGAACGAAAAAAAACAATGTGCTACGTAGGATTCTAGGGCGGAGCGGTAACGGTCGGAAACATCAGAAGGCTAAGGTACAATAACGAGCTATACCAGATATGCCAAGAACCACCGATTTCTACATTCTACACACACTGCAAAGACTAAGATCGGCAGGTCATGTGTTCAGGATGGACATCAATCGTCTGCCACTAAGAGCACTGAACGCAAAAATGCAAGGCAGGCGTCCGGTAGGGAGTCCAAGAAAACAATGGGACGAAGTGACCCGGGAAGACGCAAAGAACAGCAAAGGAGACAGGGAAGAATGGAGGACAAAAATACAGGAGGCCAGGGCCCGATTTGGACTGTATGGCGCTATATGAAGAAGAAGAACAAAAAATTAATGCGTGTGAATTTTAGCGGAACGAGTTGATTAATTATGAATATAAAGTGGATGGGATGGGAGATGAAGGATAATAAAAGAAATTTTCCGAGTAGTGAATAAGGGGGGAATAAATGGTAGGAAAGAGTGCTTGGGAGGAGCAAAAGTAAATTGTATGAGAGGAGTGGGATAACTTCCAAGGGGCTGGAAAGAGTAAAAATCGAGGGTGCTCAGTGGAAAGTGATGCTAAGGGACAGGCTATTAGAAGTTGATTGCCAAGAGCGCCAATCCAAAATAGATAGTAGCAAATTTTACAATGACTATGGAGAGCCACAAGTACCTACATATTTGAGTAGAAGAGGTTATAAGAGGTAGAAATCACATATGAAAGAATTGAATGGGCCCTAAGTAATTTTGGCCCATACAAAGCAGCTGGCTCAGACGATGTCTTTCCAGCCTATGCTGTGGCAGGGAAAAGAAACGTTGATGCCAATACTGATAAAGCTGTACAGGGCAAGACTGGCAACAAGATATGTTCCGACATCGTCATTCTCATCTGAGGGAAATTTCCTAAAGTAGTATCAGAGCTCATGTAAAAAGCACTGAATGAGATAGAGAGATGGTGCAGGTCTACCCTCCTGCAAGTAAATAAATGCCCAAAAATCCACTCTAGTACCATTAACAAAAATTAAGAAAATTGAGAGGCTACGGCAACCAATTTTCTACAATGAGCGTCTAAAGATAAGTGAGGAAGTCTAGGTCTAGGATACTGAACTGACTTAGAATCAACACCTTAAGAAAGCCACCAGTAAGTACAAAATGGCATTAATGATGACTAAAAGAACACTTGGCAAATCATAGGGACTAAAACCGAGCATGGTATACTGGCTGTATACTACGGTAGTTACACCCATTCTAACGGTATGGTGGACCAAACTGAAGCAAAAACAGGCCATAAAGGAACTTGCAAAAGTTCAAAGACTGCCATGCTTGGCAATTTCGGGATCGTTAAGAAACTGCAGCTATGAAAGTTATGACAGGCCTGCCTCCCCTAGATATCTTCATCATGGGTGAGGCAAGAATGTGAGCCTTCAGATGCAGGTACTCTAAGCAAAATATTTTCGGACATTTTGGCACAAAAAGAAAAAGACGAGAGACATGCTACATAATGGAGAACTCCGAGAGGCGCAGCTACAGTCATGAACAAATACAACAAAAACCATATACACTTCACCCTGAGGTAATGCATACAGCGGTTCCAGGATGTATGTGTTCATTATTCCACCGTTTGCCACTTAACTGCGCAGTGACTTGACTGCGCAGTGACTAGCTGCCAGCTACGCCCCCCCCCCCCCACCCCAAAAAAAAAAACAACAGATGCAGGTGTATTGGGAGGCTCTTGGGAGGCTCTGGCGTGGACAGGGCACACCACGATAACGAATGTAATATCAGAGCCAAACCTTTGTATTGAGGGAGACTCAATGCCGAAAAGGCTATCATTCGATCTACCCTTCAAAACGCAACTAGATGGGATAGAAGGTAAGAAAACAATCACGTGTCAAGGTGGTCTGGACTGGTATAGAGACGGCTCCAAAAATGACAGTGAAACTGGCGAAGGAATCTACGGACCGCCCCTGAGGTACAGCTTATCTGTGACCCTGGGATCACATACCACGGCATTCCAAGCGGAAATACACGCCATCGCGATCTTCTTCTTCTACTTCTTGGAGATCTGTCAATCTGGTAATTCTGGAGCCGCCTCTGCATCTTTTCCTGAGAGGTAGATTGCCAACTATCTCTCCGTCTTTTAGGTGGTCTCCCGGGAAGTCTTGAGCAGGGCGGGTTGTTTTCTAGGACTATTTTTGGAAATCTGTTCTCGTCCATCCGTCTTACATAGTTGTACCACTGCCTCTTACGTTGTCTTCCCCATCTAACAATGTCTTGTATTTCGCATTGTTCTCTGATATCTGTGTTTCTTACTCTTTCCCCACTATTGTTCTCAGAGTTTTCATTTCGGCCACCCTTAGCATGTTTTTCATCTTGTTGGTGTCTTCGTGGGCTTCTGTGCCGTACGTCATGATCGGTCAGATACAAGTATTGTAGATTCTAATTTTAGTATCTACCAGTCATCGCGACCTATGCCAGTGAAAATCTAAGGATGGACTATAAAAGTAGAAACAGCCAAGCTGCTATAAATGCCTTGAGATCAAATCCAAAACAACATGGAACTGCCTCCAGAAACGAAAGACACAAGGTCTCACTTGCTTGGGTACCGAGGCACAGGGGACTTGTAGGGAACGTAATGGCGGGCAAGGTAGCAAAGGATGGTGCTGACAAAGAAAACATCAGTGCTATCAGAGACTGCAGCATTACCAAAACCATAGCCCGTAATATAATCTGTAAATGGGTAGCTACTAAGCACCGGCTACAGTTTAATTAAACAAACGGGCAGAAACACAGCAAACGAATTCTAAAAAAACTCTTGAAACTAAAAAGGAAGCAGATCACAATTGTGACCGGTCTACTTACAGGCCACTGCCTTCTACGAGAACATCTGCACAAAATGGGAATCTGGAGGGATGAACCACTGTACCGACTATGCTATGAAGAGGAGGAAACTGCCTCTCATATAATCTTCCATTGTGAAGCAATTGCACGTAGGAGAGCTTAGCATTATAGCAAATGAGATCCCCGCGAAAAACATGGCGCATAGACTCCTAGAACTAACACAGGCTCCACAGGGGAATATATCCACTATTCGCATGAACAGAACATTGTGGGGAAATACAATAGGTCAGCATACATTAATTTCAACACCTAGATCTGACTGATCTAGGTGTTCTGATCAGTGATTTGATTTATACACATGTAAATTGAGAAATGAAATTCGAAGAAGAAATTTGCATTTCATTTTTTTCACTTTTGTGGCTAAACCGCATGATTTAACTAAATTTGCATAGAATACTTTTTTGTAGACACAGACGTCTTACAGACGGCGATCCGAGCTACAATTTTATATTTTGAAGCATAGACGAGATATTTGCAAAAAAACCTTTGAAGCAAAAATAATTCCCCACGCCGCCTCCATTGGAGGCGGAGCGTTTTAATGCGGTAAAAGGGTACTTCTTGTGGATTCCCACATTCAGTAAAAGTTTGATTGAAATCCTTCT
Organism: Phosphuga atrata; assembly: GCA_944588485.1. Lineage (NCBI taxonomy): Eukaryota > Metazoa > Arthropoda > Insecta > Coleoptera > Silphidae > Phosphuga > Phosphuga atrata. The sequence continues at coordinate 18,073,530 of OX155908.1, read as the reverse complement.
AAAATGAAATTAATATATGCTCAATAGGTCACAAGGCCGCAGTGTTTTTAGGGCTTACAGCCTTTGACGCACATTGGTTGCAAAAAAAATTCCAGATAGGATATTCAGGCTTTTAGCGTTGTCTATATAATTTAGTTAACAAAATGTTCAAAAAATATTTTTGTAGAATCTCGTCGATTAACCCCTTGACATACGAATAAAATGTGCGTTGACGTGTCCATATACATGTGATCTTATCAGATATACATGACGTCTTAGGTACGTCATTGTATGTAAAGGGGTTAAGATATCGTAAGTTAATTTACACACAAGACATTTTATCATTTCAAAGTTTAGTCAACTACAACTAAGTTGTTGTACTAAATACAACAACCTAGTTTCCATTAAACGCTAGCCTATTTAGTTAAACTTAATTTGTTCCAATTTTCTGAATCTTATTTACTAAGTTATTCGAGTTATTAAGACGTAAAACCAAACTAAACCGATAAATGAACTTGAGGTCTATAAAACTGCCCGTCTACACAGCGCGCACTAATTCTACATATTAATAACTATGAATTTTAACGGAATCCTAGCATTCCACGCGTAATTTATTCCATGACGGTAGCTGTAATTGGTCGAATTATCATACACTAAGCCCACATAGTCCAACTACCAGCTTTTCAGAGATAACGGATCCGGCAATAACTCACACAGGAAAAGAAATTTACTTCATCTGGATTATACAGCATACATTAATTTCAACACCTAGACCCGACCATTTAAACTCATGTAAATTGAAAAACGAAATTAAAATTTGAAAAAAAAAATTTCTTTTTATATTTTTTACTATTGTGGCTAAACTGAATGATTTAACGAAATTTGCAAAGAATACTTTTTTTGTAAACACCGACGTCTTACATATGGAGATCCAGTTTACAATTTTCTATTTTGATGCGTTAACGAGATATTTACAAAAAACTTTTGAAGCAAAAATAATTTCCGACGTCGCCCCCATTGCAGGCGGAGCGTTCAAATTTGGCCAAAGGGTACTTATTGTGCATACCCACATTCAGTAAAAGTTTCATTGAAATCCTTCTAGAGTTAATTCATTTTCTCCCTATTTTTTAATATTTTGAAATTTTCATGTTTTTGTTCGAAATTCTTGATGTTGAACTGGTCGGGTCTAGGTGTTGAAATTAATGTATGCTGGATTATACAAGTAATACAGAAAGTAAGAGCCAGACAATAAGTCTAGAATGAATTAGAATTAGTCTAGAATGTTGAGTACAAGATAATATGTCTAGAAATTAGAAAGAATTAGTCTAGAATCTTGAGGACTAGATAATATGTCTAGAAATTAGAAATAATTCGTCTAGAATCTTGAAAACCAGGTAAGATATCTAGAAATTAGAAAGAGTTAATCCAGAATCTTGAGGATCAGATAATTAGAAAGAATTAGTCTTGAGCACTTGACGAAAACCTTGAAGACCAAATAATACAGACAGACCGATAATTTACGACCTCGTCGACACGAAACCTTCGTTTGTTTATTCACAGCCCTCTATTATGTTATTTGTTTCCCCGCTTTTATGTAAACATCGAGGGTGCGTCGCCCAACTGTTGCTTTCGAAGTTCGCGTGCAAACTTTTTGCAGTAAATGGAATTGTCGCCAAATTGCTCTCTCATTACTCGCAACAATAGAGATGTGAAAGTCACTTCTCATACTAGTGAACATATTTAACAAGATTATGTATTGTCAGATTAGTTTATGACAGATCAGGTTATGTCACATTAGAATACGTCAGATTAGGTTATGTCAAATCAGTTTATGGCTAATTAGCTTATATCAGGTTAGGTTATGACAGATCAGGTTATGTCACATTAGGATACGTCAGATTAGGTTATGTCAAATCAGTTTATGGCTAATTAGCTTATATCAGGTTAGGTTATGACAGATCAGGTTATGTCACATTAGGATACGTCAGATTAGGTTATGTCAGATCAGTTTATGGCAGATTAGTTTATATCAGGTTAGGTTATGACAGATCAGGTTATGTCACATTAGGATACGTCAGATTAGGTTATGTCAGATCAGTTTATGGCAGATTAGTTTATATCAGGTTAGGTTATGACAGATCAGGTTATGTCACATTAGGATACGTCAGATTAGGTTATGTCAAATCAGTTTATGGCTAATTAGCTTATATCAGGTTAGGTTATGACAGATCAGGTTATGTCACATTAGGATACGTCAGATTAGGTTATGTCAGATCAGTTTATGGCAGATTAGTTTATATCAGGTTAGGTTATGACAGATCAGGTTATGTCACATTAGGATACGTCAGATTAGGTTATGTCAGATCAGTTTATGGCAGATTAGTTTATATCAGGTTAGGTTATGACAGATCAGGTTATGTCACATTAGGATACGTCAGATTAGGTTATGTCAAATCAGTTTATGGCTAATTAGCTTATATCAGGTTAGGTTATGACAGATCAGGTTATGTCACATTAGGATACGTCAGATTAGGTTATGTCAGATCAGTTTATGGCAGATTAGTTTATATCAGGTTAGGTTATGACAGATCAGGTTATGTCACATTAGGATACGTCAGATTAGGTTATGTCAGATCAGTTTATGGCAGATTAGTTTATATCAGGTTTAGATCAGGTTATGTCACATTAGGATACGTCAGATTAGGTTATGTCAGATCAGTTTATGACAAAAAATCGACGTAAGCAGCTGGGTGCCACAAGGCTCTGTCTTGGGTCCCACATTATGGAATGCATATTTTGACAGGATACTCAGGCTGGTCCTCCCGTAGGGAACTCACCTCGTGGCATACGCGGACGATTTGGCAGTGGTGGTGATAGATGGCTACGCGGAATACCTGAAACGAAAAGTGGAATGGTCGCTTAATATCATAGACCTGGAGCTGGAAGAAATGGGTCTTGAAATTGCGCCAGAAAAATCCGAAGCATTGGTACTGGTGGGGAGAAGGACCCTATCTGAGATGAGCATAGGTTTTAAAAATACGACAATTAAAACAAAACAAAAAGTATAAAATATTTGGGCATATGACTGGATAAAGACCTAAAAATGTATACGCACTTGCAGGAAACGGCAAAAAACGTAAGCCAAATGGTAGAACAGCTGAGAAGGCTAATGACAAACGTTATGGGACCAAGGGCGCGCCGCCGACGCACACTCTGCACAGTGGTACTGTCAAAAATGCTGTACGGTGCTCCTACGTGGTATGAATCATTGATAAGAACAAAAAAATATAGAAGAAGAAAAATACAGAGACAGCTGGCAATACGGATATGTAGTTCCTATAGGACGACCTCGGCGGAAGCGCTGTCAGTAGTTGCCGGGCTGATGCCAATAGACCTGATGGCAAAAGAAAGGCTAAGAAGGTACATTGAAAGGGAGGAGAGCAGTAGTCGGATTAGAGAAGACACTATACACCAATGGCAGACAAGTTGGAACCAGGAAACCGGATGTGCGGTGTGGACAATACGAATCATCCCACTCATAGAACCATGGGTGACCCGAGGATACGGAGAAGTAAATTACTTTCTCTCGCAGCTGCTGCGGACATGGTAACTTCATGGCATACCTCTATCGCAGACATCTGAGGGAGACCGAAAATTGTGTGTACTGCCCGGACCTGGTGGATGATTGCCTCCATACATTTTTCAACTGTTGGAAACAACGGTTGGAAATGGAAAAAGAGGTGGGAGGAATGCTGACCCCAGAAAACCTACAGGAGACAATGCTACAAAGCAGAGAATGCTGGGACGCAGTGGAAAAGCTAGCGACATCTGTCATAATAGCAAAAGAGAAGGACGAAAGGGATCGCAAAAAAAGAGGAATAAGATAAACAGAAGGCAAACCCCGAGCAAAGTAATGTTGAGAAGGCAATCCCGCAAGGGGTCAGAATTGAGGAGTGGGTTTTTTAGTGGGTAGTCAAGCCACTAAGGCGAGTAGTTCCACACGCCCCAGAGCAATTTGGAGCACGTAAATGTATTTTACCCCTCCTCCCGAAAAAAAAAATGTTATGTCACATTAGGAAATATCAGATTAGGTTATGTCAGATCAGTTTATGGCAAATTAACTTATATCAGATTAGGTTGTGTTAGATTAGGATTTGTTCGGTTCCTCGATTTGGGGGGTGGGGACGCCTAGGTGGCGGATACGGGAGGCTCACTGGCTTTGCATCCAGCAGGGTTAGAGGGTAGTGGTGAAATAAAATAGCCCTCGCGAACCAACACAGTGGCGCAGATATAAGATGGTCAGCCAATAAAAAACGCATGGACATGGAACACGATAATGGCTACAAAATTACGGTCCACGGATTCGGTTACCCAGTGCCAGTCGGACAGGGGGTGGGCGTATAGGCCCCCACCGACCGTCAAGTGAAACTGTGACTGAACGAAGTCCGCGAGCGGGTGACCAGTTAAGGTAGGCATAACGGTGGGAAATGCTACTGGAAAATATAGCACGGGAGGAACGTACAAACAACTGCTACACAGCAGGCTGAATGCCCAAAGTCAGCACCAACGCTGTCACTCCCTAACGGTGGAAAGAAAACTGGCTGACACCTCTGGAGGGCACCTATCGGACAGTGATCAAATGGATCCAATCAAGAAACGAGAAGTCGCTATAGCGTTCAAAGTAATGGAGGCCATGAGGATGATTTCAAAATACGACCGATTTAGGAAAAGCCATCGAGGGAACCAATAATACTAAAAAAGAAATCAAAACAATCCCTGAGAAACTACAACGAAACGCACTGGTTTTCGAAAGAGACTCTGCTAAAAGGTGGTGGGAGGAGCACAAATGGGAGAAAGTAGAAATACATTGAGGTTCAAACTAACATTAATCCACCCGCAATGACCAGCTGCTCCACCCAGACCACAGAAGGGTAGTGAAGCCTACTAAAAAACTGCTGAAAAATCTAAAACCTACAAGGTCATCCATATAAGACATGACGGTACGGACCCGTCATCTGGGAAAAACTCGTAAAACTGAGAGGTGAAACGAACGGCGAAGAAAAGATTATAATGCACCACATCTAGGCCATGCCAGTAGCGCGCCTACACAAAATGGTGAAAGGCATTTTTCACAAGACAAGCTCTAAAGTAGACATACGTGGTCTGTTAGAAAAGTATCCGACCTTTAGCCGGTAAAGAAACTGCCATACCTGGAGCTTTGGAAATCTAATCACCCTCCAAGTAGTCTCCTTGGGGCTCCACACACTTCTCCCAGCGGTGCCGCCATTGTTGAAAGCATTCCGAAAAAGCCTCTTTCGGAATCGACTTTTGCTCGGCTGTCGTTGCAGCCATAATGTCCTCTCTTGTCTGAAATCGCGTTCCTTTCAATGGCCTCTTGACTTTGGGGAATAGCCAGAAGTCGCCGAGGACCATATACGGAGAGTAAGGAGCCTGTCGAACCAAAGGAGTCGGGTTTTTCGCCAAAAAAATGTGAACCAAGTGCGAAGAATGTGCTGGAGCATTGTCGTGATGGAGTCGCCAATTTCCTGATGACCACAACTCCAGTCGCAAATTATCGGATAGTCACACGACGGTCCCGCATCACCACAGCGTTCACTTTGGCAATTACATGGTTATTTCGGCACGTTGATGGCCGACCAGAGCGTGGCTCGCTTTCCACCGATGTGCGACCGTCTTTAAACCGGTTATCCCACTCCTTAATCTGTGTGATGCCCATAGCATCGCACCGAAAGCCGTCTGAATCTTCCGAATGGTTTCCACCTAGTTGTCGCCCAGTTTCTGGCAAAATTTGATGCAGTAGCGCTGCTCCAGTCGTTAAATCATTTTACTTGCATTAAAAAACCGACGAGAGCACTACACACTACGTGGATGTTGGTACTGAATCTGCGTGGCGTAAGTTAATGCAGATAACACTGAACACTGCTCGACAGCAACTGACGCTATCTACAAGCGGGAAAAAATCCACGCATGCGCACGAAGGTTCAAGGTCGGCTCATGCAAGCGCGCTTGATTCAAATCCATCAGGTTTTCAAAATAAAAAATAAGATCGGATACTTTTCTAACAGACCACATATTCTACGAGCCAGCAAATTAAGGAAAAAAACGAAAATACAAACAAAAAGCCGAAACCACCGAGGTACACCGAGGCACGGATTATAGAAAAAAAGGGCACAGGCTACAAGGGTACACTTGGGACCGTAAAGCAGATCCTCGCCAAGAACAAAGCAATCGAGGTCATTCGATCGATCAGGAACAAGAGAGGACACAAGAGAAAAAGAGGACACAAGAGAAGGAAAGGTCCTAATAACGGTCGATTCTAACGGAAAGGCAATAGAAGATCTAGGCCTCGCCAAAGCACACCCCGGAGTAGGCCTTACAGTGAGAAGGGCCGGCGTTAAAGTGGTAACGGAAACTTTGCATATAAGAAGATGGACGAAACGGCAGAAAAAGAAGATGTACTGACCGCCATAGAAGACAAAATAGGTAACCTAGAAAACCAAATGCTAAAGCTCAGCGATCTAAAACCGAACGCAAACCACACCCATGCCACTACACTCGCAGTAAACAGGAGAACGCGGGCAAATTGTTAAAAGGTTTGTTGTGCGTTAGATAATAGAGAATAAAAAATCGAACGCTGGACTACAAATGCTGGGCATACGAACACAAGGCTGTGCTGTTGGGTGCCAGCAGAAAGCGAAGGTTGCTGAGCTCAGTGTCTCACTTCACCGTGCTGTATGCAGCTCCAGTCTGGGGAAAAGCCAAGCCTGAATCAGAGCCTTGGGCGTCTGCAAAGAAAAATGACATTCACGGTCTGCAGCGCGTATCGAACGGTCTCAAAGGAGGCTGTGGTTGTTGCCAGCATTCTCCCTATCGAGCTTCTTGTCGAGGAAAGGGCCGAGCTGTACCATGCTCGAAAAAACGAGGAAGGGATAATCATCTCCCAAAAGAAGAAACGCATCAAGACACGCTTGTATGAAAAATGGCAGAAACACTGGACCAATGGACTAATTGTCCCACAGTTAAAGTTTAAGGCCCTAATACCACAGTTCGAACCCTGGGTAAACAGAAGCCATGGCGAAGTTAGCTTCCACCTCAGCCACGTGCTCAGCGGACATGGGTTTTTAAGAAGTACCTCAACATCATAAACAGAAGACGACAAGTGCGTATACTGCGGAGAAGTGAGGACATAGCTAATATGAGAAAGGTGTACATCGCTAAGAGGCGTAAATTCCAAGGCCATGCCAGAAAGGGCGACCCCATTACCTCTCTCCAGTGGAGAGCCAAATACCGAGCCGCTAGGAAGACGCTCAGGTTTGCCATCGCCCGCTCCAAAAGGGAGCACTGGTACACCATTCGCGATGAACTGAACGCAAACATCTGGGCACCCGCCAAACTAAGGCAGCCAAATGCCAAACTTCACATTAATATGAAGCTCACGTTAGCGGATGAGTTATTCCCACAGCAGGACGACACAGAATGACCGCTATCCGAAGTTGGGTATATCTAGACCTTCTCAGTAGACGAACTGGTGAATGCCGGCTAACGCCTAAGAAATGGCCGGGCACCAGGACCGGACAACTTACCACTTGAAGCCACTAAGATCACGGTAACCACTGATCCTGAAACTATCCTTAAAGTAGACAAAAAACTATTAAAGCTCGGAAGTTTTCCGGGAATCTGGAAAACAGCTGAGCTGGTCCTCCTCAAGAAAGGAAACAAACCAGATCATGAGCCATCGCCCTATAGGCCAATTTGCCTCCTCGACTGCGCTTGCAAACTCTTGGAGCACATGCTCTTCCGAACAGGATCCGAACTGAACTTGGCAGAGGCAGAAATCTCTCAGACAACCAGTTTGGCTTCAGCAAGAGTCGTTCACATAGACGGCGAGGAAGTAAAAACTGCCGAAGGAGACGGAGCCGGCACTTGACGTACAAGATAAGCGCTACCTCTCTGGACGAAAGATTAAACTAGAAGCCGGCGGGAAGTCACTAGTGTGGTTCCACAAGGCTCAGTAATGGAACCGACTCTGTGGAATATCCTCTATGACGGGGTCCACAAGCGAGACACCGAGATTCGCGGACGACTTAGCCCTCATCAATACGTGCAGGGAAGAAACAAGTACGATGTCTAAAGGCAACCGAGCCATCGAGATTATCGATTCATGGATGACAAAAAAAGCTCCTGCTGGTTGGTTGAGAAGTGACGAAGTGTCCCATACAATATTTATATGCAAGAAGTGGAATAATGAGCGAGAAACGTGGACAAAGAAAACTCAATCGAATCTAACCCCCTCAGCGTTGGTGGAGACAATGTTCGATGACACTGGGCGGTCACAGACTCTATGAGCAGGGTCATCCTGGGCCAAAAGGAAAGTGACGAAAGGTCCGAACAAGGCAATGCATAAGCTCTAGAATTGGAAGAGAGGAACAGTCGACCCAAGAGTGTAATGTGGAAAACGGGTCAACGTTAATTATCTTTATATTATTATTTCTATTATTTAAGAAAATAAGTTAGGTTAGGGTTGGTTAGAAAAGAAAAGGTTAGGATATGGTAACTTTAAACAAACAATTCACAAACAAATTTACAATGCATAGTGGATTTTGAAAGTTTGTCGAGCTAAATAGTAATTAGAGCTTAGATTCAGTGAACATAAAAAAACTTTTAGTAAACTAGATAATTTAAGCGCGATAACTTACGCCACACAGATTCAGTACCAACATCCAGACCGGTTTTTTCCTTCATTATTGCAGAAACCGGAAATCGGCGAAACAGTTACCCGGCGATTTCCGGCCGAAGAACCGACGACTAACCGCATCCAGTTAAACTACGCGCACAAAGAAGATTCACTAATCTAAAACTCGTTTACTAAATGTTAAATCTTGACATTCTGTATTAGTGTCAACTTGACAAGCAAGGCTAAACGTGATTATTTCTTATGTTGGAGCTTAACTGTGGACACAAGAAGGTAGTTTTAGTGGTCACAGTTGGACTAGTTAGACAACAATCTAATTAGTCAGCTGCTTTCTTTTTGGTATTGTTATCTAGCAATCCATTAACTCCCCCATGCGACAGTTGCTTTTTTTGTATCATTATTCTTTTGTTATTAGTTAACTTGTTTTTTTAGGGTGTGTGTGCCCGAGTCGCATACTAAACTAGGTAGTGCGCATTAATAAGTTATTTCCCCTGGCGCGGACGCGGCCGAGCATTCTAATAATTAAATTTGCATAGGAGTCGCGAACGGACGGACGGACAGATGGCGCGGGAAAAAATCGCGGAAAATTAAGTCAGTGAACTTTTGCACAAGAAAATAGACTATCCACTGCTCATGTCTAACTGTATTAGATTTCAGACACTTGCACTATTTAGACAACTCAGGTAAGGTTGTCAAGACTCTTAAAATACTCGCTAGTTCAACTAGTTTAGATGTAGCGAACACAAATTTAAGACACAGATCAGAAGTTTCAAAATTTAGTAAAATAAATTTAAGTTAGTCGTGTGAAGTTGGCCCCCGAATTTTTGAAAAATCGAAATGAGTTCTGGCAAGTTTTCGAATAGTTCTAGAGTTCTTGCTTGAAAATTGCAATAGTTCCGTGGAATTTCGGGCAGAAATCGACAAAAACAATTTGGGGGCCAACTTCACGCAGCCCCCTATTTTTCAGGAAAAAGAGTTCTGATGTAATATTCCAGTTCTTTATATAAAGTTTTAGATTTCTCAATCGATAATGCATATAGTTCTCATGAATAGGATGGTTGCGACAGTTACTACGTGGTAATCCATTGAATTGAAAAATTCACTTTGTTTTTTACCACACTTATATTATGTAAAAATGTTATATAACTTATTATTCACAGTTATATAAATTTCTACACATATCACGACTCGAGTTTCGACGTTTGACGGTCATTTTCAGGTCACTTGAAAATGACCGTCAAACGTCGAAACTCGAGTCGTGATATGTGTAGAAATTTATATAACTGTGAATAATAAGTTATATAACATTTTTACATAATATAAGTGTGGTAAAAAACAAAGTGAATTTTTCAATTCAATGTAACATATAGTTCTCCTTTTTTTATTCAAAATTTTGTAATTTTTCAAAAATTTAAAAAAAATCCGATAACGGTTTTCGATTGTACTAAGGCAGATAAACAAAAAATGCTTACTAGACATTTTTGTAAAATCAATATTTATAAATTTGTTTATAAAAACAAACTTTCGACGAAAAAAAAAAAATACAAGAGTTCTGAGTAGCCCCCGGAGAGTTCTAAACAAATAACCAATACAATTTCTCTGTCAAACCAATATTAAAGAAGTTATAAGCAAAAAAGAGGCGCTAAATTTTTGAAAATTACAGAATTAAAAAAAAAATAATTGTGTGAGTTCTATTAAGAGTTCTGGGTAGCCCCTCGAGAGAATCTCATTTATAATTAGCACGTCCGGCCAATATTAAAGAAGTTATAAACAAAAATGCGGCGCTAAGTTATGCTAACATTAAAAAATTGACAAAAAAAAATTCTTTTTCTTTTCAAAAAACAGAACTCTCGAGGGGCTACCCAGAACTCTTAACAGAACTCATGGAAAAAACACTTTTTGGAATTCTGTAATTTTCAAAAATTTAGCGCCTCGTTTTAGCTTATAACTTCTTTAATATTGGTTTGACAAAGAAATTGTATTGGTTATTTGTTTAGAACTCTCCGGGGGCTACTCAGAACTCTTGTATTTTTTTTAATCTTCGTCGTAAGTTTTTTATAAACAAATTTATAAATATTGATTTTACAAAAATGTCTAATAAGCATTTTTTGTTTATCTGCCTTAGTACAATCGAAAACCGTTATCAGTTTTTTTTCAAAATTTAGAATTATTTAACTTATAAAATTAGAAAACTATATGTATTATCGATTGAGAACTCTAGAACTCTATATAAAGAACTGGAATATAACATCAGAACTCTTTTTCCTGAAAAAGAGGGGGCTGCGTGAAGTTGGCCCCCAAATTGTTTTTCTCGATTTCTGCCCGAAATTCCCCGGAACTATTGCAATTTTCAAGCAAGAACTCTAGAACTATTCGAAAACTTGCCAGAACTCTAAAAAAATTCTATTTTTCAAAAATTCGGGGGCCAACTTCACACGACTATTTAAGTTAGATAAGATAAGGTTACTCCTCGGTAGTGTAGTGGGCAGCATACCCAGCTAACAAGCGGGAGACCCGGGTTCAATTCTCAGCCGAGGTAGAGGCATTTCCGACCAGGGCGGCACTAATCGTCCGTGCTGCTCACCCTGGAGGTATGCGAAATACGCGATATCAGGGTGGCGCATACTAAAAGCTAAGTGGAAAAAGGGGTTTAGTGAGAGTTTCTCCTAAACCATACATGTGATCTTATCACATATACATGACGTCTTAGAGACGTCGTATGTCAAGAGGTTAAACAAAGATAAGATAAGGTTGGTTTAGGTTAACCTAATATAACATAACCTAACTAGTAGCCAAAGTTATATAATAACCATAGTTATATAATATATGTTAACCCTTTCACTGCCATGTCAATTTTAAGGAATGACACACAGCGCGAATATTTCTAAAAATTCGGGTAGTTATGCAACCCCTTTCACATTGATCCCCTATTGATAAAATTGATGATCCCCTAAAATCGGCAAATGGCGCTCCTCTATAATCCTTTGCTCCTCCATAACTGACGCCGGTTACTCTGCCGCAAAGCCATCGGTTCAATCTAAAGAACTTCGTCGAGAAATCGCCGCGGCACGTTGAATGTAGACGGCGGCAAACTTGAAGGTGCACTTTTACAGTGCACCCTGCACACTTATGGAGATATTTCCGGATCCGGGGGCCCGACGGAAGTGCCGATCGATTTTATAGATTCCTGCGCGATTCGAACCCAAATTTTCGGCGATGACTATCGAACTCGCAAATTGCTCGCAAAGAGGCGGTTGCGGATTTGTTTCGGCATTTCGGACATACCGGGCGAAGGGAGCGACGCCTCAAGCCGCGAGTGGTACCGAAATACGCGTATCGGCGGTTTTGCCCGCTCGACGGGGACGGCTTGGGTCACGAATCCATCAATGCTAAAGAGGCGCCTGCGTCCGTTCCGAATCGAACGCGTGCAGTTTCAATGAAACGGCGAAAATGCAGCGGTCAGACTGACCACACCTTCCAGAAAAGAAGAGCCGATACGTTTCAAACTGTGGCGGGCGACTTCGTGGTCGCAGCGACGCAGCGCCGGTACCAAAATGCGCGGCTCGGTGGAGCCCACGTGCCGGTCAACTTTTCGAAAACGCGACATCCTGGTTCCCCAAATCGATATTCAAGTTTTTCTCTGTGCAAATTAACAGTTATAAGTGGGCGTCGCGACGTCCAATTATGAGTGCGGAAAGTCAAAATACCATTCTACAATCCACTGAAAAATCCAGAACATTCATCAAGGGGCTGCAAAAATATGGATGTTTTACATTCGTCATTTGTTTCCTGCAATGCGGCGAGTTTCGACGGGCGTCGCGACGGTTGCAAAGTACGCAGCGCGATGCCGCTTACTTATTCTTCTTCTTCTTCTTTACGTGCCATGTCGTCCGAGGACGTCAGCGATCATCATAATGATTTTAATTTTATCAGCAGCGGCACGAAACGGGCTAGTAGAACTGACACCATACCACTCTCTCAGGTTTTTCAGCCAGGACGAGCGTCTTCTTTCGGACCTCTTCTACCTTGGATTTTGCCTTTTACACTAGAAGATAAAACTTTCAATTTTCGGCGGGAATCTCGTTCCACGGAGGAAACCGTTCCCGCGGAGTTTAAGTTGGCGATTCTGTGGAAGTTTTCCTGGACGTCTAAAAAAGTAGTTTTTATAGCGTCGCAACGCCATGTTCAACGCAATCGGGATTAAACTCCCAAACAAACTAATAGGTTCTATGCCCGATAGAACGGCGCCGGTCCCGTTCCGATCCGTCAATTGGTTCGGACGTTCTAGGTACCACCGCAAAACGCCTCTGTTTTTGTTTTCACTTTTTGCGCACTCTTCTCTTTAAACTGCCACAAATTCGCAAAAAGTCGTCGCAGTTTAAAAATTCTTTCAGGAATAGTTGCGGGCAAGTGTTCTGAAGAGAACGAATTCAGCCGACGACCTGGAGCCCTTTAAATAAGTGTAGGGCGTTCGTGGAAGTGATTGCAAAATCGGCAAAAAAGAGATGCACTTTCTCTTGCACCAGGTGAACGGGACGTCGTAGGACGGCGAGCGAATTCTCTAAAAACGTGGCGCGGCGGCAGTCAAAGGATCCGAAAGAATTGTTGAGATCAGACAAAAAATGCGCCTCAAAGGTAAAAAATCGTGATTTTAGGTTTCGGTATGTGCGTCCACCTGGGGGAGTTGAGTCGCCAAAATGGCACCGCTCGACGGGGCTCTCGGTTCTACACCAGAAAAATGTACAATCCCGTTTTGCGCTCCCGTTGGGCCGTTTTCGCAAAACCTCGATTATCGAGAGGGTTTTGACCCTCTGGAGGGGCGAGAAAAGACGGAGGACGAAACCTGGGGCTGCGCAACGTACATTTGCAGTTAAAGCATTTTAGACGCGAGGTTAAAACACCGAAGATCTGCCGCCTCCGGCGGTATAAAACGGCCTAATCTGACCAGTTCAAAAACCCACGTGGTGCGGTGCCTCAGGAGAAATTCGCGAAACACCATACGTAAGTCGTCTCAGAATTGATAGAACTTTGCGATTCCGTCGAGACCTAGCGATTTAGGCCGATCGCTTCTCTACGCGGACACCAAAAGTTTGCATTACAAAAATTACCACTTTTACGAGGGTCACGACGAAGATGCCGAGGGAAAATGAAATTCACGAAAGGATTCCGGTAGAAAGCTTTGAGACGCGTCCTCCGACACCAATCTTGTCGCTGCGCGACTTTTGTTAGCGACGTTATTTACATGCCATTCCAGTTCGCCCAACAAAAACGCCGCTTGCGGCGGCGTCCACCCCCCGGCGGCAGGCTTGCATCAGATTCCTGTAGCCAAAGAACAGAAGAACGACGCCACGTGCGGCGATTTTCGATAAGACTTCCCGATCGCGTGATTTAGGCGTCCAAAAATGACTAATTTTTTGCAAAGAAAAGTGAGTTTTTCGCATTTTGCAAGAATTTTAAGCAAAAATGTCTAAAAGTGAGGTGACAGTTGGACGTGTGGCGACGTTCCGGACACACCGGCGCCGCAATCACGTCCGTGCGACGAAAACTGTCCGAGTTGTATGTGAAAAAGTGAAAAAACCTGGAAAAAAAATCACCCAGCCGCCCCCGGAGACGGCAGGTCGGTGAAATTATTTTAAAAAATACCCGATTCTTTTGCAAATGGGTTGTCGGAGATTTCCAATCGTTGTGTAATATTTAAGTTTTTTTTTTAATTTTTCAAAAAGTCGCGATTTCGCTCCCCCTTTAAGTTCAGTGTCACAGTGGCTCGTTTAGTAATCCAGCCCAAAACTAGATGGCGCTGGTAAAAAAGAAACGCCGGGCTACATCGCCCGGGACGGCGCTGTATAAATTCAGGGCCCCGAGTCACATCTCCCGGAATGGCGGTAAAAGTTAATATAACCTAACCTTACTGGTAGCCATAGTTATATAATCGGTGTTAAGCTAATATAACCTAACATAACTAGTAGCCAAAGTTATATAATCTATGTTAAACTAATATAACCTAACCCTATTAGTAGCCAAAGTTATAAAATCCATGCCAATCTAATAATAAATCTAATATCTTATAAATCTAATAAAAAATAATATAACCTAACCTAACTAGTAGCCAAAGTTATATAATCTATGTTAACCTAATATAACCTAACGTTACTAGTAGCCATAGTTATATAATCCATGTTAACCATGTAATTAGGTTTACAAATTATTGTTCATGAAAGCAAAGCTGTGCTGATGAGAAATAAATTTCGAAACGCGTAGGTACCACTTAAGGCATCGGAAAGACATGATCATAAAAACAATGTTATTTTTATGGTTTTTGTTGAGTTTCGTGGCGCTCAACAAAAACCATAAAAATAACATTGTTGGTGGACTGAAATCTGTAAAATAACTTACAAATTTCATGTGAGATTTGTTTTGGTAGTCCTAAAAAGACTCAATAATTGTTATAGAGCTCCGTAAAGGCTGAATATATTTATATATTCAGGCGTTCCGTTTGTTTTAAGTTTGTATGATTTTCTATAACGTAGGATGGTTTCACTAATTCTAATATAACCTAACCTAACTAGTAGCCAAAGTTATATAATAGTCATAGTAATATAATCTATGTTAACGTAATATAACCTAACTAGTAGCCAAAGTTATATCATAGCCATAGTTATATAACCTAATTTAATAAGATAAGTTTAAGTGAAGATATCTGAAGAGTTAGTTGGACTAGCGCAAATTAGTATACATCATCTTGTAAAGAATTTAATTGAGTTTATCCGAACTAAATTTCTTATAGCTAGTACAACTAGTCTAGTTGTAGCTTACAGAACAGTAACAAGTCTTTAAACTTTCAGAAAGCTGTAAATTTCCTAGACATATTCAAAGTTTGCATGCAGATATCTCAAGAACTAGTTAGACTAGCGCAAATTAGTGCACACCATCTTTTTGGTAATTTAATGGACTATATATAGAGTAAACTTGGTCGTAAGTAGTTCAACTAGTTTAGCAGCAATTGGCGGAATTAGCGGAGAGAATCGGTTTGGCACGGAATCGTAAACACGTTTGTTTTAAATTTAGAGCGATAATTGAATGAACGCTCCGAAAATAGAAAGAGGAAACGAGTCGCGTTTTTCGTTTGTTTTGCTTCCGGTTTTCGTCAAAAACACGTGTTTTCAAACAAAATATTTTCGTGTTTCTTTCAACGGCGAAAATATGTTCGAAAGGAGATATCTCAAGAACTAGTTCGACTACCACGCAAAGGTACAAAGGCCACAGCTTGTAGGGAATTTAATTGGTAATAGTTAGATAATAGTTAGGTAATAGTTAGACTCAATTTGGTAGAACTAGCTTAGTAGCCAAATTGATAAATTCGCTACAATAATATTGTTTAACTTACAAAACATTGAAAACTTAAATCGGTAATTCGGCCGTTGGTTAATTGGACGACACGTTCCGTAATCCGGCGACCTGGAGACCGCTCACGCTCTTCATTCCCACTACTATCGTATATCTAAAGAACTAGTTATTCTAGCTCAAAATTGTGTTCATCGTCGTGTAGAGAAATGAATTAAATACAAATTTGGTGTAGCTAGTGCAACTAGTTTCTATCAATACATAGTAGCTTTCAATACTTAGTAATCTCGAGTCGAAGTCGATTCAGAGTCGAGTCAGTGTCGGGTGAGAGTCGAGTCGAGTCGGGGTCGGAGTTAAGTCTAGTCCAGTCCAGTTGTGTTGCCTCTAGCCTAGCCTAGCCTCTAGCCTTGAGTCAGAATCGAGTCAGAGTCGCAGTCGGAAGTAGAGTCAAGTCCAGTCCAGTCGTGTCTAGCATGGTCTAGTCTAGTCTTGTCTACCCTTGTCTAACCTGGTCTTGTCTTGACTAGGCTAGTCAAGACAGGACGAGACAAGCATATCAAGACAAGACTAGACAAGACAAGACTAGATGAGACCAGACGAGACTAGACGAGACTAGACGAGACCAGACGAGACTAGACGAGACTAGACAAGAGTAAACCCACGTGACACAGGCCTGCAGCCGCCTGAACACACGGAACTATGCTTTCGCTGGGGAAAAGGAGGCCACACAACCCAGGATTGCAAAGCGGAGGAATACTACCCCATCTGCTAACTAACAGGACATAGGGCGGGCTCAGGAGCATTCCCAGCATACAAAAAGGCGTTGTCGGAGGCAAGATTCTTGAAAACCAAAAAATGCTCCAAATAATTCAGATTAACCTGATGCGATGTCATGACCTTCACATGACCTTCTGGAAGCGGCTGTCGCAGATATAGCAATAAACATATTAATCATTAGCGAACCTAACAAAAGGAGGGCAATATCAGGTATGGTATAAAGACGACAAAACCGACGCAGCTATTTCAATAAATAACACCAACGTCACAGTCAGAGACAGTGGAACCGGTACAGCTAAAACAAATAGTCGTGTATAGCTGTTATTACTCCCCGAATGATAGCATCCAACTTTGCTACAATCCTCTTTGGATGAACTGAAACATAGCATAAGAGGACTAACAAAGCCAGCAGTCATCGGAGGTGACTTTAACGCTAAGCCATCAGAAGCAGAGTCTGTAGTTCAGCAGAGGAAACCCGCATACATGTGCTCAAAGACTGCGGCACACTGCTCCGCAAGAGGCAGATGTAACTCGAGGCCCACTTCTTAAACGCTGGGGAGTTGCAGTCCTTGAATCCCATCCAGATCCTGAAATTCGTAAGTGAATCAGGAGTAGAGCAGGCGCTCTAAATGGGTAGTACCAACGCTTAGAGGAAGAGGATGAGGTACAATAGATCTATAAAGGTCGCAGTACAAGTCGTCACCACCATATCTACAATCTACAACGCTAAGCCATAACCCATTCTGGGGATGCAATAAAATGGACATCAGGGGCGTCTGTCTGAACTGAACCTAAATATTATAAATAAAGGAAAAACTCAGAAAACGACTTTTATCAGAAGAGAAACTTCCTCATAGACCTCAGATCATAGACCTCACAATCACTACCGCGAATCTAACAGGAAAAGTGAAAAACTGGCAGGTCCTGGACAGAGATTATTGTTAACTCTGATGTGAGAGGGATGGGTGGGGGCGAGAGATTAACGACGCGCCCGGCATAACGAGTGAATGCGGATGAATGCTTTGGACATGAAAGGGGGAAGAACGTAGTGAAGTTATGCCAAATTTTGAATTCCATCAGCTTCTCTCCGGTCTTGGCTGGGGGGGTCTGATTGGTGGGGTTTTTTAGTAGGCAGCCCCACACTACCACTCGGCACGGGTCGGGTGGTGTCTGTTTGCAGATTGTCACCTCCAGCACGTGCAAAAAAAAGGTTCTGGGCAGAGAGACCATGAGTAACCATATGTACCTCCGATACAACATTGAGGTGGGTTACTTTATTAAGGTTAAAAACCTAACCTATTTAGGATACCACATTGAGGTGGGTTTAGCCGAGAGAACTCCCCAGCCTAGGAACTATATTGGCTGTTGGACCAAGCATATTGTTCAAGAAAAACTCGCTAGAGCATTCCGAATGGAAACAACTGACTCCGCAGTGCGATCACAAGAGGAACTTATAGCTGTATTTGATATAGCATGCAGCACCAACCTAAACCCAAACAAAAATACCGTAAGCGACGACATGTGGTGAAGCGATGAAATCTCCCAACTTCGAGCAAAATGCTGTTCTGACTTACCAGCGAGCAGCAGGAAGAAACGGTATGGACAACACTACACAAAGCAGGGACGCATACATGTTATCAAGAAGAAACCTGAAATTGGCTATAAACATATCTAAAAGGGAACTCTGGTGTAACCTGTGCGACAAGGTAGACGACAACCCATGGGGAGATGCATATGAAATCTCTACACAGAAACTGAAACTGAGACACTCAAACCTCCAAATCTCTCTCTCTCCTATGACTCTACAGCCCAATGTTGGGCCTTGGCCTCCTCCCACATCCTACATTTGTGCTTGGTGTCCTGATCTTAGACACAAGTGTAGGGAGTCCTTACAGTATTTAACGTGATTGGCAAGCCACTATTCGGGGAGGTATCGAGGCAGATTTTTACTGTGATGACTTTGTCAGAGCCATCTACAGAAAAACGTTGGCTTGTAGATTGTAGATATGGTGGTGACGACTTGTACTGCGACCTTTATAGATCTATTGTACCCCACCCTCCTCCTCCAAGTGTTGGTGTACTTACCCATTTAGAGCGCCTCCTCTAATCCTGATTCCTTTAGGAATCTCAGGATCTGGGTCGGATTCAAGGCCTGCGGCTCCTCCGTGTTCAAGCAGTGAGCCCCAAGGTACATCTGTCTATTGCGGAGTAATGCTCCGCAGTCTTTGAACAGATGTATGGGGGTTTCCTCTGCTGAGCCACAGAATCTGCATCCATCATCCTCCTCTAGGCCTAGGGCCTTGAGATGTTTCCTAAGTCTGCAGTGTCCCGTCAGGGCTCCTGTCAAAATTCTGAGCTTGTTCCTGCTTAGTTTCAGGCAAGCTTTTGTTCTCTTCTGGTTAAAAGATCCCAGCATCACTCTGGATTGCCTTAGCCCTGGAAGTTCTTTCCAGGTGTTCATCCATTTTCCTCTTATTTCTTCATCGAAACTTTTGCGGATGGTGTTCGCGCTCATACCGCAAAAGGGTTCCGGACCTATAAAGGGGCTACTGGATCCCTTGTTTGCTAGGTGATCGGCTTCTTCGTTTCCGTCTATACCAGTGTGTCCTGGTACCCAGTATAGCGTTACTTTATTATCCTGCCAAGCTTGTTCAGCTTCCCCACACAGTCCCATACCAGCTCCCATCAAGCTGTTTCCTCATAGAGGCCAGCTTGAT
This sequence comes from Phosphuga atrata, assembly GCA_944588485.1. NCBI lineage: Eukaryota > Metazoa > Arthropoda > Insecta > Coleoptera > Silphidae > Phosphuga > Phosphuga atrata. The sequence continues at coordinate 18,054,003 of OX155908.1, read as the reverse complement.
TCTACTTCCCCACGCAACTGCCCCATAAGTGATTGCAGGTCTCACTATCATGCTGTACATCCATCGCAGGATAGTGGGGTTACAACCCCACGTTTTCCCTGCCAGATTTCTGCACACCATTAGGGCGCGTTTGGCTTTACCTACCACTGCCTCAGCGTGTCTATTCCATAGGAGTTTGCTATCTAGTGTGATACCCAGATACCTTATCTCCTGTTGGTATTCTACTGCCTTCCCATCTTTGAGTATGGGATGTAGGCAGTTTAGTTTTCTCCTTCTAGTAAATGGTACCGTGGTTTTGCTCGGGTTGACTCTCAATCCCACTGTTTCGGTTGTATATTCGTTAGGTTTTATAAACGTTGGCTTATTTTTACCATGTTCAGGATTTGGGACTTGCGGCTCCGAAGTCTGACACCTTTACTACTAGGCCACCACCGCCTCCAAACACCAATGGAAAAGGTGAAGGAGGTTGCTTATGTACTCTTCCCAACTCTGAAAAACCGACATGTGTAATGCCAGAGGTAAGAGAGATTGTCAAGTTCTCCACAGAGGAACTTCAATATGCCAGCAACAAACTACGCAACGGCAGAGCACCAGGACCGGACGGGTCAACACCAGAAGTCATCAAAATCGCAGCAAATACCCGCCCAGACTTTATCCTGGATAAATATTTTAAAATAATGGAAGATGGAACCTTTCCTATCACAAGGAACAAAGACAAACTAGTACTTCTCCGAAAAGGAGACAAGCCTACCCAGGAGGCCTTGTCGTATAATCCAATATGCTTGCTCGATGGCTGAGTTACTTGAGCAGCTGATCCTAATCACTGAACTCTCCAACAGAACAAACCTTTCCCAAAAGCAATATGGCTTTAGCGAAGGACGATGCAATTATGCGATGTGTATGATGCAATGCAAGGTGGATGCAATTATGCGATGCAAGATGAGCGCATTGATCACGCTGGACGTGAAAAACGCGTTCGCTTCTGGCAAAATGTGCTGGATGAGATAGCGGAAAGAGGCTTCCCTCCGTAACTAGCGAGACTACTGCTCAGCTGTCGAAGTGAACGCAGAATAATAATGGAAGCAGGAGCAAAAGTTGCAAAACGAGAGGTAACTAGTGGTGTTCCACAGGGCTCTATTCTAGAACCTTCTTCTTCTAGTGCCGTGCAGATTCCTGCGTAGGCGTTCATCTTTTTCTTATCATACGTTTCTATTAATTACAGCATTCTCCAGTGTTTCGAGGTCCTTTATCCCCGTCTTTTGACGAATATTTCTCAGCCACGGTATTTTTTTTCTGCCTATACCTCTTTTCCCTCCTTCAATTTTACCTTGAAGAATGAGGCGTTGGAAGTGGTAGCGTTCTCCGCACAGTACGTGTCCGAGATAACCTATTTTTCTTTTCTTGATATTTTCGAAAAGCTCTCATTCTACTAGACCGGCTCTTCGGAGAACGTCCTAATTTCTCACGTGATCGACCCAAGACACTTTTTCAACATTCGTCGCAGGATCCACATTTCGAAGGCTTCAATGTTGTTGATGATTGCAACTTTTAACGTCCATGTCTTAATGCCGTACAGGAGAACGGACCATACATAGCATTTTGCCATTCTGTATCCGAGGTTGAAATTCAAATTCCTGTCTGTAAGAAATTTTGAAAGCTTAGTGAAGTTGCTCTAGCCTGTTCGATCCTGTATCTTATCTCTTGATCCGAATTCCACCTTTTATTAATCAAGCATCCCAAGTATTTAATTTGTGTGACCTATCGATGTTCTCTTCTTCTTCTTTCCAATAGGCCTACTTTGGACCACGCTTGTTCAACTGTTGGGCTTTGATCTTTGCCCAGTATTGTCGCATCTTCTGCCGGTGTAACTCCTTTCTCTCTTCTGTCCAGGGGGTACCTTTCCTTCGAGGTTTTTTCTGAAATTCACGGACTACCTTTAGGGTGCGTCTCACAGACTGTCTGTTTTTGAGATCTGTTATTCCCAGTTCTTTAATATCCTTCTCGGTCTCTGTCAACCAAGTGGCACGAAGCTTCTTGTTTTGCCAGAAGGTGAAAAGACGGTTGGTTAGTCGGTTTGGAGGCAATCTTGCAATGTGGCCATAGAAAGCTACCCTTCTTTTCCTTGCACAGTCAGAGAGCATCTCAATATGTTCGTAGAGCTCAGAGTTATGCCGTCTTCGGAATTCCCCATCCTCCTTTACCGGGCCTAGGATCTTCCTGAGGATTCTCCTCTCTCTGATTTCCAATTTCTCTATTAGACCCCTTCGGTTCAAGGAAAGACACTCCATGGCATATAAGGCTTCTGGTCGTAAGACTGATGTGTAGTGCTTAAGTTTCAGGTTGCGTAACAAGCATTTCTTATTGTAAGTGATCTTAGTCAGCCGATAGGCTAGTTCTAACTTGCTGACTCTCTTGGATAATAATGCTCTTTCTGATAACGATGTTTGTTCTCTTCATTAATATGTATTCGAGTGTGTGGAATATCGTTCCCACTAAAAATCACAAACTTTTTTTGCTGATGTTAACTTTTAAACCTAGTCTCTGGCTTTCTTCATTGACCCGATTTATTAAGGTTTCGAGGTCATATACTAATATCACAGTGTCATCCGAATATCGGATATTGTTAATGAGGGTTGCGTTTACTTATAATTCCAGAGGGACTATCTGAGATTGACTCGGAGAATGCTTTTTCTACGTATAGGTTGAAAAACATTCTAGAACCTACCCTGTGGAATATCTTATACGACGACCCCGTCGTATTAATCCTCGTTCGTTTTTGCCAGGTCTTCGGCAAAGCCGACCATCTTTACTCCCTCCGGCAAATCCAATCTAAGAACCCTCTTAGATTGGATTTGCCGGAGGGAGTAAAGATGGTCGGCTTTGCCGAAGACCTGGCAAAAACGAACGAGGATTAATGCCAAGAGCCAACAAAGCGATAGAACTGGTGGACTCATGGTTACAAGAGAAACAGCTAAAGCAGGCGCCAGAAAAGACCAAAGCAGTGCTGCTTAACGGAGGAAGACAGATAGACCCAATTTTATTAAAAGTGAAAAATGCGGCAATTTTTGGCACAATTTTGCTTTGCGGCAAAACCTAAAGACTCGATTAAATACCCAGGAGTTACCATCGACAATAAACTAGGTTGTCCCGAAAGTCTGCGTTTTTTTGGTATTAAAAATCTGAATGCACAGAATAAATTTCCGAAGTAGTTTCCGTTTTGATCAATGACCTTATAAGATATCTTTCAGGTAATTTCATAATTCCTCTTTCGTAGAAGGCATTAGGAAATAGTGCCGTGATGCGAAAGAGATCTGGATGTCGGCAAAGTGCCAAGAAATAGAACTACAAGAATAATATGACACCTTCAATGTTCATAAAAAAGTAAAAGAATGTACAAACAGACACAGAAAACTCCAAGGAGCAATCTTAAGAGACGATAACAACGAGATAATTCTACGAGTAGAAGCTAAGCTTGAGAGATGGTAAAAACATATCGAAACACTTCTTAATGATGACAGACCTTACTCTCCACAATAAAAGCACGAAAAAACGGAAATGCAGCTACCGGTCCCGATAAAATCAACGTTGAAATGCTTAAACTGATTGCAGATAATGAAAGTAAAGGCCTAGACTTAATAACAGCATTATTTAACAGATTATATAGGTCAAGCAAGATACCGTCAGATTGGCTTAAATCAACATGACGTGACCCTGCCAAAGAAACTCAACGCCTCACAATGTGATGACTATCGGATGATAAGTCTTATGTCCCGAAAACCTTTCTTAGAATCATCCACACGCGAATCTACAAGAAGTGCGAATATCAGATGAACGAAACCCAGTTTGTATTCCGAAACGGACTCGGAACACGCGAAGCACTCTTTTCCCTAACTGTAATGACACAAAGGGGTACAGATATGAATGTATTTGCATGTTTCATAGACAGATGTTTCATCAGAAGATGATCGAAATTTTAAGAACAACCGGAGTCGACGAACAGGACCTACGTTTCATATCAGAACTTTATTGGCATCAAGCGGCGGTAGTAGAGATGGAACAATCAACATCCGAAGATATGCATATCAGACGGGGTGTTCGACAAGGTTGCGTCTTGTCTCCACTCCTGTTTAATCTGTACTCGGAAACTTTATTTAGAGAAGCACTGGACGGAGGGGCGGAATCAAGATCAATGGAACCCCAATAAATAATATCAGGTACGCCGATGATACGGTTATAATAGCCAACGATGTACGAGGAATATAAGGCTTCATAGATTCCGTAGTTCACTATAGCGAGATGTTTGGATTGCATCTCAATGTCTCCAAGACCAAATTATTGGTCTTTTCTAAGACTCCAATAAATGCACACCTGCGTGTCAAGGGACAAACAATCGAACAAGGGACCTCAATAAAATATCTGGGAACTAACATCAATATACTTTCAAGTATATAATAAGTATATAAAAAATACTTTCAAGGATTGAGAAAGCGAGAAAAATCTTCATTAATATGAAATCATTTTTTACAAGACGCGACCTCAGTTTGGAACTCAGAACTCGAATGATCAAGTGCTACGTCTTCTCTGTCCTACTCTATGGATGTGAGTCCAGCTTTCACTAAATTCACAGACCGAAAAGAAAATAGAAGCCTTCGAAATGTATGTGTATAGACGGATACTGCGAATTTCATGGGTGCAAAGGATCACCAACAATGAAGTACTCCAGCCCATGCACAAACAAAAAGAATTAATGAACACCATCAAGAAAGAAAAATACAATACCTGGGTCATGTGATGAGAGGTGATAAATTCGAAATATTACGCCTCATAATAGTGGGCAAAGTACAAGGGAGAAGATCAGTAGGAAGACTGTTTGACTGATTTGAGGAGATGGTTCGACCGCTCGTCTGCAGAAATCTTTCGTGCTGCAGTTTCCAGAGCTAAAATTGCCATTTGGATCGCCAACCTTCGGCAGTAGAGGGCGTGATAAGAAGAAGGCTTGGTTTCTCCAAGAAACTGGTCCAAATGATTTTTAATGTCTTCCTCTTTTTTAAAGTTTTCCCACTGACTGAATTCTGAAGACTCCGGAATAGATGTAAATCTGATGGTGCTGGTCAGGGCTATATGGTGGAGGTGGCATGACTTCCCATGCGAGCTCCAGAAATTTCTGCCGAATCACCAAAGATGTGTGTGGTCTAGCGTTGTCATAATGGAACAGTACTGGCTAGAAACTGACTGGCTAACAACCTAATATCGATTTACCAATTCCAAAGCCTATATTTTTTATATGTCGATGTATGGTTGTTTTAGGTACGTTTAAGCTCTCCGTGAGTTACCTTACTCTTATCTGGCGGTTGTTCTTGATTATGGCTTTAATTTCCTCGTCAATGTTGACCTGTGGTCTTCCCGAACATCCCCTATCTTGTGCCGAGAAATCTCCAGAACGGAATTTTGTAAACCAGAGCTGACAAACGTGTTTTGATAACGAAGTGTCACCATACACGGTACATATTCTTTTATGTGCTTCGATCGCGTGTGTGCCCTCCCGAAACAAGAAGTACAAAATGTGACGAAAATGTTCTTTTTCGTGCTCCATGTCGATTAGGCGCTAAGCGAGTAAAAAGGCAAAATACTTCAATTTGTTTATATTAAATTATCAGGGAATTATAAATTATCAGGGAACAGGGAAAATTATCAGGAATGTCAGGGAACGTACCTTTCGATCAATACCAAAGTTATTTGTGTGAGGTTATGTACAACTTGCATGCGTAACGTTACAGGTCAAATATACGCAAGAACTTTTGGGACAACCTAATATCATTTAATAAACACGCAACACTAGCCGCGGCTAAGGCGCTAAATACGGTAGCAGCACTGGGCAGAATAATGCCAAACGCTGGGGTCCAAGAAGCAGCAAAAGGAAATTAATATGATCGGTTGCCCACTCAGCAATGCTGTATGGGGCTCCTGTGTGGGAGAAAGCGATGAAGAAGGCAAGCATTAGACAGAAATTTGACACGGTGGAAAGAAAAATGGCTCTACGGGTGTGCGTGCGCACAGGATGGTCTCGCAGGACGATGTCCAGGTGATCGGGAGCACATCGCCCATAGAGTTCATGGTCGAGGAAAGGACCTACCTAGGACGGGAGAAATGAGATTGAACAGAAAAAGAAAGCCAAATGCCAGATGTTCGAAAAGAGGCAAAGGCACTGGATTGCTTCTAACAAAGGGCAGTGGACCAGACAGCTAATCCCAGATCTGTTGTCATGGGTGACACGAAAGCACAGAGAAGTGGGTTATCATCTCACTCAGGCGCTAGCTGGGCATGGCTGCTTCAAAGATTACTTGCATAATATCGGCAAGGCCCCAGACAATTTCAGACAAACCAAGACCGCTCTACACTGCGGCCTTATATACACAGCCTTATAGACACACACAGTGTTCGTATGCGAGAGATGGACGACAGAGAGACACGTATGGACAACCAAGACGAATGAAAGACTTCAAACAATTACAATCACGGATGTGATGCTCAGGTCCAAAGAAGATAGGCTTGCAACGGAAACCATGATTATAAATATCATAAGCAAGAAGGAATATGACGAACGAATCAGACAGGCAGTAAACAGAACCAAGGGAGATACATAGAACATACAGAACACATGAACCCCTAATCACTTGCATGGATGGGGGATGTAAGGCTACTCATAGTTCTAACCAGACGAAACACAGAATGTAAGATGCCACCATTTTGAGGTAATGCGAGGAGCGGTTCCGGGATGTGCGGGCTTTCAAGTGGTCCTCTTGCTGAAGTTAACCGAAACGTGACTTTGTTACCAAATAAACAATTTAATTAATTACATTGGCAGTAACTTTGGCATAGCTAGTCTAACTAATTTAGCTGCAATTTAAAATGGTAACACAATTCTATATAGATTTAGTCTACATAGACTTGTTCAAGTTTCTATTCACCTAATCTAAACATATTTTAACCTTGCTATGATACATAGCTTTTACCATCAATTTAGTCTTTATAGACGCAGCATAAACTATTTCGGGGTGGTTTCACCCGCATACACACTAAAACCGAATAAAAAAATAATTCGTAACTCGATCGTCTTTTTCCCCCAACCCTCGCTGCAGCCGTCGCTCGATTGCTTCGTGTGGCGTACCTGTTGCCTCACCCCACCAATTCTCATTCACTAAACGCCAATTACTCTAAAAACAAAAGACTAACGTGGGGTTGTTCGAGGGTCAATTACAACACCCCGGGGAACACCCAAACCGATTAAACTTGTTCGTTTGGTTTAGTCTATCCAGTCGATTAAGACACGCAGCTGACTTAATTGACGAAGTCAACTGGATCTGACCCGGAGAATTAGTTAACTGCATTCAGTACTTTATTAAGCTTTATAGTAGTTAGATTACTAAATTAAACGAGGAATTCGTTAAATATTAGTTGGACTAGCTCAACCAAATTTGATCTCAATATGATTAACAGGCTGAAGTTTTGTCCAGAAGTTTTGTCTAGAAGAACTAGTCCAACTAGTTCTTGAGATATCTTCATTTGAAAAGTGCCTGATTTATTTCATAAAGTTTACTAAATTTCAAATCAGCTCCGCTAAACAAAAACAAATGAATAACGTCCGAGTTATTTATTGCCGTTATTCGTTTGTCTCATTAATTAAGACTTATTTTCGCCGTCTCTGCTTAATGTCACTAATAACTATCTAGTTTAACTAGTCTTAATAGACCGAAACATTTCAACAAAAACAAAAGAATTTGGTACAGGATGCACACTACGCACACTACATAAATAATTCATAGGAAAGAGTTTGCTGATTAGTGTTTAGTGAGATTGAACTTAGACTAGATGGATTAGTAAGTTTAGATTAGAAGGATTAATATGCTTAGAATAGATGAATTAGCAAGTTTAGACTAGATGGATTAGTAAGTTTAGACTAAATGCATTAGCTAGTTTAGACTAAAAGGATTAGTAAGTCTAGACTCGATGGATACGATGATACGATCATACGAAGTTATACGGAAGATGAATTACTAGATGGATTAGCACGTTTAAACTAGATGAATTAGTAAGTTTAGATTAGATGGATTAGCAACTTTAGACTAGATGGATTAGTAAGTTTAGACTAGATGGATTAGTAAGTTTAACTATATGGATTAGTAAGTTTAGACTAGATGTATTAGTAACTTTAAACTAGATGTATTAGTAACTTTAGACTAGATAGATTAGTAAGTTTAGACTAGATGGATTAGTAAATTTAGACTAAATGGATTAGCAAGTTTAGACTAGATGAATTAGTAAGTTTAGATTAGATGGATTAGCAAGTTTAGACTTAATAGATTAGTAGGTTTAGACTAGATGGAAAAGTAAGTTTAGACTATATGGATTAGTAAGTTTAGACTAGATGAATTAGTAAGTTTAGACTAGATGGATTAGCAAGTTTAGACTAGTAGAATTAGTAGGTTTAGTAAGTTTAGTTAGTTTTACTAAATAGATTAGCAAGTTTAGACTAGATGGATTAGTATATTTAGACTAGATGGATTAGTAAGATTAGACAAGACGAATTCGTAGGTTTAGACTAAATGGATTAGTAAGTGTAGACTAGATAGTGTTAAAAATGTTTTGAGTGTGGAATGTTGCGAATATTTCACAACAAAAAGTTTGTCGCGAATTTGTGCTAATTAGTAAAACTAGTATGCCAAGTGCACACCGGCTCGTGTCTATATATTAATAGATACCGTCCGTTAGACGGAAGCGACGGTTTATTGTAATAAACGTTGCGCAATAAGGACAAGTTCAAACGGTTTTAACTTATCAGATTTAGCCAGCAAGTGGACAAGATTATAACTTCAATAACTCAAAAACTAGCGATGATGACACGCAAGTGGACAAGATTATAACTCCAATAATCTCAAAAACTAGTGAGGATGGCACGCAAATGGACAAGATTAGAACTCTAATAACTCAAAACCTAGTGAGGATGGCACGCAAGTGTACAAGATTATAACTCCAAAAACTCAAAAACTAGTCAGGATGGCACGAAACACGCAAGTGGACAAGAATATAAATCAAAAAACTCAAAACCAAGTGAGGATAGCATGCAAGTGGACAAGATCATAACTCCAAAAACTCAAAACCTAGTGAAGATGGCACGCAAGTGGACAAGATTAGAACACGCAAGTGGACAAGAATATGGATAAAAAAACTCAAAACCTAGTGAGGATGGCACGCAAGTGGACAAGATTATAACTCCAATAACTCTAAACCTAGTAAGGATGGCACGCAAGTGAACAAGATTATAACTCCAATAACTCAAAAAAGATTATAGCTTCAATAATTCAAAACCTAGAGAGGTTCGCACACAAATGGACTGGAGAATGGAGATTATAACTCCAATAACTCAAAACCTAGTGAGGATTGCACACAAGTGGACAAGATTATAACTCCAAAAACTCAAAACCTAGGGGAGATGGCATACAAGTGGACAAGATTATAACTCCAATAGCTCAATACCTAGTGATGATGGCACGCAAGTGGACAAGATTGTAACTCCAATTACTCAAAAACTTGCGAGGATAGCACGCAAGTGGACAAGATTATAACTCCAATAACTCAAAACCTACAGAGGATGGTGGATGGCACGTAAGTGGACAAGATTATAACTACAATAACTCAAAAGCTAGTGTTGATGCCACGCAAGTGGACAAGATTATAACTCCAATAATTCAAAACCTACAGAAGATGTCACGCAAATGGACAAAATTATAACTCCAATAACTCAAAACCTAGTGAGAATAGAACGCAAGTGGACAAGATTATAGCTCCAATAACTGAAAACCTAATGATGATGGCACGCAAGTGGACAAGATTATAACTCCAATAACTCAAAACCTAGTGAGGATGGCACGCGAGTGGACAAGATTACAACTCCAATAACTCAAAAACTAGCGAGACTGGCACGCAAGTGGACAAGATTATAACTCCAATAACTCAAAAACTAGTGCGGATGGCAAGCAAGTGGACAAGATTAGAACTCTAATAACTCAAAACCTAGTGAGGATGGCACGCAAGTGGACAAGATTAAAACTCCAATAACTCAAAAACTAGTGAGGATGGCAAGCAAGTGGACAAGATTATAACTCCAATAACTCAAAACCCAGTAAGGATGGCACGCAAGTGGACAATATCATAACTAAAATAACTCAAAAACTAGTGAGGATAACACGCAAGTGGACAAAATTATAACTCCAAAAACTACTGAAGATGGCACGCAAGTGGACAAGATTATAACTCCAATAACTGAAAGCCTAGTAATGATGACACACAAATGAACAAGATTAGAACTCCAATAACTCAAAACCTAGTGAGGATAACATGCAATTGGACAAGATTATAACTCCAAAAACTAAAAACCTAGCGCTGATGGCACGCAAGTGGACAAGATTATAACGCCAATAACTCAAAACCTAGTGAGGTTGGCACACAAGTGGACAAGATTAAAGCTCCAAAAACTCAAAACATAGTGAAGATGGCACGCAAGTGGACAAGATTATAACTCTAATAACCCAAAAACTAGTGAGGATGGCACACTAGTGGAGAACATTATAACTCCAATAACTCAAAAACTAGTGAGAATGGCACGCAAGTGGACAAGATTATAACTCCAATAACTCAAAACCTAGTGAGGATGGCACGCGAGTGGACAAGATTACAACTCCAATAACTCAAAAACTAGCGAGACTGGCACGCAAGTGAACAAGATTATAACTCCAATAACTCAAAACCTAGTGAGGATGGCACGCAAGTGGACAAGATTATAACTCTAATAACTCAAAAACTAGTGAGGATGGCACACAAGTGGACAAGATTATAACTCTAATAACCCAAAAACTAGTGAGGATGGCACACTAGTGGAGAACATTATAACTCCAATAACTCAAAAACTAGTGATAATGGCACGCAAGTGGACAAGATTATAACTCCAATAACTCAAAACCTAGTGAGGATGGCACGCGAGTGGACAAGATTACAACTCCAATAACTCAAAAACTAGCGAGACTGGCACGCAAGTGGACAAGATTATAACTCCAATAACTCAAAACCTAGTGAGGATGGCACGCAAGTGGACAAGATTATAACTCTAATAACTCAAAAACTAGTGAGGATGGCACACAAGTGGACAAGATTATAACTCCAATAACTCAAAAACTTGAGAAGATGGCACGCAAGTGGACAAGATTATAACTTCAAAAACTCAAAACCTAGTGAGGATGGCACGCAAGTGGATAAGATTATAATTTCAAAAACTTAAAACATAGTGTAGATGGCACGCAAGTGGACAAGATTATAACTCCAATAACTCAAAACTAGTGAGAATGCCACGCAAGTTCACAAGATTATAACTGCAACAACTCAAAAACTAGTGAGGAATGCACGCAAGTGAACCAGATTATAACTCCAATAACTCAAAATTTAGCGAGGATGGCACGCGAGTGGACAAGATTACAACTATAATAACTCAAAAACAAGCGAGGATGGCACGCAAGTGGACAAGATTATAACTCCAAAAACTCTAAACCTAGTGAAGATGGCATGCAAGGACAAGATTATAACTCTAATAACTCAAAAACTTGCGAGGATGGCACGCAAGTGGACAGCATTGGAACTGCAATAACTCAAAACCTAGTGAGGATGGCACGCAAGTGGACAAGATTATAACTCTAATAACTCAAAAATTTGCGAGGGTGGCACGCAAGTGGACAAGATTATAACTCCAATAACACAAAAGCTATAAGATGGATTATAACTCCGATAATTCAAAACCTAGAGAGGATGGCACGCAAGTGGACAATATTATGACTCCAAAAACTCAAAAACTAGTGAAGATTGCGAAAACTATCGAGGATGGCACGCAAGTGGACAAGACTAAAACGGCAATAACTCAAGCTCAACTAAGGCGGATGGCACGCAAGTGGACACGATTATAACTCCATTAACTCAAAAATTTGCGAGGATGGCACGCAAGTTGACTAGATTATAACTCTAATAACTCAAAAACTTGTGAGGATGGCATACAAGTGGAGAAGATTATAAACCCAATAACTCAAAAACTAGTGAAGATGGCACGCAAGTGGACAAGATTATAACTCAAAAACTAGTGAGGTTGGCACGCAAGTGGACAAGATTATAACTCCAATAACTCAAAACCTAGCGAGGATGGCACGCAAGTGGACAAGATTATAACTCCAATAACTTGGAACCTAGTGAATATGGCACGAAAATGGACAAGATTAGAACTCCAATAACTCGAAACCTAATGAGGATGGCACGTTCCAGTTATCACAGTTTGCTAAACAATTTAGTTAACTAGCCCCGTGTGAGATATCTCAGCGATAGCTAGTCTATTAGTGTAGATATTTAATTCACACTTAAAACTCATCCTCCAGTTCTCAGAAGCTGAGAACGTTTGGGTATGTGCAGGTAAGAATCTTCTCACTCACTACGCACTAAATGAAAACATTTAAACGTAGTTGGACTAGCACGGAACTCTAAAATCTAGATTTAGTAAGTAGTGTGCATATAATAATAAGACTAAAGTAAACAGACTAAACTAACAAGTAATAATGGATCGTTAACCTAGTTAAATTTAGACTTATCCGCGTGTAGTGCACCGAGTCCGCGTGCGCACAGAATCTATGAGAATTAGTTTTAGTTCCCACGATCTGGACTAGGCTTCGAGTTACACTCGCTGTAATACGAACCTCGAAATCTAGTTTAACTACGTTCCGAAAAGCCCATTTCCGGTTTCAACGCGACGTTTAGTCTTTAGACGCCACGACTTTTCGATTTAGTTTACTAGACACGTTGAGAAGAAAGAAACATACAAAACAGATGAAGGACGCGACTATTTATACTTGATCAAGAGAGCGAATCAATTGCAACAATAGACCTTTTTACGGTTAGTTATGCGCATGCGCATCCGCCATGTTTGAAAGGCGAGAATTTGAAACTTTCGGGCACGTATTTAGTTATACGTCAAAAAGTTCGGGCACTTTTTGACGTATAACATGGAGGAAATTGACACATGCGCACAAAAAAATTGCAAGTATGAAACAAGTTTTGAGATATAGACTAACAATAAGATAAAGTTTTAGCATTAACTAGAATATTATTCGCAGGTTAAGATTAATAATAAACCAGCTCTTATTAGCAATCTTAGTACTATTTAGTATATAGACTCACTTTCGTTGCTGAAACTCACTTTCATTTGTCTTTTAAAAACCGGACGTCGGTTACAAATGGTTTCCGGCATCGCTCCACCTGTCTCCAGGGCGGATTGTCTTTTGTTTTCTGTACACACACACTACATAGCTTTAGTTTACAAAACAAGCACACTTACTCGCCGTGCGATTGTTCGCGGCAAAACACGAGAAAATTGCCACAAATTCCAATTGTTTCGGCGAGACAATGTGCCGTTATAGTGTGGACTATGTAGAAATAGTTCTTGCAGAAACTTACTCTGCAACTGCTTAGATTATTTGGTATTTTGATTACGGAGAGAATCATTAATTAAACAGAGAGCGTATATATACGTCTCATCGTACATATTGCTAGACTTGTAAAAGCGTAAATATACGCCTTTCGTAGTCAAAGGGTAAAAGCTAAATATCTTAACTACTACACTAGATTTCGTTACGAAATTTAACACAGTTAGTTAACTAAATTGTTTAGTAAACCATTAAAACTAGAATGTTCTGTCTGCTAGTTTTTAAGTTATCAGCTAGTTTTTAAGACGCGGAAATTTAGTTTGTTAGACCTAGACTACATTGTGTTTATAACTATGTAGCTTGAGTATCTGACTAGATATCAAGTTGAAATTTGGTTAGTGTGAATTATTAAATGAGTTAGACTAATAGGAAAATTAGAACTTCCTATCTAATTTCGGCTAAAAACTATATAGTCCTAAAGTTGGGGCAACAGGTTAGAGACAACAAAAATCTAATGTATTCAGAACTTAATATCTCGACTTCCAGGCTTGATATCGACATAAAATTTGACTAATCTATCTATTTTGATAACTTTGTGATCTACTTTCTGTCTAAATAACTCAAAATATAGACTAGCTAAAACATTATAGTTTTCAGTTATAACTAGACCAATTTATAATTTATAACCGTATCTAATTTAGTTAGTCTAAAACTCAACAAGCCTAATTTGGAATAAATGCGATTATTGGTTTGAGATTCAAATTTGAATCTAAATAACTCGAGTTTTAGACTAGCTGGAACATTCTAGTTTTCAATTATGGCAAGGAGACTTCATTATTTATAATCTTGTCTAGTTTAGTTATGACTAAACCAATTTATTATCTATAACCGTGTCTAATTTAGTTAGTCTACTTGCTCTAGTACTGGAGTTATAGTCTAAAACTCAACAAGCCTAATTTGGTATATGTGCGATTATTGGTTTGAGAAGTCTCAAATTTGAATCTAAATAACTCGAGTTATAGACCAGGTGGAACATTCTAGTTTACAATTATGGTAAGGAGACTTCACTATTTATAATCTTGACTAGTTTAGTTAATCTACCTAGTCTAGTACTGGAGTTATAGTCTAAAACTTAGCAAACGTAATTTGATATTTATGAAATTATTTGTTTGGAAAAGTATCCATTTCGTGTCACAAATATCTCAATATGTAGACTAACTAAAACATTCTAGTTTTCAATTATGACTAAACCAATTCATTATTTATGACCGTGTCTAATTTAGTTAGCCTACTTGCTCTAGTACTGAAGTTATAGTGTAAAACTCAACAAACCTAATTTGGAATAAATGAGATCATTTGTTTGAAAAGTCTCAACTTTGAATCTAAATAACTCGAGTTTTGGACTAGCTGGAACATTCTAGTTTCCAATTATGGCAAGGATACTTAATTATTTATAATCCTGCCCAGTTTCGCTGATCTACCTAGTTCAGAACTGGAGTTATTGTCTAAAACTTAACAAACCTAATTTGTAATTTACGAAATTATTTGTTTGGAAAAGTATCTATATCGTGTTTAAATAACTCAACTTGTAGACTAGCTAAAACATTCTAGTTTCCAGTTATGAATAAACCAATTTATTATCTATAACCGTGTCTAATTTAGTTAGTCTACTTGCTCTAGTACTTGAGTTATAGTCTAAAACTCAACAAGCCTAATTTGGTATAAATGCGATTATTGGTTTGAGAAGTCTCAAATTTGAATCTAAATAACTCGAGTTATAGACCAGGTGGAACATTCTAGTTTACAATTATGGTAAGGAGACTTCACTATTTATAATCTTGACTAGATTAGTTAATCTACCTGGTCTAGTACTGGAGTTATAGTCTAAAACTTAGCAAACGTAATTTGATATTTACGAAATTATTTGTTTGGAAAATTATCCATTTCGTGTCACAAATATCTCAATATGTAGACTAACTAAAACATTCTAGTTTTCACTTATGACTAAACCAATTCATTATTTATGACCGTGTCTAATTTAGTTAGCCTACTTGCTCTAGTACTGAAGTTATAGTGTAAAACTCAACAAACCTAATTTGGAATAAATGAGATCATTTGTTTGAAAAGTCTCAACTTTGAATCTAAATAACTCGAGTTTTGGACTAGCTGGAACATTCTAGTTTCCAATTATGGCAAGGATACTTAATTATTTATAATCCTGCCCAGTTTCGCTGATCTACCTAGTTCAGAACTGGAGTTATAGTCTAAAACTTAACAAACCTAATTTGTAATTTACGAAATTATTTGTTTGGAAAAGTATCTATATCGTGTTTAAATAACTCAACTTGTAGACTAGCTAAAACATTCTAGTTTCCAGTTATGAATAAACCAATTTATTATCTATAACCGTGTCTAATTTAGTTAGTCTACTTGCTCTAGTACTGAAGTTATAGTGTAAAACTCAACAAACCTAATTTGGAATAAATGAGATCATTTGTTTGAAAAGTCTCAACTTTGAATCTAAATAACTCGAGTTTTGGACTAGCTGGAACATTCTAGTTTCCAATTATGGCAAGGATACTTAATTATTTATAATCCTGCCCAGTTTCGCTGATCTACCTAGTTCAGAACTGGAGTTATAGTCTAAAACTTAACAAACCTAATTTGTAATTTACGAAATTATTTGTTTGGAAAAGTATCTATATCGTGTTTAAATAACTCAACTTGTAGACTAGCTAAAACATTCTAGTTTCCAGTTATGAATAAACCAATTTATTATCTATAACCGTGTCTAATTTAGTTAGTCTACTTGCTCTAGTACTGGAGTTATAGTCTAAAACTCAACAAGCCTAATTTGGAATAAATGCGATTATTGGTTTGAGATGTCTCAAATTTGAATCTAAATAACTCGAGTTATAGACCAGGTGGAACAGTCTAGTTTACAATTATGGTAAGGAGACATCACTATTTATAATCTTGTGTAGTTTAGTTAATCTACCTAGTCTAGTACTGGAGTTATAGTCTAAAACTTAGCAAACGTAATTTGATATTTACGAAATTATTTGTTTGGAAAAGTATCCATTTCGTGTCTAAATATCTCAATTTGTAGACTAACTAAAACATTCTAGTTTTAAATTATGACTAGACCAATTCATGATTTATGGCCGTGTCTAATTTAGTTAGCCTACTTGCTCTAGTACTGAAGTTATAGTGTAAAACTCAACAAACCTAATTTGGAATAAATGAGATCATTTGTTTGAAAAGTCTCAACTTTGAATCTAAATAACTCGAGTTGTGGACTAGCTGGAACATTCTAGTTTCCAAATATGGCTAGGATACTTAATTATTTATAATCCTGTCCAGTTTCGCTGATCTACCTAGTTCAGAACTGGAGTTATAGTCTAAAATTTAACAAACCTAATTTGGAATTTACGAAATTATTTGTTTGGGAAGTATCTATTTCGTTTCTAAATAGTACAACTTGTAGACTAGTTAAAACATTCTAGTTTTCAGTTATGACTAGACCAATTTATTATTTATAACCGTGTCTAATTTCATTAATCTACCTGCTCTAGTACTGGAGTTATAGACTAAAACTCAACAAGCCTAATTTGGAATAAATGCGATTATTGGTTTGAGAAGTCTAAAATTTGAGTAAATAACTAAATAACTCGACTTGTAGGCTAGCTGGAACACTCTAGTTTCCAATTATGAACAGAAGACTTCATTATTTATAATCTTGTCCAGTTTAGTTAATCTACCTAGTCTACTACTGGAGTTATGGTCTAAAACTGAACAAACCAATTTCTAAATTAATATTGAAATTATGAAATTATTTATTTGGAAAAGTATCTATATCGTGTCTAAATAACACAACTAGTAGACTGCCAACACATTCTAGTTTTAAGTTATGACTAGTCCAACTTATTATTTACAACCGTGTCTAATTTAGTTAGTCTACTTGCTCTAATACTCGAGTTATATTCTAAAACGCAAGAAGAGTAATTTGGAATAAATGCGATTATTGGTTTGAGAAGTCTCAAATTTGAATCTAAATAACTCGAGTTTTAGACTAGCTGGAACATTCTAGTTTCCAATTATGGCATGGAGACTCCATTATTTATAATCTTGTCTAGTTTAGTTAATCTACCTAGTCTAATAGTGGAGTTATAGACTAAAACTCAACAAGCCTAATTTGGAATAAATGCGATTATTGGTTTGAGAAGTCTCAAATTTGAGTAAATAACTAAATAACTCGACTTGTAGGCTAGCTGGAACACTCTAGTTTCCAATTATGAACAGAAGACTTCATTATTTATAATCTTGTCCAGTTTAGTTAATCTACCTAGTCTACTACTGGAGTTATGGTCTAAAACTGAACAAACCAATTTCTAAATTAATATTGAAATTATGAAATTATTTATTTGGAAAAGTATCTATATCGTGTCTAAATAACACAACTAGTAGATTGCCAACACATTCTAGTTTTAAGTTATGACTAGTCCAACTTATTATTTACAACCGTGTCTAATTTAGTTAGTCTACTTGCTCTAATACTCGAGTTATATTCTAAAACGCAAGAAGACTAATTTGGAATAAATGCGATTATTGGTTTGAGAAGTCTCAAATTTGAATCTAAATAACTCGAGTTTTAGACTAGCTGGAACATTCTAGTTTCCAATTATGGCAAGGAGACTTCATTATTTATAATCTTGTCTAGTTTAGTTAATCTACCTAGTCTAATAGTGGAGCTATAGTCTAAAACTGAACAAACCTAATTGAAAATTTATTAAATTATTTGTTTAGAGAAGTATCTAATTTGTGTCTAAATGACTCAACTTGTAGACTAACTAAAGCATTCTAGTTTTCAGATATGACTAGACCAATTTATTATTTATAACCCTGTCTAATTTTGTTAGTCTATTTGCTCTAGTACTGGAGTTGCTGCGATTTGTTCAGGTTTTTAGGATAATCGAAGGGTGGGCAGAGGCAGTAATGCCATCGTTGACGGTCCTTCTGTTTCAGTGAATCCACTTGAGAAAAAATAAAAAAAAGTCTAGATTTTCCAAAGTCCAAGTCTAGATTTGTCTTATTTTGACTGTCTATAACTCATAAGATGAAATAGATAGATAAAACTGGCGAAAAAAGTGAGGCTTCAGGTGCCTCACTTTTTTCGCCAGTCTTATCTATCTATTTATCTTCTGAGTTATAGACAGTCAAAATAAGACAAATCTAGACTTGGACTTTGGAAAATTTAGACTTTTTTTTATTTTTTCTCAAGTGGCTTCAGTTGGACATGGAACTGGAATATTAATGAGGAAGTCGAAGAAGTGATAGAGCCGGATGCTATTATATATAATACAAAAACGTATAACCTTTTATACAAAAACGTATAACCCGAGTTTGAGGCAGAATGCCAAAATGGACAGGTGGAAGGAAGTAGCCAAACTCCAAAGATATACCAGTAATTTCAGCTACCATGTATGAAGAGCACGAGGCTCTGAAGAGAAATGAAGCATGGCAACTAATATCAGGACCATCTGAAAGAGTCGGGATGTGCAATTGTGTGTTCACGATCAAAAATATCGCAGGCACAAATTAGTTGAAGGTTAAGGCACAACTAGTAGCCAGAGAATTTTCCCAACGTAAATGAAGCACTTTTTGTTAATTTATTATAAAAACACTTTTGTTAGATGTTTAAACTGTTTCTATTTAAACTTACAATGGGTTACAAATCTGTTTAGAAAACTGCGTATTTTTAACAGCATTCTCCCTTGTAGTTAGATCTCTGTGAGGATCTAATTATTGCGGTAGAGCAAGGTGAAGGCAAAGGCGCACGCAGTAGCCAGAGGATTTAATAAACAAAAAGGAAACATTCTCTAGTTAGATCTCTGTGAGGGTGATGTATCATATATGAGGATAAAGGATCATGATCAATTATTGTTGCTGAACAAGATATTTGGACTTAATGGACCAATACTAATCTTAATTGTTTCTTTTTTGGCAGGATTCGATTTGGCTTACAGCAGGGAAGGCTATCGATACCACACGAAGTACGACAACGACATACGGGCGACAACATGCGCAGCCTCCTCCGAGCATTGGTCTACGACTACAAGTTCCAGAACAGAAGCTACGACGAGGCAGGAACCGCCGTCTACTACGATTACATGTGTCTCTTCCTCATCCATTACACCGGGACCATCGCCATCGTCTTCAATTGTGTGGTTATACTGTTAGCCGTGGCTGCATTCATCGTAACCATCGTCAAATGTGGCATAAGTGAGTAGAGACAAATATAATTTAGCATCAATATCTATTTCACATTACTACGAAGAAATCACATTTGCAATCGTTTTCTAATCAAAAAAGGCTCGATAATTATCGAGACTAGTCTATCAAACCTTAATCCAACAAGCTTCAAATCTTCCATATTAGCACCAGATTATGGGATTAACCCATCAAGCCCTCACCAACAAAGCTTGTCTATTAAGAACAGTCTATAAAATCTTGACCACTAAATCATTATTATTTGTACTGATCTGACCCTGGATCCATACACCATTAACTAATGGTGCTACAGTCCATATAGGACCTGGGACCTCCTCACATAGCCTACACTTGTGCTTGGTGTCTTGATTTTAGACACAAGTGTAGGGAGCCCTTAACGTGGTTGTTGAGACTGTGATGACTTTGCCTTAGCCATCAATACGAGATATACAGTGGCTTATATTTTCCCATGTTCAGGATTTAAATCCGGGACTTAATCCTAAAACCGCGGCTCAGAAGTCTCTAACACCTTGACTACTAGGCCACCACTGCCTCAATTTAGTACTAGTCTATCTAATTGTTACGATCAGCGAGTATTTCAAGACTAGTCTATGACACCTTAACTATTACAACGTGTCTATCAAATCTTGAACTGTAGGCCTATAGAATCAAGAGTAATTTGCCATTTAAAACTTCATCATCAAATTTTGAGCATCAAGTATATGTTAACAAATCTAGAACACAAGTCTTGATTACCAAAATTTGTTCAGCAATTCTTAGTTTATCAAACCTTAAAATTTCATTATTAAGACTAGTCTATCTAATCTTAAACACCAGTCTTGGCTAGCTCTATTAAAGCCGCCTTTATCAAACTGTGGGGGCTTTATCCCTTTATTCCCGGTGGCCCTTGATCTCCAAAGGTCGGGTAAAAGGGAATAAGACACACCATATGTTCAGCGCCCCTGCGCCACAATTGACAACGGAAATTGACATAAAACCTCCAGTGGCGTGTAAATCGTTTGGTACGCTTTTTAGGGTTAGTACGAAAAATTTAGTTCATTACAAGTACACAAGTTTAAACTTATTTTACAAATCCATTTAATCATAATTTCTCAATTAATCTCGAAAGAAATAGGATATTGTGGCAAGGTCTGTTGATTAACCCAGTTTAGATTAGGTTGCACACCGCGAAGCGGCAAATTAATTAGGACCATATACGCGCGAACTCTCAATCCAAAATAGGATAATATGGCAAGGACTGTTGCTTTAACCCAGGTTAGATTAAGTTTTGAAAATGAAAAAAAAAACATGGAAACCATGAACAGAAATTCCGTACAGAATTTGCTGGAAAATCATAAATGGGAAAGACCACGACCTACGACCAGGACGTGCAGACAGACGAAAATATACGCAAAGAAAGCAACCCAAGAGCCATAATGCGCAGCACACGCACGCAAACATTCCCACCAAAACAGGAGGAGCAACTGACATAATTGTTCCAATAAATTGAACAAGGAACGACATACGAGGACTTTCAAATGGTGTCCGGTATAGAATGGCCTCTGCTAGCATACCGGAAGATCAGGGCACGAAAACGCCCTTAAAACCTCCATTTGTGTTATATTGCCAGGTTTGTCGACACGAACCTAAACCCGGACCAGGGGGTACCAAGAACTCTGACAACAATATACGCGGGGCCTGAAGAAACAGCCAAGCAGAAGCCAGAACCGGGTAAAGTCGTTTACCTGAAACACGCCATCGGCATTCCCGCCGATAAGGGAGATATGACCACCAAAGCCAGGTTTGTCTACCAGATTATCACAAGAAATCCATACGCCCCCACCGATCAAAAGGAACTCTGTGCTACGGCGTTAAGGACCAATTGGAGAAAAATGGATAAAAAATCTGGCGATCTATAAGACGAGAACCGAGGACTGGCCCATGGCCAAAAAATCCTGGAATATATATTCGCTCGCTCGGATATAATTATTAGAATCTACTGTCTCCAAAAACCGCAGCCTGCTATGGAAACAACCCAGGCACAGCGATTCTAAAAAGAACCCCGCAACCCTCACCTACGGGTCCTCCCCCGAGGACAAACGGCAGAAGAAGGACCACAGAGGCCATTACTATACAGGCCGATGGAAGTACCTACACAGACCTACTAAAAATGGTCAGGACAGAGATCGAGCCCAACCTTTGACCCCAGAAGTTTTGATAACCAAAGTCAAGAAAGTGGCTAAAACAGGGGACCTCCTCCTGGAAGTAAGAGTTAAAAATTGTAGGACTTTTATAGACCGCATCAAGGGAAAGCGCCCAGATCTCGACATAGGTGTCATTTCTGACGACACCGTTCTCCACATAAAGGGAATGGACGCTGTCACGACCAAGGCCGAGATCACAAGCGCAATAAAAAGCGCGCTAGGCGACTCTAACCTGGAAATACCGATCCGCAGCCTGAGACCGGCCTATGGCGATAGACAGGAGCATGCACCTCCGGCAGTAGGACAGTTGCGGCCTGTCTATCGCCATAGGCCGGTCTCAGGCTGCGGATCGGTATTTCCAGGTTAGAGTCGCTTAGCGCGCTTTTTATTGCGCTTGTGATCTCGGCCCTTATCAAAAAAGGTAAGATCATCATAGGAATGCTCGAGTGCAAAATCCAAAAGAGACTAAACGTAACAAAATGCCACAGGTGCTGGCTCTATGGATACCTGGCGAGGGACTGCATTGGACCCAATAGACTGAATATGTGTCTCCGATGTGGACACATTGTGCAGGACTGCAAGGGCGAAGAGTATTGCCTTGTATGTGAGACCCATGGACATCGGACGAACTCGGGAAATTGCCCCGCCTTCAAAAAAAGCCCTAGCGGAAGCAAGACGCACCCGACCTTCTAATAGATATGATCAAGTTCCTACAACTTAACATAGATGCCGCGAAGCCCAGGACCTACTTTATCGAAATAGGTCCAAATACAAAGCTTACGTACTACTGGTAACGGAACCAAATAAACATCACGTGAGGAACTAAACAACGCCTGTGCAGTAGATGCCCAAGCCGACACCGCCGTCAGAGTGTACAACAACATACCAACAACCTACGGTAGCGGTTAACAATCCTAATTTGGAATAAATGCGATTATTGGTTTGAGAAGTCTCAAATTTGAATCTAACTACCTAGGGTTGTAAACTAGCTAGAACATTCTAGTTTATAATTATGGCAAGGAGACTTCATGATTTATAATCTTGTCTAGTTTAGTTGATCTACCTAGTTTAGAACTGGAGTTATAGTCTAAAACCTAACTAACCTAATTTGGAATTTACGAAATTATTTGTTTGGAAAAGTATCTATTTCTTGTCTAAATAACTCAACTTGTAGACTAGATAAAACATTCTAGTTTTCAGTTATGACTAAACCAATTTATTATTTATGACCGTGTCTAATTTAGTTAGTCTACTTGCTCTAGTACTGGAGTCATAATCTAATATTCAACAATCCTAATTTGGAATAAATGCGATTATAGGTTTGAGAAGTCTCAAATTTGAATCTAAATAACTCGAGTTGTAAACTAGCTGGAACATTATAGTTTCCAATTATGGAAAGGAGACTTCATTATTTATAATCTTGTCGAGTTTAGTTAATCTACCTAGTCTAGTGCTGGAGTTATAGTCTAAAACTGAACAAACCTACTTTGGAATTTATGAAATTATTTGTTTGGAAAAGTATCTAATTTGTGTCTAAATTACTCAACTTGTAGACTATCTAAAACATTCTAGGTTTCAGTTATGACTAGAACAATCTATTATTTATAACCGTGTCTAATTTAGTTAGTCTACTTGTTCTAGTACTGAAGTTATAGTCTAAAACTCAACAAGCCTAATTTGGAATAAATGCGATTATTGGTTTGAGTAGTCCCAAATTTGAATCTAAATAACTCGGGTTGTAAACCTAGCTGGAACATTCTAGTTTACAATTATAGCAAGGAGACTTCATTATTTATAATCTTGTCTATTTTAGTTAATCTATCTAGTCTAGAACTCGAGCTATAGTCTAAAGCTTAATAAACCCAATTTGGAATTTACGAAATTATTTGTTTGGAAAAGTTTCTATTTCGTGTCTAAATATCTCAACTTGTAGACTAGCTAAACATTCTAGTTATCAGTTATGACTAGACCAATTTATTATTTATAACCGTGTCGAATTTAGTTAGTCTACTTGCTCTAGTACTGGAGTTGTAGTCTAAAATTCAACAAGCCTAATTTGGAATAAATGCGATTATTGGTTTGAGAAATCTCAAATTTGAATTTAAATAACTGGAGTTGTAGACTAGTTGGAACATTCTAGTTTCCAAATATGGCAAGGCGACTTCATTATTTATAATCTTGTCTAGTTTAGTTAATCTACCTAGTCTAGTACTGGAGTTATAGTCTAAAACTGAACAAACCTAATTTGGAATTTATGAAATTATTTGTTTGGAAAAATATCTATTTTGTGTCTAAATAACACAACTTGTGGCCTAGCTAAAACATTCTAGTTTTCAAATATGACTAATTCTTTAGTAAACTATGAAAACTAGAACGTCCTATATCTACTAGTTTTTTAATTAGTAGACGTAGAAATTTAGTTAATTTGCATAAATTTAGATAAGTAAACTTTGATACTGGACTACACCTAGGATTAGTCAATGAAGACAACAAAATGAGTTTATTTGAATCAATTAGAGTTTAGTTTGTCGATTAGGGATGATGGATGGAGTCTGGTAGATGTAGTGAGCGAGCAAGCGGGCGAATCCGGTGCGGCTATTAAAACGCATTGTAAGTTATTGAGAACCAGGGCGAGTGTGTGGGCGAGAGATAAGTGGCACTTCGGGTACCGTACGCGCGAGAAGTAACGGTGCCCGATCGCCGGTGCACTCGACGCTTTTCCCGCTATTCAAATGTTTTTGCTTGGCACCACAAACGAACCTGCCGCGAAAAATAAATTCGCAACAATTTTTGACCGTGAGTGCCAAAATATAACCGTTACCGTCTATACCTTATGTCTACTACAAAACTAGATAGTGATGTCTACTATAAAACTAGATACTACTTTTCTAACTTGTTCAAAACTTTGTAGTTTTTAGTTCAAACTTAATACTTCCACGTTTAATAACTTAAAAACTAGTAGAGATAGAACGTTCTAGTTTTCATAGTTTACTAAAGGATTTAGTTAACTATATCTGTGTCAAATTTCATATCAATATCTAGTCTAGTACTAGAGATATTAAGCTCGAAATCATGTGTTGCCCTTTAACATGTTGACTCAAGTTTAAGACGTTATAGTTTATAACCGAGATTAAATGATGAAGTTGTTCTAATTTCCCTATTTATCTACCTTATTTAACAATCCACACTTAAACCAAATTTCAACTTGATATCTAGTCAGATACTCAAGCTACATAGTTATAAACACAATGTAGTCTACGTCTAATACACTAAATTTCCACGTCTAATAACTTAAAAACTAGAAGAGATAGAACGTTCTTGTTTTCATACTTTACTAAAGAATTTAGTTAGCTATATTTGTGTCAAATTTCATATCAATATCTAGTGTGGTAGTCGAGATTCGTGAATTCGAAGAAAGAAGTCCTGAATCCATTAGATTTATGTTGTTTCCAAACGTGTTGTCTCAATTTCAAGACAATATAGTTTCTAGCCCAGATTAGATAGCAAGTTCTAATTTTCATGTTAGTCTAACTTATTCAATAATCAACACTTAAACCAAATTTCAACTTGATATCTAGTCAGATACTCAAGATACATAGTTATAAACACAATGTAGTCTACGTCTAATACACTAAATTTCCACGTCTAATAACTTAAAAACTAGAAGAGATAGAACGATCTTGTTTTCATACTTTACTAAAGAATTTAGTTAGCTATATTTGTGTCAAATTTCATATCAATATCTAGTGTGGTAGTCGAGATTCGTAAATTCGAAGAAAGAAGTCCTGAATCCATTAGATTTATGTTGTCTCAAACGTGTTGTCTCAATTTCAAGACAATATAGTATCTAGACCAGATTAGATAGGAAATTTCTAATTTGCATGTTAGTCTAACTTATTCAATAATCCACACTTAAACCAAATTTAAACTTGATATCTAGTCAGGTACTCAAGTTATATAATTATAAACACAATGTAGTCTACGTCTAATAAACTAATTTTCCACGTCTTAAAATTTTAATAACTTAAAAACTAAAAGTTAAAAACTACTATATAAACTATGCCTTTGTTAAATTATGTTTTTCTCATGGTGATTTCTAGTCTATTACCTGAGATATTAAGCCAAAACTGCAAATGTTTTGTTGAAACCGGAGTAGTTTTGTTAGTTTAGTCTAGACTAAGGCAACATGTGGCAAATATTTATTGTTTTAGATTGTCTGGTTAAGTGAGTCGACATTTATTTTGGAGGATAATTTGAGTTTAATGGAGTAAATTGTACGCGAGCGCGAAGAAAACCGAACGAAAAGGAGTTAATTAATTTAGTCAGCCGAGCGTGGATTCTTGGCTATCTGGATTTTCTGGGTTAACGACAGGATAACGCGGCGATTACGTAACCGACTCGATTATCGATTAGCACACTGCACACTCGAAAACTTATCTCGCTAGATAGTCGGAAAGTTCTGAATCTATGCAGCTCGCGCTCGAACGAAACGAAAGAACGCTCTTCATCTCGCTTACTTTTAAGTTTGCAAAATCTTGTTTCTATTGTTTTTTTTTTGCAATTTTGTCGCTGTTGCATAAAGTTATTAATAGCGGGAATTTTGGTTGTCGGTGAAAGTCTTGAGGAGATAATTTTCGCAGAAATATCGCGAAAACTCTTGCTAAATCTGAATTTTGAAATAATTCGCACATCTAATTACCCATTTTACTATCTAATTTAAATTGCAATACAGATGTCGATCTCACATTACAACTTTGACTGGAAGATATCTAATCTGATTCTCTAAGATATCTAGACTATATAGCTTTTAGCCGAGATTAAATAGCAAGTTCTAATTTTCATGTTAGTCTAACTTATTTAATAATCTATACTTAAACCAAATTTGAACTTGATATCTAGTTTCATACTCAAGCTACTTAGTTATTAACACAATGCAGTCTATGTCTAATAAACTAAATTTCCACGTCTTAAAACGTCTTAAAAAACTTAAAAAACAGATAGAAAGTTTTAGTTTTTGTAGTTTACTAAAGAATTTCGTTAACTATATTGTAGAATTATTTATTTTATTTATTTAATTAATTATTTATAATATTGTGGATTAACGGAAATAGTCCTTGTAGTGTATATAGATTTATTTGTCTAGAGCAGTGATTCTCAACCTTTTTTCTCTTGCGGTACACTTTCAACAACATAAAAATTTGGCGGCACACTGACAATAAAATGAGTTTAGTACTAATTTATTATGAGAGGTTATAAAATTAAGGTTTAATTAAGCGGACTGATAAATTTAATTTAAATTCGCGAGTTAAACCTTAACTTTATCCGCGAGTGAAATACAAACTTTTATTCAATTTTGCATTTGTTTAAACAAGAAACAATTCAAAGAAAAGTTGGTCATGATTGTGGTGTTCTCATGGCAACGATAAAATTGTTGATTCGTGTGTCAAAATTTTGTTAGTGTATTTATTGTGTTTAATTAATTTGTTTTATTAATCGTAATTGGATACATCCGAAGAATTATTGTTAGATGGTGACGCGGAAAGATTACTGCGGCAAAAATCATGAGATTTGTACAAAAAAAATGTAGGTATAATTGGCGTGTGATGTTGCGTGGAAAGTTGTGTGATTGGCGATCAAAAAAGAACATCAGCGAACATTTAGGATTATTGACAACGATTTATACAGTCACATAGACAATGCCTACTCAAAATTGAAAAGTGATAATAACATCCACGTTGGGACAGCTTTAATTAGTAAAGCTGTCACAAAGTGGATGTTATTATTACTTTTCAATTTAGGATTATGTTTACAGAGCTCGTAAGTGAGTTATTTTGATGCGTTGCCATGGAGACTTTTATTGCACTAGTGAATAAATCACTGTTTTATTGATCCGTATGCAAGGAGTTAAATATGACTTTGATGAGGCAAAATTGAATAAATAGAAAACTCGAATTATAGCGCATGTAAAGAGGACGTCCAAGTCTCAAGGTAAATTATTTGAATTATTTTGTTTTATTTTGGATCGAGAGGTCGCGCTACCTCGTGATATATGGTCTGAATTTATCTGTTCTATTATTACCCAATCTAACCTATGACCAATCTAGGTTAAAACCGTGAAATCAGTAAAATATTGTCTTATTTACGTTAGTTCTAATTTCTGCCATGACTTACATGCATCTAACTACGTTTTAGCCGAAAACTCTGCAAATAGTTTTGTTTGGGTTTAATCCAGATTTGTAGTAAAACTATACATGCACGCTGTATCAAAGTACATACTAAATAATTTTTATTGTTTGCACTTCGCACTGAAATTTGACGGCACACATCAAGAATTTGGCGGCATATAAAAGTGCCGCTGCACAGTCGTTGGGAATCACTGGTCTAGAAACAAGAGCCCCCACAGAGACCTGACAACGGGCAAACAAGCGACAGATGTACCAAAATTCGCTTGCAGGAATAGAGAAATCTAAGAGCAGCGGAAAGGTGATATAGACAGCGCAAAATACAAGAACTGACCTCGGTTTAGTGGAGCACATATAAATTGGGTAGTAGGAACCTCAGAAAAGAAAATGTTATAAACCAGAAGCTCTCTTTTCCCTTGTAGCATTTTTCACCTTAATTGAAGGGTAATGATCGACAACTACAACAAAAGGAAAGAGTCACGGACAGAGAAGACAAAAAACTTCACGAATGGAAATTCGGAGGCGAAACAGGATTTCGTTACGGCGGATATAAAAAAAAAACAGTTGAACAAAGTGAAAGTGTACTTATTTGCGGAGATAGGTATACGTATCGATAAAATCGAGGAAGTTTTGAAGGATTACAGGAACGTCCACAAATCGATTCGCACCGCTAACAACGAAGCGGGAATCCTATAGAAGCGAATGAAGGACCATCGTGAAGAAAGGGAGAAACTGGAGCGAACATAGTAGGCAACTAAACGAGGAACTGGATCGGCGGAAAATAATACCCCTAAGAAAGTCGAGCGGGAACTTCTCCAAAAAGAGAGAGACGCGCTCTCACTATCGCAAGTACCAACACTTTCACAAATAATAGAAGTCGCAACGGTACAAAACCTAGCACGTGACAAGACTAGCACAAAAATGGCGCATAGAAACCAAATCCGAGCTAAACAGTCAGATATATTGACCGTTAAACCAGCGGAAGGTGTGTCAACACACACTCTGCAAGGATAGAAGTCGCAACGCACAGTGGTCTGAATCTGAAAAAAGTTGTCCAAAAATCAAAAAAATCATCACCGAATGAGTTTATTTCTTTATTACAAGAAACTTGTAAAGGATACTTTGGTGTGTGTTCTTTGTATCTTTTTTCCCTGAGACGCTACGCTCGTTCAAAGTTACCCTTGTCGGCATAGCGCGAGCACGTGTAGCGGCTCCGAAATATAATTGTTTATTCAAGTGCGTGTAACTTTTTACTAGAGTGTCCTTTTCATTTCTGTTTGATGGAGGGTGTTCAGGAAGGTATGTAGAATTTTTACATATATAACGTTTTCATTAATTTATACTCGCGTGTGTTAGAAATCATGTCAAAGATGTATCTACATAATGGTTTTTCTTGTAAAAAAAAATCCGTAAATTAGCAAAAAAGTTATCACCGCAGCGGGGCTGAAGAAGTTGAGATATAGAACATATAGATTACGATGTTTTGTAATAGAATCTTCAAGAAAATTCTGCCTATATCTGCCCGTCTACGTTTGAGATTAGAAATACGTAGCGCCAACCGGCATGGCAACGCGCCGGGCAAACTGTTCAGAACTTGCGCCGGGCAAACTTAGTTTACGATCTACGCAGATAGTGTCGGGACTACCTGCTATTGCAAGATTTGTTTGATATATTTCATATTAAATTAAATCAAATCAAATGAAATTTAAATAGCCTTATATACATATTTACATGATGTTCCAAGCAATTTTTAAAAAAGTGCTCTTCCATATTGGATCCGCCATTTTTAATTTTAATATTATATAATGAAATTTGTATTCAGTGACCTCGAAAACCCTTATATACTAATTAATATGAAATTCCGAACAAATTTGAATGAAGTACTCGGCCATATTAGATCCGCCATTTTGAATTTTAAAATTATACTATGAAATTCGTAATCAGCGCCCTGGAAAACCCCTATATACCAATTCACGTTTAAATCTGAACCTTTTTTCTATTTTTGGCCAACTTTTTTGAAATCAAGACTACAAAACGTAAACGAAAACCAAATTAAGACATTAGCGGTAACAGAAGATCAAAACTGGTAAATGGTGGAGAGGAAAAAAAAGAGAAAATCGTGATAAGACTAGCACACAAATGCTACATTGAAACCAAATCCGCGCTAAACAGTCAGACTGCATTGGCAGTAAACCCAGCGGAAGGTGTCTCATACGCAGACATACTACGAAGGATAAAAAAAAACGTAGATCCAGAAAAATGCGGAGTCGAAATATCAGGGATAAGGCGGACCCAAAACGGCGAACTTCTGGAAGGTGTAAAAAAGGGAGTGTTGAAACCTTGAGAACTGCAAATCAAAACCAAGCTATTGGGAAAGCATGGAACATGCATGACACGGAACTGCACAATCGAGATTAGGGATCTAGACGAGGTTACGAAAGAAGCGGATGTGACTGTCGCCATATTAGCGGTAGTAGAACAAACCTCCACAGATTCGGTAAAAGTCCGATCACTCAGAAAAGGTATCAGTGGCACACAAACACCAGTAGTGACAACTTCGAAGGAAATTGCAGAAACACTGCTGAAGACTGACAAAGTCAAGGTAGGATGGGTCATGTGAGTTAGACAGAAGCCAGAGGTTATCCGATGCTTCCGCTGCCAAGGATTTGGCCACGTAGTACTACACTGCAAAGGGACAGACAGATCCAAATCGTGTCGTCTATGTGGAAAGCAAGACCACATTGCTAAAGATTTCCAGGAAGAGGCCTTCTGCACAGTCTGTAATGAAAAAAAAAAACGTATGCGGTCAGGGGACCCCCGTCAGGAACAAAGTTCCTCGCGCATTTAAGAATCGAACAACTTCTCTTTTTGAATGATTATTAAAATGACGAAAGTGCACGCAAATGCGTTGATTGAATGTTCTGGAAAATTTGAGCAAACTGGGACAAGATAAGTTGAAATACGGCCCGAAACAAAAGCGTCAATTTGATAAATGAATGAAAACAATTGTCGGTTTTGTTTTGATAAATGAATGAAAACAAAACCATTCATTCATTTATTTCAGACACTAAATTTGAGTATAAGTTTACAAATTTCGCAACGCAAGCAGTTAGCCTGTAGATATAGACTAAAATCCACCATCCAATTATTTAGTGCATAGACGAAATTATTATATTACATTAAAACTTGCGGTCGAAAAAATGTGTAAGAAAATAATCTAATCTGTCATAAATGACAGATAACATGTGTAGTTGAGTATTTGATTTAGATCAGGAAGAAGTGTCCAACTTGTGGCCCAAGACCAGTTGCTATGAAAAACAAAACATCAAAATAGACCTTTTCATGGTTGAGATTTTTTTGTGCGCATGTGTCACTTTCGCCATGTTTTTCAGGCACTTTTTGACGTATAACCAGTGCAAATAACAAAATGTGCCCGAAACTTTCATTTTCCCGCCTTTTAAACCTGGCGGACGCGCATACGCTTAAATAACCGTAAACAGGTCTATTATCTAGTCTGTCATAAATGACAGATGACATATGAAGTTGAGTAAGTTACTAAAATAATTACAGCTACGAAATTAACTGCAAGTTTTAGCTAAAACTATCTAGTTTATAGATATTGTTAAAGACTTTTAAGTATTGAAACTTAAATGACATTTCCAGAAGTCTTCAATTTTCCAAAACATTTTAATTCGTGATATTCAACTGTCCCATTGATAAGTTACTAAGATAGTTACAGCTCGAAAACTAACTGCAAAGGTCTATTTTATCATTTTGTCTCGTGAATTTTGTCTCTCGTTTAGTTTTAAGGTTATAAACCGACCACGCTCGTCTGTTACTCTGCGGAAGAAACAGAGAGAGCACGCATTATATAAATATACTCTGAGAGAAAGATGAAGAAAGAGAGAGCGAGCGGTATAGAAATATACACTGAGAGAAACAGATAGGCGTATAACGTAACGTAACGTTTTCTGCCGAATCACTCCTACCGAGACCTCCCTAAAGGAACTTCGTTCCTAAAAAATAATGCGTTAAAGAAAGCGAAGTAATGACGAAGTACCTTCAGATAAACTTAGGAAGAGGCCGCGAAGCACAGTATCTCATGCTACAGACTGCTGCGGAAAAATGTACGGATGTGCTAATCATCAGCGAGCAGTATAGATGTCTGGATACAGGCTCATAGTTCCAGGATGAGACAGGCAGAACAGCCATCGCCGTACTGAATCGGAACATAAGAATCAGTGAAGTCAGTAAGCAGACATTCAACTTTGTATGGATCCATATCGAAGGTTTAAGAGTATATCTCACCAAATCTTGACCACGAAGATTTCCTGAGACAGATAGACGAGCTGAAAGAAAATCTGAGATCAGCGAACAGTGAAGTTCTTGTGGCATGTGATTGTAACTGCAAATCACCAGAATGAGGCTCAAAAATAATGAATAGAAGAGGCGAAGTTCTGTCTGAAATGATAGCGAGGCAGGACCTAGTGATCCTGAGCGAGGGAAACTTTTACATTCAGAAGAAGAAATACCGGATCGGTTAACGACGTTGCAATAGCATCGGAAAGCATCACGCATAGGGTGGAGAGCTGGAGTGTACTAGAGGACCCCATCCCTAGCGACCAACAATATTTAGCTTGAAAACGAACCCAGAGAAACACTACCATCGAACATGGATGGCTGGTGAAGAAACTCGATAGCACTCAGCTAAGAGCGACACTAGAAGTAGCTAACATGCGTGGAGAGTTGCAAAGGCTTTCAGAGATAGGTAACGTAGATCGACTTGTAGATTATGCGGTCAAAACCATTACAAAAGCGTGCGATGCTTCGATGCCAAAGCGCAAATTTGCCATAAATGGAAAAAAGTCAGTTTACTGGTGGAACGCTGAAATCAATAACCTAAGGAAGAATTACGTTACGGCACGCAGGTCTGCTCAACGCCACAGAAGGCGGCGGCAAAACGCAACAGACAGGATGGCTGGACAAGAAGTAGACCTGGACGCGAATTTCAAAAAAGCGAGAAAGGAATTGCGCATGGCCATCAAAAGTAGCAAACAGAAATGCTGCCGATCCATAAATGAAGACCCATATGAAAAAACTAATAGGTAGACAGCTGATACCCGGGATATCGTGCCCACAACGGATGAGATAAATAGTTATCACGCTATTTCCAGTTCAGGAAGGAAGACCGGCAGAAGAATGGCAAGCCACTGAGACTCTCGTGACACCTTTCAGCGTAGTGGAGATCTTTGAGGCTTGGAAACGATTACTGTCAGGGACAGCACCTGGTCCAGACAATATCCCAAATGAGATCATGGCAGAAGTGGTGGAAATGTGGCCAGAGTTGTTGCTGGAAACTTACAATGCGTGCCCTTAAAAGGGAATTTTCGCTACGCAATGGAAAAGACAAAAACTCGTCCTACTGAGAAAAGGCGACAAACAATTGGAAGAACCATCGTCATATCGACCGATATGCCTCCTGGACAACATAATGGAACTTCTTGAAAGACTACTATTTAGGAGACTCGAGACATACATCGAAAACAACGGAGGACTATCCCAATGGCAGTATGGTTTTCGAAAAGGTCGATCAAACGTAGAAGCTATTGCTGAAGTAATAAAGGCAGCGGAAAAGGTCAAAACTGGAACACGGCAATCGAAAGGTTAGGTTAGTAAAAAACGCCTGTGATTCAGCCAGGTGAGATGTAATCATGAAGGCATTAGCATCAAGACAGACACCAGAATACTTGAGAGAAATGATAAGCAGCTACTTGAGCGACCGACGGTTGATATACCACACGGACGAAGGTGAAGTTGAGTATGAGGTAACGGCGGGTGTTCCACAAGGATCGGTCTTGGCACCATTCTTGTGGAGCATTATGTACGATGGTTTGCTAAACCTAGACTTGCCTAGAACAACGAGAATAGTTGGGTTTGCAGATGACGCCGCAGTGGTTGTGACTGCAAAGGAAATAAGCACACTGGAACTAGCAACTAACGAAACCCTCCGGCGGGCAAATAATAGGTTAAAAGAACAGGGTCTAACCATGGCAGTTCATAAAACAGAAGCAATACTTATTACGGATAAGAGGCTATCGCTCCACCGAAACTCGTTCTGAAAGGGCAAAATATCCCTTTATCGAAATCATTAAGGTACCTAATCCTCCAACTCGATAGCGGTCTGCGGTACACATAGCCAAAACAGCAAAAAAGGCAGCGTCTACAGTGACAGCTCTGGTAAGGTTGATGCCGAACATTGGAGGGCCGAAGGAATTGAAACGGAAACTTCTCAACAATGTGGTACACTACGCGGCGTTCTCTACGCGACGGAAATATGGACCGACGTAACGAAAAAGATAGGAGCGAGAAAACAACTTACAGGAGTAGAGAGAAGAAATGCCCTAAGAGTAATTTCTGCCTACAGAACGGTTCCGGAGGCTGCGTCGCTGGTACTTGCAAGCACGCCCCGAATATACTTACTGATTCTCGACAATAAGTCTAAGAAGAGCTGTAACAATACAGAGCGAAAACCGAAGTGAAGCATGAGAGGGCGGGCGCTAATGAGAGAGCGCGTAAGAGACTCATGGATCGATGGCAGACAATATGGGATAGCGACACTAGTGGAGGGTGGACACACAGCCTTATCCCTAACGTAACAGCATGGTACGAAAGGTCACACGGACATGAGTCACCATCTTACATAGGCGCTAACTGGTCATGGGTGCTTCAACGCACACCTCGAACGGTTTAAAAAAAAGGACACGGTGGAATGTTTCTACTGCGGTCATATCCCAGATGACGTACGACGTAAAAACACAATATCTTCATGTGTACAGAATCACAGAATGAAAGAACTCGACTCACGGAGATATTAGGCGGTACAAAACTAGAAGCAGAGAACATCATGAAAGTTATGTTAGAAAGTGGGATGCAGTGCAAGATTACATAACCGTAATCATGATAGGAAAAGAACAAATGGAGAGGGAATGGAAGGCGACCATAATATCGCACGACACGCAAGGAAGGTAACATGGATGACTAGATATGTGACGAAAAGATAGAAAAATAGTTAAGCACACGACTACATAACTAATACGACAGAAGACGAAAGACGAAATCGAGACGAGGAAAGGACAAGAAGGTAAAGGAAGCAATTAGAACAAATACCACCACCAACCTGAAGTAATGCTCACGCAGTTCCAGGTGGAGTGTAGTGAAGAGAGAGAGGAGGGGTTTTAGTCGGTATGCTGGTCACGAAAAACTCGATCAGAGAGCCCCACACTACACGGGTACGAAAGCCCGATGTGCAATAATGCATTCCCCCTCCTCCCAAAAGAAAGAGAGGCAAGCCTTGTTTAAACAAGATTAATTATGAAAATCCGGCAATGCAAACAAGATAAGTAAGTTATTATTTTCATCTTTCGTTTGTATTTAGATTTTCCTATATAAATATGAGAGCGTGAAACCCGCGATTTCAATGGAAAACCCACTCGGACTAGATGAAGGAGACAATACGTAAGTTCCCAGTTAATCCATTTAGCAGGCAACACAAAGAAAACTTAGTTTTGTGGAATTATCAGACCGATTAGACGCTGGAAAAAGTGTGTGCGGCGTTGGTTAGTTCTAGTGGGGACGGAGTCGAAGTTTTTATATTCATGCAGAGGGCAACATAAATATTGCATCCCGTTAGTTGGGGATTCAACATTCCTTAATCTTGGTCCTACCACAGAAAAACTTCGAGAAAAATAAGACTTTGTATTGATTACGTAGTATATAGCACGAATACAATGTTTTTATTTTTGTTGACATTCACTAAAAGCTTAATAACTAGAGTTGTAATCTATCTAGAAGTTTGAAATTGTTTTGAGGGTATAGCCAACTAACTCATTTAGTTAACTATGGAAACTAGAACGTTCTATCTCTACTAGTTTTTAAGTTAGACGTGGAAATTTGGTTTATATAGACTATATTGTGTTTATAACTACGTAGCTTAAGTATCTAAGATAAAGTGACCACATTTCCATTGAGACAAAGCGGGACAAATGGGATGAAATGAAAATTATAATTTAGTTTTGAAAGTAGACCAATAACTCAAAAAAATATATTTTCTACCCACACACCAAAATGAACACATTAATAAATACATTATTGTATGTGAAGGATGCCATTATTATAATCGTGTGTAAAAGTATCCAAATCGTGCGTAAAAGTCCTATGTAAATCAAATTGAGTTTCATTATTAAACAATTTGTTGTTACTATGAGAATAACTTCACTAAACAAAAAACATAGACGTAGTGAAAATAAAATTTCTGAAATTTTCCGTTTATTAGAACTTTTCTTATTTCGAATCAGGAGTTCTCGGCCTCTCTGTCTGGATTTATCTGGTTCTAATATAAATTAACCTAACCATCACATATTCTAGATTAAATCTAGGTTAAACTAGATTACACCGACAACGACCAAATAGTGTTCCCACCACTGTGCGTTTCTACTAGTTTTTTCATTTTTTTCCACGGAGGCGCTGAACGCTCTAACCATATTGTGTCAGTGATTTGATGCACTCATGCACAAAAGTCCTTCTTCACACACTTGTATCATAAACTACTATTATTGTATACATTCATATACTTGTCCAAATAATTATACAAAAATGTATTTATTATTAATTATTGGTAACTATAAAAATATTTGTAAAAAACAATGATTTTTAATTAATTTTAATTTTTTATTTAAAACAAAATTGATTTTCTTTCACGGTCAAATTTTTGATCGGAGTGAATACTTAGATCATTTATTTATTTTATTTTTTTTAATGTGTATTTTTTCTTTTTCTCTTTTTATTATTATTCTTATTTATATTATGTTCGATGTTAGTTTTAGTAAATTTTGGATTCAATTTATAAACCCGTAAGGGCAATAAATATACATAATACCTACTTAGATCATTTATTAAAATGTCGTGAAATTTCTCACATGAATTGGTCAAATTATTTTTTACGCTTCTCATAGATTGTAAAGATTGTAAAGAACATTAAGTTCAACTGCGCTTTTTCAGTTTCAGTTTCATATTTTATTGATACTGGAAAAAACACTTTTCGTTGCTCCATTGGTTCCTGGAAGGGAGAGCGCGTATTCTAGGATTTTCAAAATATTTTGATAACGAATATTATTCTGTTTAAAGTGAAGCAATAACTCCGTCCATTTTTTGGTCTGTTTCCACATTTGCAGAACAGTAACATTTAATTTTTTCATCAGTACCGTATCTTTTTACCAATAACACCACATATTATCTAACTATGGCAGCAACACATGTATGTAAAGGATGTCATTATTATAATCGTGCGCAAAAATATTCAATTCGTGCGTAAAAGTTCAATCTAAATTAAATGGAATTTCATTATTAAACGATTTCTGTTTATTATTACTATGGCAACAACACATGTATGTGAAGGATGCCATTATTATAATCGTGCGCAAAAGTATTCAAATCGTGCGTAAAAGTCCAATGTAAATTAAATGCAGTTTCGTTATTAAACGATTTATGTTTATTGTTACTATGCCAGCAACACATGTATGTGAAGGATGCCACTATTATAATATAATCAAAAGATTTTTACAAGTATTCTCATAAAATCTCCTTTCTTAATGTCACCCGATGAAAATTTCAGAACAATGTTTTCCATACAAATTTCAGAATTTTTTATAATAACTGCTTGGAATATCTTGAAGAATGAACAGTTCAATTGGAGGATATTAAAAAAATTCATTGGTTGTCATTAAAAAAGGAGATTTTATGGGAATATGTGGAAAAATCTGATATTATAGCCCAGTCAATTTAGCATTTCACCCGGAATCTAACGGAAGAAGCTGAATTTTTAAAAACTTACTTTACTCCAGTGGAGCGCTCATGAGCACTCTGCGTCCTCTATCTCAAAAACAGTCCGACTTATAAAAAAAGGTTTCAGATGAAATTTGTAGAGAGTTATTTTATTCTCTACAATTTTTATAATAAATGCAAACACGATAGGAGGCAGAGTAAACGAGATATTCTTAAAAAACTGCTTTTTGCAACCTTTGACCTTGAATATCTACGAACGCTCATATGTTGGCATATGTGACTTTTGAGACAACATTTTTAATGCTAAAATAAAGATCTACACAAAAATTCAGCTTCTTTCGTTAGATTCCGAGATTGACCCCTTTTTTGACTAATTCGACTGGGCTATTATATATTACAGTACATTTAAAATAAGAAATGCATATATTTTCCAAAAAGCGGGACATTTTTAAAAATCGGCGGGACGCGGGACTTTCCCCCAAAAAGTGGGACTGTCCCGCCAAAATCGGGACGTGTGGTCATTTTAATCTAAGACTATAAATTAAGTTGAAATTTGATTTAAGTGTAGATTATTAAATAAGTCGGACTAATATAAAAATTAGAACTTGCTATGTAATCTCGGCTAAAAACTATGTAGTCTTGAAGTTGAGACAACTCTTCTTCTTTTTCTTTCGAATAGGCCTACTTTGCACCACGCTTGTTCAACTGTTGGGCATTGAGCTTTGCCCAGTATTGTCGCATCTTCTGCCGGTGTAACTCCTTTCTCTCTTCTGTCCGGGGGTACCTTTCCTTAGAGGTTTTTGCTGAAATCCACGGACTTCCTTCAGGGTGCGTCTCACAGACTGTCTGTTTTTGAGATCTGTTATTCACAGTTCTTTAATATCCTTCTCGGTCTCTGTCAACCAAGTGGTACGAAGCTTCTTGTTTTGCCAGAAGGTGAACAGACGGTTGGTTAGTCGGTTTGGAGGCAATCTTGCAACGTGGCCATAGAAAGCTACCCTTCTTTTCCTTGCACAGTCAGAGAGCATTTCAATATGTTCGTAAAGCTCAGAGTTATGCCGCCTTCGGAATTCCCCATCTTAGCGGGCCTAGGATCTTCCTGAGGATTCTCCTCTCTCTGATTTCCAATTTCTCTATTAGACCCCTTCGGTTCAAGGAAAGACACTCCATGGCATACAGGGCTTCTGGTCGTAAGACTGATGTGTAGTGCTTAAGTTTCAAGTTGCGTGACAGGCATTTCTTATTGTAAGTGTTCTTAGTCAGCCGATAGGCTAGTTCTAACTTGCTGACTCTCTTGGATAATGATGCTCTTTCTGATAAGTTGGGTTCAATCCATTCGCCGAGATACTTAAATTTCTCAGTCCTCTTGATGTTTCCCTGTTCTAGTAACATCTCCCTGTTTGCTTCTCTGATATTGGTGAAGAATTCTGTTTTCTCCAGCGACACTTGAAGACCCACCTTGGCAGCCTGTTTTCTGAGGCAGTTTACTTGCATTGTTGCCATCTCAAGGGAATCAGCATACAGTGCCATGTTATCTGCAAATGCCAGGCAATCTACAACCAGTCCATCGTTCTTACGTCCCAGATAGATACCTCTCTGAGCACTCAAATTGTTCAGTTCCTTGCGCCATTCTCTCACAACCTTTTCGGGGGCACAGTTGAAGGGAAGTGGGGAAAGTCCATCTCCTTGTCTCACTCCAGTTTTTATTTCGAAGCTTTCTGAAATCTCGCCTCTAAATTTAACCTTGGAATGGGTGTTGGTCAAAGTTTCTAGGATGAGTCTGCAGGTTGGTTTTGTTGTCTAGTGCTAGTTCCTGGAGTACTTTGTTAAGCGTTTCTCTATCAATGGAATCGTAGGCCTTCCTAAAATCAACAACGGTGACGACCACCTTGCGGTTTCTCATCTTGGAGTATGCAAGTACAGTTTTAACATTGAGGATCTGTTCAACACAGGATCGGACCTGAAGCCCTCCTGGTATTCTCCCAGTTGACTATCCAACTGATTTTCTGCCCTTGTTTGTAACGCCTAAGAGAGAATCTTGTATGTTACCGGGACGAGAGAAATTCCACGGTAGTTGATTAGATCAGTAAAATCTCCCTTTTTGTGAATCGGATGGATCACAGCAAATTTCCAAACGGGTGGTAATTTCTCTGTTTCCCAGATGTCCTGGATGATCTCGGTTAGCTTGCGCACGGCATTATTTTCAGCACCTTTCCACAGTTCAGCAACGATAGAGTCCTCTCCAGCTGCTTTATTATTCTTAAGAAGTTGAATGATCTGGCCAACTTCTTCCAATGAAGGGGGAAGCGAGTGCGGGATTGGTGTGGTTTGTTTATAGCCGAAGTCTTCGCTGGTTGGGTCACAATTGAGTAGATTTTTAAAGAACTGAGCCAAAAGGTGCCAGTTGTCGTTGTCGTTATAAGCCAGTTTGCCTTGTGAGTCTCTGAGGTGGAGGCTTGGCGGACCGTATTTCCTGAGTGCCTGCTTAAAGGTTCCAAAGAAATCTCTGGAATTATTCTTAGCAAAGCTCTCTTCGATTTGGGTTAGTTGGTTTTGTGTGAAGGTTCGTTTGTTTCCTCGAACTATCTTGGCTGTAACCTTTCTTTGTTCCAAAAATTTATGCCAATTTTCCTTGGTCTTTTTTGAATTCCACTTCACCTAGGCAGGCTATCTGTCTTTGGGCTATTGCATTGTCACAGTCTCCAGTCCACCACGGATGCTTCCTTCTTCTAGCGAGAGGGGCGAGTTCATTGGCCGCCTTGACAAGAGTCTCCTTCAGTTGGTTCCAGTTGTTTAGGTATGTGTTGTTCAGTCTCTGACTTAGTTCTTTACCGTTCTTGAGTCGCTCGACGTCAAATCTTACCATTTTGGAGGTTCTGTAATCTGGTGTTTCTAGGCTGGAGTCTTATTTTGATCTTTGAGAGGTAGTGATCTGAGTCCAGATTGGCGCTTCTTAGTACCTTCACGTTTTGTGGTTCCTTTTGAGATTTTCGTGAAATGGCCACGTGATGTATCTGGAATTCACCCAGGTGGGTATTAGGTGAAATCCAAGTCTTCTGCTTCCTTGGCAAATGTTTGAAGACTGTAGACTTCATGATCAACCCAAAAGTCCTACACAGATCCACCAATCGTTCTCCGTTGCGGTTGGTTCGCATATGCGCCGGATAATTGCCCACTATGTTTCAGCATTTTTCCTCTCTTCCCAATTGAGCATTGAAGTCACCAAGCAGTATAACGGTGTGCCTCTCTGAAAGTTTAGAGATTATATCTTCTAAGTCTTCCCAGAATGTATCAGTTCTGTCTGGATTGCGTCTGTTGTCCTGGTCGATTGGGGCATGTACATTGACTATACTGTAGTCCTTATTTGCGCATTTGAGAGAGAGGATGGATACACGACTACTTGGGGAGGTAAAGTCGGTGACTGAATCCACAATGTTTAGTTGAGGCAACTCGTTATAGAAAACACAAATCTTAGGGATTAATATCTCAACTACCTGACTAGATAATGATATGAAATTTGACACAGATATAGTTTACTAAAGAATTTGGTAAACTATGAAAACTAGAACGTTCTATCTCTGCTAGTTTTTGAGTTGTGCGATGTAGAAATTTAGTTGTAAGTAAGTGCAAAGCAGTAATAATATTTGAAGCGATCAAATTTCACTTGATTATCACAAGGCGTGACGCGTGAATTTCACACAGCCGTGAAAAATAAAAACAAAAAACAAACGATTTAGTTTTACTTTATACTCGTGCGAAAAGTGAGAGAAAGGCAACGCGTCGACAATAAGTTCAGCACGTCGGACTTGGTTTAAAATTAGCGCTTCAGTTTAGATTACGCGGCGCCTAAATAGACAACTAGACTAGATTTAGATTGCGTCCAATTAGTCGAGCAATTGCGCGAGAAATGAAATTAGCCAACGAGTTTGATGCGAACATTTCACGCGTGTGTGTGTGAGAAAAAGACAATCGCTCGAATTTAGTTTATTAAATTCCCAACCTGAATGTCTAAATGCTATTGTTAACAATCGAGTCTAAGATCTGGTTTAATGCACGGAGCTCTGTACGTTCGTAGTAATACTAGGTAGAGCAGATAATGGTGTGTAATTAGAGATAGAAAACGTTTGTCAATTTCAAAGCCCTTCGGACATCATCATCTTCTCGCGATAGTGAACGACAGGAAACGGCTTACATACTACACAGACCGAAACTTATGAAATTATATTCTTCAATTTAGTTTTAACGAAATTAAGACCATATAGTTTTTAAACGTTTTAATTTTCATATTAGTCTTACTTATTTAATAATCCGCACTTAAA
Organism: Phosphuga atrata; assembly: GCA_944588485.1. NCBI lineage: Eukaryota > Metazoa > Arthropoda > Insecta > Coleoptera > Silphidae > Phosphuga > Phosphuga atrata. The sequence continues at coordinate 18,011,680 of OX155908.1, read as the reverse complement.
CCAAATTTCAACTTGATATCTAATCAGATACTCAAGCTACATAGTTATAAACACAATGTAGTCTGCGTCTTATAAACCAAATTTCCACGTCTAATAACTTAAAAACTAGCAGAGATAGAACGTTCTAGTTTGCATAGCTTACTAAAGAAATTAGTAAACTATATCTGTGTCAATCAATTTCATATCAATATCGTCTATTAGTGTTGGTTTTAAGCTCATAAGCAATAATTAGATTATTAAATAATTCGCAAACTAACTACAAACTAACCAATTAACTTGCACTACAAACTAACCAATTACACTTTTAGAAACTAGACTTGACCGCTCTGACCCTATTTTAACTAACCCTCGCCTCAAAATCTGTTTATAACTAAATCCGAACGACAAAATATATTTTTCCTTTTTCAAATATTTTGTGGTCTTTGTATCTTTCTCCCTCTCGCGTTGTCTTTCTCTCTTAATTTATTCTTTCTTTCTCTGTTAATTTATTCTTTCTTTCTCTCATAATTTATTCTTTCTTTCTCGCTTAATTTATTCTGTCCTTCGGGAGTATTTCCGCTGTGTCTTGTAAAACTTGTCGGTTGTAAGGCGTTACGTCACGAGATCACGGTCAATTGCAGCTTCAGAAATTCCAAAATTGTTTGTCAGTTATTCGCGGACGGCGAAATATAATACAGAAACAGTAAACGGAATTGTTTAGTAAACCACGAAATCTAGAACGTTCCGCCTCCACTGTATATTAAAACTCGATATTTACTTTGTTAAATGTGGACTAGCTCGTGTTTAGGACTAAGTAGCTTTGGTAATAGACTAGATATCAAGTTGAAATTTGGCATGCGCCTAGACTATTAAATTAAATAGTCAAATTTGAAAACCGGAAGTCGTTGTGTAGTTCCGATTGGAAACTACAAGGGCAAATTATAACCGCCTTTAGTTTCAAGCAAATATTGTTTTCGCACTTATCGCGAATCATTCAAACAGATATTTTCGTTTATCTGCAAAACATTCGGCGAACTGATAAGATAAACAAATTGTTGTGCGATTTTTTTGCTTCGCAAACAATTTCATACTTTGTGCATTCATTTTGTCTGACTAGTCCTGTCTCTCTAACATATCTGCTCATGTTTTGTCTGTCTGGTCTTGTCTGTCGAGTCTGTCTAATCTCGTCCGTCTAGTCTTGCCTCTCTAATTTTGTCTGTATAGTCTTGTCTGTATAGTCTTGTTTGTCTAGTCTTGCCTTTGTCTAGTATTTCAAAAAACAAAGAAATTCACGAATAAATGATGATATTTTGACATTGTCATTGTCAAATTTGGCATTTTGAGAAACATTTTGTTTACAATGTCTTTTTGGGCATTTTGTTAAGAAACAACAGAGTCGTTTCTAAAGCCCGCCACACACGTTACGGTCTACCGTACAGGTTACATGCGCAGGTTTGCCTGCGCAGGTCAACCGTACGCAAGAAACTGCACAGGTCTATTCCCACACACGCTCCGGTCTGCCTGCGCAGGCAAACCTGCCCAGGTAGACCTGTCATGTGGACCGTTGTGTGTATGGCGGGCATTACAGAGAGCAAGAGAATTTATTTTTTGTATACTTTATACAAAGGGCTATCGACAACAAGGTCCATCTGCCCGTTATTTCTATCATTTTCTTAATTCCTACTTTTTGCCATTTTGATCGATTTTGACAATTTATTTAAAACGTTGTTTTCTAATACCAATATTGTCATTTTTGACGTTTTGTGAAACTCATTAAACTTTTTGACATTTTTTTCAAAGAAATATTTGACATTGTGTCAGTATTTTTTTACATTTTGTGACAATTATTTTTGACGTTTTGTGAAACTCATTACACTTTTTGACATTTTATCAAATAAATATTTGACATTGCGTCAGTATTTTTTACATCTTGTGATACTCATTTTTGAAGTTTTGTCACTGCAATTCTTAACATTTTGTGACAATAATTTTTGGTACTTTGTGAAAATCATTCTTCAAATTATGTGACATTCATTTTTGACAGTCAGCAGTTTTTGGTAGTTAGGTTAGGTTGCTTAGGTTTGCTCACTATCAAAAACTGCTTACTATCAAAAATTGCCGACTGTCAAAAATGAATGTCACATAATTTGAAGAATGATTTTCACAAAGTATCAAAAAATATTGTCACAAAATGTTAAAAATTGCTGTGACAAAACGTCAAAAATGAGTGTCACAAGATGTAAAAAATACTGACTAAAAAATGTCAAATATTTCTTCTTATTTTTGTGACGGTCATTTTATAGTCCGTATTTGGGTGTAATCTTGGATATAACACTAACTTACAAACAGCACTGTCACAAAACCATACAATAATTAGTTGCTAGAAATAGCCTTGTACAAAAACTAGGCGGAAGCAAAACCTCAAGTCTTGAGAACATCCGCGCAAGCCCTTTGTTTTTCAACTGCAGAATATGCCTGCCCAGTCTGGTGCAGATCAAGCCATGCAAAACAGGTCGATATTGCCTTAAACCAAACTTGCAGGATTATTACTGGCTGCATGAAACCAATTTTACAAAGCAGCGGGCTTCGCAGAACCAAGTGAAAGAAGAATTGGTGTAGAGCAAGTAGAAAAATTTAAGCAAACCTTCGACGATCGCCATGTCCTTTATGGCCAAGAACAGCAACGGAAAAGGCTCAAATCAAGGAAAAATTTTCTTCAATGTGCCAACGTAGAACCGCCCGATCAACGAAAGCCCCTGTGCAGGGACAAATTTGGACTGGAAGACTTGGAGAGCGCTATACAGAATACGAACCGATGTGGCAACAACAAACAAACTAAAGTGGAAAATTGAGGAAGACCAGCAATGCCTCTGTGAATGTGGGGACATACAAAACGTGGGCCACCTGCTGGGATGCACATTATGCCCTGCAACGTGCCCCATCGATGAGATGTGGATTGCAAATGAAAATGCCATAGACGTAGTCCGGTACTGGGCAGAAAAACTTTGAATGGAATGATATCGGACTCGAAAAAGAAAAAAGGTAAGTGATATATTGCTGTCAAGACTGTGAAAAGTGACGGCCACAGCAATTTTTGACAGTTCTTTTTGACATTATGTCACAGTCATTTATGATATTTTGTCACAGCAAATATTGACAGTTTATATTTAATGGCACTAATTTTACTGCTTTTGTCACAGCTATTTTTGACATTTTGTCCTTGACGGTCCTTCTTGACATTTTATAAGTTATTTTGGTACTTACGTATTAATGCCACCACCGCTGTATATTGGATCGAGAGTTCGCGCTGCCGCGCGTATGTTGTCTTGGTTTATCTGTCCCCTTCGCGGCGGGCAACCTAATCTAACCGGGGTTCAAAAATAAAGTATTTTGAGTTCTAAAAATTTTTAATTTTAAATAAAATGTTTTATTTTATGATTTATCATAAATATTTTATGTTTTTTTAGGTAGATTGGCGGCATTTAAAAATGTAGCGGTGGTGGCGTTAATACGTAGAGTACCGTTATTTTTGACATTTTGTCACAATTATTGAAATTTCGTCAAAAATATTGACAATATGCCATCACAAAATGCCAAAAGCTATTTTGTGACCATTCATTTTTGACATTATTTGATAATCATTTGCAACATTTTGTTATAGAATTTTTTGACATTTTGTAGTTATCTCTTTTTTTTCTCTTTAAACGTCACATTCTAAATACATCAATATTATCAAAAATTAACAGTTTGACAACGTTTTACATGTGACAGTTCTTTTCGAAATTTCGTGACCGTCATTTTTTACATTAATGATCGTCATTTTTGACAACATGTGACCACCATTTCCGATATTTTTTCACAGAAAATTTTGACATTTTGTGTCATTTCCGAAATTTTTTAGGCAATTTTGACATTTCGTTTTTATGGCATTACGTCTGTCTGTCTAGTCTTGACTGTCTAGTGTCTGGTCTTGTCTGTCTACTCTTGTCTGTCTAGATTTGTCTGTCTAGGCTTGTCTGTCTAGTCTATCTAGCCTTGTCTGTCTAGTCTATCTAGCCTTGTCTGTCTAGTCTGCCTGTCTAATCATGTCTGTGTAGTCTTGTCTGTGTAGTCTTGTCTGTCTAGGCGTGTCTGTCTACTCTGTCTGTCTAGTCTTGTCTGTCTAGTCTATCTAGTCTTGTCTGTCTGTCTAGTCTTGTCTATCTAGTCTATCTAGTCATGGCTGTCTGTCTAGTCTATCTGTCTAGTCTTGTCTGTCTAATCGTGTCTGTGTAGTCCTGTCTGTCTAGTCTTGTCTGTCTAGGATTGTCTGTCTAGTCTTGTCTGTCTAGTCTTGTCTGTCTAGTCTGTCTAGTCTTGTCTGTCTAGTCTTGTCTGTCTAGTCTTGTCTGTCTAGTCTTGTCGGTCTAGTCTTGTCTGTCTAGTCTTGTCTGTCTAGTCTTGTCTGTCTAGTCTTGTCTGTCTAGTCTTGTCTGTCTAGTCTTGTCTGTCTAGTCTTGTCTGTCTAGTCTTGTCTGTCTAGTCTTGTCTGTCTAGTCTTGTCTGTCTAGTCTTGTCTGTCTAGTCTTGTCTGTCTAGTCTTGTCTGTCTAGTCTTGTCTGTCTAGTCTTGTCTGTCTAGTCTTGTCTGTCTAGTCTTGTCTGTCTAGTCTTGTCTGTCTAGTCTTGTCTGTCTAGTCTTGTCTGTCTAGTCTTGTCTGTCTAGTCTTGTCTGTCTAGTCTTGTCTGTCTAGTCTTGTCTGTCTAGTCTTGTCTGTCTAGTCTTGTCTGTCTAGTCTTGTCTGTCTAGTCTTGTCTGTCTAGTCTTGTCTGTCTAGTCTTGTCTGTCTAGTCTTGTCTGTCTAGTCTTGTCTGTCTAGTCTTGTCTGTCTAGTCTTGTCTGTCTAGTCTTGTCTGTCTAGTCTTGTCTGTCTAGTCTTGTCTGTCTAGTCTTGTCTGTCTAGTCTTGTCTGTCTAGTCTTGTCTGTCTAGTCTTGTCTGTCTAGTCTTGTCTGTCTAGTCTTGTCTGTCTAGTCTTGTCTGTCTAGTCTTGTCTGTCTAGTCTTGTCTGTCTAGTCTTGTCTGTCTAGTCTTGTCTGTCTAGTCTTGTCTGTCTAGTCTTGTCTGTCTAGTCTTGTCTGTCTAGTCTTGTCTGTCTAGTCTTGTCTGTCTAGTCTTGTCTGTCTAGTCTTGTCTGTCTAGTCTTGTCTGTCTAGTCTTGTCTGTCTAGTCTTGTCTGTCTAGTCTTGTCTGTCTAGTCTTGTCTGTCTAGTCTTGTCTGTCTAGTCTTGTCTGTCTAGTCTTGTCTGTCTAGTCTTGTCTGTCTAGTCTTGTCTGTCTAGTCTTGTCTGTCTAGTCTTGTCTGTCTAGTCTTGTCTGTCTAGTCTTGTCTGTCTAGTCTTGTCTGTCTAGTCTTGTCTGTCTAGTCTTGTCTGTCTAGTCTTGTCTGTCTAGTCTTGTCTGTCTAGTCTTGTCTGTCTAGTCTTGTCTGTCTAGTCTTGTCTGTCTAGTCTTGTCTGTCTAGTCTTGTCTGTCTAGTCTTGTCTGTCTAGTCTTGTCTGTCTAGTCTTGTCTGTCTAGTCTTGTCTGTCTAGTCTTGTCTGTCTAGTCTTGTCTGTCTAGTCTTGTCTGTCTAGTCTTGTCTGTCTAGTCTTGTCTGTCTAGTCTTGTCTGTCTAGTCTTGTCTGTCTAGTCTTGTCTGTCTAGTCTTGTCTGTCTAGTCTTGTCTGTCTAGTCTTGTCTGTCTAGTCTTGTCTGTCTAGTCTTGTCTGTCTAGTCTTGTCTGTCTAGTCTTGTCTGTCTAGTCTTGTCTGTCTAGTCTTGTCTGTCTAGTCTTGTCTGTCTAGTCTTGTCTGTCTAGTCTTGTCTGTCTAGTCTTGTCTGTCTAGTCTGTCTAGTCTGTCTAGTCTTGTCTGTCTAGTCTTGCCTGTCTAGTCTTGTCTGTCTAGTCTTGTCTGTCTAGTCTTGTCTGTCTAGTCTTGTCTGTCTAGTCTTGTCTAGTCTTGTCTGTCTAGTCTTGTCTGTCTAGTCTTGTCTGTCTAGTCTTGTCTGTCTCGTCTTGTCTGTCTGGTCTTGTCTGTCTAGTCTTGTCTGTCTAGTCCTGTCTGTCTAGTCTTGTCTGTCTAGTCTTGTCTTTCTAGTCTTGTCTGTCTAGTCTTGTCTGTCTAGTCTTGTCTGTCTAGTCTTGTCTGTCTACTCTTGTCTGTCTAGTCTTGTCTGTCTAGTCTTGTCTGTCTAGTCTTGTCTGTCTAGTCTTGTCTGTCAAGTCTTGTCTGTCTAGTCTTGTCTGTCTAGTCTTGTCTGTCAAGTCTTGTCTGTCAAGTCTTGTCTGTCCAGTCTTGTCTGTCCAGTCTTGTCTGTCTAGTCTTGTCTGTCTAGTCTTGTCTGTCTAGTCTTGTCTGTCTAGTCTTGTCTGTCTAGTCTTGTCTGTCTAGTCTTGTCTGTCTAGTCTTGTCTGTCTAGTCTTGTCTGTCTAGTCTTGTCTGTCTAGTCTTGTCTGTCTAGTCTTGTCTGTCTAGTCTTGTCTGTCTAGTCTTGTCTGTCTAGTCTTGTCTGTCTAGTCTTGTCTGTCTAGTCTTGTCTGTCTAGTCTTGTCTGTCTAGTCTTGTCTGTCTAGTCTTGTCTGTCTAGTCTTGTCTGTCTAGTCTTGTCTGTCTAGTCTTGTCTGTCTAGTCTTGTCTGTCTAGTCTTGTCTGTCTAGTCTTGTCTGTCTAGTCTTGTCTGTCTAGTCTTGTCTGTCTAGTCTTGTCTGTCTAGTCTTGTCTGTCTAGTCTTGTCTGTCTAGTCTTGTCTGTCTAGTCTTGTCTGTCTAGTCTTGTCTGTCTAGTCTTGTCTGTCTAGTCTTGTCTGTCTAGTCTTGTCTGTCTAGTCTTGTCTGTCTAGTCTTGTCTGTCTAGTCTTGTCTGTCTAGTCTTGTCTGTCTAGTCTTGTCTGTCTAGTCTTGTCTGTCTAGTCTTGTCTGTCTGTCCTCCTCGGTGGTGTAGTTGACAACATACCCGCCTTTCAATGCGGGAGACCCGGGTTCGAATCCTGGTCGGGGAGGCGACAACTAGGGCGGTTTGTTGACAACATACCCGCCTTTCAATGCGGGAGACCCGGGTTCGAATCCTGGTCGGGGAGGCGACAACTAGGGCGGTTTTCATTAACCGTCCGGGCTGCCCACCCTGAATGAATGCAATATATACGATACCGGGGTGGCGCATACTAAAAGCCAAGGTGGAATAGGGGATTTGGTGAGTCTTGTCTGTCTAGTCTGTCTAGTCTTGTCTGTCTAGTCTTGTCTGTCTAGTCTTGTCTGTCAAGTCTTGTCTGTCCAGTCTTGTCTGTCTAGTCTTGTCTGTCTAGTCTTGTCTGTCTAGTCTTGTCTGTCTAGTCTTGTCTGTCTAGTCTTGTCTGTCTAGTCTTGTCTGTCTAGTCTTGTCTGTCTAGTCTTGTCTGTCTAGTCTTGTCTGTCTAGTCTTGTCTGTCTAGTCTTGTCTGTCTAGTCTTGTCTGTCTAGTCTTGTCTGTCTAGTCTTGTCTGTCTAGTCTTGTCTGTCTAGTCTTGTCTGTCTAGTCTTGTCTGTCTAGTCTTGTCTGTCTAGTCTTGTCTGTCTAGTCTTGTCTGTCTAGTCTTGTCTGTCTAGTCTTGTCTGTCTAGTCTTGTCTGTCTAGTTTTGTCTGTCTAGTCTTGTCTGTCTAGTCTTGTCTGTCTGTCCTCCTCGGTGGTGTAGTTGACAACATACCCGCCTTTCAATGCGGGAGACCCGGGTTCGAATCCTGGTCGGGGAGGCGACAACTAGGGCGGTTTTCATTAACCGTCCGGGCTGCCCACCCTGAATGAATGCAATATATGCGATACCGGGGTGGCGCATACTAAAAGCCCAGGTGGAATAGGGGATTTGGTGAGTCTTGTCTGTCTAGTCTGTCTAGTCTTGTCTGTCTAGTCTTGTCTGTCTAGTCTTATCTGTCTAGTCTTGTCTGTCTAGTCTTGTCTGTCTAGTCTTGTCTGTCTAGTCTTGTCTGTCTAGTCTTGTCTGTCTAGTCTTGTCTGTCTAGTCTTGTCTGTCTAGTCTTGTATGTCTAGTCTTGTCTGTCTAATCTTGTCTGTCTAGTCTTGTCTGTCTAGTCTTGTCTGTCTAGTCTTGTCTGTCTAGTCTTGTCTGTCTAGTCTTGTCTGTCTAGTCTTGTCTGTCTAGTCTTGTCTGTCTAGTCTTGTCTGTCTAGTCTTGTCTGTCTAGTCTTGTCTGTCTAGTCTTGTCTGTCTAGTCTTGTCTGTCTAGTCTTGTCTGTCTAGTCTTGTCTGTCTAGTCTTGTCTGTCTAGTCTTGTCTGTCTAGTCTTGTCTGTCTAGTCTTGTCTGTCTAGTCTTGTCTGTCTAGTCTTGTCTGTCCAGTCTTGTCTGACTAGTCTTGTCTGTGTAGTCTTATCTGTCTAGTCTCGTCTGTTTAGTATGTCTGTTTAGTATGTCTGTCTAGTCTTGTATGTCTAGTCTATCTACTCTTCTCTTGTTTGTCTAGTGTCTCTGTCTAGTCTAACTAATCTTGTATGCCTAGGCTTGTCTGTCTAGTCTTTGTCTATCTAGTCTTGTATACCTAGGCTTGTCTGTCTAACCTTTGTCTGTCTAGACATGTCTCTGTAGTCTAGTCTGTCTTGTCTTATCTGTCTAGTCTATGTAGTCTTGGCAATTTAGTCTTATTATCTGTCTAGTCTTCTCAGCTTATATTTGGAGTCTAATCTAATAACTCTGTAGTCTAATCAAGTGAATTTAGTCTAAATCGATAGTTATAGGAGAAGTGGTTATAGTATAGGACAGTTGTTTATATTTTGACACTCATTTTTAACCATTTGTCACAGCTATTTTTGACATTTTGTGACGGTCCTACTTGACATTTTATAGGTTATTTTTTTATTTGTGACCGTTATTTTTGAAATTTTGCCTCAATTCTTAAAATTTTGTGAACAACGTTGACATTTTGTGACAGTGCTTTTGGCATTTTGTGACCATTAATTTCTGATAATCATTTGTAACATTTTGTTACAGCGATTTTTGACATTTTTTGACAATCATTTGTAACATTTTGTTATAGCAATTTTTGACATTATTTGACAATCATTTGTAACATTTTGTTATAGCAATTTTTGACAATTTGTGACAGATATTCTTAAAATTTGCTCAGAAATTTTTGACATTACGTTTCTAACATTTTAGACATCATGTCATTTACATACACATTTTACAAAAAGTTACATTCTAAACACATCAATATTATCACAAACTAACCGTTTGACAATTCCAATAAACAACTCAAGATTTAGACAAGTTTGACAACGTTTTACATGTGACAGTCCTTTTCGAAATTTCGTGACCTTGATTTCGTGAAGGTAATGGGTTAACCCACTACCTACCATGATACCCATTTGGGGATCAGTGATTCTAATGTTTAGCAGTTGTTAGTAGTTGATAATTTTATATTGTTGGCAACATATAACCTCTTATGACAGTTAAGACATGTAAGTTGATTGTAAAAATATCAAAAAGTGCTTGTTATTTGTTATTTAGAAACGAATAAACTGAAAATATCGAGGTAAGTCTTGCATAAAATAAATATTGTTTTTCAAATGCATTAATTTATTATTTTATACATTCCATCTTTGTCACATATTTAATTTATAGTTTATAGTAACTAACTGTAGCATACAGTTTGCTTTCAAATCATCTAAGATGCAATTATGGTCGTTTTAATGATGGTACCCATTTGGGGATCGTGGCTCGTACAATGTTAAAAATTCATTATAATTATTAATTTTCTCTAATTGCCAGATATGAGTACCAGACAATTTTTATAACTTTCTCAATTGGAAGATATAATAAATGATCCAAATTTCTTCGATGAGGATGAGCCAGAAGCGGAGATAGATATTGTCGAACTTCCACCCGATAACGTTCATGTGGTATCGGATGTTGAAGACTTTGACGAAGATGTATTTGAAGATACACATCAGAGAGACGTGCCTGGCAGAGTTTAAGTTCATTCTTCTGCAATTCCTACAGCATCTACTTCTAGCCCAATAGCATCTACGTCTAGGAAATCGAATGAAAAGATTCCATTACCAAAGCGTCAGAAAAAAAATAAAATCTACTACAGATTGGCAAAAAACAAAAGCTGATTTTGCAAAGGAGATGGGTCACGACAATGAGATCTTAGAGATGAGACAAAATTTAAAAATAAAACTTGAAGGAAAATCGCCAGTCGAAGTCTTTGAGTTGTTGAACGAAGACATTATGACCTATATTGTGAAGGAATCCGTCAAATATGCAGCCCAAAACAATCGGCATGGTTTAACATTTTCAGTAAACTGCCTAAAAAAATTCTTTGGATTTTTATTGCTTACAGGATATCATTCCTTACCGCAGGAGCAGATGTATTGGTGTGAGGATGAAGATGTATGTATTGAAAGTATGCGGAAATGTTTAACAAGAAATCTATATCTTGAAATAAAGAGGAATTTACATTTCAATGACAATTTGGAAATAGGAACTCAACAATCTACAAAGACTTACAAAATTAGTCCACTACTTACTAAAATGAATGAACAATTCAAAACATTTGGAGTGTTTTCAAAGAATTTAAGTATCGACGAGCAAATGATTCGATATTATGGCCACCACTATTTGAAGCAGTTTATAAGAGGAAAACCGATCAGATTTGGGTTCAAGCAGTGGGCAATGTGCTGCTCTGAAACGGGATATTGCTTTCATTTTGAGTTGCATGAAGGAAAGCAAGAAGGTGGACATCAATTAGATGGATTGGGTGCTTCCGTTATTATGAAAAATGTTTCGACTATCAGAAAAATCCCTCGAATCATGTCTTTTGTTTTGACAACTTTTTTACGAGTTTTGAGGTAATGAAAGTCCTGAAAGAAAACAATATTGCAGCTACGGAAACAGTGCGCTTTAACAGGATGAACAACTGTTCTATAAAGGCCGATAGTGACATGAGAAAAAAAAACGGCCAAGTGCGAGTAAGGTATCTTTAGGAGGACCTAACTGTATGCAACCCATATGCTTCTGGTGCCTAACAATACCACGCAACACATTAGTGTATTGTTTCAATAGTAAATTCGCATTTTTCTTGTAATTAAACTACATATTTACGGTTTTCAGATTTTTTCCCTTTACATGTGCTGCAAGACACCGCTTCCTGCCAAATTTCATGATTCTAGGTCAACGGGAAGTACCCTATAGTTTTTGATTCCCTTGTGAAATCGCAAAATATGCGACATAAACGGTCATATCTTTTGATCGGGGTTGACTTACAAGTTTGATTTTTTCACAGATGAAAGAGACCGTAGAGCCGAGTATTTTTTACAAATTTCAACCTGTTACCCCTACGCTTTCCTGAGAAAAATGGTCTTGACAGACAGACACAGACGGACAACAAAGTGATTCTATAAGGGTTCCGTTTTCGGTACGGAACCCTAAAAAGAACACCGTGGTGCATTTGACTACTGCTTTGATGTCAAAAAGAACATACTTGGGGTAGTATGGAAAGATAACATGGTTTGTGTCAAAATGTTATCGAATCACCAAGCCTTTCTACCACTGCAAACAGTACGCAGATGGTCAAAGGCACAGAAGAAGCAAGTGAAAATACCGCAGCCGCAGTGCTTAGATCGTTACAACAAATATATGGGAGGAGTAGATAAGATGGACCACATGAAAGAAGAGCTCGGGGTAGACCACGTAAGAGATGGCGAGATGACTGCATCGACGACCTAGAGATATTAGGTGTGAGAAACTGGCTGCAATTGGTTAACAGCAGGGAGAGATGGAAGGATGTTGTAACTCAAGCCAAGGCCCACCCAGGGCTGTAGAGCTATAGAAGAAGAAGATAAGATGGACTGGCTTATCAATAAATATAGAATTAAAATTAGAGCAAAGAAATGGTACTTCTCTATTTTTACCAATCTATTAGACATGGCAGTGGTGAATGCGTCTGGCTAACAAGAGTATATCCTTCCTAGAATTTAGAAGAACGATTGCGATGGCCTACTTGCGCACATATCGATCATTTCTAATCCAAAACATGCTGGTAGACTCTGTTTGCAAAAGTTATCTCAGAATCAGGTTCCTGAAGAAGTTAGAAGAGATCCTGTATGGCATGATTTAGAAAGAACTAAGGAAGGAAAACAAAGAAAATGTGGCATATGCAAAAAGAATACACGAAAGCAGTGTACAAAATGTAATGTTGGACTTCATATGCAGTGTATGATAAATTGGCATAATTTGTATTGTTATAACATAATTATACATACTAACAAAACGTCTACTATTTAACAATACACCTGACACGATCCCCTAGTGGAACTTTTTCAAAATTTGGATTTTTTTCAGCAATCGTTCTTTTTTGTTAATTTAACTTACTACAATACTTTTCCAGTAAAAAACAATAATTAATTTACAAAAAATAGAAATAAAAAAATTTGGCAGGTAATGGGCTAATGATCGTCATTTTTTGACAACATGTGACCACCATTTCCGATAATTATTCACAGAAAATTTTGACATTTTGTGTCATTTCCAAGATTTTTTGACAATTTTTGACATTTAGTTTTTATGGCATTACGTCTGTCTGTCTATATTTGTCGCTCTAGTCCTGTCTGTCTAGTCTTGTCTGTCTGGTCTTGTCTGTCTACTCTTGTCTCTCTAGGTTTGTCTGTCTAGGCTTGTATGTCTGGTCTATCTAGTCGTGTCTGTCTAGGCTTGTCTGACTAGTCTATCTAGTCTTGTCTGTCTAGTCTTGTCTGTCTAGTCTTGTCTGTCTGGTCTTGTCTGTCTACTCTTGTCTCTCTAGGTTTGTCTGTCTAGGCTTGTATGTCTGGTCTATCTAGTCGTGTCTGTCTAGTCTATCTAGTCTTGTCTGTCTAGTCTGCCTGTCTAGTCTTGTCTGTCTGGTCTTGTCTGTCTAGTCTGGTCTGTCTAGGTTTGTCTGTCTAAGCTTGTCTGTCTGGTCTATCCACTCCTGTCTGTCTAGGCTTGTCCGTCTAGTCTATCTAGTCTTGTTACACAGACATGTTTGTGTCTTGTCTTGTTTGTGTAGTCTTGTCTGTCTGTCTGTCTACTCTTGTCTGTCTAGTCTATATAGTCTTGTCTGTCTGTCTAGTCTTGTTTGCCTAGTCTTGTCTGTCTAGTCTATCTAGTCATGACTGTCTGTCTACTCTTGTCTGTCTAGTCGTGTCTGTGTAGTCCTGACTGTCTAGTCTTGTCTGTCTAGGATTGTCTGTCTAGGCTTGTCTGTGTAGTTTTGTCTGTGTAGTCTTGTGTGTCTAGTCTTGTGTGTCTAGTCTTGTCTGTCTAGTCTTGTCTGTCTAGTCTTATCTGTCTAGTCTGGTCTGCTTAGTATGTCTGTCTAGTCTATCTAGTCTTCTCTTGTTTGTCTAGTCTAGTCTAACGAATCTGTCTCTAACTCTGTCTAATCTAACTAATCTGGTATGTCTAGGCTTGTCTGTCTAGTCTTTGTCTATCTAATCTCATATGTGTAGGCTTGTCTGTCTAATCTTTGTCTGTCTAGACATGTCTCTGTAGTCTTGTCTGTCTTATCTGTCTAGTCTATGTAGTCTTGCCAATTTAGTCTTATTATATGTCTAGTCTTCTGAGCTTATATTTGGAGAGTCTAGTATAACTTCGTCTTTGTAGTCTAATCAAGTGAATTTAGTCTAAATCGATAGTTATAGGAAAAGTCGAAAAACAAGAAAAAGTAGTAAATTAAATGCGCAATAAATGCAACAATGTTATGCAAAACACAAAAATTGCAAATCCGCAGAAACGAAAACCCTTGCAGGCAAAAATGTAAATTTGCGAAAAGTCGTTGCAGAAAATACGAAAATGAACAAAAGAAGAAAGAAAAAATGATTCTTACGCTTTCGCTCTGAGATGATCGTTTCTGTCGAGGCACGCAAAACAACGTCACGGTAAGGCCTTTCCGTCCTCCGTTCCGATCAAAAAATCCACCAAAAACCACACAAAAATACCCGAAACCGTAACGTGAAATCCACACGGAAACGTTTCCCGAACCACGAAATCTCTCACTGCACCTCAAACATCACCGCTATACACAACAAACTGTTTCTAGTTAACCAAACAAAACAATTTCTTTCTTTTTCACTTGCGTTTACGCTCTTCAACCGAACGCTTCACACGACAAATTACGACTGCGTCACTTAATACACCAACAATGCTAGCTGCCGACTCAATATCCCCACTTACAACCCGCCACGCGATTTTAGTCTTTAATTCCTCTGCGCATTGAGAAACGCTGCGAGCAGAGCCAACGCGATTTTCGCCCATAATGCCAACGTACGTTAGGGAGACAAGTGAATAACGGGTGTTTACATGGCCCACTTGGACTAGTACCAACCGCAGAAAATTAAAGCTTTGTTTTTGTTGCGTTGGTAGAAGGTAGATTTAGTTTGTATCTACAATTTTGGTAGAAGGTAAGAAAGTTTGTTTTTAAATTCGAAATGCTTCTGCAAATCGTAATTTTATGTCTATAAGTTGTGAGTCTTCGTCAATATAATTGCGATTATAGAATAAATTGCAATTGCACATTTAGTTAAGTTCGAACGAAGATATCTCAGCAAGTATTTGGACTAGTCCAAATTAGTATACAACAGTTTATTTGGGAATTTAATTGTGTATACTTAGACTAAATCCCGACTAGCTAGACCAGGGATCGGCAAAGTATGGCTCGCGAGCCACATGTGGCTCTTTTGGTGTGAGCTTATGGCTCTTCTGAAAAAATTGAAAAAAATCACAAAAAAAGAAACATAATTTTCCTTTTCGGAGGTTTTACGACCGCCGCCGTCAAGTTCATAAATTACAGTCACAACGCGGCTCATGCATATTATCTCAGATATCGGTTATTTCTTTTAGCTATTGTGTCATGCAGTCAAGTCAGTGCATAGATAAAAATTGTGCCTTTTTGGATATAATTCATAAGCTCTAAATTCGTCTCAAAATGGCTTCGAGGAAACAGAAAGTATTAGCCGATCGACAGAGGAAATTCCTAACTGAATGCACTGAATCATTTGCGTTTGTACCTAATGCAGCTGGTCTTCCGACTTGTCTTATTTTCCATGAAAAACTAGCAAACAACAAAAAGTCTAATGTCGAGAGACATTTCGAAAATAAACATGTCGAATTTGCAAATAATTATCCCCTCGGTGATGTAAGAAAGAAAGCAATTGAAGAACTTCAGGAAAATTTTAGAAAGACAAGTTCCTCTTTTAACTGTTGGATGCAGTCTGCAAACAATACTAACTTTGCAAGCTTTGTCGTGAGTCAAGAAATAGTAAAAAAACGGATAACCAATCACTGAGTACAGTGGTCACTGAGTACAGTACCAATGGTGAGTACATAAAAATGTGTTTTATAAATGTGGCTGACACACTTTTTGTAATCCTAACAATAAAGCAGATATTATGAATAAAATCAAAAGCTTACCAATGTCTACCAAATGGAATGGTATTTTGCAAGTACCTACCCCAAGGTAGTTTCTTATATCCACCCTTACCCTCACGTGGAAGTCACCTTGTCGCGGTGTGAGGGCTTAGTTTCGCAACATACCGTTGGACGTCACGACGGGAACAACTCCGGTCGGGGCGTTCGGCGAACTTCCAAACCCTTAATCCCAAAGTGTCATGCGACCCGTGCCAAAGGAACTGGTTGATGGCCAAGGGCAACCGGCCATCGCTTACGGAGCCCCTCTGATACCTGGCGACCTCAGAGGGTATCCAGCCTTACCACTATCAAGCGGGGCTCTGATGTGGTGGACCTTTAGTTCCCTTGCGACTCGTGGGATTTATATGAATTCCAAAAGTAAAAATAATCCATGTGTACGGGACCTAACCGACACAGAGAACAAGGAAGTCAGCCCGGATTCCCGGGAAGACGACCTTGACCTCACACTCGCAGACATGAGCAGTCCAGCCATGTCTACAGAGGCAGATGTTCTTGTAGGGACAGAGGAGGACTTGCCGCCTCCTGTCCCAAAACAAGAATGACCAGCAGGCGCACCAAAATAGCCCAAGTGAACATCCATCATGCCAAAGCAGCTTCAGCTGTGATGGCTAGGATGTTCACCAAGCAGCACCTAGGGCTAGCGCTGCTTCAAGAACCCTGGACCTACGGAGGTAAGATCAGAGGCCTTAGCAACAGGGAATGTAAGTTGGTATGGGACAGCCGTGAGGTCTCCCCTAGAACCTGCATTATGGTAAGAAATGGCATAAATTACTTATGTCTTTCAGAATTTTTAACGCGGGATTTACCGATTCAGGCCCTCATCAAGATAGAGGGTCTCCACCGCGAAGTAGTGTTGGCATCAGCATACTTCCCTGGCGATGGTAACAGCATACCACCCATTGAAGTACAAAAGCTGGTGGAACACTGTATTAGGAGAAGGCTGCCACTCATCCTGGGATGTGACGCGAACGCACACAATGAGATGTGGGGCAGCACGGACAATAATAAGAGGGGTGAGTACCTTTTAGAATACCTCATTAAAGAGAACTTAATTGTGTACAACGTTGGGAACACACCAACATTTGTCACTAAAGTCAGAAATGAGGTACTGGATATTACGGTAGGTAGCGCTAACGTAAGTAAACTAATTAAAAAGTGGAGGGTTTCAAGTGAGCCCTCAATGTCAGATCATAGGATCATAGAGTTTGAGCTGGAAGGAGCGAGTGAGGAAAACACCCCCATTCGAAACCCCAGACCAACTGTGTGGCCTATGTTTAGTTCCCAACTAAAAGAAAACCTAGAGCAGGTGACAGTGCGGGGTAGTATCAAACACTACACCGTGCTGGAGCAGGCTGTAGGAGAAATAAATGTAGCAATCACCACGGAATTTGAATCCAGCTGCCCGGTAAAAACCGTGAAGGAGCATAAGGACGAAAAATGGTGGAACAAAAATTTGTCTACATTAAGAGCAAAAGTACGTAGGCTTTTCAACAAAGCCAAGCAATATAGAAATTGGCTAAAATACTCTGAGGTGCTTACCACCTACAACAAAGAGATCAGAAGGGCAAAAAGGAAAAACTTTAGGACCTTCTGTGAAAACATAGAATCCACGCCGGTGGCAGCTAGACTGCACAAAGCACTAGCGAAGGATAGAGTGGAAATGACAACCACTCTGAAGAAACCGGATGGGACCTTCACGGAGGATGAAGAGCAAAGAGCTCTCCTCCTACTATAAACCCATTTTCCGGGATGTAGAGGATACAGGGAGACCGAGGGCTTGATGCAACCACGGAAACCAAGTCGGGCCGACTGGAAGAGGGCAGCGTCTATCTGTACGGAAAACCGAATCAGATGGGCTATCGGCACTTTCCAGCCTTTTAAGGCCCCAGGTGTGGACGGACTAGTTCCTGCCTTCCTACAAAAGGGAGAGAGAGAACTAATGCCGTATCTTCTAAATATCTTTAGAAGTAGCTTAGCGCTCAGATATATACCGGAGCTATGGAGAAGGGCTAAGGTGGTATTTATACCGAAGGTGGGGAAGAAAGACACCACTCAACCGAAGTCATTTAGACCCATTAGTCTAACATCTTTTATGTTAAAGACAATGGAGAAGGTGATTGATAATTACCTTAGGACTATAGTGCTGGTAGGTACACCACTACACAGGAGTCAGCATGCTTACAGAGCAGGGAAATCTACAGAAACCGCCCTGTATCAGCTGACAAACGAAATAGAAGCAGCACTAGAGATAAAGGAAGTAGCGATATGTGCCTTCTTGGATATAGAGGGAGCTTTTGACAACACCTCACACGAGGCTGTCAGGGCGGCCCTCGAAAGAAGGAATATCGACAGCACTATCTCAAAGTGGATGGGAGAAATGCTGAGAACTAGAACGGCGGAGACACAAGTGGGAAAAGACACCATTAAGATCTCCACAACTCGAGGGTGCCCACAGGGAGGTGTACTATCACCGCTAATGTGGAGCCTGGTAGTTGATGAACTACTGGTTAGGCTAAACGACCTAGACATCAAATGTCAAGGTTACGCCGATGACATAGTCATAATGGCCAGAGGAAAATTTGAGGGAACGCTCTGTGAAATTGTTCAGAGTGGCCTCAAAGTAACTAGTAAATGGTGTCAAACAGTGGGATTGAGACTCAACCCGAGCAAAACCACGGTGATACCATTTACTGGAAGAAGAAAACTAAACTGCCTACATCCCATACTCATAGATGGGAAGGCAGTAGAATACCAACAGGAGATAAGGTATCTGGGTATCACACTAGATAGCAAACTCCTATGGAATAGACACGCTGAGGCAGTGGTAGGTAAAGCCAAACGCGCCCTAATGGTGTGCAGAAATCTGGCAGGAAAAACGTGGGGTTGTAACCCCACTATCTTGCGATGGATGTACACCATGATAGTGAGACCTGCAATCACTTATGGGGCGGTTGCGTGGGGAAGTAGAATCAAGCTGGCCTCTATGAGGAAACAGCTTGAGAAGATTCAAAGACTGGCGTGTGTCTGCATCACGGGGGCGATGGGGTCGTGTCCGACAGCAGCATTGGAGCTGCTGCTGGATCTGACTCCGCTGCACCTTGTGGTGGAGAGCGCCGCCAGATCGGCGATCGTAAGGTTCAGCAAGGAAGGAATGGGCAGAGGTAAAATAATCGGGAGCAAAGACCGAAACAGCCTCGCTGCCAAGATCCCCTGGCTGGAAGTACCAAAAGACGAAATGGTATGCAAATACCACTTCGAGAAAAACTACACAGCAATGTGTAGTAGTAAAGCCGATTGGAGCGACGAATCCTCAGCATACCACATAGAGCAAAATGCCATCAAGTGGTATACAGATGGTTCGAAGACAAAGGAAGGCACTGGTGCAGGAGTGTTTGGACCTCGTACCAGATACTCTGAATCCATGGGAACATCCTCAGGTATCTTCCAAGCAGAGGTACACGCAATCGAAAGATGTGCACAGTTTAACCTCGACAGGAATTACCGCAAAAAACAAATTGCTATCCTGTCAGATAGCAAAGCAGCCATCAAGGCCATTAGCTCATACACCATCAGATCCAAACTGGTATGGGACTGTGTGGGGAAGCTGAACAAGCTTAGCAGGGATAATAAAGTAACGCTATACTGGGTACCAGGACACACTGGTATAGACGCAAACGAAGAAGCCGATCACCTAGCAAACAAGGGATCCAGTATCCCCTTTATAGGTCCGGAACCCTTTTGCGGTATGAGCGTGAACACCATCCGCAAAAGTTTAGATGAAGAAATAAGAGGAAAATGGATGAAAACCTGGGAAGAACTTCCAGGGCTAAGGTAATCCAAAGTGATGCTGGGATCTTTTAACCAGAAGAGAACTAAAGCTTGCCTGAAACTAAGCAGGAACAAGCTCAGAATTCTGACAGGAGCCCTGAAGGGACACTGCAGACTTAGGAAACATCTCAAGGCCCTAGGCCTAGAGGAGGATGATGGATGCAGATTCTGTGGCTCAGCAGAGGAAACCCCCATACATCTGTTCAAAGACTGCGGAGCATTACTCCGCAAGAGACAGATGTACCTTGGGGCTCACTGCTTGAACACAGAGGAGCTGCAGGCCTTGAATCCCACCCAGATCCTGAGATTCCTAAAGGAATCAGGATTAGAGGAGGCGCTCTAAATGGGTAAGTACACCAACACTTGGAGGAGGAGAGTGGGGTACAATAGATCTATAAAGGTCGCAGTACAAGTCGTCACCACCATATCTACAATCTACAATCTATATCCAACCTTGTTCAATATATACACTAACGACCAACCTATACTATCCTCCTTAGGCGTCAGACACTTTATTTTTGCCGATGACACAGCCATGGCAGCCCAAGGTGAAAATTTTGAGGTGGTTGAGAAAGCACTGCAAATTATCTGAGACCAAACCCCTCAAAGACAAGTCTGCGCTTTCCATCTCCACAATAGGCTAGCAAAACCAAAAATTGAATATAACATGCAAAAGGTGTCGAAATCGAACGCACACTTTATTCTAAATATATAGGAGTTACCCTAGGCAGATCCCTTACATATAAAAGCACTTCGAAAATGTATGCCAACTGTATGTCATTAAATGTATGCCAACAACATACATTTAAAAAAAAGTTTTAAAGCCGTTAAATAAGCATCAGCCATATCAATAGTGCTCGATGAGTCTTTTGATAAAGAATACTGCGCAAGTTGTCCTCTTTGTTCACTATATTTCATCAGATGGTTCCAAAGAAGAACTCCCGGGTTTATTGCCACTCGAGGGCCAAACACGAAGAGAAGATTTTACAAGGGCAGTGACCGAATGTCTGAAGAAAAATCACTTAATAAAATTGTATAAATAGAAACAGATGGAGCCCATTGTATTGTGGGTAATAAAAAAGGATTTGTCACAATTTTAAAAGAAAAACTTGATCATGTTGTGATCATGTAATGTTATCTTTCCATTGCATAATTCACCAGGAAGATATTGGTAAAGTTATGGATTTGGTAGTCAAAACCACCAATAATATTATAGATTTGTAACTTTGTGTCACAAAGACAACTCATTCACAAAATTTATTTCGTACCATTGTATAACCCAACATCAATCATTATGTGGAAAGTTTTTAAGCATAAACAATGTTATGAGCACAGTTGTAAAGGTTGTGAACGGAGTTAGGGCACACGCTCTTCAGAGACGTTTGGTCAGAGTGTTAACTTCTTCTTCATGTGCATATCCGATTTCGGATGTTTGCGATGAGCATGACTATTTTCACTTTATTGGTTGCTATTCTGAAGAGCTCGTTCGAAGTCTTCCCGTAACACGCCCTGAGATTCTGCAACCATGAAATTCTCCTCCGTCCAAGTCTTCGTTTTCCGTGTATTTTGCCTTGAATGATGGCTTGTAATAGGGCGTATCTGTCCTCGTTTCGCATGATGTGGCCTAGATATTGGAGCTTGCGGGTTTTGATGGTGTCCATGATCTCCTTCTCTTTCTTCATCCTGTGGAGGACTTCGATGTTTGTTACTCGGTCTTTCCAAGATATTTGCAGGATACGTCGATATAGCCACATCTCAAAGGCTTCAAGCTTTTTTGTTGTTGCATCATTTAGTGTCCAGGACTCGACTCCGTAAAGTAATATTGGGAAAATGTAGCACCTCAACATGCGTACTTTGGTTTCAAGATGTAGTTCGTGATTTTTGTAGAGGTTATTCATTGTATTGAAGGCAGCTCGGGCTTTTCCAATTCTACATTTTATCTCTTGGCTATTGTCCCAGTTTTCGTTCACAAGTGTACCTAAGTATGTTGTTTGTCTCACTCTCTCTATTTGTTGGTTGTGAACGTAGAGATTTGCATTAGCTATATTGTCTTTGCTAATGACGTTATGCTAATTGTTATTAATGTTAAGTCCATATTTTTCACTAGCCGCTACAATTTTGTTCATTAGTGTTTGGAGTCCTTCAAGAGAGTCAGCGAATAGCATTGTGTCGTCGGCATATCGGATGTTATTCAATCTGACTCCGTTCAGTAAAATGCCTTCTTCTATGCCTTCTAGCGCTTCATTAAAGATCTGTTCGGAGTATAGATTGAACAGAATCGGATAAATAATACAGTGTTAACTGATGAAATTAAATGCCAGTATGGTGAGCTACTTCTTCACACCGAAGTTCGTTGGCTTAGCAGGGCCACAGTTTTACAGCGTTTTTATAAGTTGATCCCTGTTTTAGTAGGGTTTTTAAGAGAACGAAATGAACTGTCCCAATTCTCTGAACTTGAGGACCCTGTTTGGCTGCAAAATTTCGCTTTTCTTTCAGACATCACTAACAAGCTAAACTGCCTTAACTTGCTGCTTCAAGGGAAGGATAAGGATATCAGTGGATCAGGGATGCTATCAGATGTCGCATTTTCGGAAAAGTTGGAGCTATGGGGCAACAACCTCACCCATGGCGAGGTCAAACATTTTCAATGTTTGAAAGGATATCTTGAAAACAGGGAAGAACATGCTGAAATAATTGCAAAATTAAAAAATCAGTTCAACCAACGCTTCCAGAAAAATTGCAATATTAGCACAGTTTGTAAAATCTCCTATCATGGAGATTGATTGTGACAAATTCGAAACATGTGTTCAACAACATTTTGAGGAAGACAGTGCTGCAGTGGAGATGGAACCTATTGATTTCCGACATGACATGTCTTTGAAATCTGTTTTGTCAAACGTTGATAATATTTGTCCTATTGTCCCCAAAGAAAAATACCCTACCTTGGTTCGAGTCGCATTACGGGTTAAAGCACTATTTAGTTCTACTTACCTTTGTGGGTTTCTTTCTCAAATATAAAGGTTATAAAAAACAAGTTTGCAAACCGATTGACTGATGAGCACTACGAAAAATCTACGAAAATATTAAAATATGACTTTATGAAAAAAAAATCTGTGGCTCTTGAACCAGTTTGATATCATTTTTAATAAAAAATTGGCCCTTAAATTTATACAGTTTGCCGACCCCTGAGCTAGACTAACTAATTTAGTTGTAGTCGTCGAAATTGCAAAGGCAATGATTTTTAAACTAACGACATTGCACATTTAGTAGATTAGGTTTGAGCTAAGATATCTCAGCAAATGTTTGGACTAGTCCAAATAAGTATACATCAGTTTATTGGTAAATTAATTTTGTATACTTAGACTAAATTTGGACTAGCTAGTCTAACTAGTTTAGTTGTAGTCGTCGAAATTGTAGAGGCAATGATTTTTTAACTTTAACGACATTTCACATTTGATAGATTAAGTTTGAACGAAGATATCTCGGCAAGTATTTGGACTAGTCCAAATTAGGGGACATCAGTTTATTGGAAATTTAATTTTGTATAATTAGACTAAATCTCGACTAGCTAGTCTAACTAGTTTAGTTGTAGTCGTCGAAATTGTAGAGGCAATGATTTTTTAACTTTAACGACATTTCACATTTGATAGATTAAGTTTGAACGAAGATATCTCGGCAAGTATTTGGACTAGTCCAAATTAGGGGACATCAGTTTATTGGAAATTTAATTTTGTATAATTAGACTAAATCTCGACTAGCTAGTCTAACTAGTTTAGTTGTAGTCGTCGAAATTGTAGAGGCAATGATTTTTTAACTTTAACGACATTTCACATTTTGTATATTAAGTTTGAGCGAAGATGTCTCGGCAAGTATTTGGACTAGTCCAAATTAGGGGACATCAGTTTATTGGAAATTTAATTTTGTATAATTAGACTAAATCTCGACTAGCTAGTCTAACTAGTTTAGTTGTAGTCGTCGAAATTGTAGAGGCAATGATTTTTAAACTCTAACGACATTGCACATTTAGTAGATTAGGTTTGAGCGAAGATATCTCAGCAAATGTTTGGACTAGTCCAAATAAGTATACATCAGTTTATTGGTAAATTAATTTTGTATACTTAGACTAAGTTTGGACTAGCTAGTCTAACTAGTTTAGTTGTAGTCATCGAAATTGTAGAGGCAATGATTTTTTAACTTTAACGACATTTCACATTTGGTAGATTAAGTTTGAACGAAGATATCTCGGCAAGTATTTGGACTAGTCCAAATTAGGGGACATCAGTTTATTGGAAATTTAATTTTGTATAATTAGACTAAATCTCGACTAGCTAGTCTAACTAGTTTAGTTGTAGTCGTCGAAATTGTAGAGGCATTGATTTTTTAACTTTAACATTTCACATTTTATAGATTAAGTTTGAACGAAGATATCTCGGCAAGTATTTGGACTAGTCCAAATTAGGGGACATCAGTTTATTGGAAATTTAATTTTGTATAATTAGACTAAATCTCGACTAGCTAGTCTAACTAGTTTAGTTGTAGTCGTCGAAATTGTAGAGGCAATGATTTTTAAACTTTAACAACATTGCACATTTAGTAGATTAGGTTTGAGCGAAGATATCTCAGCAAATGTTTGGACTAGTCCAAATAAGTATACATCAGTTTATTGGTAAATTAATTTTGTATACTTAGACTAAATTTGGACTAGCTAGTCTAACTAGTTTAGTTGTAGTCGTCGAAATTGTAGAGGCAATGATTTTTTAACTTTAACGACATTTCACATTTGATAGATTAAGTTTGAACGAAGATATCTCGGCAAGTATTTGGACTAGTCCAAATTAGGGGACATCAGTTTATTGGAAATTTAATTTTGTGTAATTAGACTAAATCTCGACTAGCTAGTCTAACTAGTTTAGTTGTAGTCGTCGAAATTGTAGAGGCAATGATTTTTAAACTTTAACGACATTGCACATTTAGTAGATTAGGTTTGAGCGAAGTTATCTCAGCAAATGTTTGGACTAGTCCAAATAAGTATACATCAGTTTATTGGTAAATTAATTTTGTATACTTAGACTAAATTTGGACTAGCTAGTTTAACTAGCTTAGTTGTAGTCGTCGAAATTGTAGAGGCATTGATTTTTTAACTTTAACGACATTTCACATTTGATAGATTAAGTTTGAACGAAGATATCTCGGCAAGTATTTGGACTAGTCCAAATTAGGGGACATCAGTTTATTGGAAATTTAATTTTGTATAATTAGACTAAATCTCGACTAGCTAGTCTAACTAGTTTAGTTGTAGTCGTCGAAATTGTAGAGGCAATGATTTTTAAACTTTAACGACATTGCACATTTAGTAGATTAGGTTTGAGCGAAGATATCTCAGCAAATGTTTGGACTAGTCCAAATAAGTATACATCAGTTTATTGGTAAATTAATTTTGTATACTTAGACTAAATTTGGACTAGCTAGTCTAACTAGTTTAGTTGTAGTCGTCGAAATTGTAGAGGCAATGATTTTTTAACTTTAACGACATTTCACATTTGATAGATTAAGTTTGAACGAAGATATCTCGGCAAGTATTTGGACTAGTCCAAATTAGGGGACATCAGTTTATTGGAAATTTAATTTTGTATAATTAGACTAAATCTCGACTAGCTAGTCTAACTAGTTTAGTTGTAGTCGTCGAAATTATAGAGGCATTGATTTTTTAACTTTAACGACATTTCACATTTGATAGATTAAGTTTGAACGAAGATATCTCGGCAAGTATTTGGACTAGTCCAATTTAGGGGACATCAGTTTATTGGAAATTTAATTTTGTATAATTAGACTAAATCTCGACTAGCTAGTCTAACTAGTTTAGTTGTAGTCGTCGAAATTGTAGAGGCAATGATTTTTAAACTTTACGACATTGCACATTTAGTAGATTAGGTTTGAGCGAAGATATCTCAGCAAATGTTTGGACTAGTCCAAATAAGTATACATCAGTTTATTGGTAAATTAATTTTGTATACTTAGACTAAATTTGGACTAGCTAGTCTAACTAGTTTAGTTGTAGTCGTCGAAATTGTAGAGGCAATGATTTTTTAACTTTAACGACATTTCACATTTGATAGATTAAGTTTGAACGAAGATATCTCGGCAAGTATTTGGACTAGTCCAAATTAGGGGACATCAGTTTATTGGAAATTTAATTTTGTGTAATTAGACTAAATCTCGACTAGCTAGTCTAACTAGTTTAGTTGTAGTCGTCGAAATTGTAGAGGCAATGATTTTTAAACTTTAACGACATTGCACATTTAGTAGATTAGGTTTGAGCGAAGTTATCTCAGCAAATGTTTGGACTAGTCCAAATAAGTATACATCAGTTTATTGGTAAATTAATTTTGTATACTTAGACTAAATTTGGACTAGCTAGTTTAACTAGCTTAGTTGTAGTCGTCGAAATTGTAGAGGCATTGATTTTTTAACTTTAACGACATTTCACATTTGATAGATTAAGTTTGAACGAAGATATCTCGGCAAGTATTTGGACTAGTCCAAATTAGGGGACATCAGTTTATTGGAAATTTAATTTTGTATAATTAGACTAAATCTCGACTAGCTAGTCTAACTAGTTTAGTTGTAGTCGTCGAAATTGTAGAGGCAATGATTTTTAAACTTTAACGACATTGCACATTTAGTAGATTAGGTTTGAGCGAAGATATCTCAGCAAATGTTTGGACTAGTCCAAATAAGTATACATCAGTTTATTGGTAAATTAATTTTGTATACTTAGACTAAATTTGGACTAGCTAGTCTAACTAGTTTAGTTGTAGTCGTCGAAATTGTAGAGGCAATGATTTTTTAACTTTAACGACATTTCACATTTGATAGATTAAGTTTGAACGAAGATATCTCGGCAAGTATTTGGACTAGTCCAAATTAGGGGACATCAGTTTATTGGAAATTTAATTTTGTATAATTAGACTAAATCTCGACTAGCTAGTCTAACTAGTTTAGTTGTAGTCGTCGAAATTGTAGAGGCATTGATTTTTTAACTTTAACGACATTTCACATTTGATAGATTAAGTTTGAACGAAGATATCTCGGCAAGTATTTGGACTAGTCCAATTTAGGGGACATCAGTTTATTGGAAATTTAATTTTGTATAATTAGACTAAATCTCGACTAGCTAGTCTAACTAGTTTAGTTGTAGTCGTCGAAATTGTAGAGGCAATGATTTTTAAACTTTACGACATTGCACATTTAGTAGATTAGGTTTGAGCGAAGATATCTCAGCAAATGTTTGGACTAGTCCAAATAAGTATACATCAGTTTATTGGTAAATTAATTTTGTATACTTAGACTAAATTTGGACTAGCTAGTCTAACTAGTTTAGTTGTAGTCGTCGAAATTGTAGAGGCAATGATTTTTTAACTTTAACGACATTTCACATTTGATAGATTAAGTTTGAACGAAGATATCTCGGCAAGTATTTGGACTAGTCCAAATTAGGGGACATCAGTTTATTGGAAATTTAATTTTGTATAATTAGACTAAATCTCGACTAGCTAGTCTAACTAGTTTAGTTGTAGTCGTCGAAATTGTAGAGGCAATGATTTTTAAACTTTAACGACATTGCACATTTAGTAGATTAGATTTGAGCGAAGATATCTCAGCAAATGTTTGGACTAGTCCAAATAAGTATACATCAGTTTATTGGTAAATTAATTTTGTATACTGAGACTAAATTTGGACTAGCTAGTCTAACTAGTTTAGTTGTAGTCGTCGAAATTGTAGAGGCAATGATTTTTTAACTTTAACGACATTTCACATTTGATAGATTAAGTTTGAACGAAGATATCTCGGCAAGTATTTGGACTAGTCCAAATTAGGGGACATCAGTTTATTGGAAATTTAATTTTGTATAATTAGACTAAATCTCGACTAACTAGTCTAACTAGTTTAGTTGTAGTCGTCGAAATTGTAGAGGCATTGATTTTTTAACTTTAACGACATTTCACATTTGATAGATTAAGTTTGAACGAAGATATCTCTGCAAGTATTTGGACTAGTCCAAATTAGGGGACATCAGTTTATTGGAAATTTAATTTTGTATAATTAGACTAAATCTCGACTAGCTAGTCTAACTAGTTTAGTTGTAGTCGTCGAAATTGTAGAGGCATTGATTTTTTAACTTTAACGACATTTCACATTTGATAGATTAAGTTTGAACGAAGATATCTCGGCAAGTATTTGGACTAGTCAAAATTAGGGGACATCAGTTTATTGGAAATTTAATTTTGTATAATTAGACTAAATCTCGACTAGCTAGTCTAACTAGTTTAGTTGTAGTCGTCGAAATTGTAGAGGCATTGATTTCTTAAATTTAACATTTCACATTTGATAGATTAAGTTTGAACGAAGATATCTCGGCAAGTATTTGGACTAGTCCAAATTAGGGGACATCAGTTTATTGGAAATTTAATTTTGTATAATTAGACTAAATCTCGACTAGCTAGTCAAACTAGTTTAGTTGTAGTCGTCGAAATTGTAGAGGCAATGATTTTTAAACTTTAACGACATTGCACATTTAGTAGATTAGGTTTGAGCGAAGATATCTCAGCAAATGTTTGGACTAGTCCAAATAAGTATACATCAGTTTATTGGTAAATTAATTTTGTATACTTAGACTAAATTTGGACTAGCTAGTCTAACTAGTTTAGTTGTAGTCGTCGAAATTGTAGAGGCAATGATTTTTTAACTTTAACGACATTTCACATTTGATAGATTAAGTTTGAACGAAGATATCTCGGCAAGTATTTGGACTAGTCCAAATTAGGGGACATCAGTTTATTGGAAATTTAATTTTGTATAATTAGACTAAATCTCGACTAGCTAGTCTAACTAGTTTAGTTGTAGTCGTCGAAATTGTAGAGGCAATGATTTTTAAACTTTAACGACATTGCACATTTAGTAGATTAGGTTTGAGCGAAGATATCTCAGCAAATGTTTGGACTAGTCCAAATAAGTATACATCAGTTTATTGGTAAATTAATTTTGTATACTTAGACTAAATTTGGACTAGCTAGTCTAACTAGTTTAGTTGTAGTCGTCGAAATTGTAGAGGCAATGATTTTTTAACTTTAACATTTCACATTTGATAGATTAAGTTTGAACGAAGATATCTCGGCAAGTATTTGGACTAGTCCAAATTAGGGGACATCAGTTTATTGGAAATTTAATTTTGTTTAATTAGACTAAATCTCGACTAGCTAGTCTAACTAGTTTAGTTGTAGTCGTCGAAATTGTAGAGGCATTGATTTTTTAACTTTAACATTTCACATTTTATAGATTAAGTTTGAACGAAGATATCTCGGCAAGTATTTGGACTAGTCCAAATTAGGGGACATCAGTTTATTGGAAATTTAATTTTGTATAATTAGACTAAATCTCGACTAGCTAGTCTAACTAGTTTAGTTGTAGTCGTCGAAATTGTAGAGGCAATGATTTTTTAACTTTAACATTTCACATTTGATAGATTAAGTTTGAACGAAGATATCTCGGCAAGTATTTGGACTAGTCCAAATTAGGGGACATCAGTTTATTGGAAATTTAATTTTGTATAATTAGACTAAATCTCGACTAGCTAGTCTAACTAGTTTAGTTGTAGTCGAAATTGTAGAGGCATTGATTTTTTAACTTTAACGACATTTCACATTTGATAGATTAAGTTAGAACGAAGATATCTCGGCAAGTATTTGGACTAGTCAAAATTAGGGGACATCAGTTTATTGGAAATTTAATTTTGTATAATTAGACTAAATCTCGACTAGCTAGTCTAACTAGTTTAGTTGTAGTCGTCGAAATCGTAGAGGCAATGATTTTTAAACTTTAACGACATTGCACATTTAGTAGATTAGGTTTGAGCGAAGATATCTCAGCAAATGTTTGGACTAGTCCAAATAAGTATACATCAGTTTATTGGTAAATTAATTTTGTATACTTAGACTAAATTTGGACTAGCTAGTCTAACTAGTTTAGTTGTAGTCGTCGAAATTGTAGAGGCAATGATTTTTTAACTTTAACGACATTTCACATTTGATAGATTAAGTTTGAACGAAGATATCTCGGCAAGTATTTGGACTAGTCCAAATTAGGGGACATCAGTTTATTGGAAATTTAATTTTGTATAATTAGACTAAATCTCGACTAGCTAGTCTAACTAGTTTAGTTGTAGTCGTCGAAATTGTAGAGGCAATGATTTTTTAACTTTAACGACATTTCACATTTGATAGATTAAGTTTGAACGAAGATATCTCGGCAAGTATTTGGACTAGTCCAAATTAGGGGACATCAGTTTATTGGAAATTTAATTTTGAATAATTAGACTAAATCTCGACTAGCTAGTCTAACTAGTTTAGTTGTAGTCGTCGAAATTGTAGAGGCAATGATTTTTAAACTTTAACGACATTGCACATTTAGTAGATTAGGTTTGAGCGAAGATATCTCAGCAAATGTTTGGACTAGTCCAAATTAGTCTACATCAGTTTATTT
The DNA here is from genome assembly GCA_944588485.1 of Phosphuga atrata. Lineage (NCBI taxonomy): Eukaryota > Metazoa > Arthropoda > Insecta > Coleoptera > Silphidae > Phosphuga > Phosphuga atrata. The sequence continues at coordinate 17,981,856 of OX155908.1, read as the reverse complement.
GAAATTTAATTTTGTAAACGTGGACTAAATTTGTACTAGTTAGTCTAACTAGTTGAGTTGTAGTCGTCGAAATCGTAAAGGCAATGATTTTTGAACTTTAACAACATTGCATACTTAGTACAATAAGCTTGAGTGAAGATATCTCAGCAAATATTTGGACTAGTCCAAAATAGTATACATCACTTTATTGAGAATTTAATTTTGTATACTTAGCCTAAATCTTGACTCGCTAGTCTAACTAGTTTAGTTGTAGTCGTCGAAATTGTAAAGGCAAAGATTTTTGTACAACATTGCACATTTGGTAGATTAAGTTTGAGCGAAGATATCTCTGCTAATATTTAGACTAGTCCAAATTACTATACATCAGTTTATTGGAAATTTAATTTTGTATACTTAGACTAAATCTGGACTAGCTAGTCTAACTAGTTTAGTTGTAGTCGTCCAAACTGTAAAGGCAATGATTTTTTTACTTTAACAACATTGTACATTTAGTTCATTAAGTTTGAGCGATAACTATTAACATAAGAAGCATAAGTTGCCACTTATGTTAATAGCGTCGAAAGAGTTTTAGCAATAAAATTAAATAAGGTAAAGGCACCAGTAGTTGACCATTTCGGCATAAAGCTTTCATTAAAAAAATTTAGATGGAAGGATTAATTTAAAAAAATTAATTGGACAGATGCTGCTGCGTAGTGGTTAATGCTGGAAGCACCTTTCTTGTTGTGCTTTGTGGATTGAAATTGCTGGCACCAGGGCCCGCTCTAGCGGTTACGCCGCGCGCCGCCTTGAACAAAAACACAAATTGTGTTTACAAAGGGTGTTTTATAAATGTCTAGTCCAGCCTTGTCCTATTTGGTCTTGTCTTTGTATTGAGAATATCTTGGGTACAAAGAGTGACTAACGCTGATGTACTTATCCGTATGGAAAAGTCAAAAGAACTACTTCTTACTATGATTAGAAGAAAGGTCGAATATCTGGGGCACATCATGAGAGGGAAGAACTCCTACTATTAATTATTGAGGGGAAAATACTGGGAAAGTGGTCGATTTGCAGACGACGGAACTCGTGGCTTAAAGACCTACGCCGTTGGTTCAACTGTACGACCACCGCTGTCTTCCAAGCATTCGTGTCAAGAATAGGATACAAAGACCGGGTACACCCAAGGTCTTTTTAGACTCGGCGAGTCCGATTTTTCGGATCCGGGTCCAATCTGTCTCGCAATTTAAACAAAAGCACGAAAGGATTTTTCATGTCCACGCATATGGTAAAGCAAGCGATACTGTACGAACCTTCTGATTAAGTTAAGTCTGACTTAGATAAATAAGAGATTTGGAGAATGTTATGGTAAATATGGAAATAAAACAAAACTCCACAAGAAGCTAAGAACGGAAGGCAAATGATGAATTCCCATCTAAATTGTTTTGGAAAACCAGCAGGTCACGAAGCAAACAAACATATTGTGTTGGAATGTAGCAAGTTTGAAGAGAAAATTAAAAGCGGATTATAAGGATGACTTGTTGGTTTACATGAAGAGCTTCGATATAATTGGAATAGTGGAAACATGGATTGACGAAAAGGATTGGGAGGAGGTGAAGAACGAACTGCCAGATAACTTCGCGTGGAAGTGCCAATGGGCAAAAAGAGATTTCAACATGGGGCGACCAAGAGGCGGTGTAATAACCGGAGTAAAGAAAAACATAGAGGAAGAGAAAAATTATAGGGGAGAAGATTACGGCGAAGGGATTCAAATAAGAAAGATAAAATTAAACGGGGATAAATGGAAATGTATTACAGTTTATAATAATAAAAGACTAACAGAATTATTAACGGAAATAGAGACGGAAGCAAACAAGGAAACCTTGTCTAAAGTTATAATTGCGGGGGACTGGAACGTAAGAATAGGGGAGAGCCAGGTTGGGAATCTCGGGGAAGGAGGACATGAAGTAACAAGCAAATCCAAAGACAAAATAATCAACGGGGATGGTAGAAAATGGCTTGACTGGATGAAGGAAAGAAAATGGAACATATTAAATGGATGCACGGAGGGAGATTGGAGTGGAGAGACAACATACGTGGGGGGAAGAGAGATGTCAGTGATAGACTATGTAGTAGCAAACGAGGCAGCAACAAGTGATATAATCAGCATGGAAGTAGGGAACAGGATAGAGTCGGATCATTTCCCGCTGGAAGTAACGGTAAAAGGAAAAACGGTGGTTAGTGGACAGACGGAGAAGCAGAAATCAGTAGCGATATGGAATAAAGAGGCGGTACAAAGATTTAAGAACAACCTATAAAACTGTCAGCTAGAATCAATAAATAGCCTAGAACAACTGGTATCTAAAGTCCATGAGGCGATAGTATGGAAAAATGTCAGGAGTGATCATTATAACAGCGCATGGTTGATAAAGAATATATCTCCAAGAAAAAACAGTTGAGAGAGGATGTCAAGAGATGGAGACAGAGCGGAGGAACTCTAGGTAAATTAAAAAATATGAAGGACCAAGTGATAGAACTTGTGAAGAACAAAAAAGGAACGTGGCAAAGAAAACAAATGGAGGAGGCTAGGAAGCTCAATAGTGAAAGAGAAATATGGAAGTTTATTGCCAAAAATGTGGAAAAAGCAAAACGGAAAGTTGTTTAAGATGGAAAGATGGAGAGCACATTTTATGCAGTTGCTGGACGGAAAAGAAGATAAGGGAGCAGAGGAGACATTGGAAGAGGACGGAAAAGATGAAGAAGGCCATCGACCAGAAATTATGTGGGAGGAAATGGAGCAAGTGCTGGGTGGGCTGAAAAGACGAAAAGCGACAGGTCCGGATGGAATCCCAAATGAAGCGTGGAAACTAGCGCCGGTGTCAATACAAAAAAAACTCCACGAATTATACAACAAGATTTTCAAAGGACAGCAAGCAATTCCAGAAAGCTGGAGGGAAGGGGAAATCGTACCAATTTTCAAAGCAGGAAATAAGGGAGAAGCAGAAAATTACAGAGGCATCACACTGATGGATACATCATATAAGATATATGCAAAAGTAGTGGAGATGAAAATACAGGAAGAAATTGAGGAAAAGGAAGTGATTCCAGAAGTACAAGGGGGATTCAGAAAAGGGAGAGGAACAACGGACCAGCTGGTTACCTTAAAATACGTAATAGAGCAAGAGCTGGCACAGAAAGGTGGAAAGGTGTATGTTGTATTCATAGATCTGAAAGCGGCATATGACACAGTAAACCGAAACATGCTATGGGAAATGATGAGAGCAAAAGGAATTAGTGGGTGGCTAGTGAAGGCGGTTACAGATCTATATGGCAAGACAAGCTGCAGAGTTTAAATAAGTGAAATAAAATCCGAAAGATTCTGGGTTAGGAAAGGGTTAAAGCAAGGGTGTCCACTTAGCCCTGTCCTATTTAATATTTTTATAAATGACTTAGAAAAGGTTTTAAAAAATGACCAGGCAGGAGGAGTGGTAATAGGTAGGATGAAAGTGTGGTCTCTAGCTTACGCGGATGACATAGTTGCTTTAGCAAGAACAAAAGGGGAAATGAAAGGATGATTGGAAGGATTAAAAGATATTTTGAGAAAAGAATGTTAAGTGTGAATGTAGAGAAGACTAAGTGGATGGTGTTTAGAAGGAAAGTTGGTAAGAAAGAGGAAAGCTTGATGTGGGGGGAAGAGGTTATAGAGCAGGTTAGCAGGTGCAAATACTTGGGATTTATGTTTGGTAGTAATGGGTCCAGTAATGAGCACATTAAGTTCGTATGTAAGAAAGCATGGGTGGCTGCTAATAGGTTTTGGAATGCTTGGAAAGATAAATTTGAAGATAGTTTCGTGGCAAAAATGATAGTGTGGAAAGCGTGTGTTCGGAGTATTTTGTTGTATGGAACGGAAATATGGGGTATGAACGAAATGGAACAAGTAGAAAAGGTACAACTCCAGTTTATAAAAAGGGCGTTGAAATTAGACAGGAGTACGCCAGGGTACTTGGTGCTACAAGAAGCGAATGCGTATAAAGTTGCAGTAGAAGCATCAGTGAGAGTGGCAAGATACGAAAGGAAAGTGTATAGGTTAGGGAATGAAAGGATAGTGAAAGAGGTGCTCAATAGTTTAAGGAAGGAAGGTGTCGGAGGGATTAGACTAACAAAATGGGGAACTGAATGGAAAAAAATGTATGAACGAGTAGGGTGGTCGAAAGAGGAGGTAGAAAGGATGAAAAGGGAAGGCGTAAAGTGTGAAAAATTTTTGGGTGAAAGGAGTAGGGAGATAGAGCTGCAGATACGACAAAGCCGTATAGACGAAAGCAGGTACAATCGGGAGTACAACAAGGTACAAGTGTACGGCAGTAAAGCACAAGTGTGCTTTGTACCTAAGCAGAGGGTCCAGCGGTAGCCAAAATAGAATAGCCAGGTTTCGGTGCGGCAACGAAGAAAAGGGAAGAAGGTACTGGTTGAATGAAAGGGAGAATTTGTGTACCATATGCGGAGAGGGTACTGACAGGTGGGCACATTGGATGGAAGAGTGCAAAGGGCTAACATGGGAAGAAGGAAAGAAAAATAAATGTAACGACTGGGAAGCGTGCATGGACGAGTCAAGTAGCGGGTGGCCCATAATGCGGGTAATTTTAGAGCGGAAGGGAGTGATTGTGGAAAGAGTTTAGGGAGGGAGAAAAGTTAGTGCGGGCGAAGAATTATTGTATTTTTTTGTTTCTTTAAAGTGTAGTTTTTTTAAGTTTGAGTATTTGGGGTATTTTTAGGTCGGGTTATTAGTTATGTTATGTTTTTTGTTGTTTTTTTTTAATTGTTTCTATGTGTTTTTTTTTTTTTTGTTTTTTTGTTTTGATATGTTGTATTGTTAGTCTTATAGTAATTGTTGTAAATATGCCAATAAAGGTAATAATAATAATAATTAATCTAAATTGTCTAAAATTAATTCAACTTGTCCGTATTTTTCGACATCATAGACACTCGCGTCAGAATAATAATTTTCATCTTGATCGTCATCAATACCATCTAGACCAGGGATGGCGAACCTTTTTGAGTAGTGGGTCAAATTTTGTTCATTATATTTTGCGTACTAGCTCGTGGGTCACTAGGCCAGTGGCATCACTTGGAAAAGAGGAGGGAGGTCAAAGACTACTTTTTTTTGTTCTCACTTATAAGGCTTTTACAAAATTCAAATTTCCTTCTTGTCTTACAACTTCTACTTTGGAAGTGGAAAGCAAAAAATAAAGATCGAAATAAAAACATGTATACAGTATAATCTTGGTAATTCGACCGTTGATTAAGTGGACGACATATCTAGTAATCCGGCGGTCTGGAGACCGCTCGTGCTCTTCTCTCCCACCTGATAAGCCATTCAAACGTTATGCCATCGTGAAATCGGACTAAGTTTTAAGTTTGATTGGTTGTAACTAAAAAAATTACGAAAATAGGCAAAAGAAATGAAAGTGGTTAAGACAATTTTTGTAGAAAATTACATTGTTTAAACAACGGAGTTAATTTTGTTTTGGAAAATTCAGAGGGAATCAAATTTAGACAAGGTTTGGGTTTCATTCGTTGTAACTTGGAAGTTTTAACAAAGTACTTGAAAATGTTTTAGACAAAAACTGTTAAGAATTTCCTTGTCTAAGAGAAAATTAGTTTGTATTTATCACGCTTGTGATTTTTGTAACGATTTGAAGTCTAAATGGGAGAAATTTGAGAAAAACAGACAAAAGTGACATTAGTACAGAAATGAATTGTCTATAACATATTAATGTTGCAATAGTTTTTAATATTTTGAAAATTTTCTGAAAAATTCGAAAATATAATAAGTTGAAAGTTTGGAAGACTATAACTCAAAAACTAAGAATTTTAGGAAATTTTTTTTTAGATAAAAGTTGGAAAGAATTTACTTCTCTATAAAATTTACTTTCAACAATTTTTTGTTATTTCGTTTTTATGCAGAAAATTGAAAAAAAAAACCGGGATGAAGCTTAAAAGCTTCTTTGGGTTTTCAAATTTAAGGGATGATATATAATAAAACAAAATTAAAAATTTTAAGCAACCCCCGACACAAAAAACCTCTAAAAAGCAAAAAAATAAAATTTTTTTCTTGCCCATTTAACTCCATTAAAAGTACCTATTAATATTTTGATGGTGAGCGTCGCCGCGTCAGGGGACCGCTATGTGAAGAAGTATAATTAGTTATACCTATATAGGTATTACGAATAGAAAATACGTATGAACTTAGATGTATCAATCTATCTTACAAGATCTTTTAAGCTCCTGCAGAGTTTCCACATGGTATGCCTCACGTTGGTGTTAAAGAGAACGCGCAGACAGGGGAGAGCAGACGTCGTTAACTGTCTATTTTGCGAATTTTTCTGAATAATGAATCAAGACTGAAAACTAAACGATTTGATATTGTTGTTTTGTTACTTACGTACGTTGCTTACACAGAGTAAGTGTAATCCACACTTTATCATTATCAATCTTCTTTTCATTTCTTTGAATTCTGGTTTTATTACTTGATTTACCTAGCAGTCCCCGACGCGGCGACGCTCATCATCAAAATATTAATAAGTTAAAAGGGATCATCAAATGCCCGAACAGATCTTCATAAACTATAGCTAAGAACCTTCTCGATCACGTCAGCTTTCAAATAAAAAAAACTGCATCAGAATTCGTTCGTTTGTTTAGGAGCAATAATTCCACAAACAGCCACACATAGGGACAGACGGACAGACTGACACACAATATAGTAAAGAATTTAGAGAAACGTTTTGGACAAAACTCGTTGTAAATTTAATGTTGTGTAAGAATCTTTTTAAAATTTGCAAAAATTTCGCATGGCGTTATAAGAAATTGATATTTACTTCACAGATTTAACAGGTTATTTTGAGAAAAAGCTAATACTTATTGAATTATTTTATTAAAAAGGTTATTACTCAGAACCTAGATAAAATAGACAAAAGTGTTTTAAATGGGAGTTATAGATAATTTAATTCTCAATAAAAGTTGTTTTAACCAATTTTCTGCAATTTTGTTTTTTTATGCAAAAAACCGAGTGAGGGTTCAATTTGGGCCAAGTTAACTTTAAGGGATGATATCAGGAGAAGTTAACAAGTTAATCAAAAACTCTTTAGACAAAACTCTAATGCTTTACAAGAATTTACCTCCTTTGGTGTCGTATTAATGAATAACTCCATAAAAATTCCTGATGTATTATACAATGAAATCCAATTAAAGGATGAGGAATATTCTGCTTAAGATATTCAATAGAACCAATGTTTCTTAGAACGTTTAGCGCCCCCGTGGCAAAAGTTGCTAACTAGTAAAAACGCACAGTGACGGGAACACTATTTGGTCGTTGTCGATGAAATCTAGGTAAACGTAGATTTAATCTGGATTAGATTAAGTTACGTTAGAAGCAGACAAATCGAGATCGAGGGGCCGAGACTTAAAATTGAGTCAATTTTAATAGATGTCAGAAAATTTTCACTACGTCTGTGTTTTTTGTTTAGTGCCGCGAGTTGTTGCCATAGTTACAACAAACAGAAATCATTTAATAATAAAACTCTATTTGATTTACATTGTACTTTTGGACGCACGATTTTTATACTTTTATACACGATTATAATAATGGTCCTTCATTTGTGGTTGAGAAACTTTTATAAGAAAATAATAAAAGTAAGAAAATGGGTCACTTAAAAAGCCTGTGTTGGTCAGTCTGTGACCCGCGGGTCATAGGTTCGCCATCCCTGATCTAGACCAGGGGTCTCCAAACTACGACCCGAGGGCCACATCCGGCCCGCGGACAGATTTTGTCCGGCCCGCGGAGAGCTAGCATACTTGAAAACTCCTTTTAGAGAACATATTTTTTATAGCAAATTAAATTTAGTTTACTGAAGTATTCTAATTTTATGTTGAATAATTATTAATATGACATCTACATTGATATGGTCATGGGCTAACTACTCATAACATTGTTGTAGGCTTATTGTTATTGTTTTTGTGATAAGTTGGATAAAGAAACACAGAATTGTAATGAGTAAAGACATGTATAATATGCAGAAAATTTAACTTCAGTATATAATAACTAACAAATTATTGAAATGAATCCAACTAACATTTTATACATTTTAAATAAAAACATAACTTATAACAAGCATAATGACATATGAAATACTAATGAGATTTATGTAATTGAGATTTTCCACTGACAATAGTTTGTAGTTGTGGACTAATTTTACTTGTACCAATTATTAAAAGAGATTTAAGATGCTCATCAGTTAATTTAGATCTGTAAACATTTTTTGTGTACTTCATTTTGGAGAAGGTCTTCTCACACAAATAAGTAGTACCAAAAACAGAAAACAGCCCACGAGCAAATTTATGCAAATTATCAAATTGTGTTAGTGGAGAAAATTCCAACAAAGATGAGTTTTGATATTTGTTCTTAATTATATCACTGCACTGTAGATCAATCATTTCCATTTGAAGTTCCGGGGCTAGGGTTTCAATGTCAGTATCAAAAGGATTCTGAAAAATCTTAATTTGATTCGCAATGACATCAAAGTCCGAGAAACGAGTATCAAAATTTATTTTCATAGCACTCAAAGTTTCGATTGCAAAATCGATAGGAAACTCAGTCTCAGTGGTGTGGCTGAATATTTCACATGTTTTAAAATGTGAAAAACATTTACTTCGTAGTTGTGATTGAAACAGTATCAATTTCTGCCGGAATGATTTGATATTAGTGTATAAATCAGGAAGATGCTGGTTTTCTCCTTGCAATCTCAAATTCAGTTCGTTCACATGTTTTGTCAAATCAACATAGAATGCTAACTTCCACAGCCATGCGTTGTTTTGTAATTCAGTAAGAGGGCGATGCTTTTCATTCAAGAAAATTTCGATCACTGCTCGATGTTCAAAAAAGCGCTGAAGGACTTTCCCACAACTAAGCCAACGTACGGCAGTATGATAAGGTAAGTCATTTTCTCCAATCTCTTCAATAAATTGTCGGAATTGTCGCTGCTTCAGCCCAAAAGATCTGATAAAATTAACAGTTGATATGACTGGTTTCAGAACTTCAGACATATGAAAACATTTTCCGCACAAAGACTGTTGATGAATGATACAATGTAAGTCTAATGGTTTTGAACCCCCGTCATTTTCTACAGCCTTTGACACAAGAGCGACCACTCCTTTATCTTTCCCACTTATGTTTTTGCCTCCATCAGTTGTAACACATTTCTAGTTTTTCCATAGAAGGTTCTTTTGATTAATGGCCATTTCAACTCCTTTAAAAATATCTGTACCAGTAGTTGTGCCATGAATACTATACATATCAAGAAGTTCTTCATGCACTTCATAGCTTTTATCTACTCCTCGAATCTAAATCACCTGAGCAGTATCTGACACATCCGTTGACTCATCCAAGGCCAAAGAAAACCACTCAACATGTCCATTTTTGTCGAACAGTTGAGAGGATATATTTTCAGCGATGTTTTCTACCCTTCGAGCCACAGTGTTTGCTGACATACTGACAGTTTTTAATAAATTTACCTTTTCAGGGCACATTTCTTCGGCTACTGCAATTATGCATTCTTTGATCATTTCTCCATCGGTGAATGGTTTTCCACGTTTTGCAATTTCAAGAGCCACACGAAAGCTGGCACGAGTTGCAGCCTCTTGTTCAGTTTTGAGTTTTGTAAATGAAGATTGCTGCGATTTCAATCCGCGCTTCATAGCTTCGAATTTTTCTGTCCGCAAACTTCCTGTATATTTTGAGTAATTTTGAAAATGTTTTGTTTCATAATGACGTTTAATGTTATATTCCTTGAGAACGGCTATGCTTTCATTGCAAATCAAACATAGCGCCTTGTTACTAGACTCAATTACGAAATCCTGAATGTTCCACTGATCTTTGAATTTTCTGCATTCACTATCAATTTTTCGCTTCTTTTCCATACTACTAAATCACACACAAAATCATCAATTCAAGTCAAAATACTGTTACAAAGATGTCTTAAACTTAAACACGCAAAAACACGTTTTAAGGAGGTACGCACTATTTTATTTCACAACAGTGTCATAGGAACTGACTTGTGGTTGCGCCACTAGCCTTCTTATATATTCAAATTACTGCCATCTAGAAGTGAGTGGAAGACACCAGAACTTTCTCGAACCAACGAGATTATTTTGTACGTGCTATTAGCGCAATCTGTTAGCGATAGAAATTACTACCAATTTCCGCTTGTGTCCACCAGATGTCGTGTCACGTTACTCCTCATGGCTCGTACTCTACGACTAATCTAGAAATTACAGATAATGACAGGAACATTAATAATATGCAGTGTTGCCGTTTTGCGGACTTTAGTCCGATTTGCAGCCTTTTTTAAACGTTGCGTACTTTTTCGGACTTTTTTTTTCATCAGTGGACTATTTCACTTTTTACCACCGGCAACAATGATAATATGGTTTTGGCCCTCGGAACTTACTGGAGTAATCAGTATGGCCCTAAGGCTTGAAAGTTTGGAGACCCCTGATCTAGACCATGGTCATCTTCATCTTGCAAGCCGGTAATATTTTTCTTTTTATATACTACATCACAAACAGATGTGTATAGTGTGATTCAAACAGAAATTATAAAGACTAGAAGATTCTCGTCCAAATTTCATCAATACACGTGCACCGTCGCCGGTTGAACCAACTATATGTTTTTTAAATTTTATATTAAATGTGTTTGAATGTTGTTCTACTTTTTCGACTAATTGTATAGCCGTACATGAGTTAAACATTCTCAATAAACCCAGATTATACCCTTTAAAGTCAATTCCATGCAAATTGATATTTAGATATGTTCGAATTTTCATACTCGTCCATTCATCAAGTGTAATACTAAATCATCGATCTTCTTAACGACGCGGTGTACTTCTTCTTCTTGCAGTCCTTCTCCTACCGAAGGTTGGACACCATCATGACTATTCTTATCCTGTTCACCGCTGCTCTGAACAGTTCCGTGCTGCTACAGCTGAACCACTCGCGCAGGTTCTTCAGCCAGGATACTCTACGCCTACCAATACTCCTGGTTCCTTTAATTTTTCCCTGCATAATAAGTCTTAGAAGACTATATTTGGGGCCTCTCATGACATGGCCTAGATACTCCAGTTTCCTTTTCTTAATGGTCAGCACGACTTCACATTCCTTTTTTACCTTTTCTAGTACCTGTTTGTTGGTGACTTTATCTTTCCAGGATATTCTAAACATTCTGCGATAACACCACATCTCGAACGCTTCCAACCGTTTTAGTTCAGGTTTCTTTAGGGTCCAGGCGTCAACTCCGTATAGCAGGGTAGAGAACATATAACAGCGTAGTATTCTAATTCGTAATTCTATATTAGTGTCTCTGTTACAAATAAACTTTTTCATTTTCATAAACGCTGATCTTGCTATCTCCACACTTCTTCGTATCTCACCTGCCTGGTCGCTTGTTTTGTCTAGCACGGTTCCAAGATATTTGTAGGAATCTACTCTTTCAATTATGGTATTGTTGATATTTAGTTGCACTTGTTGGTTATGTGCCTTAGAAACTACCATACACTTAGTTTTTGAAAGATTCATTTGAAGTCCATAAGCTTCACATTGGTGGTTTACTCTTTCGAGTATGTGTTGTAGTTCTGCTTCGCTACCTGCCAATAATATCGTATCGTCGGCATATCTGATGTTATTTATTACCTCTCCGTTTATGATTATACCTATTGGTTCTCCTAACAAAGCTTCTTCAAATATAGCTTCACTGTATATGTTGAATAATAGCGGGGATAGGATGCAGCCTTGTCTAACTCCGCGGCGTATTTCAATTTCGTCTGTCAGTTCATTTTCGATTTTTACAACTGCACTTTGTCCCCAATATAGGTTGGTAATTATCCTGACGTCTTTCCGGTCTAAATTCTTTCTAAGTATTAGTTGTTGTAATTTGTCATGCTGAACTTTATCGAAAGCCTTTTGGAAATCGATGAAGCACACAAACAGGTCTTGATTTATGTCTAGGCATCTTTGAAAAAGAATATTTATTCCGAAGAGTGCTTCTCTTGTTCCAAGCCCTTCTCTAAATCCAAATTGGCTATCACTTATGTCCTCTTCTAGTTTTCGATAAATTCTTTTATGGATGATTTTTAGTGCATGGCTCATAAGTGCAATAGTCCTATAATCTGTGCACTCTCTAGCATTTGCTTTTTTAGGGATCAATACAAATGTCGATAAAAGCCATTGTTTCGGTATGATGCCTGTGTCATATATTGTGTTAAACAGGTCTAGGAGACTATCTATTAGGTGTTCATCGAATAATTTTAATATCTCAGCTGGCATTTGATCCTGCCCCGTAGCCTTTCTTGGCTTCATACTGTTGAGGGCATATTCGAGTTCATGTTTCATTATTTTAGGTTCTTCGTCTTCTACTCTTATTGGTACTTGTAAAACTTGGTCTTTCATCATTAAAGAGTTCCCGCACGTAGGTTTCCCATCTCGTTACTTTTTCTTTCACATCTGTTATTATGCGGCCATCTGCGCTCTTGATCACATGGTTAGCTTGGAAGGTTTTTCTAGCTCCTGTCATCTCTTTGATTTTTTTGTGCATATGAAAGCTGTCATAGTTTCTTTCGTGCATTTCTATTTTTTCACATTGTTTAGAGATCCACTCTGATTTTGCCTTTTTTATTTCTGTTTGAATCGTTTTATGTAAGATTTTATACTGTTTTTCATTTTGGTTCTTATGAGTCCGGCGTTCATCCATGAGCTCTATGATTTTCTCAGTCATCCAATATTTCCTTTTTGTTGCTTTCCTAGTTAGGTTTTCTTTCACTACTGCTGTCAGAACTGTTTGAGCGGTGTACTAGACAATGCCAAACATTCAAGACCCTAGATTCGTCGAGTCTTAGATCTGGTATCGGGCACCGGGTATGTATCCTTGGACTCGTCGAGTCCGGGTACTCGGACCCGAAAAACCCTAGTCAAGAACAATAATGATCAATTGGATTGCCAACCTTCGGAAGGAGGCGGCGTGAGCAGAAGAAATCTTATCTAATCTTATCCAGTCCAGTGTTATCCTGTCTGGTTTACTCTTGTCCTACCTAGTCTTATCCAGTCGTCTCTAGTCTTGTCTGTCTAATCCTCTCTGCTTAGCCTTGTCTGTTTAATCTGCTATAACCATTCCAGTTTTGTCTGTCTATCAGATATTCTAAAATATAATGCCTGTTTAGTTGGATAAGACTAAACTGACAGAACATGTCCTGCCTAGTCTTATCCAGTCTTGGCTATTAGCCTTGTATATTTAAACGAGATTAACTTAGTTTTGTACAAAAGTTGCCGCTTAGGGAAAATGATCTTTCGGTGTAGGTGGATGTAGCTTTAATTGTAGAGAGTGCTTGAAACAAAATATTTTTCTTTTTGTTCTCTCAGAAGTTCTTTTATATTTAGCAAACTCCTTTTCATTGAATTAGGATATCGATTTATTTGCATATACATTTATTATACATATAAGTATTTTTGTTTAATTGTTCTTGAATAACTTTTTGTACTTCGTCTTGCAAGGAATAGATTGGATTTGTCACTTCTTCTAATTCTTCTGAATTTGCCGTATATTCAACTTCGACTTCAACCTTATAGTTGTCTGGATAAAGTCGTTCAAAAAGATTTTCCGTAAATATTAAAACAGACTTTGTTGGAACTTTCGAAGGATCTAGTAAGCATCTAACCAATTCTGTTAATTCCAGATTTTCACGGGTCTTCAAACGTCCCATGATATTTTTCATTGAAGCTTTGATTATATCAGAACCAATTAATTTCTCTTCCAAGAATCCTATTACACCTTATGACGTAAATATGTTAGAATCATAGCTGCTTAATGTTGTTACTACTACACTTACTGGAGATAAAGTTTCATAACAATTGAAAATTAACATTTTCAATTAAATGCACTGAATTTAAATCTATTAGAATCTGTAATATTACGACTTTTAGAAGAATACATTTTTCTTATATTGGTTCAATAGAAGACCACATTGTCTTGATGTCCATTGCTACTTCAATTTCCTTTTCAAAAATAGCTTTTGGAGGAAACTGATTTTATCGGAGATAAACGAAAATAATTTATAAGTTTTCTTACCATTTGAAAATAACTTTAAATTTCAGCATCTTCTTCCACGTAATACTCATTATCCACATCTTCTTCGTGTGATTCTTCAGGAAAAAAATCTTCATCTTCACTGCTGCAGTTGATTTATACTTGAGATGATTTCTTCTAAAAAGTGTGGCACACAGCATGAATTGTATGGTTAATGCAAATTTTTTGTTCAGCAGGACAATTTATACCATTTTTTAATTACCCAAGCATCGTCATGACATGTGTAGTATCTTACTCAATAATAATCCCACAGCAATAAACCCCAGACTCAATCAAACATTGAGGTTTTTGCGACCAGAAATTGAAAATCGCGTTGAAATCGCTCGATAACTAACGCCGCGACGGCCCGTCAAAGTTAGATCTACCGAGGATTGGTTGCATTTGTTTTTTCGAAATTTCGAAGCTGCTGCAACAAATTCGACGTTTTGTTAGAGTAAAACGTGATCGGAAAGCGAGACTGAAAACCGTGTTGCGAAATCTTTGACAGCGGCGTCGCGACAAAATTCAATTTCCTAATTGCGTCGCGACGTCGCTGCATGCTAATCTAGGTTGAATTTCGGGAACTCGCGGTGGTTTTGGTGAAAGGAAAGCTTGTGGTAAAGCGCGACTAAAAACCGCGTTGCGAAATTTTTGACAACGGCATGGCGAACTACAACTTTCTAAGCCAAGTCACCTACACTATCATTTCTGAAACCGATACTGAATGAATCTAAATGTTTTTCAACACTTATTGCGATATTATTTACCGAACAAGTGCCTTCAATTCGCAGAAAGCCTAAATTGCAATAAAAATTGTTTTCTCCATGAATATTAATGTTTAAGTATCTTCGGCGTCTCAAACTAGTCTACTCTTCTAGGATAGTATTATTTTTTTATTTTTTTTTTGCTTAGAATTCTTGAAACTTTAAAAAAGACTTTTGTCTTTATTTGCTTATAATTCTTGAAACTTTAAAAATCATTACTTTCTTTCTTCGTATTCCTTTTGAATTAAGGTTATATTATACAATAACATAACACCTGAAGAACATTTTGGCAAGATTTGGTTGGGAAACCGGCCAGCTATTGCTTTCCAAATAAATGCAGATTTTGAAATTGCTCGAACACATATACCATCGATGGTTACCATATTTGCAACAACAGATTGCAATGTTTTAAAGACCACTAATTCAATGTATTTTTATTTATCTTAAGAAAAAAACGAAAACCGCGGTTTTTTTATGACGGTTATGCGGTTTTTGCACAGAAAACCGCGGTTTTGCGGATCGGACATATCCGAACCAGAAACCTTGCCCACAACCCAAAATGAAATTTTTATGTAATAATTTTACTAATTGTAAATGCAATGTATTAAATACTATTCATCCTTTGTTTTGCGCCCCAAACACAGTTGCGCCCGTGGCGGGCGCCCTCTTCGCCACGCACTCGTTACAGCACTAATTAATATATTTTTTTCAAGTTCGCACGGTCATTAGTAAATTCGCTAAAAGAAATAAAGAGCGCATTATTTTAGCAGCCACCAAGAGTTGTGCAAAAATCAAAGGCATGTTCAATTTTCCTAGCGAATTTTTGTTTACGAATACGTAAATTCGCATTGTTAAAATATGCAGCCAGCGTCTTCTTGTACATGGGTCTGGCAAAGCCATAACAGTAATCGGCCACGAAATCTCCCCTAATAGTGGATCGCCACCCATGTTAAAAACTTTAATGACTCCTTATACTTCTGTCCAAGATCTAGACACCAAGCACAAGTGTAGGCACAAGGAGGTCAATGTCCAGTAAGACTGTAATACTACAGGAACAAAAAGAAAATAAAACTATGGATAAAAGAAAATAATCTTTGAACAAAATCTCTGCTAATTTTTAAAATAAACAAACCTTCAAAAAATAAGTCACGAAATATTTTTGCATTTCAGTTTAGTTTTTGATGGGTAATTTCGCAACAGCGCATTTCTTAATGTTGCAAAAACTTTTTTCTTACAAACATTTCAACAGCAGAAATGTTTTTCCCCGATGTCTCCTTGTAAGATTATTACCAATCACTAATTTCCGCGAAAATATTTACAAAATACGAAAACATTAACACTGCGTTGCAAAGTTGCCAAACAAACAAAAAATGCTACGTTATTTTATACATTTTATAACGAATACATTTTCTTAAATTTTTCTAAAGAAAAACTAATCCTATAATAAGAAATTTATTTATTAAATACAAGTTTATTCATCTTGCACAACGGTAGTCTTCTCCGAAACGTACAACCCGTCCAAGAATTTACGAATATCCTTATTTTTAACCGTGGTAGACTGTTGGATCAGCGCCGCAGACCTCGACACGTCCTCCAGAGAGTTCCCCTCGATGATCAACTCATCCTTCTGCTTGGAAGAGTTTGTGACGGTCACGCCCGGTGCCATCTTCACCCTACGGATGTATTTCTCTCCCAAGAAATTCCTAATTTCAATCATCGAATTCTCGTTCGTGGTCACACAGTTTATGGGAAAATGGGCATAAACAGCACGCATTTTGTATTGATAACCCTTCGTTACACCTACAAAAAATAGAAAAGAAGATTAAAACAATAATTTTAAAATAGAGTTCTTTGGACTTAAATAAAATAAAATTCAGTTTCTTCCAATAAAGATCTGCAACAACAATTCAGACAAATTCTTCTCTGCCTCATCTACCTTTTCATGGTAAAATCAATAAATTCTATGTAAAATGATGTAAAAACACAAAAGTAAAATTAATAAACCTACAGTCAAAATTGTTTACAATTCAACCCTTTCACTACAAGAAGTGAACTATGTCTAAACACATCTTCGCATAACATGAAACACATGCCATTCCAGCAATTTCTTGGATGGAAGGAGATGAATGCCAAACAACTTACAACCAATACAAACCAATACATATATAAATTGCTAATCGTCTTAATAGTAACCAGTCCTCTGTAGTACGGTGTTATAAAGCATGGTCTACAGAAGATCAAGAACATCGTAGAAGAGGAAGTGAATAGCCAAGACATACAAATGTGGTCCAGTATCGCCATCTCCGATTAATTGCATTAAGGGGTTACATGGGTTTCACAGCTTCAAAATATCGATTTTTTTACTGTCTTATTAATTTCTACAACATCTCGAGAATATTATCCTAAATTTTCAAGTCGATCCGAATAAAAGTTTTGGAGATACAACCCTGGGAAGGTGCGTGCTCAAAGTCAGGTAGGCTCAGCGCGCCGCAGGTGTATCGGAGCAGCTGATCGTCTATTGTTTGTCTGTCTTTATTGTACCTTGCGGTGTGTTGGTGGTTTCACACAAAATAATAATGAAAGCTTGAACCAGTTAATCTGGAAGGTTACTCCAAAAATACTTCCTGCTGGTTGAAAGATCGTTAATATTGCTGCATTGGTTGCTGGTTGCACTTTTAATGAAGGAACATCAGCTTTATTTGCACTTTTAATGAAGGAACATCAGCTTTATTATTATTTATGCACGGTATGGATTCAAAACTTGGCCGAAATTCCCACGAATATGCCCGAATTTCAGATTAAAACCGTGTGTGGGCAGCTGAAAAAAAATCAGTGAGTGAGACTCGCGAAGCCAGGATTCGTCATAGACAGGAGCAAAATGATGCCCTGGACATTGCAGCTGCTGCAGGTTCTTTACTTTATGGCCCAGAATCGACGATTCAATATAAGTTACAAACAAAAATAAATTCCAGTTTTATTGTTACTCAAAACTTTAAACGCGTTTTTCTCGAAACTGTGTTTTCAAAGACGGTTGTCAAAAGTTCTCGAAAACTACTCAACCGATCTTGATGAAATTTTACACAGGTCTTCGAGATACAATTCACGAGGAATTGGACGAAGGTTTTTTTTTCAATCTCAACTACAAAAAAAAAAAAAAAAAAATTGAGAAAATTTTATCAAAATTTGCAATTTTTTTGTAAAAAAGTCGGCCAAAAATCCAATTTTCACTTTTTTTCCCCCTTCGTCCAAGTTCTAGTTTATGGTCTTAACTAAAAGGCGATTTTTTTTTTTTCACTTGAGATGATCTTGTCATGAGTTCTACTGTCAACGCGGAAGCACCTTTTTTCGGAGGGGTCACGGGAAATGAGTCACAATGGCAGAGTTTTGAATATTTTCCTTTGAAAATTTCAGAAATTCCTTTTCAAATATAAATCTTTATGACAATAAAAAGTTTGAATAAAATATTTTGTTTTTATATATATAAAAAAAAAAATTGTTGAAATTGTCTTCCTCCGAGTAAACCCATGCAACCTCTTAAGAGATCGATTCTCGAGTACAAGATCAATAGCCGATCAATGGCGTGGAAACGAAGAACGTCTTGTAACACTTTGTACAATTTACCAATGAAGAGCTTTTTGCAGTCCGTTCGACCACATCTTGTGCTTCCGGCTCTTCATCGACAACAACGTTTGGAATGATGTATCTCGCCACCTTCAGTGACGAATCCCGATTCCGCTTGGGAAGGCATGATGGTCGCATGAGGGTCAGACGTGGAGAACGTCGCCATGAGCGATTTGCTGCTGAGCGGCATGTGCACAGAGGGGGTTATGGTATGGGGTGCTATTGTTTATGGAAGCAGTTCTCAGTTGGTATTCATCTAGGTCTATTTTCAACAAATTTTTTTCATGTACGTGGCAATATGAATGCCCACCGATATATTGATAAAGTGGATGAAGGGGCATGCACACAGTGGGGATTATGGTATGGAGTGCTATTGTTTACAGAAGCAGTTCTCAGTTGGTATTCATCCGAGGCAATTTGAGTGCCCACCGATATGTTGATGAGTGGTAGAACTCCATATCCTTCCATTCTTCCAACAGCTAGAGGACCCGATTTTCCAACAGGATATGCCCGTTCTTTATAATTTTTTTTTAAAAACTTAAAAAAAAGACTTATTTATGTACATACATATTAAAAAAAAAACATATTAAAAAAAAATTAAGTTATTTTTTTTATTTGGTGCCTTTTCTGTGATGTTTTCACTATCACAGCTTTTTCATGGATGCTTTTTAATGCCATTATGTCACTAATATCGATTGCATTTATTTAGACCACTCTATTGCGGAATCTATCGCTTTTAGAGCTGCAACATGTGCTATGTTGATGACAGAGGGTTCGTTTTCTTCATGCTCACTGCTATCTGATTCTTGCCATTCTATGTCAGTTCTAGGCATTATAATATTCCAGCACTTTTTAATGGTTTCTGGTGTTAATTTTTCCCAAGCAGAGGACAAATGTATAACTGAATCTCCCAATGTAATGTTTGTAATGAGTACTGTTCCTCTGATTCCTCATTTGCAGCGATACAACTTTTAACACTTTATTTAGTATAATTTTGTGGGCTTTAGGATGATCCATCAGTTGTAATAAAGGGGTTAAATTAGATGGAAGGAACTTTACGAAAATCCTTCCATCTGATCTTTTCAGCTGATGAATGTGAGGGCATTGTCTAAAAGTAGAACTGCTTTCTGTTGCAGATTTATAATGTTGCTAATGATTTCACCTAAATTTTAAAATCATAAGCACTTCCTTTGAATTTGCGGCATTGCAGTAACAACAGACCACTGTATAAGGCCTGCTCCAGACTCTCGCGGAGTAACTTCGGCGAGGATCCTCGCCGAAGTTGTGCGAGGCGAGGAACTACACGGAGTAGGCATCCACACTCTCGCCTAACTTCGTGAGGACCTCAGTGCCATGGCCGGCACCGAACAGGTAGTAGCTGCTGCTGCAGCTATTTGTACTTTTAATTATTATAATTATGTTAATATATTTTTGAAGAAAATAATTAATAAACCGTGCAGAAAGAAGAGATGGTGGATTTTGCCTATACATAGAAATAGAACAAGGTAAGGTACATACGCTATAACGTAATTTTTTTTATAGGATTAAAAGATTATTAAATCAAAAGATATGATATTTTATCTACTTTTTAAGGGAATGGATGGACAGACAAAGTATTGAACTACTTATTAATGCAATTTATAACTATGTTTCGGCTACCGTTAACAGCGGAGCAATGGTTGGACCTAGAAAAGGGATTTCAACGCAAGTTCCCACATGCAGTCGGCGCAATAGATGGAAAACATGTACAAGTAATGTCCACGTAAATCAGGATCAGATTACTACAATTACAAGCGATGTTTTAGTATTGTTCTTCTTGCTTTGGTCGACAGTGACTACCGCTTTATTTTTGCTGATATTGGGGCAAAAGGAAGAATAAGTGACGGTGGTGTTTTCAGAAATTCTTTGTTATGGAAAAAAATAATTGCAGAAGATCTGAATTTCCCTACCCCTTGTCCTCTGCCAGATACTAACGGTCCAAATATTCCATACGTTTTTCTATTCGACGGTGCTTTCGCATTAGGTACAAATTTAATGAAACCTTATCCTGGAAAACACTTGTGTGCTGCTACACAATTTTTTGAGAAATAGTTCTACTTCTTGAAATATTTACTGCCGTGCTACTTCGCGAGTCTGGAGCCAGCATAAGAAAGAACTGCACAATTACATAGTTATGAATTTATGACGTATCGTTCATATTGTTGGGGATTAACCGGTGTTCACATTATGCGGTGTCCAATGTTACTACATTTCATGTTCGCATTGGCGAGGTGTTCATTTTAACGCGTGTTCACATTATCGGGATTACATACAGTGTGTGTGTACAAGTATGTGTGTGTATATATATATATATATATATATATATATATATATATATATATATATATATATATATATATATATATATATATATATATAAATATAAATATATTCAGGGTATCCCAACCAAAATTTGACCCCCCCCCTATAATTGGAAAACCGAATAATATTTCAAAATTCGCCGAGACCCGTCGATTTTTGTTCTTGGGGGGAGCTTTTTTGATAGTCAAGCCAACTCGATATGTTCATCCCCCTAATGCCTAGCAACCCCAACTTAAAAATTTCAAATGCAACTACCCCACTTGTGGCACATCATTTTAAAGCCCTTTTCATTGCGAATACAGTGATAGCGTAGTAATTTCTACACAAATGCCCACCACTAATAAGTTTTTCATCTACTACACATGACCGCATTACCTAATTGTTATTGATGTGTCTATCAGTTTACAAAAAAGTCAGAAATGAAATAAAAAAGCTGAAGCAAATAAAACTAGATACTAAAATAGTTATTAGTAGAAGATACTTAAGTTTATAGGAATTCAGACCTTTTCAAAATAACAAAAAATCAGTACTACAAAAAGAGTCGGTGTTTTTTGCTTGTGACCAAGAAATCGTTAGTTTCAGCCGTTATTGACAGTATTAACGTGTGTTCGAAATGGTTTATTCTATCGCGGAAAGAGTAGAAATTGTTGCAATTTATTATCGAAATCACGATTGCGCTAAAGCTACAGCACGAATTTTTAATGCCAATCATCCTGAAACGCGTAAGTTGGTTTGTCATCTTTTCGTTCGTAACCAATAATTCTGTCAAATCTCAACCGATTTCTAAAAACGGTACGTCACTGTATTCGCAATGAAAAGGGCTTTAAAATGATGTGCCACAAGTGGGGTAGTTGCATTTGAAATTTTTAAGTTGGGGTTGCTAGGCATTACTAGGCTTGACTGTCAAAAAAGCTCCCCCCAAGAACAAAAATCGACGGGTCTCGGCGAATTTTAAAATATTCGGTCAAATTTTCGTTGGGATACCCTGTATATGTATATATATATATATATATATATATATATATATATATATATGATGATAATAATAATGTCAAAATTAACCGTGTAGAGTTGTTAGTCGCCCATCGGGCGTAGGGATTGCAATCCGGTGTGATTTCCAAACTGGCCGTATCTCCATCGATCCGGATCGATAGAGGTTCAGTTGGTCCGATCAGGAAAATAACGCGGACAATATTTTTGGATAAAAGGTGCGCGTTATACACCGGTAAATATGGTAATTACTTTAATCCAGCATTATTTATCACTAAATCAATTTTGGTTTTGAAAAAACCATGTGGCACCTTGCGCACGACGCATTTAAAGTACCCAGTCATGCAATAGCGCGATTATTTTACCAAAAATTAGCATCACCGGATCCGGTATATTGGTACCAGATCCGCTTTTCCGGATTGCAATCTCTAATCGGACCAATCGGTCAGGGCGGACCAAAACTAACAATTAAAATCCAAGTGCGTCTACAGTGCAGACCACCGGCAACTTGGTCAGCGACTGTTCATCCATTTACCCAGAGGGTGGAAACATTGGACAAACTACTTGATGACAAGCAAAGCATGACTCGTGCAAGTAAAGTAAATAGTACCCCAGGTGGTAACCATTCCACCCGTCAACAAGAGGTGGCAACCGGGATTTCGGATTCTGGGGATCCCGGGCTTACACGAACACAGAGAAAGTCGGAGTCCTCTGACAAACTTCCCCGTAAAACTAATACATACATCGGCACCTTCTACATCAATACGCTAATCCAACCAGGAAAGCTAACCTAACATTAGAATTAGACAAAGAAAAGATCCAGATCCTCGCACTATAGGAGACACGTTTCACAGATGAAGACATGGCAATTACCGTATATTCAAACTGAAAAACGAGTCGCCAAATGTGCCCCTATCCCAGAAGTGGCATTTATAGTGAAAAAAAAAAATTTTTTAGGATCAGTAAAAGAAGTCACACCAGTCAACAACAGGCTAATGACCATGTGCATCCAGTGCGCCAACAAAAAAAATACACGTTAGTCAATGTACACGCACCTACGATTGGGGACAACAAAAAAGATCCAAGGAGAACAGACATATTTTGGCAAACATTAGAGAAAATAATGAATAAAATCCCATAGGAAGACATTACAATCCTACTAACAAGGGGAACTTCAGACGTCTGGATCGCAGATTTTCTTCAAACTTTGTACACTTTTAGTAGCCCATTAGGACAATATAGTGTGTAAGTAGTAAGGCGTACTATTTCAGCATTTCCGAGAAAATTGCTATTTTCTCTCTTCGAAATTTTCCACATCGAATATATACATTTGCCTTGCGTCAACGTGTATAAAATAGCGATAGCCGAGTGGTAACGTTCAAGCTTCGTAATTGCTGGATCGGTGGATCGAATCCCCCATACATTTTTGTTTTCAACGCTGGTCATATGTTTTCTTATAAATAACAATTCAAAGGTAATATAATGAATAAATAAGTGTATTTGCATGCATTTTGATTGAACTTCCAATGTTATTTGGCTGTTCACTGAATTTTATCATTAAAAAAATGGTGCTTGATCATTGCTCCTCCAGTTTTTATATTTCCTTCCCATATCTTCAATTGAGACGTTTAGTATCAAAACCAGCTCAATCCATTTTTTTTAATTTTACAGGAGACACAAAAAAACATTTCACGCTCTGCCCATTCAATTTAAAAAATGTCATTAGGATAACCTTCGGTGTACAATTTGAAATCTTTTTTAATTAGTAGTATTGTATAGTAATCCTTTTATTGGCATAATTATATTACATAATTTTTAACCTAACAAAAATTATTTACCTAAAAATATTTTCACCCTATTCACAACGACAAAAACAAAAATTCACCTCAGTATCTATATATCTTTTTTTATCTGAACCATCCTTTTCATCAAGGACCAACCGGCTCCGTCTTCTCTCATGCGCGAAACCCAGTCGATTACCACCGGTCTCTCCTCACTGCTCCACTGACATCCATCACAGCTTTGTGCCCAATGTGCCCATATGTCACTAGCTTCCCCACAGCTTAGAGCGAGTGTCCATCCAGTACCTCCTGCCTTTTTCCTTCTGACCTGCACCTGAGTCGTGCAATCAATGCCTGCGGCAGCCTAGCTCCTATGAGGTACAATGGAAGTCTTTGGAACACTTGTATGCTCCTGTATTCTGGGAGGAACTTACTCCCCTCGATCTTCCTTTGACGACACTGCAGCTCCACCTCGGCTAACCTTTCACACACCAATTCTTCCAATGACTTCCTTCCATTCCGAAACATTCTCTCGATTTCCTCATATGCCCAGCCACAGCTTTCATACAGCTTCTTTCTTTCATTCCCCCATTTTGTGCCCTTATTTACACCAAAACCTTCCATTCTTACAACTCTCAGCACTTCTTTTACAATCCTTTCATTACCCATTCCATACACTTTCCTTTCAAACTTAACAACCCTCCTAGCTGCCTTCGAAAACACTTTCCGCATATTTGTCTCTTGCAGCATGATGTATACCGATGTAGTTCTATCTAAATTGAGTGCCATTTTTAAAAACTGTAGCTGGACTCTCTCAACTCTCTCCTCCTCTTTCACTTCCCACATTTCCACTCCATACAAAAAGATACTTCTCACACATGTCTTCCACACTACCATTTTTGCTTCAAAGTTATTGCTCAAGCACTCCTCCCATACGTTCCCTAGCCCATTAGCAGCCACCCAAGCCTTTTTACAAATATATCACATGCTCTTTCACGGACCCATCCTGCCTAAACATAAAACTAAGGTATTTGAAGCTGCTAATGAATGAAAATGATTCACCGTACTTCTACCCGTTCTCTTACGAAAAGTAAGAAGTAGGGCGCCACCTGGCGCATGGTTGGCTTTAATAGAAGCATGGATTGAGCTGGTTTTAAAAAACGGATTCGTCCCAAATCGCTTTGTAGCTTGATAGTAACGACAAATACCTATCAAACTATGCAAAGAAAAAACATTTGAAAATTAATGGATTGAGCTGGTTTTGATACTAAACGCCTCAATTGATCCTTCCTTTTTAAATGCTGAGATCCTTTAATCTGTAGAGTATTTTGGCTCCACTTGGGGTGTTCTCTTGCCATTGTCACAACTCTTATTTTTGTTTACAACGAAATGAATTCGAGTTTTTCCCTCTTTCCGACTGGCTCATAATTCTCATTGTCAGAAAAATCTCCTTCAACTTCAAGGAACAGACCTTCGTCTACTTCGTCGAAATGAAGGACGAAGACCTACGTCAGTAATAAGTATCTTTTCCCCTAATATTTGGACGGTAGACTGATACAGCTCTTCTCCAATCGCCGTTGCATCTGCATGAATCGTTCCTGATGATTCTGTATCAATGAGTCAGCTCTTTGAAGAAGACCCTCACAGTACACGAACGCATATTTTAACAGACGTTTCGCAACTGCAATATTCTCTGAATGTTCACAACGTTCACACACTATCCGAAGAACCGGGAGTCATTTTCCAAATATTCGCAAGTACATTTATATCTAACAAAGTCTCACCACTACGGAAGTTGACTGCCGAATGATGCCTGTTCTATCGCGTTGGTTCTATATGAACAGAACCGAGGTACAGGCTTTTTTTGTCTTCCCCTTATTCCTTTGGAAACCCTTAATTCCCGAATTTTTTATCCCAGTATTTTTTCCCGAAATCATTTTATCCCGAATACGTGTTTCCCCGAAATTTGTTAATTCCAAAGCTTTAATTTCCAAAATTGGGTTAAAAAGAAAAAAATCGGGGAAACAGGAATTCGGGAGAAAAAAAAATCGGGGAAACAGGAATTCGGGAGAAAAGAAAAAAAAATGCGGGGAAACGGTAAGAAACGGTTCCAGGTACGAGGCGGTTCAGGGTACCTTTCCCCGACTTCAGGGATGAGGGATTTCTCAAATCACAACAAGCTTACGTTTTCAGGAAAACTTTATCCGTTAGATCGATTACTCGTCGATAATTTTAAAAAATATATGTTTTGTAAATAAAACTTTTAATAAAATAAAAATGTGTTGTATGATAAAATTTAGTAAACAGCCAAATAACATTGGAAATTTAATCAAAATTCATGCAAATTTTTCTTGCAAAAACACGAATTTATTCATTATATTACCTTTGAATTGTTATTTATAAGAAAGAATATGACCATTTGAAAAAAAAAACAATGGGACTCGATCCTCCGATCCAGCAATTACGAAACTTGAACGTTACCACTCGGCTACCGCCATCTTATACATGTTGACGCAACGCAAATCTATATATTCGATGTGGAAAATTTCGAAGAGAGAAAATTACAATTTTCTCGGAAATGCCGAAATAATAAATGCCTTACTACTTACACATTATGCTGTCCTAATGGAGTACTAAAAGTACACAAAGTTTGAAGAAAAATCCGTGATCCAGAAGTCTGAAGTTCCCCTTTTGTAGTTACAAGGAGATTTCAACGCACAAATTGGCAGAGAAAAAAATTATCAGCTAACAGTTGGGAAATTTCCCGCACACAAATTCACCAATAAAAATGGCGTAAGGCTTATCGAACTCTGCAACATAACAACCTCAAAATTTTGTCCACATCCCTCAGAAAAACACCTAAAAAACAAGACATGGAGGTCTCCAATACAGTCCCTCGGAGAATTTCAAATCGATCATATCGCAATCACACATCCGGCACAAAGAGAGGTCCATAATGTACAAGTCCGCAGAGGTGCAAACATGGACTCGGACCACTATCCAGGATTAAAACAAAATTCACTCCAAATAGAATACATTTAAAAAAACACACATGCAGAAATTCGACACAAAAATTATCAAGGAAACGAACATAAAACAAGAATGGGATAAAGAACAGGCAAACAACCGGGCACCCTTCCACAGGAAACTTAAGAAGAACACAAAACACCTGTGGCGGGGCTCTTAAAAAAAGAAAATGGGCATTCCAAACCTACAACAGTAAAAAATCACCAGAAATTTTCAGGAACTACAACATAAGAGACATCTACAGAACATTCGCAGGTAAAATCAAAGGCTACACCCCTCAAAACTTCTGCTTCAGATGAGAGACAGCACTCCCCAATCAAGAAAACTGCAGAGAACTAGCAAGATATTTTTCTGATCTATTAAACTGCCAAGAACCCAACTCAAGATTTCACAGAGAAAAAATAGAATAAAGACACACGAATTCACCACCACCCACACAAGAAGAAATCAATAGGCACATTCAAAGGCTCAAGAACCACAGAACATCAGGAGAAGATGGAATCATTGCAGAACTACGGAAAAATCTAAGACCAAATTCACTATGAGAATTCACACAAATCATCCAAGAAATTTGGCAAACCAAAAAATTACCAGAAGACTGGAAATGCGCATTCATACACCCACTACATAAAAAGGGGGACAGAGCTGATGTGAACAAATAAAGAGGTATCTATTACAAGTCGCCTACAAGGTCAAGGTCTACAAGGTCCATGTGCCTCCTCCAAAGAGTGGAGGAACAACTAGTACACAAAATAGGGGAATACCAGACAGGCTTTGGATGAGGTCATTCCTGTGCAGAACAGATCTTCACACTGAAAGAAGGTACTTAAGCACAAAGCTATAAGAAACTCATCAGTTATACACCTTTGTGGAGTTCAAAAAGGCGTATGACTCCATAGACAGGCAATCACTTTTCGAAATCCTGGAAGACCAAGGACTGGACTCGAAAACACTAGGACTCATTACACAAACTCTATCAAACACAACATCAAAAGTGAAGTTCATAGGAGAAATTTCTGAACCATTTCTGATAAAAACAAGTGTCAGACAAGGAGAGTCCCCTCTACTCTTCAAAGTGGCTCTAGACAAAGTAATGAAAGAATGGCGAAAAGAGCTAAAAGCTCAAAAGCACTTTAAACCCACACAATTAGGAAGGACCAAAGTCGAAGTAGAAATCTCATGTCTAGCTTTTGCGGACGATATATCAATTCTCGCGGTGAATGAAGCGATAGCAATCAAACAGATAGAAGTCCTCAAAGAATGTGCAGAAAAAGTTGGTCTACAAATCTCCTTCACAAAAACAGAATTCATTTGCACAAAAATCAACATACAAAAATTGATACGAAATACAGTGAAATCAATCGGGGGGATACCCTTTTGATTTCAAATACCTTGGAGAAATTTTAGAACCTAAAAACTAGACAACAGAAAATAATATGTGGCCTTTTTCAAAACACGAGACATCTACAACAAACAATGCCTCTACACTCAAAAGTTTAACACTACAACACTGTAGTGAAACCAGAAGCACTGTATGCAAGTGAAACACTTACACTCCACACAAAAAGAGATCTCAAAAATCATCTAAAAGAAGAACGAAAAATCGTGAGAAAATTTTTAGGCCCAAAACAAACAGAAGATACAGACTACATTCCAGGAAAACAACTGAAAAAATACCCAACCTTGCTTCAGACATCAGGTAAAGGAGACTCAAATTTCAGGGACACAGACTACCCGAAACCAGGATCACCAAGCAAGTCCTCACATACATACATAAAGTCAAGACGACTACTCCATGGATAGTCCAAGTAAGAAAAGATCTGGAAGAAGCACAAATAAACAGTACAGAAATAGAAAATAGAGAGACGTACAGACAAAAGGTTAACAAATGGGAAGTGATGTCAGAGAATGAGAAGCCCAATAAGTCTGGGACAAAGTGGACTATAAGAAAGGAAAAGGATCCATTGAGAAAAAATGAGGAAAGCGTGGGAAAATAGAAGAAAGATCAGATCATGAATTCAAATTTGTTCTGCGTGATCCCATAGGGTTCAAATGCAAATAACATTATATATATATATATATATATATAACAACATATATAAATAACATATATAACAACATATATATATATATATATATATATATATATATATATATATACAGGAATAAATGGCATGATCACTCAACAGCTTCCATACAAACCCATTGATAATATCATACATATTGCAGAATATCTACAAAAATGATAATTGCACTAATAGTAATAAAATAAGTAACAACAATATTTTGTAAGTGACAAAATATTTGGATGATGTCCAAAATGACATGACATGGTTTTTATCCATCCAGCATTGAAAATTTGGCCACCATCATAGCAAAAAGTTGTTGATAACGAGGGTAGTTATGTCATTGATTAAAAACTTATCTATTTGAATTTAATATTAAAAAACGGCATTACTTTCGAATCCCCCCATATACAAATAGTAAGTACCTAATGGTATGAAATGTAGAAATCCTCACGATCATTTGTTGCACAAGGCATAAGATTTATATGAAACATGCTACAGCAAAACCATTGTTCAAAAACAATCAAAAGCATCTCAAAACAAAAGTGTTTCTCAATCATATTCTAATTATTAACAAAAACAAAAATTCACCTTTTAACATGTTTTCTACGTGGGAGCAGACAGTGCGTACTGCAGCAAGTTCCTTCTTTTTGCCGAACCATTTCTCAACCTTCAAGGTCTTTGGGTTGATCATGCGGATGTCCAGAGCAAGATGTTTGAACGAGCGCTTGAGAACTCCTCGTGGCCCCTTGACTGTGATAACACGGGACTTGGCTGTCACAGACAGTCCATCCGGCACTTTAACCGTTTGATTTGTCACAATTTGCTTCATTTTGCTAAAAACAAAACAATAAATAAATTGGTAAAATGATAAATAAATAAATCAGCAAATTGGATGAAACTTAATTCGAATATTCAGTAAACAAAAAGTGTGCAAACATTTAACAGTGTTCAAATATTGAGCAAACAGAAAGTATTGTCGTAAAACGTTTTAAAGATATTATAAAATTGGATAAACATATAATAACAAGGCTATGTAGTGGTTAAGCAACTTTACAAACAAAACTGGACACCAAAGGGATTGAATTATGTTATGAATTAGAGCCCTAAAACGTCACGCTTTCACAAAAAATCATAACCTTACTTTGTTTGTGTTTATTGTCAAAATTTCAAGACAAGTTTAAAAAAAGTGGTTAAATGGTACTTTAAAGATTAAAATAAATCAAATGGCGTAGATGAAGTTTAAAGGATATTTTTGACAATAGTTTTGAAGAGTGTAAACAACATTTCCGACATAACCTCAAAATTTATATTTTGCAAATTAAATGGTGAAATTTAAGTTTTTAGCCCAAAATATTAACGTAATTTCGCAGATTTCGGCGTGTTTTACCGTTTTATCCACTTTTTGTTCACTGAATACTCACAATATCACAGATGATTAAGGATTTAGTCGAGACGGAACGGACGTACGTACCTATCACGTTGACGTAAAGAAGCGGAAGAGACTTCTCGTTGTTGCCAAATCTCCGACCACGTTGTTCGGGTCGGTCGAATCACCCGCGAAAATTTAAAACTCGAAATGTTTCAAAAAAACAAACCTATGAACGGTTTCACAATTGTTTTTATGACCACTCTCCAGTAAAAGCGACATAGTAAACCAGCCCATAGGCTACACAATGCAAACAAAAACGAAATTAGAAACTAGAATTATAAATCAACCTGAAAGAACTCGAAGATCGAAGACAGCCCCGGACTTAAAGACCCATGGCCCATATAGTTGCCGCAGCCACCCGATGGAGTAATAAACTTGCTTGATCTTCAAGTGATTTTCGGGGGATGATTCCCTATTGGTCAGTGCAAACGCTATTGAAGTGAAAATCACGCAGCCGAAATTTTAAACCAGTCGACCAGTCCGGTTGTATACCACGTGCTCTCAAGTTTTCAGTGTTTCTGTTTTAGTTAAAATTAGTAATTACATTTTAACCATAAATCAGTCTTTTTCAAGACTTTTTTTTAATATAAATTTTAAGTAAAATTTGGCAAAGCAGTGTAAATCAGGCTTTTTACAACGTCACTACGAACTATCACGTGAACGCCGCGTGATCACTCCACGGGGTCGCTACGGCTAGTACAGGCATTTTATACCTTTAGGTCATTTAACCTTTCGCTCCTGCACGGATGTCTTTAGATTCCAAACGATGTAGTTTCGTGAGAAAGTCAAACTTTTTACTTAACTTCTCATAAGCAGATCCGCGTCTCCGTAGTTCTGTAATTAGTCCATCTATACTAACGTTAAAAATGGTAACTCTCAATCTGTCCCTGTCAGAGAGTTCGGTCTCGTTTCCTTTAACTTCGCCGAACTGGACTTTACGCTTACGTTTCCTCTACATGTCATATGCATAGCTATTTTCACCAGATTTTTTAATAACCTTCGACTTGATCAAAGGTACAGGTACTTTTTTTTCGGAGGAAGGAGAAACCTTTTAAAGACACACACTAACTGGGTAGTGTAGGACCCCATTCTCATCCAGAGATAGTATACCCATATACCGCCCTATACAACTCGGCACTGCAATCATGCATCACTTCAAGTTGTGGGCTCCTGTTTTACATATTTACTCCATTTATTTCCTTTTGCCATTCCCTCTCGTCTTTCTCCTTGTGTTGCATTATCTCCTTGGTGATGCCGCCGACGTCATTCCACTTGTCCTCGCTTTCCAGCATCAACTCGGTTAGCGCCGAGGGATACCGGGGCTCCAGTGCTGCGCCCCTTAACACTTCAAGCTTCGCCTTCTGTCCTGCCCACTTGTCGCAGGTGAACAACGTATGCTCGGCCGTCTCCGGTTCCATGTTGCAGTACGGGTAGTTCTCCGCGGTCGTCTAGAATATCCTTTTCCGGTAGCTCTGGAAACAGCCATGGCCCGTCAGCACCATTGTCAGGTTGTAGCTCAACTGCCCATGATTCCTTTCCAGCCAGGGCTTAACGTGTGGTATCAGCCTGTAGGTCCATTTAGTACTATCCTTTTCCCACGACTCTTGCCACTTTTGTGTAGTTATCCGCCTTTCTTCTTCTTTCACCACCCTTGCTTCATTCGCCTCCTTGCCGTGCGTGCGCTCCGCAATTCTGGGTCACTCTTCTGCCACAAGCTACATTGGGATCAGCCCTGCCAGTAACCGCACCGCACCAGTCCCGACCGTTCTATACGCGCAGAGTACCCTTATGGCGATCCTCCTTTGAGCCCTTTTCAGCGCTTCCCTATGCCTCTAGACCTTGGAGCAGCTGTCCCACACCGGTGCCCCATACAATACCATGTTATTCACAACGAATACAAGCACTTCTTAGTTTCTTACATCCCTCCGGTTCTCGGGAGTATCCTCAGGAGGTTGTTCACTCGTCTGTGTGCTTTAGCACTTGCCTCCTCTACGTGCCTCCCGAAGGTTAGCTTTTCGTCGAAAACTATTCCCAGGTATTTCACATACTTCTGTGAGCGTTTCGTTCTTCCTTCCAGCACGAATTCCACCAGGCCACATTTCTTCCTTCCAATTAATTATTTATTATTTCCAGGTGCTTTGCGCTCATCCAGTCTTGCATCGTGTCTAGTGCTCGCTTTACTTTGACCACTAGGTTTTTCGTCGTCTTTTTCGGTTTGTCGTCCGCCTAGGTGACAGCTTCCGCACCGTCCGGTAAGGCCACATTCAAGACTCCGTCGTGCAGAAGGTTCCACAAAAGCGGTCCCAAAACGAACCCTTTGGGGTCCCTGGCCGTTACTATATCGTCCTGCCCCTCCACCGACAGCCGCCTGTCGCAGAAATAACTCATTGTCGGGCCAACCAGGCATTTGGTCATCTTCCTGCGTTACAACTCCTCGACTATAATCCTCCACGGTGCCGAATTGAATGCATTCTTCACGTCTATCGTCACGAGAGCGGCAAGTGTCCTGGTTTTTCGAGATCTTCTTCTTTCTTCCTCCGCCAGATTTAGAATGTGTCTTGCGGCCGTGACTGTGGACTTTCCCTTCCTAAATCCGTGTTGTCTCGCTGAGAGTGCCGCTCTCAGTTTACCAAAATTGAGCAACATGCATATCGGTCGATAGGCGTCTGGACTTGTAGGAGGTTTATTGGGTTTCTGGATGAGCACCAGTCTTGCTGATTTCCACCTTTTCGGGAACGTTGCGTCTTTTAGCTCTTTGTTCAGCACGTGCACGGTTTCGGGAAAGCGCTTGCACACGAGCTTTAAGATTTCCATTATTTCCGTTGGTAAACCGTCAGGGACCGCCGCGTTTTGGTTTTTATTTTCGCCACTGCCTCTTCTAGTTCCTCAGACGATATTTCAGGAGAGTCATATTGCCGCGCTCGCATCCATTCGTTTTTTTTTTCGTGCGTCACAGAAAGTCTTCCCACCTCCCTTTTCTTGAGTTCTTGGTCCAGCTGTAGCAGCGGCTTTTTTAGTTTGCCTGTCACGATTCTGTAACCAAGCCCCACACGTCCCTATCTACGTCTTCGCAGATTTCCTTCCACTTGGCTTCTTTGGCCCGCGCGATGAGTATCCGCAGCTTTTTCTTTCGGTCTTATAAGCTAGCGCTAGCTCGACGTATTCCATGTTCTGCTTTTTTCTCCCTATCAACGCTCACCTTCTTGCCTGGACGCAGATTCTTCCTTGTTCGCCTATTTCGCTCGTCCACCAGTAGGTGCACCTGTTGGGCCTGTATCCTCCTTTCCTTGGAAGACACTTGTTGCACACGTTATTCACCAGCTCGACTAGCTCGTCTGCATTATTCGGCTTCTTCTTGGCCTCTCGAACGGCTTCCACGAACTTTCCCTCGTCTTGCAAAGTCGTTCTCCATCCTTCGCTCTCCTTACTGCACTGATCGGAGGTTCCGCTGTCTCGTATTTCGTATTTCAGGTATTTATGATCGCTCAACGTTTCTTCCGGTAGCACCTCCCACGACACGATCTTACCTACAGTATTCACCGGTCCAAACGTTAAGTCAACAATGGAGCTACCGTTACAACGGACACAGGTGGAATCCTGTCCGAAGTCCCCGCCAAGTAGAATTTCTCGTAGCTTCCAGAAGGTCTTGGGCGCGGGAGCAGCAGTTCAAGTTTACTTGTATAATTTGTATGCCTTTTACGTTGAAGATGAAGACGAGGCTTTTTGGGCGGCACTTGCTGTTCTTTCTCGTAGTTTCCGCCTAATTTGTCTCCTTGCCTTTGACAACGTGTGGCGGAAAAAATCAGATTTACCGCTGCTGGCACTATGTCCTTCTTTATTACAGATTGGGCAGGATTGTTCGTTTGGACAGTCTTTAGCTGCGTGCCCTTCTTTTCCGCACGCAAAGCACAGCTTCGACCTGTCGGTTCCGTCGCAGCTTACTTGTGGCAGCGTTCGATTTTTATTCTTTTCTCTAGTGTGCAAAACGAATCCTCGTCCTAATCACACTAGTCCTAATTTTAGGTAGGGCTCTTCTAGCAGTTTGTCTGCGTCCTCCTTGTCCTCCTTACTACAAGCGTAGCAGCATGGGTGTGACTTGCATTTGGTCTTAGGTCGCTTAATTTTAGTGTTTTGTTTTATAGGTTTCCAATTTTGTTTCTAATCGTGGTTTGAACCTCATCTTTTTCTACTGTTTCATCCATGTCTCTTATATGTAATGTTTCCATTACGGTTTTTTTACCGGCCCTTCTAACTTTGTTAGCGGTAAATCTGAATTTAGTGCCATCGCCAAGTACATCTTTGAGGGCTTTCCCCAGTTCCTCTATTTTCGTCTGGGTCAACGGTAATTAGATATTACCTTCTCTGGTGCTCCTAATCGATTGTATAGAATCCTTTGCTTTACTTCTAGCGAGGATTCGCTTTACGTCCCTAAGTGCACTTAAGAAGTCTTTGTGCTTATTTTCGACGATGAGGGCCTCGGTATTTCTTGGTTTTAGTTTTTTGTCTGTGTTGTCCTCATTATCCTTAGTTTCCTTAGTTTGGAAGCTCGTGGTCTATACCACGTAATGTATGTACCTATGTATGTTTAATAATATATGTCTACCGTAGTGTTTGTTTAGTGGAAAATGCCTTCCACCATTTTGAGCAGACGTAATTACTGTCATGGCCTTGATGTGGTGCATTATTAGTTTTTCTACCCCGTTGGTTTCGTCTCTCAGTTTTAGGAGTTTTTTCCAGATGTCCGGATCCGTACCATTGTGTCTGATTTGTATAATTCTTTTTGATTTTAGATTCTCAACGCCCGTATCGTAGCTTATTTTTATATTTTGTTCAATTACTGTGAAGTCCTCCTTGGTGTGGTGTAGCTCCCTACCCTAAAAGTACAGGTACTGTGGTTCCTTAATTGTTCTAGGTATGTAACCAAAGACTGATACAGTTCAACAATCGTACCCAGGTCGATGTTAACAGATTGGAGAGATTTGCTTACTTTGTTGAACCTTTCTAAGATGTCATTGCAGAGAAGTGATAAAAAGCAAGTTTCGATCGAGTGTAATGAATTCTGAAGACCTGAAGCAACATAGACTTCGACATTCGTCAGCTCGAGCAGACCATCTTGTCTCAGAAAGACTCTTCACGACTGTTGAATTTGACTACAGTTTCGCCAGTGGGGCCAATAGTCCGGCTGGGCCCCTAGGTCGAGGCCTTGGCAGAAATTCGGCACTGCTCGAAGATACTGTTGCTAAACTAGAAGAGGTTATGCAAGCTGCAGCACTACTCCAGGCACCTCGAAATTAATATTCCACTCGAAATGAAGATGCTAGTGGCACAAAAGAGAAGAGCCAAGTGGCACACAAGTCGAAATCTTTAAGATAAATCCTACTCAAATCAAGTCAGTAATAACCTAAAAACCAAACTTTTAGAATAGAGAACAGAATCAGTCAAAAACTACGCAACGAAACTGAATAGATTTGATAACAATATTTGGAAACCCATCAAGTCCCCCAAAAACTGTCATCACCTCTACGAATGCTTCCACCAACGCAAGGACAATGGGCTAAAAACGATCACGAAAAAGCTGACCTACTTGCACAATATTAAACAGGGGTATTCCTGCCAAGAAGTAGCCATAAAGGCGACGCAATTTATAAATACCTTACATCCGACACACAACCCAAACTTCCACAAATTCCAGTCACACCTAAAGAAATCAAACACACGATCCAACATTTAAGCGCAAAGAAAGCATCGGGAACGCATCTAATAACACCCAAAATGGTGAAAGAGTTGCCAAGAAAAGGCACTGTGTTGCTCACAAACATCTTCAATGCAATCCTCACACTACTGGCCTAAACACTTCAAGCTTGCTAAGGTAATTACTAATAGCAAAACCAGGAAAGGATCCAAGATATCCTTCCGGAAAATCAGCTTGCTGCCAGTTGGTTCTAAACTACTGGAGAGATTGATACTGACAAAAATAGACCCAGACTTTAACTCGGCAGACTGAATTCCAAATCATCAGTTTAATTTTGGTCAACTGTTCATCAATGCCGCAGAATCGCCCATGAAATAAATACCGCATTTGAAGAAAAAGAATACTGAACTTCACTATTCTTAGATGTAAGACAGGCATTCGACAGGATCTGGCACGAGGGACTATTATATAAAATAAGTACAGATCGTACCTACACAACCCATAGTTCAGAACCAATCAACGAAGAACTATCTGCAGCAATTCCGGTCAATGCTGGGGTCCCACAAGGCAGTGTATTGGGCCTTTTACTGTATGCGCTGTACACAGCTCAGATATACCCGAAACATCGAATACAACTATAGGAACATTTGCAGACGACACAGCTGTACTAATAAACCACTCATTGTCAGACCCCAACATCGCCATAAAAAATCACCAAGACTACATGCATCTACTGGAAAAGTGGAAGTTAAAATCAATGAAGCCAACCAAGTCCTGCCATGCAACATTCACGTTACGAAAATTTCTCTCCAGTTTATTTGAATAATATAGAAATCCCCCAATACTCGATGGTAAAGTACTTATAAAATACTTATAAAGTACTTATAAAGTACGATGGTAAAGGATTATATCTAGACAGCAAACTCAATTGGAAGAATGAAATGGGTTTGAATTTTTACTTTTAAAAACTCTAGAAAGGCTGGACCGTCTTTTATCATTTTTTATTTGTTGCATTTGTACCCCTGCTATTATAGTTACTATTAAAATATTGGAAAAATTTGCGCTTTTCATTCCAAATCATTGCACGTCATCCACATGTCTTACACTTGGCGGTGCATCTAGAAAATGGTCTACGAGTTTATTTCTACGCATCAAATGTTGCTCAATGTACTGCAATACCTCCAGCGACAACATTGACAAGTTTGTTTTTTATTTGCCAATGCGATCCATTTGCACGAACGTTACTCTACTCTCTAATGTTCGTGAGCCGACGTCTTTTGAATCACTTCGAACTGTCAATGGTGCAGTGTGCCCAAAATTTCACGCTGCATGTTAACAGCTCAATTTGCTCGAAAACGAAATTCATTGGGACAATACAATAGCTCTGCATCTCCAAATCAGATACGCATATTATTTGCTATCATTATTTCGACATGTTTCCGATCGAATCTAATTGAACTGTGGAACAAGTTCAGAAGACATTTTACATCGAATTCGTGTCACTTCAGCGAATCCCGATCACGTGTTGAATGAGGAAATACATACATAAGGCCTTGTTTATGATTGAAGACATGTGTTACTTCATGTGCGGCAGTTTCTTAGTAAAGTTAGTAAAGAGATGCATTGGACGAATCAATTTGAATGAATGTACCAATGTTGAACTCAAAACAGAAGGATGTGTCCGATAAGTTAATGAAGACAATTGATTGATTTTCGCTCGATGCGCCCGCTGGAACTGGAAAGACATTACTCATGTCATTGATTTTAGCCACTGTTCGTGCGAGATCCGAAATTGCCGCAGCAGTTGCCTCTTCTGGTATAGTGGCCACATTGCTAGAAGGATGCAGAAGAATAAAGTGTTAAAACAAGTAAAATTATCATATGGGAGGAATGCACAAACGTTCATTGGAATCACTAAATCGAACCCAGAATATTATGAAAATTTCATCTCTGTAATTAAAAAGGCAGCTAGGCGCAGTATTCCCCGCGGCTGCAGAACTTGCAATATACCGGGTTTCTCTAACGAAAACAAAGGCACATACGAGGAGTACCTAGAGCACTACAGTCGGAATCCCTTCTCCCCGAAAACCATTCAGCTGGGCGACCAGCTGACAGACTCGATAAATAGAAATAGACATGAGGTATGGAACGACTAAATAGAAAGCCTGGATATGAGACACAGCAGCAGGAAAGCATGGAGCCTCATCAAAACGCTATCAGGCGACCCAACATCTTAACGAAAATTAACATCTAACGAAATTGCGCATCAACTACTCTTAAGTGGTAAAACTGATCAAATAGCAAAAGGGGCTCTCACCTTCAGGATTTCACAACAGCCTGGTAAAAATAATATGGCTTGCTTTACCACTACAGAACTGAAAACCGCAATCAAGTCTTTGAAGACCAGGAAGGCCCCTGGCCCAGATGACATCCTAAATGAGTTCCTGATAAACTTAGGCCCATTAGCCCATGAGCTGGCTTCTTCAGTTATACAACTCCTGATGGACCAACAACACAATGTCAAACCTGTGGTTAGAAGCTAAGCTAATAGCCGTCCATATACCAGGGAAACCACGTCCTCACATTGAACAAGATTGGGACCCAAAGAGAAAACCACTTAATCCCCCAGCAAGCAGGCTTCAGACCTGAGAAGTCCTGTACTGGCCAGGTACTAAGCCTCACCCAACACATTGAGGATGGCTTTGAAAGAAAGGAAAAGACGGAGGCAGTCTTTATAGATTTATCAGTGGCTTATGACACTATAAACCAAAAAATATAACTGGAGAAAATTTTTGAAATGATAGGAGATTACCAGCAGACTAAAGTAATAAAAACAATGCCCTCTAACAGAAGATCCTAGTAGAATTTCAAGGTACAAGAAGCCGCTGGAGGAACCAGAAAAATGTCCTTCCCAAGGTAGCGGGCACCAATACTCTTCAACGTGTATACCAATGATCAACCAACCGACCCAACAACAAGGAACTTCATTTATCCCGATGATGTAGCAATCACCTACCAATCAAAAACATTGAAGAGATTGAAGAGCACCTAACAGAATCGCTCTCAGGGTTGAGCAATTATTAAAGATTAAACCAGCTTCGGCCCAACCCAGGCAAGACTCAGACATGGTTATTCCACCTTGATAACCGACAGGCAAAAAGAGAACTGCAAATAGAGTAGAACTCTGTCGGGATGCAACACTGGCCAAACCCAGCCTATTTGAGGGTTTCATTAGACCGAACTCTGACCTACAGAAAGCATATTGATAAAACCAAGGTCAAAGTCAACACTAGGAATGACATCCTTAGGAAACTGACCAACGGCCGCTGGGGCGCCAACCCTAAAGTCCTGCGCTCCTCGGTCCTTGCGCTGTGCTACTCCGCACCCGAGTATGCATCCCAAGTATGGGCGAGATCAACACTTGCCTGTAGACTGGACGCTGTCCTGAACAACACGTGCAGTAACGGGGTGCATAAAACCCACCAGCCCTGACCAACTGTACGTGCTAGCCGAGATTGCACAACCTCAAATAAGGAAGGAGACACAGTCCATGTCCGAACGAAGCAAACAACGCAACATCAGACATCCATTGCACGGAGACGCCCCGCCTGTGGCCAGACTAAAATCAAGACGAAACTTGGATGTAATCCACACTGGCCCTCACAGCGTCTAAAGCTGCAACCAAGGAGGCAAAATGGGAACAGCGCTTAGCAGACATTGATATACCAACCTGGAATCCTAGAGAAAAAGTCCCTGCAGGTCGGGCCTAAACTGGGGTACCTGGAAAACCGACTACGCTGCCAAATGGGAAGAAGCAAGAACAACCTCCTGAAGTGGGGATATGCGGAAGAGGAAGCATGTAAATGCGGAGGATCCCAGACAATGGAACACCTTCTGGTGTGCCAATTCCTACAAGTTCCATGTCCCCTCTGGGACCTATGGTCGTGTAAAGAAAATGCTGTGATGTGTGCTGAACATTGGAGTGATATATAAACATTTGACAAGAACATTTTCTTGAACATTTCATGGCATGTGTGATATACATTTATTTTTATATTTTCAGTAGTTCAGACACGATGAAATAAATAAAGCCCATGTTGTAAGATATCTGGGAATAAAACTAGATAACAAACTGCTATGGGAGAGGCACACTATTGAAGTGCTAAGAAAGCCAAACGCACTCTAATCTTGCGAGAAAAAACGTGGGGTTGTAATCCCACAATCCTGCGATGAATGTACACCACGATAGTAAGACCTGCGATTACTTACGAGGCAGTTTAGATGGGAAGCAGAACCAAGCTGGTCTCTATGAAGACGCAACTTGAGCAGATTCAAAGATTGGCAGGTGCATCACGGGGGCGATAGGGTCATGTCCGACAGTAGCAAAGGAACTACTAGATCTGACTCCATTGCAACTTGTCGTGGAGGGGACCACCAGATCGGCGATTGTAAGGTTCAGAAAGGAAGGAATAGGCAGAAAAAAAATAATCGGGAGCTGATACAGGAATAGCCTCGATGCCAAGATACCCTGACTAAGTACCAAAAGGCGATATGGTATGCAAATATCATTTCGAGGAAAACTGCACAGCAATGTGTAGCAGTAAAGCCGATTGAAGCGACGAATCCTCAGCGTACCACATTGAACAAAGTGCTATCAAGTGGTATATAGATGGTTCGAAGACGAAGGAAGGTACTGGTTCATTAGTGCTTGGACCTCGAACCAAATACAGACTAAATAAATGGGAATCTATCTTCCAAGCATAGGTACATGCAATCGAAAGATGCGCACAATTCAACTTCGACAGGAACTATCGCAAAAAACGAATTGTTATTGTTA
Organism: Phosphuga atrata; assembly: GCA_944588485.1. Classification (NCBI taxonomy): domain Eukaryota; kingdom Metazoa; phylum Arthropoda; class Insecta; order Coleoptera; family Silphidae; genus Phosphuga; species Phosphuga atrata. Next base: position 17,941,145 of record OX155908.1, on the reverse strand, counting down.
ACCTGACAGATAGTCAAGCATCCAACAAGACTATTAGCTCATACACCATCAGATCCAGACTGGTATGGGATTATGTGGGAAAACTAAAGAAGGTTGATAGAGAAAATAAAGTAACGCTATACAGGGTACACACTGGTATAGAGGAAAACGAAGAAGCCGGCCACCCAGCAAACAAGGGATCTATTAATTTCTTTACAGGTCTAGAATCTTTTTGTGGTATAAGCATGAACACCATCCACAAAAGTTTAGATGAAGAAATAAAGAAACAATGGATGAAAACCTGGAAACAACTTCCAGGTCTAAGACAATCTCCTGACAGGATGCTTGACAGGACACTGCAGTCTTAGAAAACAATTCAAGACCCTAAGCGTAGAGGAAATCCCCATACATCTGCTCAAGGTCTGCCGAGCATTGCTCCGTAAGTGACAAATGTACCTTGGGTGCCACTATTTCAAAGAAAAGGAGTTGCAATGCTTGAATCCTATCCAGATTCCAAAAATGCTGATGAAATCAGGAGAAAACGAAGAAGGTACAATAGATCTATAAGGGTCGTAGTACAAGTCACTACCGAAATCTACAATCTACACAGACATTCATCACCTAGTTTACTAGATATTAAGGTTTAAAAATTACAGTGTGAAAGAGTAGAAAAGCAACCAGAGAATTAAACAGGTTATTGTGGAATCAAAAGATCAGCAAAAATACAAAACTAAGGATTTACAAAACAATTGTTGAAAGCGTAGGGCAGGGATCCCTAACCTTTTAGCATTCAAGAGCACAATCTAGAAAACTGGCGGGCATCTTATCTTTTTCAAGAAGTTCTCATCTGATACATTGGATTTTAGGAAAATGTCGTTTTAAAGGACCAAAATCTCTAGCTCCGGTTCTTCGGCGGCGGGCACGCGTAAAACGGTCGGCGGGCGCCACGATGCTCACGGGTATAGGGTTGGGGACCACTGGCGTAGGGATATATGTAGCAGAATTGTAGGAGATAAATAAAACAAATAAATCTAAAATTAAACGAAATGGATTATTCGAGGCGGTGTTGCGGGCTTACAAGAATGGACCATGTGCGTAACACAGAGATGTGAAATAGAATTGGTATTGATGTCGATATCATTGAGACAATAGAAGTAAAACGCTTAAGATGGTATGGACATGTAAATAGAATGTCAAATGAACGTTGGCCAAAAAGGGTATTGAACTGGAACGAAAAAGGCGAAAGAAGAGGACGGCCTAGAAGAAAGTGGAGAAATGAAGTTGAAGAAGCTATGGCCAGTAGAAATGTAGAAGAAGATGATTGGGCAGATACAAGAAGGTGGAAGCTAGGATGCGAGAAACGGCCACGGCTGTAATTAAGCTCGCCAAAAAAAAATGCGTTTTCTTTCGGAAAATCCAGTTTCTACGCTGTTCAGAGAAAATCTTCTTATAAAATGCTGATGTTTCACTCTAATGTTCATCACACATCACAGCATTTTCGTTATACGACCATAGGTCCCAGAGGGTACATGGAACTTGACGAAAATGTCAAAATAATTGGCAAATATTGCCAATTTTACAAAAACCTAAATCTTTGTAGGAAACAAAATTTTTTTTTTGTTAATTTGAATGGACAAACCTTGCAAAATTCTTTTGTTTAGTGTCAAAATTGGACGAAAACGTCAAAATAATTTACAAAAATTGCCAGGTTTTCAAAAATCAAATTGTCTATTCGAAGCAAATTTTGCTTTTTTTGTTGATTTGAGTCGAAAAACTATGCAAACTTCATTTGTTTTATGTCAAAATTGGACGAAAACGTCAAAATAATTTATAAAAATTACCAAATTTTCAAGAACCAAAATCTCTATTCAAAGCAAATTTTGTTATTTTTGTTGATTTGAGTGAACAAATTTTGAAAAATTCATTTGTTTTATGTCAAAATTGGACGAAAATGTCAAAATAATTGGAAAATATTGCCAAATTTTCAAGAACCTAAATCTTTGCAGGAAACAAAATTAGTTTTTTTGTTAATTTGAATGGACAAACCTTGCAAAATTCTTTTGTTTTGTGTCAAAATTGGACGAAAACGTCAAAATAATTTACAAAAATTGCCAGATTTTCAAAAATCAAATTGTCTATTCGAAGCAAAAATCTGTTTTTTTGTTGATTTGAGTGGACACACTTTTCAAAATTCTTCCTTTTATGTCAAAATTGAACGAAAACGACAAAATAATTTGCAAGTCTAGCCTTGTCTGTATAGTCTTTCCCGCCTAGTCTTGTCTATCTAGTCTTGTCTATCCAGTCTAGTCTTGTCCATCTAGCCTTGTCCGTCTAAACTTGTTTATCTAGTTTTATTTTTTCTGAAACAAATTCAAGTTGAAACTTCGAATTACGACAACTTCATATTGCAACAACTTCATGTTGAACCGACTGGATCGAAAGAATCTAGTTTCAACTACGAGAAGAGATTTTTTCACCACGAATCCACATTTAATTTTCAAATTCACGTTGAAACAACTTCATGTTGCGACAACTTCATGTTGAAACCACTTCATGTTGCGACAACTTCATGTTGCGGCTTCGCATTGCTACAACTGCAAGTTGCAACAACTTCATATTGTACTTGAATTAGACTACTAACTTAGTGGACTAAGTGGACCCTGGAAAGCACAATCTAATATATCTAGTCCAATTCATTGTAGAAAATTTCATTATAGAAAAGTCATTAAATTAAGTACATTTTAATCTAGTAGAGTACATAGGCAAGACAAGAATGAGACAAGACTAGATAAAGACAAGAAGGAGACATGAAGGAGACAAGACTAGACAAGACTGGACCAGACTGGACAAGACTGGACAACACTGGACAAGATTGGACAAGACTGGAGAAGACTAGGCAAGATTGGACAAGACTATACAAGATTAGACTAGACTAGACGGGACTAGACATGACTAGAAACAATTAGACATTACTAGACAAGACTAGACATAAAAAAAATTAAAAAACAAATATATGGCTATCCGCGTAGTTTAAAATTATTTTTTGGGATTTTGTGAAATATTAATTTTTCCAGCGATAAGACCCTAGGTGCAAGGGTGAGTCCCGAATCTTTCACCCAGGGCAACGCAACTCTCCAATGATAGTGTATGTATTTATTAATCTCTTTGTTACGTTTAAAAAGGCCACAATTAATTCATGAAATCTGTAGATAGACTGCTATAGCAATCCATAGCATCTGACCTCCCAATCAATTGGACTACTATAACAGTCCATAGCACCTGGGTCTCAAATCTATTGAGCTGCTATAGCAGTCCATAGCAGCGAAAGGGTTAAATTTGTTCATATTGACATTTCACCATTTTACTGCTCTCTGATTCACACGAAAAGCCTTAAGTTTTTTTATGGATTCGACGACCCAAAAAAATTCTCTGTCGACCCCTCAGGGGGTGGCGACCCGCAGTTTGCGCACCACTGGTCTAGACTACAGCGTAGAAAGACCAGTCGACACCTGAAATGCCAGGATGAGTCGATTGCTCTTTTAATACAATTTAATGTTTTCAATAAATACCTCTTGGTTCTGATGTATTAGACTAGAGTTTAGTATTAGTAGACTAGAGATTAGTATTAGTAGACTAGAGTTTAGTATTAGTAGACTAGAGTTTAGTATTAGACTAGAGTAGTTAATAGAGTTTTGTTCTAAAGAAGATTAAGGCATTAACTAAACTTAGGCTAAAGTCTAGTTTGGACTTTACTTGCTAAAAACTTTAGTTTACTTGCTTTTCTTTCGGATATTTTAAACAACAATTGAGAATTGTTAAAGCGTATAAGGTTTTAGACTAGTCTTGTCCTTCTAAAGGAACTAAGGCATCAACTAAACTTAGATTTAAGTGTAGTTTAAACTGTATTCACTAGTCTATTCACTACGGTAGGACTAGACATTGTGGACTGGACAGACAGGAGTGGAAATGAATGTCTTGAAAGACAGGACTGATAGAATGAGGGGACTGACAGGATGAAGATACAGGACTAGACAGACAGGAGTACACAGACATTGCTAGATAGGCATGACAAAACTCTACCATGATACATAGTCTAGACTCAATTATAATTGCAACATTGATATATTTAGTCTGAGAATTAGTGTAGTGCTTATAGATTTAGTTTTAGTGTTATATAACTGCACCAGTTTGTGGAGCTAAAGCTTGCAGACTTAGTTTGGCCATTAGGTAACTACATATTATATATAAATGATTTTCAAGGAAATTGACTAATTATACAGAGGTGTAAAGTCCAGAGTGAAGTCGAAATTAATTAAGAATCTTAACTAATGACTCTAGACATAGTCGAATATTTTAAAATAAAGATTTAATTTGAAAATTTTCAGTAAACCGTTCAAAGTAACTTCAAATTTACATAATAGCTTCGTATTAAGACTTCTAATCTAGAGTTTGATATATAGACATCCACTTTAGAGACGACTCGAACTATGCGCACGACATAAACATCCATCAATCTTCCCTGCAAAATTCCACTCACACATCATACTTGACGTTGACCACTTTGTCTGTCTTTGACAACAATCATCAATCTCATCATTCTAATAAAATCATTTTTAAAACCATCAATAACCGATTTACCAGTTTTGCCGATCTAATCTTGTCTGTCTAATCTAATCTATTTAATTTTTTATCTAGTCTTCCAGGTTTAAACTTTTCTGTTAAATCTTCACTTGTCTACTTAGTCCTCAATCGACTGTTTAGCCTTCACTCGTCTGTTTAGTCTTCACTCGCGTGTTTAGTCTTCACTCGCGTGTTTAGTCTTAACTCATTTGTTTAGTCTTCACTCGCGTATTTAGTCTTGACTCATCTGTTTAATCTTCACTCGTCTCTTTAGTATGTTGTCCTGTCAAACCAGTTTCCTAATCTAGTTTATTGCAAGATAAATCTGGTCGAGGTAAGTAAATCTAGACAATGAGTTCAAGATTGTCGGTGTACAGTTACGAAGTGTGAGTCGTGCTTTATCAGGGATTGGCACACCAGAAGGTGTCCCATTATCTGGGATTCTCCGCATTCACATGCTTCCTCTTCTGCATATCACCACTTCAGGAGGTTGTTCTTGCATCTTCCCATTTGGCAGCGTAGTCGGTTGATGGTTTTCATCATTTACAGTTGGTTAAGGCTGGTGGGTTTTAGGCATCCCGTTATTAATCTGCACGTGTCGTTCAGGACAGGGTCCAGTCTACAGTAAAGTGACCACATTTTCATTGAGACAAAGCGGGACAATAGCGGGACAAAGCGCGACAAATGGGATGGGATGATAATATATAATGAATAATTTGAATATAAAATTGGGAAAAAATTACTATGATATAATAAGAAAATAATTAAGAAATTACCATGTTCTCTAATTCACCCATGACTTATAAAATAAATAAATATAATTACAAGTACGATTTGGTTTCCTGCACTTTTGTGCTGCGAGAAACCATGCGGGTTGCTAAAATACTATGATAAATATAACCTGATAAATAATATAACCTGATAAATAATAATAATGAACATGCGCTTCTTTCTGCCTTTTGGCTTCATTAATATGGACTTATCGAAAGAAAGTGCAGGAAACCAAATTGTACCTGTAATTATATTTTTTTATTTTATAGTCATGAGTAGAGGTCGGACTTTAAGGTCGCAAAAACTATCAGAAAAGGTAGGCAAAAAGGCAAATAAATTAATGAAAAAAGGCTTTAAATTTACAGTTTTAGGTCGCTAAAAAGGCCATTACTTACTCAAAATTTTATTTATAAATTTTAATTTTTGTTGGAATCTAGGTCAGTTCTTGGGTATTTGGAACAATGATTTATATGCTCTTAGTCTTTTACAAGGTTTCGTCCATTATTTTCGGACTTCTCCAAAGAAGCTACAACATTAAGAAGGTACAACATTACATTATCTTCCACTTACCGAATTATTTCTATAAAATTGAATTCACCGTCATAAAATTCAAATTATTAAATTTTGAATTTTATGACGGTGACATTTAAATAAGTTATTTATTGTAAATATGTAATATTGTAGCTTCCTTGAAGAAGTCCGAAAATAAAGGACGAAACGTCGGAAAAAAGACTAAGAGTATTAATCATTGTTTCAAATACCCAAGAACTGACCTAGATTTAAAAAAAATGGAACGAGAACCTGAAAACATTATAAATTTTAATTTTCATTAATTGTTATCTGTGTAGCACACCATCAGTTTTTCTAAATTATTTTCCGTCAGCCGTTGACGACGGTCAGATAATATGGTCTTGTAGATGGAAAATGACCTCTCCACATCGCACGATGTTAGTGGTGCAAATTTATAATTTGGGATGTGTGATATGGTCAATTTTTCTGGCATTTAAGCATTTTCGGCAGCCAATAATTTTGAAATATTATTCAGAAAAGCAAATCCAGTGTTTTTATTTATTACTTTTGTCAATTTTTCGTATGCTTTTCGACCCATTTGTCCTGGGGTTGACATCATGGAGTCCGTTACATTATTGATAATGCCAATTGTTTCCACCAAAGGTGAGGTATTTGTTTCAAGTAGCTTTATACCATCAACAAGAATTTTGAAATTACTCTTGATATAAATTAAATCGTTCTTGATGTTAGGTTTCGCAAAGCATTTTTGCATCTTTTAGAGCCCTAGCCGCATCAGAATCTAAATCTTGTATTTCCTTTAAACATTTGAAATTTACTAGTAGGAATATTTTCAACAAATAGAGAATCAAGTCTTTACCTCCTGTTTAATTGATTCAAAATTGTCGCAATAAAAGAAGGCCGTTTTCAGCCAAGTGCCTCATCGTGTTATTATTGGCTCAGGAGGCAGCGGTAGGCCATGTAAATGGCCTCTATATACTTGAATTCTTAACGGAGATTTGAGAAATACCTTTTTTGTGCTGGCAATTAGTCCGTTTACGTTTTCATATTCGTTACGTATTACTTCACATACCAAATGCAATGCGTGAGCTAAGCAATTGACATTTGGGTAAAAAATCTTCAAACTTACAGCAGATTTCACCATATATGCAGCTGCATCTGAATAATATAATTTAACTTTATCATGCTGGATGCCATTTGGCCATAATAATGCTAAAAAAAATCTGTAGACAAAATTTAGACTCGTACCTACTTAAATTATCGTTAATAAAACGTGATATTGTAGCATGATTTGCTTTTTCTAAAATTTTGCAGGCCAATAAATGAGCTTTTGAAGGACCTTCATCGGTTAGTTTTGCTACTATCAAATTTGCAACATATCGTCCCATGGCATCAGTTGTTTCGTCTACGCATATGTATACAGTAGCGTCGCTAGCGTCGGTCGGTCAATCGGGCGAATGCCCGGGGCCCACGGACTAGGGGGCCCCCACAGTGGCTGCAGATCGATTCTGAGACGACTGACGTGTGGCGTTTCGCGAATTTCACATGGGGCACCGCACCACGTGGGTTTTAAAAAGTCTCAAATTTGACATTTTTATGCCGCCGGAGGCGGCAGATCTTGAGTATTTTAACCACGCGTCTTCGATGACTTAACTGTGAATGTCCATCCGCACGTTGCGCATCCCCAAGTTTCGTCCTCCGTCCTGCCGCGCCCCTTCGGGGATCCAAAACCCACCCTAAAATCGTGGTTTTTGCGGAAACAGCCCGACGGAAGCGGCGGCGGCCGTGCAAAACGGGAGTGTACATTTTTCCGTTGTAGAACCGAGATCCCCGTCGAGCGGTGCCGTTTTCGCGACTCAACTCCCCCAGGTTCGGACGCACCAGACCGAAAACTAAAATCACGATATTTTACTTTTTTGGTTGGCGCATTTTTGGTTGGATCCTAATTTTTTTTCCCAAATCCTCTATCCGCCGCCGCGCCACGTGTTTAGAGCCCTCGCTCGCCATCTTGCGACGTCCCCCTGGTGCAAGAGCAAATACATTTTCTTGCCGAGTTTGCAATCACTTCCACGGACGCCCAGGACTTATTTGATGGGCTCCAGGTCGCCAGTTGGGTTCGTTCTGTTCAGAACACTCGCGCGCAACCATTCCGGTAAGAATTTTTAAACTGCGACGACTTTTTGCGAATCTGCGGCATTTTGAAGAGAAAAATGCGCAAAAAATGAGAAAAATCAGAGGCGTTTTGCGGGGGTACATAGAACTTCGGAACCAATTGACGGATCGGAACCGGACTGGTACCGTTCGATCGGCCATAGAACCTTTTAGTTTGTTTGGGAGTTTAATTCCGATTGCGCCGAAGAAAAAACGACGTTTTTTGGACATCCAGGAAAAGTCTCACGAAACCGCCAACTTAAGCTCTGCGGGAACGATTTCACGCGATTCCCGCAGGGAATTGAACGTTTCATCTTTACTGCAAGCGGGATCGCGCTGCGTCCTTTGCAACCGTCGCGGCGCCCGCCCAAACTCGCCTTATTTTATTGACTGGGGGCCCCACCTCAATATAAATGTCCGGGGCCTCCTAATCCAAACGACGGCGCTGTCTGGTCCTGTCTGGACTTGACTAATCTTGCCTGATCTAAATATTTTTTTCATTTCAACAAATGCGCACTAGAGCTACAATAAAAAGTGTTTTGTCCAATGTTCGCGCGCAACCATTCCGGCAAGAATTTTTAAACTGCGATGACTTTTTGCGAATCTGCGGCTGTTTGAAGAGAAAAATGGGTAAAAAGTGAGAAAAACCAGAGGCGTTTTGCGGGGGTACATAGAACTTCGGAACCAATTGACGGATCGAAACCGGACCGGTGCCGTTCGATCGGCCATAGAACCTTTTAGTTTGTTTGGGAGTTTAATCCCGATTGTGCCCAAGATGGCGTGGCGACGCCATTAAAACGACGTTTTTTGGACATCCAGGAAAAGTCTCACAGAACCGCCAACTTGAACTCTGCGGGAACGGTTTCGCGCGATTCCCGCAGGGAATTGAACGTTTCATCTTTTACTGCAAGCGGCATCGCGCTGCGCCGTTTGCAACCGTTGCGACGCCCGCCCAAACTCGCCGTATTTTATTTACTGGGGGCCCCACCTCAATATATATGCCCGGGGCCTCCAAATCCAAACGACGGCGCTGTATGTATATATCATGGAGACCAATAGCAGTTCGTATGTTTTCAATAGACTAAAAATTTAAAATATTTATAATTTTTTTATATTAGGAGCTATTTTGTCTTTTTTTAACTTTAAAGGTACCTACAGTTAAAAAAACACAGAATTGTCCCTAACAGCAGATAATTTAATTTCATTAAAGTAGAAAACAAGATTTATGTAAGTATCCTATGATTTTGTTAAATTAATTTGCATACCTTGTCGTTGCATTTAGACAAATAGTTTTTTCGTAGTGTAGATTCACTGGGTACATTCTTTTTGCCATATTTCTCCAAGAATCCCTTAAATTCAGTGATTTCCAAAAGAAAGGTATATTTGCGGCCACTAAAGCTGTACATAAATTTAAATAAAACTCATTTTTCACCTGAGTTTGCTGATTTAAAGTACTTTGAGTTAATTAGTGATTGCCTCAAATTTTTGGTTTTATTTTCTTTATGGAGAGATGTTTTTAAAAAAGCCTCAACATGGCTACTCTTTTTAAATACCACCTACAATTATACATTTAACATCAGTAATGTTTCAGTTTGTGTTTAATGGTGAAAAATTGTAGAACTTACTATTTTACTGCAGGCGTTGCAAAAAACACCGTCCCCATCCAATTTTAGTTCGATATACCTGATATCCATTCTTTTACTTTTCTATTAAGGGGTGTCTTTTGTTTTGGCATTTTGATAGAAAAAAACATTCAAATTCACTTTTGCTCAACTACAACACAAGACTACAATGGCCAAACAAACAGCAGAAACAACTGATATAAAGGCAATGACTACAGTGAGAAGGGAACTTTCAAATATTACGTTCGTTATTCACGATCTGTAGAAGGACTAGGTTTTCAAGGATTGGCTGAGAAAATTAAAGAGTGGAGGGAATAGTTGGTTGCGTAAGTTTCGCGGTATTTTAACAAAAGAAAGGGGATGATCAAACAAATCGGTCTGTGACACCGCTAAAAGCAAAAAAAACAATTTCGTCTGGTGAAGGTAGGATGGCTTCTCAAAGACTGGTCACAAATCTAATTTATGATAAATAGACCTAAATTGCATAAGAAAATGTCAAGAATACAAAATAGACACACAAATACGCAAATATAGGTAAAAATAAACGAAAATAGGCAAAATACCTGGTAAAATAGGTGATAAAAAAAAATAGTACAAAAAAGGCAAAAAAAGGCAAAATCAAATAGGGCTCTAATGATTCAGAATTTACTAAAACAAATTTGTGTATTATTAGAAAGTCGATGCCTGTAAAACTGACGATAGGTGCCTAAAATCCGATCTCTAGTCATGAGTGAATGAACATTATGGTTTTTAATTGATTTAAATTTTTTTATTAAAAAAATATGTTTTTCTACTGATATATATGAAAATGGCATTTTTTCCACGGCTTACCCTACATGAAAGTGACATTTTTTCATTCTAGGGCTGAAAATATTTTCACGTCTAGAGACGAAAATGAGCATTTTAAATTTATGATTTTCTCGATTAAATCACTAAACTAACCAAATTTGCATGGACTTTCTTATTAATTACATCAATTTCAATGAAATATTTTATGTACAAACGTAAAACGAGCCTGAAACTATTTAAAAAACCGAAATAAAATTATGACATTTGACTTGAAAAGTATCACCTTCTATGAGAATGCAATATGTTACCGTGGAAACGGCCAAACTAACAATTAAATTTGTTTTGACAGTTCTGACAGTACAACCGAAATCAGTAGAAAAAATTGCATTTACTACTCGAGATGAAAGTGTTTTTTTTCTGGTTCGGTGTGATTGGTAACTCGCTGGCGCTCGTGAGCAAACTCCCACCTCACCAAAAAAACGCCACTTTCATCTCTTGCTGAAAATATACTATTTTCTTTCACTGTCATATTTTTGATCCGAGTGAATACTGCAATAGATTCGGATCATTTAATAAAATGTGAAATTTCTCATTATTGGTCAAATTATTTTTTACGCATAATATAGATTTTACAGTTTAATGTTCAACTGTGTTTTTTCTGTTGTCTATATTTTATTGATACTGCAAAAAACTCTCATTTTAAAACACATTCAAATTTTCAGTTTAAAGCGAATAATATACCTTATCAAAATATTTTGATAATATTATTCTGTTTAAAATGAAGGAATAACTCCGTCGACTTTTTGTCTGTTTCCACATTTGCAGACAACCAACATTTAACATTTTCATCAGTAACGTAACTTTACTAATAACTCCTCATCAAAAAGATCATTTTCGCAAATATTAATCTTCGGAAAATATTTACTAATATATTCAAAAGATTTTTCCACATATTCCCATAAAATCTCCTTTTTTAATGTCACCCAATGAAAATTTCAATGAAAGAAGTCAGAAATTTTTATAATAACTGCTTGGAATATCTTCAAGAATGGATATTTCAATTCGTGGATAATCAATATTTTCATTGGATGACATTTAAAAAGGAGATTTTATGGGAATATGTGGAAAAATATTATATTATATATTACAGTACATTAAAAATAAGAAATACAGATATTTTCTAAAAAGCGGGACATTTATAAAAATCGGCGGGACGCGGGACAGGCCTCCAAAAAGCGGGACTGTCCCGCCAAAATCGGGACGTGTGGTCACCCTAGTCTACAGGCGTGTGTTGATCTCTCCCATACGTGGGATGCATACTCGGCTGCGGAGTAGCACAGCGCAAGGGCCGGGGAGCGCAGGATGTTAGGGTTGGCCCCCCAGCGGGAGTTGGTCAGTTTCCGGAGGATGCCATTCCTAGTGTTGATTTTGGCCTTGGTTTTATCTATACGCTTTCTGTAGGTCACAGTTCGGTCTAATATAATCCCCAAATAGACTAGGTTTGGGCAGTGTTTCAGTCTGAGAGAGTTCCACTTTATTTGCAGTTATCTTTTCGCCTGTCGGTTATCAAGTTGGAATAAGGATGTCTGCATCTATGCTGGGTTGGGCGGGAGCTGGTTTAATCTATAATAATTGCTCAACCCTGAGAGCGATTCTGTTAGGTGCTGTTCTATCTCTTCAATGTTTTTCGATTGGTAGGTGATTGCTACATCATCGGCATAAATGAAGCTCCTTGTTGTTGGGCTGGTTGGTTGATCGTTGGTATACACGTTGAAGATAATAGGTGCCAGCACGCTACCTTGGGGAGGACATTCTGTGGTTCCTCTAGCGGCTTCTTGTACCTTGAAATTCTACGTAGAATCTTCTGTTTATTATAAGAAAGCATTGTTTTTATTACTTTAGTCAGCTGGTAATATCCTGTCATTTCAAAAATTTTCTCTAGTAATATTTTGTGGTTTATAGTGTAATAAGCCTCTGATAAATCAATTCTCTGCATTCACATGCTTCCTCTTCTGCACATCAGGAGGTTGTTCTTGCATCTTTCCATTTGGCAGCATAGTCGGTTGATGGTTTTCCAGGTACACCAGTTTAGGCCCGAACCTGCAGGGAGTTTTTCTCTAGTATTCCAGGTTGGGATATCATTGTCTGCTAAGCGCTGTTCCCATTTTGCCTCTTTGGTTGCACCTTTAGAGGTTGTGAGGGCCTGTGTGGATTGCATGCTTGATGTGCAATTTCGTTAGCAGTTATGTTTACCTGGTCTTTTAAAGATGTTGGGTCGCCTGATAGCTTCTTGATAAGGCTCCTGGCTTTCCTGCGTAGAATTTCAAGGTGCAAGAAGCCGCTGGAGGAACCATAATACTGCCCCCGTTTTTTCCTTTCTTTCAAAGCCATTCCCAATGTGTTGGGTGAGGTTTAGTACCTGGCCAGTACAGGACTTCTCAGGTCTAAAGCCTGCTTGCTTGGGGATTAGGTGGTTTTCTATTTGGGTCCCAATCTTGTTCAGTATGAGGCGTTCATATAGTTTAAATGGGGCGCATAACAGTAGCTTTTGGCACCGGACAGTAGCTTTTGGCATCTTCACGTGGTTTTCCCGGTTTATGGACGGCTATTACCTTAGCTTTTATCCACAGTTTTGGTATTGTGTTGTTGGTTCAGCAGGAGTTGTATAATTTAAGAAGCCAGCTCAGGGCTAATGGGCCTAAGTTTATCAGGAACTCATTCAGGATGTCATCTGGGCCAGGGGCCTTCCTGGTCTTAAGGGACGTGATTGCGATTTCAGTTCTGTGGTGGTAAAGCAAGCCATATTAGTTTTACCAGGCTGTTGTAAAATCCTGAAGGTGAAAGCCCCTTTTGCCTTTTGATCAGTCTTACCATTTAGGAGTAGTTGATACGCAATTTCGTTAGCAGTGATGTTTACCTGGTCTTTGGAAGATGTTGATAGTTTTTTGATAAGGCTCCAGGCTTTCCTGCTGCTGTGTCTCATATCCAGACTTTCTATCTTGTCTTTCCATACCTCTTGTCTATTTCTACTTATCGAGTCTGTCGGCTGGTCGCCCAGCTGAATGGTTTCCGGGGAGAAGGGATTCCGACTGTTCTATGTACTCCTAGTATGTGCCTTTGTTTTCGTTAGAGAAACCCGGTATATAGCAAGTTCTGCAGCCGCCGGGAATACTGCGCCTAGCTACCTTTTTAACTCTTCTGTGAATCCTCTTCTGTGAATTTGTTCCAGTTGGCCTTACTTAGGTTAAACCGCCTTTTAAATGGGACCTTATGCGGCATTATCACCGGTCTAAACTTTTAAGGTAGTGGGTAGATACTCATCTATGATCCCGATAGATGACAGATCTACTTCAGGGATGCGCCCCTGTCTACGCGAGCCTTGGTTTATCTCCCAATGCCATACGGGAGAAACCTTTGTCCCATTCCTAGTCCTTGTCTGATCCTAACATTTCCTTCCTAATACCCTACACAAAACTCACCAATACGCTCGACAGGCGAGGTGTTTTAACGCCAACTACCCCCAAAATAATGCTGACCTTAAAACATAAGAATATAACCCAGGTGGGTAGGACGGAACGTCCACAATCCCACACCGAGTCGTGCGACTCGGAATGCCTCATGGATTCTGGGCGAGGCAAAAGAACAGCAAATAAAAAGAAACTCAATGGAACCAACACCACACTCTACATCGCCACGTATAACATCAGATCCATTGCAAAAGACGAAAAGCTATATGAACTCGAAGAAGAACTAGCTAAGATCAAATGGAATATATTAGGACTATCGGAAGTGAAACGAAGAGGAGAAAACTGCATAGACCTAACATCAGGAAATAGACTATACTACAGAGGAAGCGAAAATGAAACATATGGAGTTGAAGCCACACATCAAAATCTTCAAAGCTATATCAGACCGCGTGGCTTACATAATTGTAAAAATAAATATGAACACGAAAATCAAGATCATTCAAGTCTACGCCCCAACTACCTCACACGACGACGAGGAAGTAGATGAGTTCTATGATGACATCACAGATGCTATAGAAGACACCCCGGTAAAACACACAATCACCATGGGCGACTTTAATGCAAAATTGGGCAGAAAACTCGATAATACAGAAAACAAAATTGGAAACTATGGGTATGATAACAGAAACTACCGAGGCCAAAGAATGATGCAATTTTTAGAACAACAACAGGTAAATGCAATGAATACCTTCTTCAAAAAGAAAAACAAACAGAAATGGACTTGGATGTCGCCAAACGGGAAAACAAGAAATGAAATTTTGAATTGGTAAAACCATACAACATTATAGATAATCAGATAAACTTAATAAAGACGGAACAAAGCTTGAATATATAAATATACTCAACCTTTCCGGAGCTCTATAATACTAATGAGTCTTTTTAGGACTACCAAAAACAAATCTCGTATGAAATTTGTCAGTTATTCTATAGCTTTCAGTCCACCTTCGTGGCACTCAACAAAAACCATAAAATAACATTGATTTTTAAGATCATGTCTTTCCGATACCTTGAGTGGATAGCCATCTGTGGACGCGTTTCGAGATTTATCTCTCATCAGCACAGCTTTGCTTCCATGAACAATATTTTGTAAATCACTCACTTGAAATCCCATGTGTTGATTAGGGTTAGATGTTTTTAATTTTGACATTTTGTGAGAGAGACATGAACTTAGCAGGTTATTGATATAAATGATAAATTTTGAATTGGTAAAACCATACAATATTATAGATAATCAGATAAACTTAATAAAGACGGAACAAAGCTTGAATATATAAATATACTCAACCTTTCCGGAGCTCTATAATACTAATGAGTCTTTTTAGGACTACCAAAAACAAATCTCGTATGAAATTTGTCAGTTATTCTATAGCTTTCAGTCCACCTTCGTGGCACTCAACAAAAACCATAAAATAACATTGATTTTTAAGATCATGTCTTTCCGATACCTTGAGTGGATAGCCATCTGTGGACGCGTTTCGAGATTTATCTCTCATCAGCACAGCTTTGCTTCCATGAACAATATTTTGTAAATCACTCACTTGAAAACCCATGTGTTGATTAGGGTTAGATGTTTTTTAATTTTGACATTTTGTGAGAGAGACATGAACTTAGCAGGTTATTGATATAAATGATAAATTTTGAATTGGTAAAACCATACAACATTATAGATAATCAGATAAACTTAATAAAGACGGAACAAAGCTTGAATATATAAATATACTCAACCTTTCCGGAGCTCTATAATACTAATGAGTCTTTTTAGGACTACCAAAAACAAATCTCGTATGAAATTTGTCAGTTATTCTATAGCTTTCAGTCCACCTTCGTGGCACTCAACAAAAAGCCATAAAATAACATTGATTTTTAAGATCATGTCTTTCCGATACCTTGAGTGGATAGCCATCTGTGGACGCGTTTCGAGATTTATCTCTCATCAGCACAGCTTTGCTTCCATAAACAATATTTTGTAAATCACTCACTTGAAAACCCATGTGTTGATTAGGGTTAGATGTTTTTTAATTTTGACATTTTGTGAGAGAGACATGAACTTAGCAGGTTATTGATATAAATGATAAATTTTGAATTGGTAAAACCATACAACATTATAGATAATCAGATAAACTTAATAAAGACGGAACAAAGCTTGAATATATAAATATACTCAACCTTTCCGGAGCTCTATAATATCTCTATAAGAGCACTATCAATGTTATTTTATGGTTTTTGTTGAGTGCCACGAAGGTGGACTGAAAGCTATAGAATAACTGACAAATTTCATACGAGATTTGTTTTTGGTAGTCCTAAAAAGACTCATTAGTATTATAGAGCTCCGGAAAGGTTGAGTATATTTATATATTCAAGCTTTGTTCCGTCTTTATTAAGAAATGAAATTGATTACTTCTTGTGTAGTAATAAAAACATCGTCAAGGACATCACGGCACTCAACCAATTTACAACGGGCAGTGATCATCGGCTGCTAAGAGCCAAAATATGCTTAAATAGTAGAATCGAAAGGAAAATCAGACACACAAAATACCAAGCTATAGACCACAACAAAGTACGAAAACACAAGCACGAGTACAGAGACAGACTAGAAGAGATGATAGCAAAAACTCAGCCACATAAATCAAAAATAGACCTTAATTCAACCAATAGTCAACTAACAGAACTATTGTTGCAGGCAGGACTAAAAGTAGCTAAACAGACGACCGTAAAAGAACAAAAAATCAGCGACGAAACAAAACAACTCATGGCGGAAAGACGTAAAGAAATTGAACGAAATAACAGAAACACAGTAAAATATACTGAATTAAATAAAACAATCCGTAAAAAAGTAAGAGAAGACTTGAGAAAATACCACGAAAACAAAATAGAAAGAGTCATCGAACTAAATCGCGGAATAAAATGTTTAAAACCAACACTAGGTAAACCATCCATACTATCAATAAAAAATCAACAAGGAGTAGAAGAAAGAAATAGTGAAGCCATACTAAAAACAGTTGAAACATTTTATACTGACTTATATAACACACAGATTGACCCCGATACCGAAGATACAAAAGCAAACATAAGAAAAGTAATTATGAACATCAACTCGGAAGACTTACCAAACATAGAAAGTTATGAAATATGGAACGCCCTGTCGCAAATGAAAAACAATAAAGCCCCTGGTCCTGATGGAGTCCTGACTGAACTACTGAAAGAGGGAACTGACGAAACAATAGAGATACTAAAGGCGCTCTTCAACGAATGCCTGCATAAGGAAGATGTACCAGATGCATGGAAAATTAGGGACGTATTAATACTCTTTAAAAAAGGAGATAGAAAAGACCTTAGAAACTACCGTCCCATATCACTACTGTCACAAATCTACAAACTATTTATGCGTATAATAACTAACAGACTAACTCAAAAAATAAATAGTAGAACAAGCGAGATTCCGTAAAGGATTCAGCACATCAAATCATCTGCTTACCGTAAAAACACTAATTGAAAAACCCAACGAATACAATCTAGATCTCTATTTAGCCTTTATAGACGACGAAAAGGCTTTCGATAGCGTAGAATTGTGGGCTATCGAAAATGCAATAAACAACTGCAGAATAGATACCAGGTATAAAAAACCTCATACACAACATCTACGGACAAGCTACCATGACAATCACACTAGAAGGCACCACAAAACCAATACCGATCAGGAGAGGCGTCCGACAGGGAGACATTATCTCGCCAAAACTATTTACTTTAGCTATGGAAGATGTGTTTAAACAGCTGAACTGGACAAATATGGGGATAAACATAAACGGGAAAAACTTGAACAATCTGAGGTATGCAGACGACGTAATACTTATTACCACCGAATTCGAGGAACTACAAACTATGGTAAACCAATTGGCAGAAGCCTCAGAGAAAGTAGGCTTGAAAATGAATCTTGGCAAAACACAGACAATGACAAACACCACTGACACAAGAAGAGTAAATCTAAACAACGTCGAACTTAAAATGGTTGAGGAATATATTATATACCTTGGTCAAACAGTAAGAGCAAGCAAAGAAAACCAAACAGCCGAAATTAGCCGCAGAATTAGACTAGCATGGGCAGGCTTCGCAAAACTAGGGTGGGTACTATCAAACTCCAAAATACCCCAATATCTAAAAAACAAGAGTATTTGACCAGTGCATACTCCCTATCATGATGTATTGATCCCAAACTTGGACACTAACTAGAGAAAACGTAGACAGGATAGCAAAGACACAAAGAGCCATGGAGAGGAAAATGCTCGGAATCAAGCTTAGGGACAAAAGACCAAACGTGTGGATTAGGAAAACAACTAAAGTGGCAGATGCCACAGAACATGCAGCCAGACTAAAATGGAGCTTCGCAGGACATAACGCCAGACTGCAAGACCAAAGGTGGAATGTCGCCATCCAGAATTGGAGACCATTACTAGGGAAAAGAGGAAGAGGTCGGCCCAAGATGAGGTGGGCTGACGACCTCAAAAAACGGGAGGGCTACACTGGAAAAGGGCAGCGCAAAACAGAGAAAGTTGGAAGAATCTAGGGGAGGCCTAATAACTGTCTTGCTGTATGTTCCAGCTAGAGAATTGTGGATGAAGATAAGGTCCGGGTTATAGCCTCTCATCCATCTGCCACTATTAAAGGAAGCTGGCTGTTTCTGGTCGTGGATGAAGGACCTCAAAAAAACGGCAGGGCTACACTGGAAAAGAGCAGCGCAAAACAGAGAAGGTTGGAAGAATCTAGGGGAGGCCTATGTCCAAAGATGGACGAATTAAGAGCTAAAAAGAAGAAAAAGAAGAAACTTTTAGCAATATTTTCCTATGTTGGGAGTGTGGCATAGGGCCAATAACTGTCTTGCTGTATGTTCCAGCTAGAGAATTGTGGATGAAGATAAGGTCCGGGTTATAGCCTCTCATCCATCTGCCACTATTAAAGGAAGCGGGCTGTTTCTGGTCGTGGATGAAGGAAATGGAAAAGATCATGCCACTTTCATCGGCCCACCTCTCCAGGAGTTCTCCATCCTTCGTGTCATGGTATCCCCAGGTAGTGCTATGGCTATTGAAGTCTACAATTATCACGTGTGGTTGATTAAGGTAATGGTGGAATGAGAATCTCTCGATCGGTGGTTTATATATTGAGGATATCGATATGTTTCTAAGGTCAATCGTGATCAGTTGAGTGAGGTGGCAAGTGCATTAATAACTTTTACTCTTGGTTTTACAAATATTGCACTTCCACATTGGTCATGGCGGCATTCCTTCACTATTGACATTCCTGGGATGTTTGGGCGGCCTTGTGTTGGCCCTCTGTGTATCTCTTCAAAGACGTCACATGCGTTTTCTTTGCTTAAGTTGGAGATTAAGTCTTTCTTAGTGTTTGAAATGCCCTCAACATTAAGTGATATGATTGTCAAGTTTGGTTTTAAGAGCCCTTCTTCCATGTTTTCGAAGTGATCAATGTGATCGCTAATCGCTGTAGCTCAGTTTGTGGAAAGATCTGCCGGTGCTTATACACCGTTGCCCAAGGGACGCACGAATGTGCTAATCATGAATTCTTCGAGGAAGCTCTTTCCGTGTCCATATCATAGGGCTGTAGGTAGTTTAGTCACAACATGGGTTGTAGGCAGTTTAGTCTTCTATTCCTAATAAAGAGTACCACCGTGGTTTTGCGCGGGTTTGGTCTTAATCCCACTGTTGTACACCATCTATTAGTTATTTTGAGCCTCTCTGTACGATTGCACAGAAAGGGAACGTTCTATGCAATAATTCAGAGAAAAACCTAACCTAACCTTCTTATGGCTATGATAACTATGCAATTTAATGTCTATTATTTTTTTTAAATAATTTTAAATAATTAAAACAAACTACATAGAACTTAATATCTTGCTATTTAGACTAAATAGATCGACACTACTTACGCACAACTACATAGACTAGCTAGACGCAGCTACGTAGACGACATAGATATGAACTTTAGATACAGACTACATAGACACAAACTTCATAGAACTTAATATCTTGCTAGTTAGACTAAATCGATAGACACTACTTACGCACAGCTACATAGACTATATAGACACAGCTACATAGACGACATAGAAATGAACTTTAGATACAGACTACATAGACACAAACTACATAGAACTTAATATCTTGCTATTTAGACTAAATAGATAGACACTACTTACGCACAACTACATAGAATACCTAGACGCAGCTACGTAGACGACATAGATATGAACTTTAAATACAGACTACATAGACACAAACTACATAGAACTTAATATCTTGCTATTTAGACTAAATAGATAGACACTACTTAAGCACAACTACATAGACTACCTAGACGCAGCTATTCGTGCCGGCGCGAGTG
This sequence comes from Phosphuga atrata, assembly GCA_944588485.1. NCBI lineage: Eukaryota > Metazoa > Arthropoda > Insecta > Coleoptera > Silphidae > Phosphuga > Phosphuga atrata. Next base: position 17,920,768 of record OX155908.1, on the reverse strand, counting down.
GTGTAGTGGTGACGCTCGTGGCCTCATGTTAGAGCTCTAACTAACAAGTATAGAGGTCCCGAGTTCTATCCCCAGTGCCGGCCGCATTTGTACCAGAAGAAGAAGACATAGATATGAACTTTAGATACAGACTACATAGACACAAACTACATAGAACTTAATATCTTGCTAGTTTGACTAAATCGATAGACACTACTTACGCACAGCTACATAGACTATATAGACACAGCTACATAGACGACATAGATATGAACTTTAGATACAGACTACATAGACACAAACTACATAGAACTTAATACTTGCTATTTAGACTAAATAGATAGACACTACTTACGCACAACTACATAGACTACCTAGACGCAGCTATTCGTGCCGGCGCGAGTGGTGTAGTGGTGACGCTCGTGGCCTCATGTTAGAGCGCCAACTAACAAGTATAGAGGTCCCGAGTTCTATCCCCAGTGCCGGCCGCATTTGTAACAGAAGAAGAAGACATAGATATGAACTTTAGATACAGACTACATAGACACAAACTACATAGAACTTAATATCTTGCTAGTTAGACTAAATCGATAGACACTACTTACGCACAGCTACATAGACTATATAGACACAGCTACATAAACGACATAGATATGAACTGTAGATACAGACTACATAGACACAAACTACATAGAACTTAATATCTTGCTATTTAGACTAAATAGATACAAACTACTTACACACAACTACATAGACTACCTAGACGCAGCTATTCGTGCCGGCGCGAGTGGTGTAGTGGTGACGCTCGTGGCCTCATGTTAGAGCGCTATCTAACAAGTATAGAGGTCCCGAATTCTATCCCCAGTGCCGGCCGCATTTGTACCAGAAGAAGAAGACATAGATATGAACTTTAGATACAGACTACATAGACACAAACTACATAGAACTTAATATCTTGCTAGTTAGACTAAATCGATAGGCACTACTTACGCACAGCTACATAGACTATATAGACACAGCTACTTAGACGACATAGAAATGAACTTTAGATACAGACTACATAGACACAAACTACATAGAACTTAATATCTTGCTATTTAGACTAAATAGATAGACACTACTTACGCACAACTACATAGAATACCTAGACGCAGCTACGTAGACGACATAGATATGAACTTTAAATACAGACTACATAGACACAAACTACATAGAACTTAATATCTTGCTATTTAGACTAAATAGATAGACACTACTTACGCACAACTACATAGACTACCTAGACGCAGCTATTCGTGCCGGCGCGAGTGGTGTAGTGGTGACGCTCGTGGCCTCATGTTAGAGCGCCAACTAACAAGTATAGAGGTCCCGAGTTCTATCCCCAGTGCCGGCCGCATTTGTAACAGAAGAAGAAGACATAGATATGAACATTAGATACAGACTACATAGACACAAACTACATAGAACTTAATATCTTGCTAGTTAGACTAAATCGATAGACACTACTTACGCACAGCTACATAGACTATATAGACACAGCTACATAGACGACATAGATATGAACTTTAGATACAGACTACATAGACACAAACTACATAGAACTTAATATCTTGCTATTTAGACTAAATAGATAGACACTACTTACGCACAACTACATAGACGATATAGACACAGCTAAAAAGTAGGGGAAAATATAGACTATATATACGTTACGTACAACCCCCAGGAGGGATACCCTCTAAAACTACCTTATCGGTATTACTTCAGATGGAGATTTTTGCCATGTTTTCTTTTTTGTTCATGTATTTTCTTAATGGCTTCCTTTTCTCGATCTTCTTCGCGTTTCATTTCTCCACATTCCTTCTAAGACACATAAAACATGTGTGATGCGTTGTCTTCAACTTTCTTGCATTGTAAACATCACTTTCTCTCAAATTGAACCTATGCAGACAGGATCTGCATCCATGGCCAGATATCATTTGGGCCAGGTAGAAGTTTAACTCCCTATGACCTTGCCTCGTTCAGAACTTAACATCAGGTATGAGTCTATATGTCCATATACTGTTCCCGCTTTTTTCGCAAGCAGTTTACCATCTCTTTAAGGCGTCTTTTCTAAAACTATCTCCCTTCATACATAGGTATGATACATTTCCCTTCTCTCTATCTTAAAAAGTTCGATAGGAATGACTGAGGGTACCACCATTAGAGCATCCGTGGAAGTTGTTCTGTAGCATGAACTTACGTATCGCCATCCATCTCTGCACCCCAATTATATTGTTTCTTCACTTTTGGTACTTCAGTACATCTTTCTATATTGGTGAACTGTGAAGCATCGTTGACGTCACAACAGAGGAAAGAACTCTTCGTGTAAACTTTTTTATTTCTTCTTCGGCATTAGTTTGGAGATTGCCGCGGTAGTTTTAGCAGCTTTCATCAGCACAGCCTCTGCGTGCTTTGCGAAAGTCATTCGGTTGTCTACCGTAACTCCTAGATATTTGACCTGCTCCCTTTGTGCTATAATTGATCCTCTGGTATTGAATTCGACTTTTTTAAGCCCTGTTAGCAATACTGCCTCCTTTTTTTGTGGTGCAACTTCTAATTTTTATTGTTCTACTCAGCGTGTGATTCTATCTAAAGTGCATCCCGTTTTATTTTTTTAGTAATCGTTCCTTTCTTGCCGTTACTGTAAGGGAAAGATCATTCCGCACAAGCGATTAAATCTAGTCCATCCTCCTTGCATATTCCAAGAATATCGTCGTATAGGACGTTCTAAGGCATAGATCTGAGGACCGACCCTTGTGGAACCCCTTCATAGATATAGGTGTTTTCTTGTTCACTTTCCAAAATTATATGTCTGTCATTTAGGTAGTTTCTGATTAATTTTTCCAGTGGCGTGTCTACATTGCTCTGGTCTTTCTAGCATTCACTATCATCTGCCACGATGCACTCTTGCATTTTTTATGTCTAGCAGTATTAACCGCATAATTTCCTAGAGAGTATTGTTTTATGTTTTCTTGCCTATGTTGAAAGGTCCCTCACCATCTCTAAAAGCGACCCTCTCTAAAGCCATGCTGTCGTTCCAATAATTTTCCATGTCATTTTCAATGTCTAGGTCGATTGTCGATCAACTTAGCCAGTAAGTCATCAACTACCAGCCCCGACATCAGTGGTGATAACACACTTCCCTGTAGGCACCCTCAGGTTGTGGAGATCTTGATGGTGTCTTTCCCACTTGTCCCTTCGCCGTTCAAATTGTCGGCATTTCTCCCATCCACTTTGACGTAATGCTGTCGATATTCCGTCCTTCAAAAGCCGATTTGACAGCTTCGTGCGAGGTGTTATCAAAGGCTTCTTGAATGTCTAAGAAAGCACATATCGCTACTTCCTCTCTCTAACGCGGTTTCCTGCGTCTCTTGAGTCTTCTGAAGATTTGGTGTTGGGAAGCGTATTTATTGATGGATTTGTGTGGGATTCTATCTGTTCTTGATGCTTTTTTCGTTTTTCCTGGATTTCTTTCTTCACTGGGGCAATTTGAAGGTCTTTTGGATCATGTAGCTTGTAACGTACCATTGATCTTAATATTTTAGCTTGGCATTTTTCCATGGTCACAATATTCGATTTGCTGGCACAACCCCAGAGTTCGATGCCATAAGTCCAGATACGTTTGATGATAGTTTTCTATAAAAGTACTTTGTTGCTTAGCGTGATGAGCCAGCAGAGTGCTCCGTTTGAGATCAACCTGTTTTCACTTTTTGATAATGTGATTCTTCCAGTTAAGTTTGCTGTATATATATATATATATATATATATATATATATATATAGTAAATTTTAAGGATATAGAAAAACAAGAGAGGAAAATACTAAGAAAGATCTATGGACCGGTTCAGAAAGAGGGGATCTGGATAAAGAGACCAACAAAAGAACTGTACGAACAGACAGAGACGGTTACAAACAACATCAGGAAAAGAAGGGCAAAATTCTATGGACACATATATAGGATGATATGGATGATACGGACACATATATAGGATGATTAACATAGTGATGACAAATACAGTGAAAACCAACTGGGTAAAGGAAACCTTGGAAGACCTCAAGATATTCAACATCTCCACAGAAGACATGACCGACAGGAAAAAATTAAGAGAAAAAATCAGAAAACAGAAGTTTGAAGAAACTCCCAAAGAGAAGAAAACAGGAAAGAAGTGGACAGAAGAGATGAAGAAGAAACACAGTGAATAGATGAGAGGTTTCTGGGCAGAAAGAAGAAGACAGATAAAATTACATGTTAATTGATTGTGTTTTAGCGCTCTCCTTAAAGGGGAATGAATTATCGATAATAATAATAATAATATAGTAAATTTTATAAAAATTACTACACAAACGGTAGAATTCGGGTAATACGATTAACAGAAACGACTCAAATTCTTCCTATGTCGACGTTTCGATTTATTGATTAAATCTTTTTCAAGTCCTACAAAGTTATTACAGAAAATTACAAAAAACAATGTAAAAGATGTTTTTAGTTACTTACAAAGAAGGTAATCTAAACAATTAATTAAGACGTATAACACCTTATAACTTGACCAACAATGTGGGTTACATAATCGCTGCTGTAAAGCGAGCCATGGTAAAATTCATATATATATATATATGATGTTTGCACACCCTACCCGGCTGTAGTGTCGTGGCCAAGGGTCTGCACAAGGGTTAACGACGCCGGAGCAGTTTATCTTTTGGTGATATCTGTTGCTGTTGGGCTCTCTGCTGTCCGCTGACTTTGTCCTGCCTGCATTGAGTCTGGGGACCTAGGCTTAACCGCCCGGGTCAAGTGGTATGATACCCACAATAATCTTTATCTCCAAGCTAATGGTGGAACAGCCTATGCCGATAGCTGCGTGGCCACGGGAAAGCGGTGGTCGAACTCAGGAAAATGGCGAACTCCTGTTTAAACCAGCCTTCTTGTAGTAATGCGGGGCTCTGCTGCAAGTGACTGTTTATTTCCCTAGCTTCTGGTGGGTTCAGAAATGGATACAACAGAAACTAAAAGTAAAGGATCTGGTGACTCCTCAAGCACACCCAAACCAGAGACTAATATATATATATATATATATATATATATATATATATATATATATATGGGTTCTGGACTCCTAGGTGGAGCATAGAGCCTCCATAAGCACCCTCCAGCGGACCCTATTCTGGGCCATTGCTTTGGCTTCACTCCAAGAGGTTTTCTGGGCTTTTAGTTCATCTAACACTGTTCTCCTCCATGTTTGAGCCGGTCTTCCTCGGCGTCTCGTTCCTTGGGGATTCCAGTCTAGTGCTGCCCTTGCAATGTCGTCTGGTTTTCTTCTTAGAATGTGGCCGATCCATCCCCATTTTCTTTTCTTAATGCCGTGCTCTATTGTTTCTTCTCCGCATCGTTTAAGAAGTTGCTCATTAGTAATTTTCTGTGGCCAGAAGATTCTGAGGATGATTCGTAGACATTTTTTGGCGTAAACCTGAAGTTTATGTTTTGTGGCATTAGTGTTTTTCCAGGTCTCACATCCATATAAGAGGATTGCTTTGACGTTTGTTCTATATAAACGCAGCTTGCTCTTTGTTTTTATGATGTTGGACCTCCATATTGTGTTTAGTTGCCTGAATGCCATCTGTGCTTTTTGAATTCTGTTTAGAATGTCTAGGTCTGTTCCGCCCGTCTCGTTGAGAATGATTCCTAGATACTGAAACTTTTTTACATTCTCAATTGGTTGGTCGTTTATTTGAAACGGTGCGTCGTTATTTGTGTACATTCGCATCGCTTTTGTTTTTGAGACATTTATTTTCAACCCTATCTTCTGTGCCATGTCTGATAGTAGGGTGAGTTGCCTTTGCATACTTTCATAGGTATGCGAAAAAAGGCAAATGTCGTCTGCGTATTCGAGATCTTTGAGATTAGAGTAAAGAGACCATCGAATACCATCGTTTGGTCTGCAAGACTTTGTCAGGATATAGTCAAGAGCAATGTTAAAAAGCAAGGGAGCATCCTTGCTTCACTCCTGATCTCACCGGAAAAAGGTTGCTATGTGCTCCGCTATGCAGGATACTACATGATACGTCATGGTACAGTTCTCTAATCGTGTCGATGATTTTTGTTGGCACGCCTCTTGTCCGTAGTATCTTCTATATAGCAGAGTGGGATAGGCTGTCAAAAGCACGTTCAAAGTCGATGAAAACAAGATATAGTGGCGATCGCCATTCAACGGATTGTTCTATAATTATTCTTGTTGAATTTATGTGGTCTATGCATGAGCGGTTTGGGCGGAAGCCTGCTTGGTTTGGACGCAGTATGGGTTCGAATGGTTCTGCCAGCCTATGTTGGATTACACAATAATTTTGTTTATGGTGTTTAACAGCGTTATTCCTCTCCAATTTTTGCATTGCGTTAGGTCTCCTTTCTTTGGCAGTTTGATAATGAGACCATGTTGTATTTCTGCTGGAATTTCTTGGTTTGTCCAGATTCCTTTTATTATTTTTGCAAGTAGAGGTGCAATCCATTTAGGGTCTACCTTGATTAGTTCGGCAGGTATGTTTTCTACCCCTGCCGCTTTGTTGTTTTTCAGCTGCTTGATGGTATTTAGTATTTCTGTTTTTGAAGGCGCGTCTATTTTTATATTCAGCTGTTCATTTGCATTGTCTTCTGGAGCTATCTCAAGTTCGTCTTCCGTGAGTGAGCTGAGCATATCAGCAAAGTATTCCTTCCACCTATCGAGCTGAGTTTCTGGGGTGGTCAGTGGGCGGTTGTTTTTGCTTCTAACTATATTTGTGGTCTTTGTGTGCTTTTTGGAGAGCTTGTTTGTCAGTGTGTAAAGAGTCCTCGAGTTGTTATTTTTGGCTGCTTCTTCTGCTTGCTCACATATCAGGTCAATCCATATTCGCTTGTCTTTTTTGGCAGATGCTTTAATTTGTTTGCATAGTTGTGTATATCTCCAGATTGCATCATTTTTTGTCATCGAAGTTTTGCACTGGAGTACCAGTTTCTTCGCATCCTTTCTGTCTTGTATAAGTTGCCATGTTTGGTCTGAGATCCAGTCTTTTCGATTTCTTTCCTTTGTGCCAAGGGTTGTTTTGGCCGATTCGAGTAGTGTCTTGGCTAAGCCATCCCAAGATGTTATGGGATTTTGGTCTGCATTTTCATGCAGGTTTGTTAGGAAAACTTTTTTGCAGTTTGGTTGGCACAGTTTGTGTAGGTTGAACTTTTCTCTCTTTGAATGTTCAGGTTTCTTTGGTACGGCCAGTTTGATTCTGAACGTGCCGAGCTGAAGGTGGTGGTCGCTGGCAATGTCTGCACCCCTTTTGTTTCTGACATCAAGTAGGGATCTCCGCCATGTTTTCGATATGGCAATATAGTCAATTTGGTTTTGGGTTTTATTGTCGGGGGATATCCATGTGACTTTGTGGATTTGCTTGTGTGGGAACACTGTTCCACCCATAACTAGGTCTGATGTTGAACAGAGTTTCGTGAATAGTTCACCGTTTTCGTTTCTTTCCCCACATCCTTCTTTACCCATGATGTCTTCTAAGTTACTGTTATTTGTCCCGACCTTAGCGTTGAGATCACCCATGAGTATGGTGATATCACCTCTGTTTATCTTCCTTAACTTACTTTCAAGGATATCGTAGACATTTTCTTTTTCCTCAGCACTCGCACTGTTTGTGGGTGCATAGCATTGTACAAAGGTGATATTTCTGTATTTAGTGTGGAACCTTGCTGTAATTATTCTCTCATCAATGGGGTTCCATGAAATTAGGCTCTTTCTGGCTTTTTTAGTAATTATGAAACCAACGACTCTTTCATGAGACCCAGTTTCTTTGCCACTGTACAGGAAAAGCTCCCCAGATTGTAAGTTGAGCTCGCCCTTGCCAAGCCAGCGAACTTCTGATAAGCCTAAAATTGAGATGTTGTAGTTATTTAATTCTCTCACCGCTTGATGCAGTTTTGATGCTTCGTATAGAGATTTTACGTTCCAGCATCCAAAACGTAACTTTTCCTTAAGTGTAGCCAGTGTTGTCTTCGTTTTGTCCGTCCGGATTTGTGTTGTAGAGGTTTCATTAATAGCATAGTTTAGGCCAAGCAGGTTATTAGCCCACTGTGGCCGTAGTTTGGTACTGGGGCTGCCAGCTATAGCTTCCAAACCAGCCTCCTGTTTACAGGATTTAAATCAGCCGCCCATTCTGGGTCAGACGCTGTTGCAGCCGCCCAATCTGGAACAGATGCTGCGGATTTGTAGCCGCTCATTCTGAGTGCAGACGCTACATTTGTAGGTTTTGGTCCGCCCCGGGTATTTGATTTCCCCGGTACCACCTATATCTAGGAGGCATCCCCCTATCCGCCACCTGGGGAGGCGCCCGATGGGGGACCTACAACCCCACACGGGAAACCAGAGGCTAAAGACCTCGCCAAAAGTGCAGAAATGCCTATGGAAAGCACTGGGGTGCATACAAAGGAGATCGAACTCCTATTGCGCAGCGACGAGGAACTTGCTGTCAATCTTAAGGGTCTAAAAACAAAAGACCCAAAGAAGCGGCGGATGAGCGGCGCTGCCAGGAAAAGGATGAAGTTCCTAATCAGATCGGGCTTAACGGGGGAAGAGGCTAGGGATAAGGCATTAGTGCCTATCAATCCCAAACCCTCAGAACCCAATAAGCGTCAGCGGTCTGATGGGAGCAGTCCTGATAAGTGCCAGAGCAAGCGGGCCAAAAGGCAGGCAGTGCCTATGGCTCAGCAAGCGGAGGCAGAGAAGGCAACTAAAAGGTGCAAGATGTCTACAGTAAGCGCCGGTACGGCTACCTACAGCCAACTGGTCAACTCCATAAAGGTAGGAATTACCTGCAAAGGCTACCCTGAAAGCCTTATGACGGAGGACCAAATTAAAGCGGCCCAGAAAGCCATTCTGGACGCTATTGTAAATGGGGAGAGGAGGGGTTTCAAGCGCGCTTTCTTACAGGCGCATCAGGTTCCAGGATGGTTAGCACTGACTTGTGCGAACCAAGAGACTGCTGAATGGGTGAAGGGCCTTGAGGCCACTTATGGGAGGGAGCCGAACTGAGGATTGTTGAAGATGCCGCGCGGCGAAATCTTCATCGGCTACTTCCCAAATAGCATAGAGGAGAAGTCCGAAAGGATTCTATCTCAAGTAGAAGGTCAAAACGACCTCAAAACTTCGGCGTGGAGGGTCCTTAGGAGAAATCCAATAGGCCCAACGCTGGAAATGACTCGTCGGTGGACAACGCGTCGGCAGGAAAAATCAGGGAGCTCGGGTCCAGGGTCAACTATGGCTTTGGACAGATCTCGTTGAGAGAACGTCTTAAAGTGCAAGGGACGGAATCACAGCCCAGCACTTCCAAATCCGGCGATGGGAAGGGGTCAGCAGACGCCACTATAAAAACAATGGCGAAGTCGCAGGACCCTAATGGCTCTAAGAAGCCTAAGAAGTCCGGCGACTAAAGCCTAATACAAGTATGAGGAGCCATGTTGCGGTGTCAGCAAATAAACCTGCATCACTCCAAAGCGGCGACCAGCGCCCTACACATGGCCTTCAAACAGGCACATGTCGGTATTGGGTTTCTGCAAGAACCATGGATTAACCAGGGACTTGTCAGGGGCCTACCTACTGACATATGTAAGCTGGTTTATAACACTAGCTGTTCTAAACCAAGAGCAGTGCTGATGCTCAGGAAGAATATTAATTTTGTACCTGTTCCAGAATTCACCACAGGAGACCAGGCAGTGGCAGTCGCGGAGATCCCGACGAAAGGGGACAAGTGGAACATTATTGTGGCCTCGGTCTACTTTCCAGGTGATATGGACAAGCCTCCACAAGAGGAAACTATACGCCTCGTGGACTGGTGCAACAAAAATAACAAACACTACATTCTGGGCTGCGATGCCAACGCACATCATACGGTGTGGCGCGGCACGGATACAAATAATAGAGGTAAGCAATTACTCGAATACCTATGTACTAACGATGTGGCGAGCGTTAATAAGGGCTGTAAACCCATTTTTGTAAACGCAATCAGACAGGAAGTTTTAGCTGACTCTAGCTGATGCTTTTACAACAGAGTTAATCATAGATTGGCGAGTTCTCGACGAGCCATCAATGTCAGACCACCAAAAGATTGAGTTCCACTTAGGTGAGGCAAACAATGTGGTAATAGAGCGCAGGAATCCTAGGTGTACTGACTGGGAACTCTATAAGGAGATTCTCAGACAGGAAACCGAAGGTCTCCGCCTCATTATAAATACAACAGACGAGCTAGAAGCAGCATCGTCTCATTTAAAAGGCGTTATAACACACTCCTACGAGACTAGCAGTCTTCTCAAAAATATGCAAAAATCAAGGGCTGTTTCCTGGTGGAACAAAGAGCTAGGACGTCTGAGAAAGACGGCCAGGAAAGCCTTCAACGGTGCGAAAAGAACAGGCAACTGGGAAGCCTACAGAGAAACACTTACTGATTAAAACAAAGAATTGAAAAGGTCGAAAAGGAAAACCTGGCGTGACTTCTGTGAGGGCCTTGATCAATGTGGCCCAATGGCAAGGCTGCAAAAGGTTTTGGCAAAGGACCACTCAAATGAAAGCGGGCTTATTAAGACACCGAGTGATAAGTATACCAAAGATTTAGAGGAAAGTCTTAGCGTTTTACTGCAGATGCACTTTGCTGGCTCTAAATCAACCATAGCTGGTGAAGGGATAACGCGGATGAAGCGCCCAACCAAAATCTGCATAAACATGGCAACAACCATGCTTACTGTTCAAAAAGTCGCATGGGCTGTGAACAGTTTCAAGCCATTTAAGGCTGCCGGACCTGACGGCATTTTCCCGGCAATGTTGCAGAAAGGGATCGAAACCATAGCCCCCTGCATTGCTGAGATATTTAAGGCCAGCTTTCGACTGACCTACATACCGCTGGAATGAAAAGAGGCCAAGGTGATATTCATCCCTAAGGCAAGGCGCAGGCCTCAAGACCTGGCAAAGTCCTACCGACCAATTAGCCTCATTTTCTTCCTCCTGAAAACAATGGAAAAAATTGTGGACATATCACATACGGTGCGGACCTCCATAAGCATCAATACGCTTATCAGCCAGGCAAATCCACAGTGGACGCTCTACACGAGATAATGAACACATTGGAGGCAGCACTGGACTGCAAATAAATTGCAGTAGGTATCTTTATAGATATAGAGGGAGCGTTTGACAACACAACCCGTGTATCAATAAAGAATGCAGCCACCAACAAAGGGATCGAAGACCCTATCATTGAGTGGATTCAAAACATGCTGACCAATCGTAAAATTACCGCAGCACTGTGGGGATCAACGAGGACGGTAACCACAGAAAGAGGGTGCCCACAAGGGGGGGGTGTTATCGCCTCTGATGTGGTGCCTGGTCGTTGATGATCTCCTACATGTGCTAACAAAGAACGGGTTTAAGGCGGTTGGCTATGCAGACGATGTTGCCATCATAATAAGGGGTAAGTTTGGTAATACAATCATGAACCTTGCACAGAGTGCACTTAACACCATCAACTATTGGAGCAAGAAGGAGGGCCTTAGTGTCAACCCGAGCAAAACAGTAATGGTCCCTTTTACCAGAAAGAGGAAGCTGAACTTAAAAGCTCCGAGCATTGAAGGTCAGACGTTAGAGTTTCCGAGGAGGTGAAATATCTAGGGGTAACCTTGGATAAGAAACTCACTTGGAACTCGCATCTGAACAAAACGCTCTCAAAAGGCACAGCGGTCTTTTGGATCTGCCGTAAGATTTTTGGGAAAACATGGGGACTAAAACCCAAAATGGTCCTTTGGCCTTACACAGCAGTGGTAAGACCGATTATCACCTACGGTTCACTCGTATGGTGGTACAAAACAAAGAAAATAAAGACCCAAAACATGCTACAAAAGCTTCAACGGCTTGCGTGTTTGGGTATAACAGGAGCGATGCAATCTACTCCAACCATAGCAATGGAAGTTCTGTTGGACCTACTTCCACTGCACAAACAGGTAGAAAAAGAAGGTCTTCTCAGTGGTCTGAGACTAAGGTGTACGTCGCCTATTCAGAGACACATGAAAATAAGGGAACAAATCGGAGAGAAATTTCTGAAGCAGCCCTCGGACGCAATGCCTACAGAATACAACTTTGACACAGCCGTTGAAGTGGTCATCAATGACCGCCAAAGCAGTGTTCAAAGAAAACTCGAAAACCTGATAGACGAAGCGTCCATGTGCTTCTGAGTGGCTAGTTACTACATCTTATTTTGTTTATTTGTAAATACAATGCCGGCTCTCCGCTTTCGCACTGAGCCGGTTATCTTAATCTAATTTTTCTAATGGCTAACATGCTACTAACATAGTTTATCTAAACTAACCTAAGGGGCCTAACTAACTTAAGCCTAAACTAACCTAAGCTATGGGGAAAGGTGAGGGGGATGATGGGATGGGGTAGGATGGGTATGATAGGGTGGTAGGTGGGGAAGGTGTGCAGAATGGAGACAGATTATATACAGTTATATCGCCGTTTGGTGTGGCCTAGAGAGAACCTAAAAGAAGTCGGAAAGGTAAAATAAATTGACGCCAGTATGTTCATTTAATGTGCAATCTGGGGAGGGGGTGGCTAGTTACTACAGCTGTGTCGTCTGCAAATGTGCCCATAGTTATATTTGGTGTTTCGGAGATATCTGAGCTGTACAGCCTTCGTAAAGCTAGGCTATGTCCTAAGACTCGACATTCCCATCTGCCTTAAAAGAAGTGCCTTCAATCAGTGCGTCTTACCTGTATTAACATATCGGGCCGAAACATTAACCCTAACAGAGAGCAATGCTGGATCTGTCTGTGAGAGACAAGGTTCTCAACACAACTGTGAGGGGAAGAAGTGGAGTAACCGACGCCATCGAGAGAATTGGCAACCTTAAATGGAATTGGGCGGGACACCTGGCCAGAGTCAGTGATGACTGATGGACAAGAAGGCTGGCGGAGTTGAGACCGCGTAACGATGCATTCCGACATAGGAAGATCGCCCACTCCATGGTCAGACGATCTTAAGCGTATCCATCCCAATTGAATGAGAACAGCACGGAACTGAGGGGTAGGGAAGTTGCTACGGGAGGCTTACGTCCAGCACTGGACAAGTATAGCTGGATGATGAATCATGCTTTCTTCGACGAGGCTCTTTCCATGTTCCCCTAGACCAGTGTTTTCCAAAGTGTGGTACGCGTACCCCAAGGGGTACGCGAATTGTTTGCAAAGGGTACGCATTGATGTTCCATAATTTTCATTTTTGTGTGTGCCAAAGTCGATATCTGAAGAAAGATAACAATATTTAAATTACATGAAAAATAGTCCATCAAACATTACTTTTTATAAAGTGTCTGAATCCTAGGCAGTAGCTGTGAATTTGCAAACAGCTCATCTTCATTATCTTTAATAATTTATTAATACAATACAAATCAAAACTAACTTGTGATAAATTCCGTTTTTTAAATGATTTTGTTACTTTTATCAAGTAACCAATAGTTTATTTTACTAACTGCTCACCAGAAAATGATTGCATATTGTTTTAACGTATATAAAGACAAGCAGAAACTGTCTTAAAGAGAAATCATAAAGCGTGACTTTTTCCTAAGATTTGTAAAAATTTTTATTCGATTTTGCTTTATAAAGTCAGGTTTAGTTCCTTGGAAACGGATCAATAAAACAGTGGTTTATTCGATAGTGAAATTAAAATTTTATTTCACTAGTGAAATAAAAGTATCCATAGCTACGCATCAAAATAACTCACTAATGGTTTCCGTACCGAAAATGGAACCCTTATAGATCAACTGTCTGTCTGCCTGTCTGTCTGTCCGTCTGTCCGTCCATCTGTCCGTCCGTCCGTCTGTCTGTCTGTCAAGATCATTTTTCTCAGGAACGCGTAGAGGTAACAAGTTGAAACTTTTATCAAATACTCGGGTCTGCGGTCTCATTCAGCTGTGAAAAAATCAAACTTGTAAGTCAAGCGATCAAAAGATATGACCGTTTAAGTCGCATATTTTGCGATTTCACAAGGGAATCAAAACCTGTACCCTATAGGTTTTTTTTTTATTTCCCGTTGACCTAGAATCATGAAATTTGGCAAGAAGCGGTGTCTTACAGCACATGTAAAGGGAAAAATCTGAAAACCGTAAATATGTGGTTTAACTACAAGAAAAATGCGAATTTACTATTAGAAACTTATGAAAATACACTAATGTGTTGCGTCGTATTGCCAGTCACCAGAAGCATATGGGTTGCATACAGTTAGGTCCTCCTAAAGATAGCTTACTTACAAGTTTGTACGGAACCCTTGGTTGCTCGAGTCACAACTCGCACTTGGCCGGCTTTTTTTTTATCTCCAATCACAAAAGTTATTATAGGTACATTTTTTTGTATAAATCTATTGATTTTTGCGGGAGTAATCTTTCCGCAATTGGGCTACCATCTAACAATAATTCTTGGATCTCTTTATGGTTAATGAAACACTTTCTTCTAAACAAAATTATGACGTGCGAATCAACAATTTTATCGTTGCCATGAGAACAATACAATAATGGGGGGATGACAGGCATCTCTTAAAGAAAACACAGAAAATGGAAATTTTCTTGAACTTTAACTTGTTAAATGAAAAATAAAATTAAATAAAAGTTTGTATTACACTCGCAGGTAATTAACTATATTTTTATCTTTAAAAGCCCAATCTGGAGATTATTTTATTACTTAGAAAAGACGAGTACAGATTTTGTTTCTACTTTTTTTATTTTTTAGGGGTACGAAGTGAAATATTTGAAAGGGGTACACCTGGATTGAAAGCTAGGGAAACACTGCCCTAGACTTAAATTAATTGAGTTTTAGTAATTATTGGAATTGCTTCCAAAAGATTTTGTGTTGGTGAATATAAATATGTTATCGGTTTTTACGCAGCCACAGCAGAAATTGAGTTATTGGTCGTTAAAATTAATTGTTCGAGACTTGGTTTATTATATAAACAAGTTTATTTGTTTCTTTATTTGTTTCTTAACGTTTCTTTTATCGAAACGAGGTATTTCAGTGATTCACGTGGAAAATAATTAGTTTATTATCAATTAAAATTGCTGCGGTTTCAATAACGTTTCCATAAATTTCAAGGCAAAAACTAGCCTAATCCAAATGTAACTAGTCTGTAACTTTAGTGTAACTAATGTTTCAAATTTGTCTAAAACTTATCTTGCTTGTCGTACTTATATAAAAATATAAGTACATCAAGCGTATGATTCAGAGCTGAACCAGGATCTAGACAACAATGAGAAACGTTTAGCTATTGTTGTTATATAATATTCTGGCCGTGTTTTGTTTCGAATACGCAAAATTTTATTTACAAATTTTCGAATTATTTCTTGAAATAGTATTATTATTTTTGCAAACTTGAGAAGTTAAAGTTTGAGAGAAGATAACTATAGAATTAGTTACACTAGCACAGGTGTCGGCAAACTCTATAAACTTAAGAGCCATTTTTTTATTTAAAATGATTTCAAACCGGATCAAGAGCCACAAATAATTATTTTCATAAAGTCTTATTTTTTAACTTTCTTCATAATTAGCGGTGATTAAGCGCCTTTGCTATAATATTATTGGTTCGACTACCAAATCCAGCGTCGAACAGGCTATATAGTTGAGGTGGCGTTTGCCAGACGGGCCCTATAATGCGCGACCCCATAAAGGTCAAAAGACGTTTTCAAAGCTGCAAAGGGTATAGCCGGGTTTATATATGAAATTTGCCCCCGCGGAGTTTTTTCCTCGAACTTTGTGGATCCTTTTGGTACCAAATAAAACTAATTCAGTCAAAATTTTAGCTCTTTATCTCGAGCCGTTATCGAGATATTGTAAAAAAACTGATTTTTGGATTTAATTTTTTTTCCATAGTAAAATTGAATTTTAATAAATGGCGATTTTTTGCCAATACTTACGAGTAAGAGGCATGTTATTTTTTTTTTATGATTTCCAGATCGAAAGCCAATTTTTAAGAAAAGAGATAAAAATAAAATCATTTTTTGACAGTATTTTTGAAAAGTGTCATCCGCTAAATTTTGTCAGAAAATGTCTTCTATACTCCTATATACTCAGGATTTTTTTCAATTTTTTTGATGTGGTGGAACAATGTGAAAAAAAATTAAAAACGATCTTACAATCCAATGAACATATTTTATTACATTTAGCTAGAAGAAGAAGAAATGTTTATTGAAAACAATATTTTACAAAAGGCTATCGACCACTACGTCTCTCCGCCTAAGAGTTTTCATTTTAATATTCAGAATAATTTTATACAAAAAAAACTGAATTTCCAGATTCTTCTTCTTCTTTAATCCATAGCCGGCGCATGGAGAGGTGGTCGACCTCGTAGCCAGTACGCTGCTGTTGGTGCCGCTAGATTCCGTGCTCCATTCACTATACGCTTCCATGCTAATCGATCAGTTGCAACGGTTGTTGCCTCAGCTGTTGTTATTCGCTGATTTTTTAAATCGTTCTCTACGTGTTTCAACCATGTGGTCTTCGGTGCTTGTTTTTGTGTTCTCCAATCAAGAGGTCGTTTTTTCCATAGGAGTTTGTGCGGTACTCGATTGTCGCCCATCCTACAGATGTGGCCGAACCATCGTAATCGGCGATTTTGAATTTCCTCAACAATCGGTGTCTGTTGGTCGCACCTTTCTCTAATTGTCTCATTTCGGAGGTGGTTGAGGAGTGAGACGCAGAGAATCTGTCTCAGGCATCGCATTTGGAAGGCCTCGAGCTTGTTAAGGTCTGGTTTGAGTAATGTCCATGTTTCCGATCCATAAAGAAGAATTGGGAGGATCAGCGTCCGGTATAGGCGTATTTTGGTTTTGATGGTAATATTCGTCCGCTTTCATATGCACCACTTGAGTGAAGCAAACGTTGCTGTTGCCTGGCCTATCCGGCTGTGAACTTCGGCTGTCGAAGCTACTTTCTTCTCTACAACCAGTGATCCCAAATATTTGAACTGTGGTACCTGCTCGATTGTGGTTCCATCGAGGTAAACTTTGGCACTTTGGTCTTATCCGCATTGATTCTCAGTCCGTATGACTGGGCAATGCGGGAAAGGTCATACAAGGTGTCTGTTGCTTCGGCATCTGTGTTGGCGAAAACCGCACTGTCATCGGCGAACATCAGATCGGTTAGGAAGTTTTTGTCATCATATCGAACTCCGCGTCGCCCATCAAACGCTTTTCGCATAATCGTGTAGATCACAATGTTAAAAAGGAGCGGCGAGGCCACGTCTCCTTGCCGGACTCCGGTTCGAATCGGGAATTCCTCAGACATGTCGTTTCGGATACGAACATTGCTGGTTGAGCCGTCGTACGATGCTTGAAGAAGTTGAATGATTTTCAGTGGCACGTGTTCGATCTTCAGGGCTTCCCACAAGCTTGTCCAATCGATGCAATCAAAAGCAGATTTGAAATCGATGAAGACGATGACAGTTCGTTTGCCACATCGAATTCTTTCTTCCATTAGCTGACGGAGAGCAAATATCTGATCGATGCATCCTCGATGTGGTCGAAATCCAGCTTGTTCTTCCCGGCTTGTTTGCTCTCGATGTTTCTGTAGTCTGATTGTATGATTGTGTGATTTTCATAAATACTTTGCCGACGATCGAGAGGAGGCTAATACCACGGTAATTCTTGCATTCCCGACTGTCGCCTTTCTTCAAAATAGGCACAACAATCGCTTTCTTCCACACGGATGGAACACAATCTGAATGCCATATATGCACTGTGAGAACGTGAAGTTGATGTAATAAGACGTCTCCCCCGGCTTTGATCATTTCGGCAGTTACTTGATCTCCTCCCGGCGCTTTACCATTTTTCAGGGATTTTATTGCCGTCTTCACCTCATTGATTGTTGGTTCAGTATCGGGAAACTGATTTATCGGCTGCTCAATAAACGGCAGTTCGGGTGCTGGACCTACTGGCGGATTGTGGTTGTACAGCTGATGAAAGAATTCTCTCCACCGCTGTAGACGTTCCTGAGGAGAGGTCACGAAAGTTCCATCCAATTTTTTGATATTGTCATTTGTTGATGTTGTTTTGCCACTTAACCGTCGAATTGTCTGGTACAGCGTCCGGTACTCATGCCTTGACGCTGCTTCTTCCATGTCAGCCGCGATGTTATTCCAGTAAGCTTCCCGTTCCAATTTCATTTTCTGTCGAACTTCTTTGTCCAATCGTCGGTATTGTTTGAAATCGACGTGTTTCATTTGCTTCCGCTGGTCGACTAGATTTAGACAGTCGTCCGAGATCCATTGCTGCGTCCGTCGTCGGATAGGCGGACACAGCTCCGTTGCACACCCCACAATAGACTCAGAAAGTTGTTTTTCTTCTATGTTGATATCGACTGGTATCGTGAGTGCTGCAAATTTGTTGGATAATGCGATTTGAAATTTTCGGCTGGTTTCAGGGTCTCGCAGACAGGCCCAGTTCCTCTTGGCTGATGGTGGTGCCTTTTTCTTTGCTCTTTGTAATTTCAATTGTAGTTTCACTCGGACAAGATAATGGCCTGATCCGCAGTCGGGTCCACGCATCGCACGTACATCTTTGAGCGTCGATCGGAATCTGGTGTTGACCAAAATGTAGTCCAACATCGCCGAATCGTTGCCGGATGGATTTCGCCACGTGAGTTGATGTTTGAGGGGGTGACGAAAGATGCTGTTGCCGATGATCAAGTTGTTTGACGCTGCAAATGATAAGAGGCGTAATCCGTTGTCATTTATTTCCCCGTATCCGAATTTTTCCATCGTTTCTTCCCAACCGGTTCGATCTGCACCCGTATGTGCATTAAAGTCGCCCATAAGTACGATTAATTCGGTTTGGGGTATTGTATCCAGTGTGTGTTGAAACTGGGCATAAAATTCATCCTTGTTTGTGTCCGGACTGGTCTCAGTTGGGGCGTAGACGGATACGATATGGGTCTTAATCGTTCCATCAATAGTGATAACCGCCAGACGCTCGGATATCGGTTGGAATGCGATAACACTGGCAGAGGCCCGTCGATCAACCATAAAGCCAACGCCCGCTTCTCGTTTGTCGCCACCAGAATAGAATAGCGTCATCGTCTCGTCGATTGATGGTGGGTCAACCTTCATTGTCCCAGATCCTGTGAGCCGCAGTTCTGATAATGCACAGATCGATATTTTCCATTTCAATAATTCCTTGGCGATAATTTCCTTTTGACCAACGTGATGTCCCGTTCGCACATTCCATGCGGCGATTCGTATTTCTGATTTCGGTGTGATTAACCTGAGTCTTTGGCCAGTAGTCCACTTCTCACCAGCATCCCTGGTTCCTAAAGCTGGCGCATCGGCTGCCCCGGATGCGGTAGCATTAATTCGTAAGTGGTTAAGTCGTGTATCCATGCGGTTTCTTGCCTAGTTTCTTCGGTTTCCCGATTCTGGTCGGCGCGGCAGGCCGACCACCCTCCTCCTTTCACACCCTGGGCTTGGGACCAGACGATTATGTAATTATTATTATAATTTCCAGATTATGGAGGGTATTGCTAGAAAAATACATAAAATATGGTTTTTGACTGAAAGAATACGTCAGTTGATCAACGTTTCTTTCTATATTTAACATTTTTTTCTATAAACAGACGATTCAATATTTCGGCAGGTCTTATTATTTTAGCCAAATCGAGCATGGGAAAGATAATATATAATTGCTGCAATGTGAGAGCAACATCCAATAGTACGCCTTCCATTAGCACAATCACAACAATATCGTCTAATACCAGAGATTTAATTCTTTTTCCAAAGATTTCATTCAAGTTTTAGGGAGTAGTTTATTTTGCTTGATATTACCATGAACTGCTTCAACTACCCAACGCACTTTGGTAACAAAACGGGATTGATTTGACTCGACTGTAGTAAGCTGATTACATTTCCCTTTAAGAGCCGGCATTAACATTGTGAATTCTAGTTGTTCGAAATATTCTGTTATATCACGAAAGCATCGATCTACTTCGATAATATAATCTTTTTTAATAACTTAATAAGACCATTAGGATTGCTAAGGACGATTTTCATAATTTCAGCATCGTTCATGTTAGCCGTGTAACGCACAAGCATATCTATAATCAAACCATTTGTAGTGAATATTGTAAATGGTTTGCACAGAGGTACTTTTTTTAGCAGAATATGATTTTCTCTGTCATCATTATTTGTACTTTTTTGATGGCCAATATATGTTCCATCACAAATAAATATCAGTTGGTTATTTTTTAGTATATATATATATATATATATATATATATATATATATATATATATATATATAGAGAGAGAATCCGGTTCTTTTCAGAGCCAACCCTCAGCATCAACGCGGAATCCCCGAGAAAACAATACAACACAGGTATCTATCCGCGAAAACCTCAAATACAACATATATATATATATATATATATATATATATATATATATATATATATATATATATCAATGTTTGTATTAGAAAGTAAAGTTTCTCTATTGACAACGTCAATTTCAAAATTCAATGGCAAAACGTCGTTTTCAAACGAGTTTATCACTTCATCACATTAGTCAAATCCCATTTGATCACAGGCCCAAACCAAAAATGGATGACATTGTAGCGTTCGAATTCCCAGTTTTTATTTTAAATAAAAAAATGAATGAGAATACGTTCAAAAATCGTAATGTCACTCAAGAGATTACGATTTTTTCGAACTTATTTTTGCGTGATCTGGTTTTAATGTTTTAGGATTTCTTTTAGATATTTGGGGTGGTGTAAAATGTAGTCGACAAATATTTTTTGTGTGTGTTTTTAGCAATTAGAAAAAAAAATATTAACGATTAGAAAAATCGTTTTTAATTTTTTTCAGATTGTTCCACCAAATCAAAAAAATTGAAAAAATTCCTGAGTATGAAGGAGTACAGAAGACATTTTCTGACAAAATTTGGCTGATGACACTTTTCAAAAATACGGTCAAAAAAAGATTTTATTTTAATTTCTTTTCTTAAAAATCGGCTTTCGATCTTGGAATCATAAAAAAAAATTTCATGCCTTTTACTAGTAAGTATTGGGGAAAAAATCGGCGTTTATTAAAATTCAATTTTACTATGGAAAAAAAAAATGAAATCCAAATATCAGTTTTTTTTTAATATCTCGATAACGGCTCGAGATAAAGAGCTAAAATTTTGACTGAATTATTTTTATTTGATACCAAAACGATCCCCAAAGTGCGAAGAAAAAACTCGGCGGGGGCAAATTTCATATATAAATCCGGCTATACTCTTTATTTGCATTCGATGTTCAAGACTGCATGCGTGCCAAAAACATTGATATCGACAACAGAGCCTCTCAGAGAAAATGCGAGGCACGAGGTAATAAGTAAAATTCATATTTGGAGGTCCCCTACTACATCCGTTGTAAAATAAAAACTTAGGGAAAGAAAAAATTATAGTTTTTGTTGTGGCATTGAATATTTACTCAATGAGTAAATTTACTTAACAAATACTGTTGCCATACTGTTGGCCTTTTCACCGGGCATGCACTTGTTGGACTGGAAATGTAAATTTTCTTTTAAGCGTTTCCGTTTGAAGAGGTGAAAAAAAGTGACTTCGCGAATTGGGGCCTGCGGAACGTCCCCGGAGGTGTAATGCGCCGAGACTGGTGTCGTTCGAAAGTAGACACGTGGGGCTATAATTCCTGAAAAGAGCAATACAATTCTAAAACATTTCACCGAATATTGAAGGTTTCAATTTGCTCAATTTTGAAAAATTCGTTTCGAGTTTGGACGGGCGTCGAGACCCCCAAATGCGAGCGAGCGATGCATCGTTCCTATCGCCTTATAGACCCTTTCGTTCTATATTCAGAAACCACCACCGCGACGCCCTGCTATTTAATTTAGCGAATCCCAGAGGATTCTCGCGTACTTCTGCAAAACATGGTTTTTCGGGCCTCCCGGCGCCATCCGGCACCCAATCGCAATTAAACTCCAAAACAAACTTAAAGACACTATGCCGAATCGATTGGTGCCGATCCGTCTGTTGGGTATCCCGGGAGAGGGATCCCCGCAAATTAGGTGAAAAAAACATCGCGTTTTTTTCGATTTTTGTGTTAAAATTGACCCAGAGTGGGAACAGGATGCCGAAGGTACCAGATTCTTCCACCGCCGGTTGCGGGTAAATATCTCGCATCGAACGAACCGGTTTGGAGACACGGCGCTCTTCAATCAAGAGAACGGCGTCCACAGATAACAGATGAAAAAAACGGTCTTTTTTCGCTTACATTTTCCGCCGCACCGGGTGAACCGACGGTCGCGTACTTTTCCGCATGACGTCAAAAAACGTGAAATCGACGCGGCAAGAGAACGCAGTAAAAAAATCGAGCCGCGGACCAAAATTGCTCCTCAAAGGTGCTAGAAACGATCTCCTGTTTTTGGCACCTGGAGGACGCCATGTGGGACTTGCGAGCGGCAGACGGACACGGGTCGAAGGCCTGTTCAGTTTTACAACAGAAAATGACCATTTCCCGTTTCGACGCCCAAGAGGAACGGAGTTTTTACGGAAAAAGTGAAAAATTTAAAACGCACCTACAGCCGCCCCCTGCGGGGGCGGAACTTGGTAAGGCTCGTCAAAAAAAACCTAATTTTTTGTTCAATTGATTGGAAAAAAATCAAGACGTAAACCGCATTTTTTGACAATTTATAAGATTTATTTTAAATTTAAATTTTCAAGAAATCTTGACTTTTGACCCCTTTCGAGTTCAGTGACGGTACCTTACTCGATTAGAATATTTCGACGATTAAATTACTTCGTTATTTTTGACTTATCAGGTGTCATAAAAAGATCTGGCAACATCAGTGTTATGAGTCGACTGGTTGTAAAGGGATCAGAATTTTATTAGCCCAAGATGTTGGCTGAAAACCTCGAATTACCAAAAGACAAAAAATTATAGATAATCTATGTAAACAGCTGGAGCGTATTCTATCAAATAGTTAAATTTTTATTTTTCTGTTTACAGAAAAATTTATAGAATAAAACTTTTCAAGGAATACTAATACAATACAACTTTTTTTCGTATGTTGCAAGAATTTAAATTGTTCAAATTTTAAAAACATTCGATTTTAAAACTGACAATAATGGGATCCTCAAAAGTTCAAAATGTTTCCATTTCTTTCTTTTTTCTCAGCTGTTATCGCGACGTTGCTTTCGACTTTTACTGTCGACAAACAAGATACAAAATACAAAATTTAACTTTAACTACATCGGGAACATTACATTGTTTTAATGTTATCGTGTTTTAATATTATCTAAGTTTATTGTATATAGTTTTTTATTCCTTAAAGTTGGGAAATTAATGTCGAAAAAAATATATAAAGACGAGACGGAAGCTTGTCGGCCATAGGAGCCTGTGTATGAGATTCGAAAAAACAACAGGTTTTATTTTTTTCCGGATAAACTAAACGGTGGATCACTTTCGAATTTTGAGAGGACATAAATAAAGTATTGATCTGCATGTGTAAAAAGTTTCAAAGCTTAAACTTGAAAAAAATATTTAACATGGGATTCGCTCGAACCTCCTTAATGTGTTCATTTTGGTGTGTGATTATATATAATATTTCTTTTTAAATATTGGTCAGCTTTCATAACTAAATTATAATTCTCATTTCATGCCATTTGTCCCGCTTTGTCTTAATGAAAATGTGGTCACTTTACCAAATACCCTATATCCTAAATATTAGGGTATATATTTAGGATCACATATTTCGTTTCTAAGGGGTCCGATGCTTCTAGAGAAAAAACAATAAATTGATGGCATACAAAGTGTGAAATGTACCCAAAATATAAGCTATTAGCAAAATACTGCAACAGTGTTGCGTTTCTAACCTGAGCTAACTTAACCTTTTAATTCCGTTCGTTGTCAGTAATTAGTATGAAAGGCGAAATTTATTTGGTGACCCAAATAAAACCGCCGTCGATGGCAAGGTTGTTTGGAAAGCCAGAGCTTTTGGTTTCCGCACTTCCCGAAATCCCGTGTACAAAACGTTTTATTGCGCCCAATATTCCGTTCCTTCCAGCGAAAAACTTTCTAAAAAGCCCGTTTTTCCGCCACGTTTTACGGTTTGTTTTTACTGCGCCAACTTGACTTCCTTTGTCCCCCCAAATTTTACACAACCCAATAAAATTTATAAGGAAACCAGAGATTTCTGCGCGTTTATTGAAATTTATGATCGGGGACCAAAACCGCATGCGGTCGCTCCAGAAACCGAAAATTCTCGGCCTGTAAAACTAGGCCACAGTCCTCTATTCACCCACCAACATTTCCCGAAATATTCGAAAACTTTTATAGCTCATGTTTTCGGTGATTGTGGTCGACTCTTCGATTCTCAAAACTCCAAAAATCAAATAAAAATTCAAACCCACAATATAACATTTATTATACAAAGACGAGAAAACTAGATTAGAATGCTTTTCGCGCTTTAGCATCAGCAAATTCGCTTACAATTTGGTTGGAATCTTGGAAAGTGAGGCCCCTTAAATTATGAGGCCCATGGCAACTGCCCCTTCTGCCCCCCTCTGATATGCCCTGATCGACCCCTGATATTAGGAGAAATATCTAGAAAAACAAGAAACACGACGAGTTATGCCAAGACGCTGTAGCAGTACTGGCTGCAGACCCAAAAATATTGTGTTATGTTTATGTCTAGAAAGTCGTTAATACAGCTTTAGTTTAGTTAAAATAGATGAAAAATTCAACTGCAACGAATATTTAATGAAGGATGCCGCTTGTTTGGACCCGAACAACTTGAAAACTTCAATTAAATTAATAAAAATGGCATTCCTAAGACGCATTAAAGTCTCTCGCATCAATTGCAAATGTCGATCTGTCAAGATCTTTGTGGGATTCAAGGACTGCAACTCCTCTGCGTTCAAGCAGTGGGCTCTAAGGCAGCTATTCTCAACCGGTGGTCCGCGGAGAAATTTTACTGGTCCGCAGACAATTTTTTCTATCCGAGAAAAAAATTTACTAATTTTAATTCTATTTAATTTATAGATAGTACGGCACTGAAGAAAAAAAAAGAAAAATAATTATATATCTTTACATTTAAATATTATTGTAAGTAAATTATAATAAAAATGTTACAATTAAATTATGGGTTAATTCCTAAAATCAACCCGACTGGTACGTGGCAGAAAATGCAACTAATGTGGCAGCTCAGTGGCGTTGCGCGGGAACACACTATAGAATACATCCCCAAGTTTAACTATTTAAAGAAAATTCCTTATTTTTCATAAGTTGAATTAGATAGACATTTTTAATACGTTTAAAATGGAATTTTGTATTGTTAAATTAAGGGAGATGCAAGAGAGTGGCAGAATGATTGAATGGTTGATGGATCTGGTATTGTTAGCGAAAAGGTATATTTGTATTGAGTAAGGAGATGATATGAAATTGGTGATAGCAAAAAGTCTAAAGGATGGGCGGGTATGGCGGTGCGATAAAAGCAAGGCGAAAGTGGGTATGCACAAAAGGGTTACAAGGAGTGTAAGGAAGGGTGGTTGGTTTGAATGTAGTAATTTATCATTAGACCAACGGTCCTTGCCACATTGTTCTATATTGGATCGAGAATTCGCGCTGCCGCGCGTATGTCTTGATTTATCTGTCCGCTTCGCGGCGGGCAACCTAATCTAGCCAGGGTTAAACCACCGGTCCTTGCCACATTGTTCAATATTGGATCGAGAATTCGCGCTGCCGCGCGTATGTTGTCTTGATTTATCTGTCCGCTTCGCGGCGGGCAACCTAATCTAACCGGGGTTAAACCAATGGTGCTTGCCACATTGTTCTATATTGGATCGAGAATTCGCGCTGCCTCGAATTACGCAATTATCTTACCCACTTTAATATATAAAATATATTTTATTACTCGTCACAAAATATATTCAACTTATTTTCACTACGCCTCTGTCTCCCATTGTAATGCGCATGTCCGAAATTGTAATGCGCATGTAGGAAATTTAAAAAAACCACACCAGCGCCACTATGTACCAGTCGGGTTGATATTAGGATTTAACCAAATTATGTAGTAGTAGTTTAATACCTAGTAAAATTTTGTTAAAAAAAATATCACTGGTCCGCGATTTTTTTATTTTTTATTTTACTGGTCCTTGTGCCAAAAAAGGTTGAGAAACGCTGCTCTAAGGAACATCTGTCTCTTGCGGAGTCTTTGAGCAGATATATAGGGGTTTCCTCTGCTGAGCCGCAAAAGATTAATCTGTCTTCTTCTGTCTAAAGTGATAATAACGACAGTAAATTACATTATCATTCCTTAATATCAGAACTTTTGCTGGTTTAGTCTGTCAAACTTATATTCTCAAAACCTGTCACAAATGATAATAATACATTTATTATTGTAATCTGTCCAATAGTGCTAATTATGGCTAATAACGGTAAAGTAGTTCATTATTGTCAAAAATTTTAATAACTGTCAAAAATAATAGAAAATTATATTATCATTCCTTTATATCCAGTACTTTGGATGGTTAATGTCGGGTTTACGATGAACTAAACGTAACGGGACGCGACGCGACGAAAGTGATTTGACGTGAACTAAACTAACGGTATGTTTGTGAAACGTCCATCGACATTTTGTTTTCTTTCTGTTGTTGTAGTTGCTGGCTATTGCACAATATAAATCACAACACAATACCACCAATCACAACACAATACCAATGTCTCTCTTGAATTCGATTGCATGCGCGCAAGAATCGAGAGCGTTGATTGGCAAAAAGAGTCATGTGAATCAGCTAAAACTTAACGTAACGCGAAACGAAGTTTGAACTTTGGCAGCTTTTACTTTACGTTAAGTTCTGATATGTACGTTTCGTCGGCTGTAATCAGCCGCATTTAAAACAACGTGTTTAAGTTTTATTTAGTCACGTCCCATCGCGTCCCGTTACGTTAAGTTCATTGGAATCTGGGTATAAGTCTGTCAAACTTATATTCCCAAAACTTGTCATAAATGGCAACAACATTATTTGCTAAGCTATTCACAATATCTGGTTTATTGTAAAAATTGTGAAAAAGTGTGACTGTGAGTTTTGAACTTGGCGGCGGCGCCGGAAGACTTCTGAAAAGTGGCAGTTCTGTTTCTTATATTTTTTTTGTTTCGATATGTTTCTGATGAGCCATAACCTCATACCAAAAAAGCCACATGTGGCTCGCGAGCCACACTTTGCCGACCCCTGCACTAGCACTATATCAGTTGGTGAAGAAATTAATTCGCGCATTTGCTTACTTCATCGTTCAAGATTAAGACTGACTACTCGGGTTCAGTCTAAAACCTTGACAGGACAGGTCATTGTTTGAGTTTTTTTTCTTTTAGTTTTAAAGTTCTTGTAATACAAAATGTCAAATCATACCTAAATTTCTGAAATAATCTGTAAGTGTTATTATTAGCAGTGTTCCCTCTAATTTTTGTTAGTGCTGCGCGGTCCATCGTCGAGTGTGACCAAAAAAAAATTAAATTAAAAATGAATTGCGCAAATTTTTTATACTTTTCTTTATTCAAACCATATTATCAAATAGCAAAGTAATAGTAATTTCAATGAAATTTTTTTTGTCTTCTGTCTTTCGTACCAACTCACTGTTTTTTAACTCGGTTTTAATTATTTGTCCATTTGATAAATGTAAATTTATTCTCATTAGATCACCTAGATGTTTATATATATTTTTTAATGGAATTCATGACTGAAAATCCTCTTTCGTAATCCAAACTGGACCCTTGGAAGGTACCCATAATATTGTAAAGCATAGCCAGATTAGAAAATTATGAATGGGTTAGTAAGAAAGTTAGGTTAGGTTAGGTTAGGTTTAAGTGGCAGCTAATGCTCACATAGGCCTCAGATGGGCCCGTTGTGTTACCGCGGTACTTGCAGTACAACCCTCCTCAGGGGATTTTGTCAAACCATTTCGAGCCGTGGATGAACCTCATGAGATCATCCAAGAAAGGTCGGCCTAAGAAGAGCAATCGTGTTGCGGTCAGAGATGGGCATTGGCATAGGTAATGCTGAACACTCTCCTCTTCCTCCTCGTCCAGGCAGCCTCTGCAGTAGTCCCGCTTCGCTATGCCCAGTCTCTCAGCGTGCTTGCCAATGGGACAGTGTCCCGTGATGACTCCCACTGCCAGTCTGATATCGTTTCTTTTTAGAGAGACGATGTTGGTGCTTCTTTTCCTGTTTCGGTGAGGCCATATTTGCCTGGTTACCTTGCAGGTGTCTTCATCCCTCCACCTTCGCTCCGCTAGGTTCGAGGTTATTTCGGCTATGGTCTCCTTGCACGAGGCGAATGGAATACCAATATCCTGTAATATTTCGGTTGAGTGCAGGCTTGTGCCGTTCTTTGCAAGCTCATCCGCTTTTGCGTTACCTGGGATCCCACTGTGGCTTGGTACCCACGTGAATCTCACGTTTGTGTGTGCTGCGAGGCTCATTCAGCTTTCTCCGACAGCCAGAGACGACTGCTGAGTTGGTGCACACGCTAGTAACTGCCCGGAGAGCAGCTTGGCTATCGGTGTAAATGTGGATCTGTTCACCAGGGTCCCCATTTACCATCAGCCACTCTGCTGCCCCTTTTATGGCGGTTACCTGCGCCTGTAGAACGCTGCAGTAGTCCGGCAGGCGTAAGCTAATTCTGAGGTTGAGGTCATTGGAGAAAACTCCGCTGCCCACTTTGTCCTCCATCCGTGAGCCGTCTGTAAAGACCTGCGTGTGTCCTGCTGGTACCTCTTTCTTTTCCATCCACTCCTCTTTAGAGGGTATGTGGTATGAGAAGTTGTTGCAAAAAGCAGGTGTTGCTAGACATCGGTCTATGTTTTGGGCACCCCTTTAAATTCATTGATTATTCCGGCGTGTCCACGATAGTCCGATGTCAACATTCGCACTGAATAGTCTAAGTGCTGTGGTAATGGCAACTTGCTTGCCCATTAAATCGACCGGGGCTATGTCCAGGATTGTCTCCAAGGCTTTCGTAGGCGTCGTTCTCATGGCTCCCGTTATCATGAGCGCCGCCATTCTCTGCACTTTTGTAAGCGCCATTTGATGGACTCTTTTATTAAGTGCCGGCCACCATATGAAAACGCCGTAGTAGAGTATTGGTGTAACTACGGCTCTGTATAGCCAGAAGGTAATCTTGGGGTTGAGGCCCCAATATTTCCCCACCGCTCTCTTGCAAGAGTACAGCGCCACCGTTGCTTTCCGTACTCTTTCGTTTATGTTGAGCTTCCAAGATAACTTTTGGTCTAGTATGAGACCTAAGTACTTGGCGCTCTCCTTGATCGCCAGTTCCGTGCCCTTTAGCATTGGGGGCTTGAATTCTGGGATGTTGTGTTTCCTTGTGAAAACGACTAGCTCGGTTTTCGCCGGGTTGACATCTACGCCACACCTTTTGCTCCATTGCGCTAGTTTCGATAGGGCCCCTTCAACAAGTTGCGACATTGTATTGAGGTGTTTCCCTGAGGCCGCTATTGCTACGTCATCCGCATAGGCGACGACCCTGCAGCCGGATTTCCTAAGTTGGAGGAGCAGCTCATTTAGCGTGATGTTCCAAAGCAATGGTGAGAGGACGCCTCCTTGTGGGGTTCCCCTACTCACCTTCCTTCTTATGTGGGATTCTCCCATTGTGGCCCTAATGTTCCTTTCACGGAGCATTTTTCCGATCAGGTGACATAGAGCCTTGTCCATAGCTAGTCCAGTTAAGGCTGATTCTATGGCTTCAGGCTTCACGTTGTTAAATGCCCCTTCTATATCGAGGAAGACAACCATCGTGAACTCCTTATGCCTCATCGAGCTCTCTATTTGGTTTACCAAGGCGTGGAGTGCTATTTCCACGGATTTCCCCTTTGTGTATGCGTGCTGAGACATTGACAGCATTTCAGGGTGTAATGCCTCCTTCATGTGCAAGTCAATCAGTCTTTCAAGTGTCTTTAGCAGGAACGATGATAAGCTGATTTGTCTCAGGTCTTTTGGGGAGGTGTGTGAGGCCTTTCCTCCTTTTGGGATGAAGACCGCTTCGACCTCTCTCCATATTTTTGGGATGTATGAGAGGTTTATACATGCCTTAAACATAGTCTCCAACCAAGGTGTAACTATATCTATGGCCTCTTGCAGCTCAACTGGACTGATCCCGTCAGGTCCAGGTGACTTAAAGGGTTTGAAGCTTTTGATGCTCCAGGTTAGCTTATCTCCACCTACAATTCTGTCAGCCAGATACCGAGGTGGAGCAGTTATGGTGGAGTCCACTACACTTATTCCATTTTAAAGTGTGTATCCATGAGTAGCTCCAGCGTTTCTGTACATGAGGTTGTCCAGTTTCCATCTTGCTTCTGTATGAAGCTTTGGACTGCCGGATCCTTAGATAAAATTTTACGCAGTCGGCTGGCTTCTGAGGTTTCCTCTATTTGCTCGCAGAGCCGAGCAAAGGATGACCTTTTGGCCTTCCTAACCTCCGTTTTGAAATTCCGTAGGCTGTTCTTATAGGCAGTCCACTCATTGGTGCTTTTTGCCTCGTTGAACAGCCTCCTGCTTTCCTTTCTTAGGGAGCTTATTAACGGCGTCCACCACCGTGGTTTGCTCTTACCTATCCTGCTCACGACTTTGCATGATGTGCGCATGGCCTTGTTACAGGCACCTGTGAACTGTTTTACAGTTCTGTCTAGCTCATCCCCTGTTTTTGGTGTTGGGGGCGGCTCTTCCGATAGAAGACCCGATAGGGTAGTTTTGTACATACCCCAGTCAGTCTTCCGTTTGTCTACAAACTTAGGCCTTGTTTGCATCTGTATGCCTACCTTAAATTCAATAAACCTATGATCAGAAAAGGAGTGTTCTTTTGACCCTTTCCAATTGCTTACAAGGTTAGGCGTTTTAGTGGAAACGAGTGTAATATCAAGTACCTCCTCTCTCACGGCTGTGGTGAAGGTGGGAGTGTTACCTATATTACATATTTATAGGTCGGAGGTTAGTATAAATTCTAGTAAAGACTCACCTCTATTGTTCGTGTCCGAGCTGCCCCATATGGTATGGTGGGCATTGGCATCGGCTCCAATAATCACGTCCGCCCCTACTCGGTTGGCTTCTGTGATTATACCATGGAAACCCTCTGGGGGACTTACCTTCTCATGGGCGAAGTATCCTGAGATCATCCATAACCTACGATTAGAAAGTCCCATTGATACAGTGACAGTGTCGCAATCGCTGTGGTTAGGCATCATAAAAGCGTTGATGCTTTTATCAGCCAGGACGCACGAGCGTGGCTTACCTGCGTTTTTTACGTACAGTAACCTGTACTTGTCAGAGCCCAGTCCACAGATCTTGGTACCCACGACCCAGGGTTCTTGGATTAGGGCGATGTCGACTCCTCCCTTTGATAGTTGGAGGAGCAGAGCAGCCGAGGCTGCTTTGGAGTGGTGGAGGTTACATTGTATTACCCCACCATCGCTAAGAGAATTTTCTGGCACCGCGACGATCGTTACGTCGTTGTCGTCTTCGGTGTCAGAGATTAGCGCCAGATTCTCCTCTGCTTCGCTAATCTCATCTAGATGGAGAGGTCCGAACATATTCGTGACCCCCATATTTGACATCTCACTGTCTGAATGTGACCGAGGCTCCCCTTCCCTCGAGGGGATTGGGGTTCTCTGGTCACTCTTGTAAACATTCAGGGTAGTGGAGCCGAAGCCGTAGCTGATCACTCCCTTACTTTCCGCCAGTGGCGCTAGAGATGCTTCGTTTAAGATGACAATTACTTGCCTTCTCATACCCGCTGCCTCGCTAACTTTGATAACGCTCCAATCCTCAGTTGGAAGCGTGGGGTTGCTGGTCTGAATTATCTTCAGAATTGTCCTCGGGTCAGAGGGTTCCGTCGGGATCCAGGCTCTCGATCTCGGTCTGCTCGGGATCTTGTCCCTTGAGACAGCCTCGATTCGGGCGCCTGGCCAGACTTCCCCCACTTCCCCGATGGCTTGCTTGTACAGGTCCGCTGATCGTTGATCTGCACAAGCCACCAGCTTGATATGTCCTTGATGCCAACCTGCGTCTCTGCAGCAAGGAGCTGGGCCTGGATTATTCTGGAGAATGTCCAGGTATTTGCCCAAGAGAGCCGCTTCCACCAGTCCCCATTTGGCTGGCGCGATACTCCCATCCCGGTGACCTCTGTCAATGACCGCCCATACCAGATGATCTTTCATGATCTCACTGTATGAGCGCTTCGGGAGTCCCTTTTTATTGGACTGTGGCGAAGGACCCAGTCGAGCCCTTTTTTTCCCTATGAGCGGGGATTCATCCATCGATCTGTCCTTTCTTTTGGACGATCCCTGGGTTGCCGCCGACTCATGCTCTTTCGTAACTTTAAGGGCCCACTCGAGTTTCGCCTTGTCTTGATCAGACCGCTTTTCCTCCGGGATGCCCTTAAATTTGTCGAGGAGTTTGTAAGCCGCCCTTCTATCCCTGTAGGCTCTGACGGACGGTTTCACCTGTTTTTTGCTAGATGTCGCTTTATTCAGCTCTGCATCATTACTAGTGCTAGGCCCGGGTTTCGTTAGCCTGCTACTTGTGTTGTCCTTAGAGGACGGGAGTCTCCCTTTACGGGTGGACTTTTTGGGGAACTCACGTTCCGGGAATGGATTGTTGCCCACACCAGATCCGATTGGGCGGCGTAAGAAAGTTAACGTATTGTCGAATGTTTTGAACAATCCAAGTCTACTCTTCTTCAATATTGTAATTTTCATTTCAGAATATTCATCTCATATTTTATCAATATCAATATTGTAATTTATCATAAATATAGGATAGAATTGGTGAAACCATCCTACGTTATAGATAATCATACAAAACTTAAAACAAACGGAACACAGCCTGAATATATAAATATATTCAGCCTTTCCGGAGCTCTATAACAATTACTAAATCTTTTTAGGACAACCAAAATAAATCTCATATGAAATTTGTAAGTTATTTTATAGCTTTCAGTCCATAAAGACTCAGTAACTGTTATAGAGCTCCAGAAAGGCTAAATATATTTATATATTCAGGCTGTGTTCCATTTGTTTTAAGTTTGTATAAATATAGAATATTTTTGGGAAAGATTCATTATATTGTTTTCCAAAATTTTATTTTTTTCCAGAATTTATAACAATCTCATTATCAAGTGCTTACCATTGTTTTTTGATCGTCATCGGGAAATCGTCTTTCCAAATGCATACAAACACGTTGGACAAATTGCATTATATATATTTGAAGTATCGGTCTTAATTTTTGCACCATCTGCGAAATCTGCAAAAACTACTTTACTTCATTTATTAGTTTAAATTATATGGCATCATGTGCAGTTTCTTGAGCTAAATCTTCTAATTTTTACTTTTCATATTCGATCGGTGGTGTAAACAGTTCTGAGTATTTTTTTTTTGTTCTGCATAACAGGTGCATTTTGCAGCTACGCCATTTTTCTTTCCAATCATGACATTAACTCCAGGACACATTATAATATTTTTATTACTCATGCGTTAAAAGTACTATCTTGGCGCACGTTTTTTAGTACGAGAAATGCATTGTTGGTTGTTTTACCACACAACTTGGGTAACACACACAAATACTCAATATCGCTAAGTTAAATAAAAAAAAACAATAAACTAAATAAAATAAACACAATCAAGAAGATCAAGAATTAAAAAGTGACGTGAATTGACAGGGGTTTTCTTGACTTTTGAATTTGTTGACTGCTGAATTTGAAATCTTGAGTGATGAGAGTTCTTATGACGAATCCACATCACCGAAGACAATTGAAAAAGCAAATTCTTCATTTTTTGTTCTATTTTTTTGGATAGCCCCTGGATCAAAAACTTGTAAGATACGTCCCCTCGCATGAGTAAAAAAAATATTATTTGCAACACAGACGGTATTGTCAATTGAACTCTCGAGCGAATGTGCGCACTCACTTCGTTCGTGCGCCAAATTTCGCTCTAGTGACCAATTGACGACTTACCGCCCTAGTGTCAAAATATACTAATTGATCTTTGAGTTATGTACAACATAATTATTTAAATTTTTTGTTAGAATTAATTGACTTGCTATCACAATATTTCCGACTTTCCGACTTTCAAAATAGCAACAAATACAGTTTTGTAATTTATATCATTATCACGACACTTAAAATAAAAAATTAGTACTTTTTGTACTGAAATATCGGTGCTGTCGTCTACAATAAGTGCATAGAAGCTTAAATTCTCATTTCGTTAAAAACATTTTTTTCAAGGATATTGTTTATACATTGAGTGAATTCAAAAGTATAATTTTGACTACGCCAATTTTATGGCAACTTAATTTTTCCATATGCTTATGGATTTTAGGAACGGAATTCATTGATACGTATTCGTTATTCGTTAATATTGCATTTTCGATTGATTCATTAACTTTTGTTCGTTCTTGTTTTTCCATTTTTTCGTGACGTTCTTTAGGTGTTTCCATTAACATTTTTAAAATTAACATTTTTTCAATGTTTGTGGTTTATTAACAGCTTCTCTATGTTGTTTTTTGAATAATATATCTCTTTAAATAATCTAACAATTTCGCCAATTTCGAAGACAAAATCAACGTCTCGTAATTTAAGTGCGCAGAAACTAAATTAATCTGCGCTGATTTTAAAATGTCACAAAATTTACTGCGCATCCGGGCACCCTCGCAGCTTATAGGGAACATTGATTATTAGATATTATTAGATAATAATTTTTTAATACAAATTGTCAAATTGGGACCAATTTTCTAAAGCAGAGTCAAACTGATCAGCAAGTTTCAAAATATTAATAATTTTTTCATACAAACTGTCAAATTGCGACTAATTTTTAATACAAACTGTCAAATTACGAAAAAAACTCTAAAACAAACTGTCAAAATAAAGTGTCAAAATATGAATAATCTTTTAATACAAACTGTTAAATTGCGACAAATTTTCTAAGGCAAACTGTCAAAATAATCTGTGAAGTGCCAAATATTAATATTTTTTTCATACGAACTGTCAAATTACAACTAATTTTTAATAAAAACAAATTGCAACTAATTTCCTAAAGCAAAGAGTCAAAATAAGCTGTAAGTGTCAAAATATTAATAGTTTTTTCCTACAAACTTGCAAATTACGACAAATTTTTAATACTGTCAAATTGCGACTAATTCTCTAAAGCAAACTGTCAAAATAATCTGTAAGTGTCAAAATATTAATAATGTTTTCATACAAACTGTCAAATTACGACTAATTTTTAATACAAACTGTCAAATTGCGACCAAATCTCTAAAACAAACTGTCAAAATAATCTGTACCTAAGTGTCAAAATATGAATAATCTTTTAATACAAACTGTTAAATTGCGACTAATTTTCTAAGGCAAACTGTCACAATAGTCTGTAAGTCTCAAAATATTAATAATATTTTCATACAAACTATAAAATTACGACTAATTTTTAATACAAACTGTCAAATTGCAACCAATTCTCTAAAACAAACTGTCAAAATAATCTGTAAGTGTCAAAATATGAATAATCTTTTAATAAAAATTGTTAAATTGCGACTAATTTTCTAAGGCAAACTGTCACAATAGTCTGTAAGTCTCAAAATATTAATAATATTTTCATACAAACTATAAAATTACGACTAATTTTTAATACAAACTGTCAAATTGCAACCAATTCTCTAAAACAAACTGTCAAAATAATCTGTAAGTGTCAAAATATGAATAATCTTTTAATACAAACTGTTAAATTGCGACTTATTTTCTAAGGCAAACTGTCAAAATAATCTGTAAGTGTCAAAATATTAATAATTGTTTCATACAAACTGTCAAATTACGACTAATTTTTAATACAAACTGTCAAATTGCTACCAAATCTCTAAAACAAACTGTCAAAATAATCTGTACCTAAGTGTCAAAATATGAATAATCTTTTAATACCAACTGTTAAATTGCGACTAATTTTCTAAGGTAAACTGTCAAAATAGTCTGTAAGTCGCAAAATATTAATAATGTTTTCATACAAACTATAAAATTAATAATTTTTAATAAAAAATGTCAAATTTCTACCAATTCTCTAAAACAAACTGTCAAAATAATCAGTAAGTATCAAAATATGAATAATCTCTTAATACAAACTGTTAAATTGCGACTAATTTTCTAAGGCAAACTGTCAAAATAATCTGTAAGTGTCAAAATATTAATATTTTTTTTATACAAACTATCAAATTTCGACTAATTCAAGAGTCAAAATATTAATAATTTTGTAATACAAACTGACAAATTGCGACTAATTTGCTAAGGTAAACTGTCGAAATAATCTGTAATTGTCAAAATATTAATATTTTTTTCATACAAACTGTCATCAACTGTCAACTGTCAATTGTAACTAATTTTCTAAAGCAAAAGAATCAAAATGATATGTAAGTGTCAAAATATTAATAGTTTTTTCATAAACTTGCAAATTGCGACTAATTTTTAATACAAATGGTCAAATTACGACCAATTCTCTAAAGCAAAATGTCAAAATAATCTGTAAATGTCAAAATATGAATAATTTTTTAATACAAACTGTCAAATTGTAACTAATTGCAAAGAGTCCAAATGCTGTCAGTGTCAAAATAATAATATTTTTTTCATAAAAACTGTCAAATTGCGACAAACTTTCTAAGACAAACTGTCAAAATAATCTGTATGTGTCAAAATATTAATAGTTTTTTCATACACACTGTCAAATCACGACTTATTTTTAATACTAACTGTCAAATTGCGACCAATTCTCTAAGGCAAACTGTCAAAATAATCTGTAAGCGTCAAAATATGAATTATTTTTTAATATATACTGTTAAATTTCAAGTAATTTCCTAAAGCAGAGTCAAAATGATCTGTATGTGTCAAAATATGAATAATTTTTTCATACAAACTGTCAAATTACGACTACAATAGAACCCCTCTAATCCGTCAACTTTGGGATTGGGGGAATGGCCGGAACGCAAAAAATCCGGTCGGTCGGTCGGATTATCCGAAAAAAAGCAATATTAATTAAATATCATATAAAGAGACATTTTTTACATTCAAATAAGCGATATATGAACTTAAAATCGTATATATGCATTGCTTTTACAACAAACAAAAAAAAAACAGTACATACGTAGTAAAAACAACAAACAATTTACAGTAATTCTACTTGGAACAAAAAAATACAAATTAAAAAAATATTTTTTTTTTTATATATACTTTTTTTTTTAATTACTTAGAGAAAAAGTCAGTTATAGATTTTTGTTTAGCAGATGAAATTCTAGACATAGCTGCAGTAGTAGGGAAAGATAGTTCCTTCTAGACCCTCCTCCTCCTCAAACCTCCTCTGACCTTGACCCCTAACCTTGACCTTGACCCCTGACCTTGACCTTGGAACTTCCGGTTTCGACTTCTGGTTTCGACTTCCTGTTTCCGGTTTCGACTTCCGGTTTCCGGTTTCGACTTTCGGCCGCCATTTTCGGAACTTCCAGATGCGTGGGAAAATTCAAAGTATAGACGCGAGGCGGGGGAAATTCAAAATTAGTTGCTGTTGAGACAAATGAGGTGTGAAGTTGGTCGCATACATCAACGGGACTAAATACATGAGACTGGACAGACGGGGCTAGATCCATGGGACTAAATACATGAGACTAGATAGACGGGACTAAATACATGAGACTAGATAGACGGGGCTATACATGGGGCTAGATACATGGGGCTAGATAGGCGGAGCTAAATACATGAGACTAGATAAGACTGAACTAAAAATATATAAGGGATTGTTTAATTTAACTTAATAATCTACGTTTTAATTTTGATTACTGCTCTGACTTGTTGATTAGGTTCGACTGGATGTTTGCTAGCAATAACAACTTCCTGTTATCTTATCAGCGGTGAGCGAGTGTTAGTTTCCAAGAGAATGAAAGGTTGTAAAATAAAGCACATAAATATTTATACTTCACATAAAATGTATGGTTTTATTAAATTCTAATAATAATACATTTAAATTTACATCAAAACATTTTATAAACTTATATAAACATTTCTTGCAATACATATAGAATAGTCGCTAATATGATTTATACATACAATGGTTTTAATTAAATTTTTAAATTAATTTTCGAACTATTCCCGACAAGGGAGTGTATTCAACGGCAGCTTCACACAAAATAAGGCAATAGGCTCGGGTGTTTGGTTTGAATGCTTGCGTAGCTTCAAATTCAATTTTTAAATCAACAGCAGATGATTTAATTCTCTCATTTTGTTTAGATACATCAAACACAAAAAGAACATGATCCTTGAATTGAATCATATCTAATATCGGCTCATTTCTGCGTTCATAGTAACTGCTTTGGAAAGTGGCATACATGTAATAGAGTTGTGCATAATCACCACTATCCATATTAAGATTTAAGCTTTCATATGGATATGAATCCGAGTTTAGGTCAATTTTCATATTTCGCAGCGATGCATTATC
This sequence comes from Phosphuga atrata, assembly GCA_944588485.1. Lineage (NCBI taxonomy): Eukaryota > Metazoa > Arthropoda > Insecta > Coleoptera > Silphidae > Phosphuga > Phosphuga atrata. The sequence continues at coordinate 17,882,191 of OX155908.1, read as the reverse complement.
AAATTCGGACGCGTTTTTTACATGAGCATCTCTTCGCCCCTCTTGCAGAGCAATTATAACATATCGAGGCTTCTCCAGAGTTGTAGATGTTTTTACAGACCAGATATCTCTGTCGGTATTTTTTAAAGCAGGTAGTTCATGCAACTCCCACCTACGAAACGGTATTAATATCGGCCTATCTTCTTCGAGTGTGTCCAATACATTCAATCGAGCTTCGTCGCTGAGTTGGATATGGGGAATTCGCCAGTAAATTTGATCAATTTTGAATCTTATATTTGCATCTCCTTTGTAGCAGTTCACGTCAGTTCTAGCTCGTAGTAGAATTAATTCCTGCTTTACATTAATTAACATTTTTGTATAATCCTCAGCAAAACCCAATAAATATTTCAATGGAATTAGAGCATAGAACTTTCTGTTATTATCAAAGTATGTAACATTTGTAGCATTTTCAGCCCAGCCGCAAAGGTCGAGTATATGCTGATCCCGCTTGGTATAGGAGAGTAATCCTTTTATCGTGCTTGTAATTCCTACATCTCGATTCTTATCTACTTCAACTCCATTCAATTCATAGCGAATTTCATCAAACAAAAACGCATAAGCGTTTATCACAAGTTAAAAGTTATGTGTAGTTGCAGGTGGAAAGAGTTTCGGAAAAGTAACGGTTCCGCTTACATAAATATAACTTTCGCTAGGATAAGTGTAAATATCCTGGTGTTGGATCCTAATACGAATCTCATCATAATTTCCATAATTTTGAGCTATAGGATAATACGTATGAAATTCACTCTTTGTAATAGTATCCTCATAGTCAACTTTGGAGAATATATCTATTTTATCCATACTATCGCCTTAACTTATACCCTAGAGATAATAGTTTATTTTTTAATATAGGTGTTAACTCTTTGCAATGTAAATGTCGAGTGGTAGAATTGAATCATGTGTCCTGTGCTGGTTTGGCGGTTTTGAGCTTTTCGCCCAGCTATGCCGCCGTCGTGGAGTTTGGTTGTCGTTGTGTGTTTTTTTTTTTAGTCTGTTTGTTTGTCTGTGTTGTCTGTGTTTGGTTGGGTTTCATTTGGATTTGCTTGGTTACAGTTGGGTCTTGTTGTCCTGGTGTGGTTGTCGGTTTTCTTTCGGCTTCTTCAGTGTTTCGTCTTCTGTAGTTGTTCTCCAGGGGCCTGAGGTTCTGCTATGTTTGGTCTTCTCGTTGATGGTGATGGGTTGCTCTTCTTCTTGGTCGGGTTTGCGCTTGGGGGCGGCTTCAGTGGGGCTGTGAGTGTCTATTGGAGTATTTCTTCTCCTTGGGGTGGTTTCGGTGGTTTTTTCTGCGGTGGCTTCGTTTGTCTTCTCGGGGGCGGCGTCAGTTTTCTTTTCGGGGGCGGCATTGTTTGTCTTTTCGGCGGCGGCTTCGGTTTTCATTTCGGCGGCGGCTTCGGTTTTCATTTCGGCGGCGGCTTCGGTTTTCTTTTCGGTGGCGGCTTCTGTTTTCTTTTCGGGGGCGGCATCAGTTGTCTTCTTTGGGGCGGCTTCGGTTGTCTTTTCGGCATCGGCTACAGTTTTCTTTTCAGGGGCGGCTTCGTTTGATTTTTCGGCGGGGGCTTCGTTAGTCTTCTCGGGGGCGGCTTCGTTAGTCTTCTCGGGGACGGCATCGGTTGTTTTTTCGGCGGCGGTTTCCTGGGGTTTCTCGTTGGCGGTTTGTTTCTTCAGCAGCAGTAGCGTAATATATTTCATCATTTGGTCGAGGTGGTTGTCGTCCACAGTGTCCAAGTAGTCGGGGTCGAAATACCTTGCCGCGAGGGCTTCGTTTGGTGTTGTAGGAATGAACGTGTTCATTTTGCGACAGCGGAGGAGCAAGTGTGGTAGAATTGTCCGAAACAACCGCTTTTATACGTTTTCCGTGAACATTAATTCCCATCTCTCTCTCTCTCTCTCTCCCTCCATCTCGCTCTCTCTCTCACTTAATACTCTGCAGCTCTAATCGGTTATGTGTAGCGTGGGGTCACATAGACCTCACACCCTGTTTAGCGTGGAGTCACATAGACCTCACACCTTGTTTAGCGTGGGGTCACATAGACCTCACACCCTGTTTAGCGTGGGGTCACATAGACCTCACACCCTGTTTAGCGTGGGGTCACATAGACCTCACACCCTGTTTAGCGTGGGGTCACATAGACCTCACACCCTGTTGAGCGTGGGGTCACATAGACCTCACACCCTGTTTAGCGTGGGGTTACATAGACCTCACACCCTCATTGATGCAGAGAACTCTGCACGATATAAATAGGGTTGGATAGCATTTATAATTTAGTGTTAACGCTGGTGTTTTACTATCAAGATGGGGATTGTATTTGGTGAGAAGCATGTCCGTAATAAAACCATCTATTGGTCTCCACTTAGAATATCTACTAGTTCATCACCATCATATGAGACGATTCCTAGACGTCAAAAGAATAAAGTTGAGAGTTTTAATGGTGACTATGATAATAATAGAGAAAAATATGCACTTCTTCCTGATTCAATAAACCAATCAGATGTTTGTTCATCCAACGCTAAAGATAGTGAACATTCCCTCGAGAAAACGGATGTTAAATGTCAAAAGAATAAAGTTGAGAGTTTGAATGCACATGTTCCTGATTCAATAAACCAATCAGCTGTTTGTTCATCCAATGCTAAATATAGTGAACATTCCCTCGAGAAAGTGGATGTTAAAAGACGGTGTGTTGGTTGTTATAAAGAAAACCGAATGATATTTGAAAGGCAAAAGGCCTCAAGTAAAACTAGTTGTGTAAAGTTTCGCTGTAATATGTGTGCAAGTCATTATTGCTTAAGCTGCTTCATCCGAACGCATAACATATACAAAGCATGACCACTATTTGTATTTAAATGTATTGATGTAAATTTAAATGTATTATTATTAGAATTTAATAAAACCATAAATTGTATGTAGAGTTTTCTTTATTTTACAACCTTATCCATCTCCCCGTCTGTCTAGTCTCATATATCTAGCCCCATGTATCTAGCCCCATGTATCTAGTCTCATGTATCTAGCCCCGTCTATCTAGTCTCATGTATTTAGTCCCATCTATCTAGTCTGATGTATTTAGTCCCATGGCTCTAGCCTCGTCTGTCTAGTATCATGTATTTAGTCCCGTTGATGTATGCAACCAACTTCATACCTCATTTGTCTCAACAGGGTCTAATTTTGAATTTCCCCGCCTCGCGTCTAATTTTTGAATTTTCCCGCGCATCTTGATGTTCCGAAAATGGCGGCCGGAAGTCGAAGTTGAAACCAGAAACAGGTAGTCGAAACCGGAAGTCGAAACCGGAAGTTCCAAGGTCAAGGTCAGGGGTCAAGGTCAAGGTTAGGTTAGGGGTCAAGGTCAGAGGAGGTTTGAGGAGGAGGAGGGTCTAGAAGGAACTATCTTTCCCTACTTGCAGTGTCCCCTCCATTTCTTGATCCACCAAAATGTCCATTGGAGTTGAGGTCGGGTTTTGCTCGATGTATTTAAGGGCGACGTCGAAATCGTTCTTGGCATCGGTGTGTGAAATCCGGGTAGGGGGCTCGTCTTCCTCGCCATCATCCTCGTTCATCGTTTCACTCGTTTCACCTCGTTCACAGTTTTCTCACCATCGTTTTCCATAACAGCGCCAATTGAGCTCTTCATAGATTTCACAGTCTTTGTCACATACGGTAATCCACTTTTCTAGGGTTTGTAGATCTTTAACGATTTCCTGTGTGCCGTTTTTCCCATCTTCAGTCTGCTCAATTTCAGTCAAAACTTCTGGCCAAAACTTCTTGGCCAAGAGCCAAAGCTGATGTTCAGGTCTTTCATAACCTTAAATATGTTACAACCTTCACCAAATTTTTCTAAGATTGAGTTGATGTACTTTCTGCGATATCGCCTTTTTAACCATTCAATCACTCCCTGATCCATTGGTTGGATCAGTGAAATCACATTTGGAGGCAGAAAGATAGCTTTTATGTCTCCTTTCACTAAATTTTCTTCAGATGGATGTGATGGTGCGTTATCCAAATGCAATAGAGCTTCTTTACTTTCAAGTCTTTTTCAACCGATGGTACAAACTCATCGAAAAACCACGTTTTGAAAAGGTTGCGGTCCATCCAAGCAAATTTATGATTGCGGAAATAAACTGGCAAAGGCAAAGAAGATGCTTCTATGTTTTTGAATGCCCTAGGCTTCTTGGATTTGCCAATAATGAACAGGGGAAGCATGTTCGTACCATCTGCTACAAGGAGTGACTGTTATCCTATCTTTTATAAGTGTCGTTTCTGCCACGGATTCATTTGAAGCAGCGAGTGTTTTGGATGGCAACATTTTAAAGTTTAGTCCTCCCTGTCTAGTCGGTGTTATAAACTTGGCAAGGCAACCGTTCATTTTCTTATACAATTTCTTGGAACTTTGCAGAAAACTCCTTAGCAGCCTCGGCATTAACAGATAGTTTTTCACCTGAAATTGATACAAACCGGACACTATGACGGGTTTTCCAGCAATCAATCCCGCCCTCACTAGCTGCGAAATCACTTCCAGCTTCTAATTTCTTGTGCAAAACTACTGTCTTTTCTTTTAATATTGGCTCAGATATTATGGTTTCTTTCCTCCTTTCTTGACAGAACAACATCCACAATGCGCTATCGAGCAGTTCAAGTTTAGGATTTTTTTAGTGTTTTGCGATTCTTAAGAGCGTTTTCACCATCAATTGTAGTTGTATATGTTGTAATGTATTTCCGATTTTTTTCTCTAATCCTTAATTGTTGTAACGCCTACATTGAGTTCCTTTGAAATTTTTTGGAGCGATTCTCCTTTGTCTAGTCTTTGTAGAACTGCTAATTTTTCATTTAGCGATAGAGTAATGTGTTTTCGTTCTCCTCCTGATTGTTGAAAAACAAACAACTGTACACACAATGAAACTATGTACATACACTACTATAGCAAACACAGAAAAAAAGCGAACAAAGAACAGTGTTTTAAAATAAACAAAGCATAAAACTGCACAGTACATACATACAGTTGAAACACACGATGGCACAACCCTAAAGGTAGACTTCCGAGCAACGCGACACTATCGCAACGATCGTAGCGTCAAAGCCGCAGCGTCAGTATCGCAGCGATTCTATCGCGAGATCGACTTCCGAGCATCGCGGCTTCGACGTCAGCCGTGACGTTTGAAACTGTAAGATGTTCAATACACTCTCAGTAGAACGCTTGTGTCGGTCGAGAAATGAAGCAGATAATTGAAAATTTATTAGAAGAAGAGGATGATGATCTTTTGTTTCGTCACTATCTCAGTCTTGAGAGAAACTTACCAGACCCCATTTTCACATGTCGAAATATTGAGGGTACTTATAATATCTTTATAAAAAAACATTTAAATTATAATGACGAAATTTCAGGAGTTTCTGTCGGTTCAATAAAAAACAATTTAATTTTATTTTATCACTGATAAATGAAGAACTTGTTCCAAAAACATCAAGAAAATGTATCGGGTCCGAAGAAAAACTATTTTTAACTATGCGGTAAGTATGTATTTATTATTCACACTTTACAAAATAAAGTATTTACATTATTATTTACTATAACAGGAAGCTTTTGACTTAGGTCTGCAATAAAATCACTATAATTCATGGAAACGAATCAAAGATAAATCAATAGCTTCCTGTTCTTGTACGAACATGTCTGTGTTTGATTCTGAAATAGTAGCTTCCGGCTCATCTTGTACAGGAGAGTACAAGGGTGGTTCCAGTTGTATATTTGCTGTTGAGTATGGATATGAATTCGATGCACTAGAAGAAATTGTATGTGACGGAGAGTATTGTGACTCAAGACTTAAAAAATCATATTTGCTAAGCACATCATAAAATTCCTTCTTTGCTTTTATTTTGAGAATTGGTGGAAGCTTTTTCAACATGCTTCTTACGTGGTCTGAAAATGATGCCAGGTCTTGATCTTCACTATACGTGGACATATTTTCTAAAATTTTTTGTCGAGATTCTTCTCTTTTTTGAAGGTAATCTAATATGTCCATTTTCTGCTTCCTTTTATTAGATTTCGGAAACGTAGCAGATCTCTTTGAACTTGAGGGTGTGCCCGTTAGTGGAGTGATATTAGTTTGTCTGTCTTCCGTAACATTCTCTGTCTGTTCGTCATTCTGCAAAGAAGAAGATTCATGGAGCTGACCAGACATTTGGGTATCCTGAGTAGTGAAATCATCATATTCGATATTGCTTATCGTTAACCGTTCCCTTGTTGCTGTCTCTACGAACGATAACAAATTTGCGTATTTTTTAAATTGCGCTGCTGATCCAGTGATCAGTGATCAGATCAGTGATCCATTTGGCGCTGCTGATCCAGTTCCAGATTTATTTTTTCGTTTCTGACGGAAATATGTGTCTTTAATATTTTTCCAACGCTTCTTGCAGCTATCACCTAAAAAAACAAAATCAAACAGGAGAAATGTTTAAAACTTTTTTGATATCAGTTTTCAAACGAGTTTCTTATTTTCAGGTTCATTGCGACTGGGGAGAGCTACGCATCCTTATCGTTTGCCTATAGAATATCGGCATGGTATATTTCCCGAATCATACGAGAAGTTCTTAAACTGCTAAAGCAAAAAATAATCCCAATTGCAATGCCCTCACCAAACAAAAATGATTTCAAGCGAATTGAAAAAGATTTTTGGGAAAAATGGAATATGCCAAACTGTGTTTCAAGTATTGATGGGAAGCACGTTCGCATCAAAGCACCAGAGCATACTGGTAGCCTTTATTTTAATTACAAAGATTATTTTTCAATTGTAATGTTGGTTTTGGTGGATGCTAACTACAAGTTTGTGGCTGTTGATGCTGGCTCGTATGGCAAGGAAGGTGATAGTAATATATTTAGGAAGTCGGTCATTGGAAAAAAATAGCAAGCAACAATTTCAATTTGCCTGACGCAAAAACTTTGCCAAGCACTAATGTCAAATTGCCTCACTTTTTGATAGGAGATGAGGCTTTCGCTTTAAACACTTACATGATGAAGCCCTATCCGAGAAGAAAGGCTAGATCGCCAAATGGATCTATTTAATTATAGACTATGTCGTGCACGTCGTGTAGTAGAAAATGCATTTGGATTATTGAGTCAAGTTTTTAGAGTATTTTACACTCCAATTGCAATAGCACCAGACACTTGCACTGATTTAATTCTTGTAGCATGCTGTTTTCACAATCTTTTACGTGATGCATACTTGGAGGATACTACTCATCCGTACTATGTACGCAACACACAAGAAGACCTCACTGAAAATATGATTGATCTGGCAGGTACTAGGGGATTTTCATATGATGCTGTACAGGTGCGGAATCAACTCAACGTTTATTTTAGCTCAGAAGTTGGTCAAGTATCTTGGCAAGAAAACCATGTTTAATATGAATTAAAGAAAATAAAACTGATTGAAATGTACTCACCGCTTTTATTTAATATAGTAGAAATTTTATTCCAAACGTTGTCCTTTTTTTGTTGGTTTCGGTAAATCTCTTCACTTAGGTCGTACAATATTGCATTCTGAGACACTAAATTTATTAGTGTCTCGTCTTCCTTCTCCGAAAATATGTTATTCATTTCTAATTGTCAGATGTTGACATGATAACCTCAAAACCTAGTTCAATTCGTAGCAGTCGTGCGACTGTATTATGTATGCGGGCGAACGGTCGCTATCGCGGAGCGTCAGTACCGTGGCGTCATTATTGCCGCGTCAGTGTCGCTGCGCTCGAATGGCTCCTCACATGTTTCCATAGTGCATAATACTATCGCTATGTCGCGGCGGCTTTGACACTGCGTTAGTGACGCAAGAGCCGCTTTGCTCGGAAGTCGACCTTTAAGCGGACAAGCGATAACAAACTGTAAACAATGATGCGACAAGTTGACACAAGCTCGCCAGCTCGAGCATGGTCGGATTAACCGGAGCGTCGGGCTAGCCGGGGGCGGATTAGGGGGGTTCTACTTAATTTTTAATACAAAATATCAAATTGCGACCAATTCTCTAAAGTAAACTGTCAAAATAATCTGTAAGTGTCAAAATATGAATAACTTTATAATACAAACTGTCAAATGTCAACCAAATTCCTAAAGCAAGGAGTCAAAATGATCTGTAAGTTTATTTATTTATTTATTTCTGATATTATATTTATTTAGAGGTTGTGGGAACACCTGAACATCGAATCAGTAAAAAATATTTATAATCAAATTAAAATTCTGAGTTTAAGATTAAGATTAAAAATAAATACAAATTACAAAATTTACAAAATTCTTAGTCTAAAATTAAGATTAAAAATAAATACATATTACAAAATTTCCAAAATTACAAAAACTACAAAGTAATAGGGTACAGTGCCATGCAAATAAAGTATTCGTCATAATATAAGTTTCATTACTTATACAGTTACCATATGGCAGGTTCTTATCCAACTAGTTAACTTTTTTTTTAACAGTTTATCAGAACAATTTAAAATTTTCAAGGTATTGGGTAATTTATTGAAGTATTTTATTGCTACGTTGTCGGCATTTTTAGTACTTATAGCTTTGTAAATTTTTGGGAGTAATAACAACTTTGATCTCGTAATAGCAGATCGATCTAAATCAAGTTATTCTAAAGTTTCTACGTTAAGCGTTTCTCTATCAATGGAATCGTAGGCCTTAAAATTAACAAAGGTGACGACCGGTTTCTCATCTTGGAGTATGCAAGTACAGTTTTAAGATTGAGGCTCTGTTCAACACAGGATCGGGTCTTCCTGAAGCCCCCCTGGTATTCTCCCAGTTGACTATTCAACTGATTTTCTGCCCCTGTTTTTAACGCCTTCGAGAGAATCTTGTATGTTACCGGGACGAGAGAAATTCTACGGTAGTTGTTTAGGTCAGTAAAATCTTCCTTGTTGTGAGGGGGATGGATCAGAGCAGATTTCCAACCGGGTGGTTATTTCTCTGTTTCCCAGATGTCCTGAATAATCTCGGTTAGCTTGCGCACGGCATTGTTTCCAGCGCCTTTCCACAGTTCAGCAATGATAGAGTCCTCTCCAGCTGCCTTATTATTCTTAAGAAGTTGAATGATCTGGCCAACTTCTTCCAATGAAAGGGGCAGCGAGTCCGGGTTTGGTGTGATTTGTTTATAGTCCAAGTCTTCGCTGGGTGGGTCACAGTTCAGTAGATTTTTAAAGTACAGAGCCAAAAGGTGGCAGTTTTCCTTGTCGTTATAAGCCAGTTTGCCTTGTGAGTCTCTGAAGTGGAGGCTTGGCGGAGCGTATTTTCTGAGTGCCTGCTTGAAGGTTCCAAAGAAATCTCTGGAATTATTCTTAGCAAAGCTCTCTTCGATTTGGGTTAGAGGGTTTTGTATGAAGGTTCGTTTGGTTCCTCGAATTATATTGGCTGTAACCTTTCTTTGTTCCAAAAATGTATGCAAATTTTCCTTGGTCTTTTTAGAATTTCATTTCAACCAGGCTATCTGTCTTTGGGCTATTGAATTATCACAGTTTTCAGTCCACCACGCATGTTTCCTTCTTCTAGCGAGAGGGGTGAGTTCATTGGCCGCCTTAACAAGAGTCTCCTTCAGTTGGTCCCAGCTTAGGTCCGTGTTGTTCAGTCTCTGACTTACTTCTTTACTGTTCTTGGGTCGCTCTACGTCAAATCTTACCATTTTGGAGGTTCTGTGTGATTATTGTTTTTCTAGGCTGGAGTCTTATTTTGATCTTTGAGAGGTAGTGGTCTGAGTCCAGATTGGCGCTTCTTAGTACCTTCAGGTTCTGTATTTCCTCTTGAGATTTTTAGTCTTGATAGTAGAAAGTCAATGCATTGACAATAAAAGTATCTCGTGTGTCAAAATATTAATATTTTTTTCATGCAAACTGTCAAATTACGACTTATTTTTAATCCAAACGGTAAAATTGAGACCAATTTTCTAAAGCAAACTGTCAAAATAATCTGTAAGTGTCAAAATATGAATAATTTTTTAATACTAACTGTCAAATTGCAACTAACTTCCTAAAGCAAAGAGTCAAAATGGTCTGTAAGTGTCAAAATATTAATATTTTTTCATGGATATATGAATAGTAGGGATGGAGGGTTGTGGCTCGGTAAGTGTACACGTTCGCGGCGGGGGGTTTACCATACCAATATGGCGACGTTCATTATTTTGCCGTTGTGTCAGAATTTGCATGGGCATAGGAATTAGTATATTTTGGAGCAAGAGATGAAAGTAGCGTTTTCTTGGTGAGGTGGAAGTTTGCTCACGTGCGCCAGCGAGTTAGCAATCACACCGAACCAAAAATAACACATTCATCTCGAGTATTAAATGCAATTTTTTCTACTGATTTCGGATGTAGAATTCATAATTCGACTTTAATAAATCCAATTCGAAGCGAACTGTCAGAACTGGTTTGGTCGTTTCCATGGTAGCATTTTTCATTCTCATAGAAGGTGATACTTTTCAAGTCAAATGTCCTAATTTTATTTCGTTTTTTTAAATAGTTTCAGGCTCGTTTTACGTTTGTACATAAAATATTTCATTGAAATTGATGTAATTAATAAGAATGTCCATGCAAATTTGGTTAGTTTAGTTTTTTAATCGAGAAAATCATAAATTTAAAATGCTCATTTTCATCTCTAGATGTGAAAATATTTTCATCTCTAGAATGAAAAAATGTCACTTTCATGTAGAGTAAGCCGTGGAAAAAATGCCATTTTCACATATATCAATAGAAAAAATATATTATTCCTATTCTCTCTCTCTCTCCAATGGCACTACAGCCCGAAGCGAGCCCTGGCCTCCACCAAACGTTGTCTCCAGCGTTCCCTTTCCTCTGCCGCCGCCCGCCAGTTCCGCACCCCCAGCATCTCTCTCGCATCCCTTTTCACACTTTCCTCCCATCTCGCCCTTGGCCTGCCCGCTTTCCTTCTACCTTCCGGCACTCTGAGTATTTGTCTCGGCACTGCTGTTGGAGCCATCCGGCACACATGTCCCGCCCATCTTAGCCTGCTTAGTTTTCTGTGGGATACCACATCTGGGCTTTTGTATAACTGATATAGCTCGAAGTTCATCCTAATTCTCCAGCCCTCTTCGCTGTTAATTGCCCCATAAATTTTCCTCAGGATCTTTCGCTCAAAAATCTCCAGCATCTTTTCCGATTTCTGGGTCAGCGTCCATGCTTCGCTTCCATATGTGAGGATGGGTCGTATGATTGCTTTATATATATTACACTTCGTTTGTCTGTTAGCTAGCTTCGAGTTAAGGATGGATTTAAGAGTGAAGAATGCCCTGTTGGCTTGCATGATTATATGTTGTACTTCCACCCCTTCGTCGTTCTGATCCGTGACGGTTGATCCCAGATATTTAAAGTTGTTGACGACTTCTACAGTGTACTCTCCCATATCCAGATTATTTACTGCGTGTGCTGGCGCTCCCGGTCTTACCATCATTACTTTTGTTTTATCCTTGTTTATTGACAGACCTATCTCCTTGGCTCTCTTCTCCATTTTATCGTAAGCATCTTTCATTGCCGTTAGCGATCTACCGATGATGTTTAGGTCGTCAGCATAGCCCAAAAGTTGCGTGGATTTATTGTAGATGGTACCGTTGCATTCTATCTGAGCTTTCCTTATAGCTTTTTCGAGCGCGATGTTAAATAATATGGGTGATAGACTGTCTCCTTGTCTCAGACCTGTAATGGTTTCAAACTTGTGCGATGTCGTTTTTTGGATACCGACTTGGTTCCAAGTCTTTTTTAACGTACAATTTACCAATTTAATGATCTTTTGTGGTATCTCGAATTCTTCCATTGTCTTCATGAGTGTTGTCTTCTATCGATAGTATCATACGCTTGTTTAAAGTCTACGAAGAGCTGGTATGTGCTGATGTTCATTTCCCATGTCTTTTCTAGTATTTGTCTGAGGGTAAACATTTGATCAGTCGTCGACTTTCCTTTCCGGAAACCTGTCTGATACTGTCCTATAATGCTCTCTGCGTGCGGTTGGAGTCTTCGTCCGATTATCCATGACAGCACCTTGTAGGCCGTGTTAAGAAGAGTTATACCACGATAGTTCTTGCACTCCAGTTTGTTTCCTTTCTTGTAGATAGGGCATATCTTCCCCTCCCCCCATTCCTCGGGTATCTCTTCTGTCCTCCAGATTCTTCCTATCAGCTGGTGTAAAGCACATTTCAGAGCGTCTCCTCCCATTTTGATCATTTCAGATGTTATCATCTCCGGTCCCGGTGCTTTGTTGTTCTTTAGTGCCTTTATCGCCTCGCTTATTTCTCTTTGTGATGGTTCGTTATCTTCTCTTAGATCTCTTACTTCTGGTGTGTGAATTGGGTCGTCTTCAGCTGTTTGTCCGGTTAATTCCACTCGTAGTGAGGTATTCAGGAGTTCGTTAAAATATTCCGCCCATCTACCTACCACTTTACTTTCTTCAGCCAGTAAGGTGCCCTCTTTACTGTTGATTATTGTTGCTCTGGGCTGAAATCCATTTCGCAGGTTGTTCACTATCTTGTAGCATTCTCTAATTTCGTGTTTCTCTTGGTGGTGTCCTATCTGTGCCACCTGGTCGTTAAAATGGGCCCGTTTCTTCTTCCGAAATAATTTGGATGCTTCCTTTCTTTGCTTGTTGTATTCAGCTTGTTTGGCTCTCGTGGGTCTCTGCAAATTCTCTGCCCTAGCTTTCTGTTGTTTCTCGCGTGCTTCTTCACACTCTGCATCGTACCATTGGTTTCGTTTTTTCCTATGGACTTTCCCGAGAGCCTCCTCTGCCGATTCCTTAATCCCCTTTGCAATTTCCGTCCATTGTTCTTCAATACTATGATTTTCCGTCAACACTCCTAGTTTTTCGGCGATCTTTTCTTCGTATCGTTGCCTTACCCTGGTTAAGTTCAGTTTTTCCACATCCCATTTTTCTATTCCGCTGTTTGCTGGCTTTTTCGAGTTGGCTAGCCTTTGTTTTAATTTAATCCTCACCAGGTAATGGTCCGAGTTGCAGTCTGCCCCTTTGCAGCTTCTGACGTCCTGTATGCTGGACATAAATCTTGTGTTTATTAAGACATGGTCTATTTGATTGAGTGTCCTTCCGTCTGGTGATCTCCATGTCATCTTGTGGATGTCTTTATGTGGGAATAGCGTACTGCTGATTACAAGGTTTCTAGATGCTGCTAGGTCCACTAGTCTCTGTCCATTGTCGTTAGTATTTTCGTGTAGGCTGTGTTTTCCAATCGTGGGTCTGTATACGTCTTCTTTCCCTATCTTAGCATTGAAATCCCCCAAGATCATCTTTACGTCGTTGTTGTGTGTCGAATCGAATAGCCTTTCTAGTTTTGCGTAAAAGATCTCTTTTTCGTCGTCTGTTTTCTCTTCGCTCATTGCATGTACGTTAATTATTGTCAGATTGAAGAGCTTCATTCTTATTCGGATCATGCAGAGTCTGTCATCTACTGCTTGGAAGTCCATAATATCCTTCCCTACACTTTTCTTGAGTATGAAGCCTGTTCCTAACTTGTGCGCCTTCCCATTATTTCTGCTTTTACATATCCTATATTTTCCTATATCCATGATGCCGCTATCGCTCCAGTTGGTCTCCTGTAGTGCCACTATGTCGAGTTTGTATCTCTCCATTTCGTTTGTTAAGGCTTTTAGTGCACCTATCTGGTAGAGGCTCCTTACATTCCATGTTCCCATCGTAATTTCTTTCGCTTTCCTTGTGCATTGCTGTGGTCGTTGCCGAGTAGTCAGTCCAGTCCGAGGCACGTTTGGTGGTTTCGTAACGGTTTCTTTTTTTCTATGGATGAGTTGTTGGCCCATCGCAAAACCCCCTTTTCGGAGGACCATTTCACCCGCTCTCGTTGGCCCTGACCGCGCTTTCCATACGGATTGGTTACCGCATCTCCAGCTTGGTTGCTCAGGTTACCAGGGTTCACCACGTGGAGGTGAGAGTCGGACTTGGGTAGGAGAGGCTATGCTCCAATCTCTTCCTGTGCGATTGTCGTGCGGTTGCGCATGCACTACCCTTTGAACCCCATATTATTCCTATGTCTATGTATATTCATTGGTTATTTATCAATATAATGAAAATGTATAATAAATTTCATATAGGAACATACATTTCTTTTTATTGCCAAAACAGTTGATTCTGCTGGAAACAATTATTCTACTCTAATCAACATTTCTCCCAACAGATTAAAAATATTTCTTAATAAAATATTTCAACTTACATGATTCAAAAAAACATTCAGAAACAACAGAATATTTATAAATAACTATAAATTTATAGAATATTTAAAATAAGTTTAAAGTACTTATTATATACAGTATATTTGACAGATTTGTCATGCTGATTGAAGTTCTGTCATTTAAAAAAATCTCCAAAATATTCCATACCAATTTCCCCTGCACCAATTTCAGTCCTCTCGCCCATAATGTAAAGTGACCACACGACCCGATTTTCGCGGGAAACTCCCGCTTTTTGGCGTCCCGCCTGTTTTAAAAAATGTCCCGCTTTGTAGAAAATATCTGCATTTCTTATTTTAAATGTATGTAAATACATTCTTGTATATTTATACACAAGTATATGAATGTATACAATAATAGTAGTTTATGATACAAGTGTGTGGAGAAGGGCTTTTGTGCTTGAGTTGCGATAAGTTTAAAGCACGAGCCGAAGGCGAGTGGTTTAATCGCAATGAGTAGATTTAATCTAGATTAGGTTAGGTTAAGTTATATTAGAGCCAGATAAATCCAGATTGGGAGGCCGAGACTTCTTGATTTAAAATAAGAAAAATTAATTTAATTCTAATATATGTCAGAAAATTTATTTTCACTAGGTAGGTAGTTTTTGTTTAGTGACGCAAGCTGTTGCCATAGTAACAACAAACAGAAATCGTTTAATAATGAAACTTCATTTGATTTACATTCGACTTTTACGCACAATTTGGATACTTTTACAAACGATTATAATAATGGCATCCTTCACATACTATAATGTATTTATGAATGTGCTCATTTTGGTAAGTGAGTAGATATAATATATATTTTTTAATTACTGGTCTGCTTTCATAACTTTTTTATAATTCTCATTTCGTTCCGCTTTGTCTCAATGAAAATGCGGTCACTTTACCATAATGATACACGCCGTCCCTAGTATTTATACGTCAATGTATTTTTTTCATAGAAATTGTCAAATTGCGAATAATTCTCTAAAGCAAACTGTCAAAATAATCTGTAAGTGTCAAAAAATGAATAATTGTTTAATAGAAACTGTCAAATTGCAACTAATTTCCTAAAGCAAAGAATCAAAATCATCTGTAAGTGTCAAAATATTAATATTTTTTTAATACAAACTGTCAAATTACAAACTAACTTCCTAAAGCAAAGTGTCAAAATGATCTGTAAGTGTCAAAATTTGAAGAATTTTCTAATACAAACTGTCACATTGCAACTAATGTGCTAAAGCAATGTGTCAAAATAATCTGTAAGTGTTAAAATATTAATAGTTTTTTTCATAGAAACTGTCAAATTGCGACCAAATTCTCTAAACCAAACTGTCAAAATAATCTGCAAGTGTCAAAATATGAATAATTTTTTAATACAAACTGTCACATTGCAACTAATGTCCTAAAGCAATGTGTCAAAATAATCTGTAAGTGTTAAAATATTAATAGTTTTTTCATAGAAACTGTCAAATTGCGACCAAATTCTCTAAACAAAACTGTCAAAATAATCTGCAAGTTTCAAAATATGAATAATTTTTTAATACAAACTGTCAAATTGCAACTAATCTCCTAAAGCAAAGAGTCAAAATGATCTCTGAGTGTCAAAATATTACTAATTTTTTCATACAAGCTGTCAAATTAAGACTAATTTTTAATACAAACTGCCAAATTGCGACCAATTCTAAAAGGCAAACTGTCAAAATAATCTGTAAGTGTCAAAATATTAACGCTTAAAATTTATTCATCCAATATTCGATTAGAAGTATACAAAACTCAACATACAATAAATGGATGAAGTTTTACAATAAATAGCTGGATAAATACAAAATAAATTAATCAATCTAAAATTCGGTTACTTCGTACAAAATAAATTGCTTAATCCAAAAAAGGTTAATTCATCCAAAATAAAATGTAATCATACAATAATTGTTTTTTTCGTACAAATTATGATTTTTCCTTACAATAATCGATTGAATTGTTCAACATATTCGAAATTCACCCAAAAAAGGTTTTTTATTTTACTTAATAACTGCAAAATGCAAATTAAGGAGTGTATTTAATAATCTTCACACTTTTATTATATAATATGTGTACATAGGTAGGTATACATAGGTGTGCATAAAAATACTGAATGGAAAAAACTGTTACCTTATTGATAAGTGGATTAGCTCTGAAAAAAATTATGTATTAGAGTTAACACTGTAAAATTACTAAAGGCCAAATATGACAATAAATAACTCTGAATTATAATAATTGTAAAATCATCCGTTTTCCGTTTCTCTCGGATTTCATTCTCACACTGTTAAGCAAGGCGGCAGAAAGAAAATAGTTTTAAGGCTCCTTTAGGCCGGCGCGGAGCGTATACGTCGCGAAATTTCCGCAACGAAAAAATCGCATGCGGCTCGGCAGCAAAATGGCAATGCCCACATAAAAACGCGTTTTTTTACGTGTATATAGTAGTCATGATGTCCTCAGTGCAAGGAGCTATACTATTTTAAGCATTGATTGCATAAGATGAAATATGTTATTTTGCATTTATTTTGGATTTCTAAAACACATAAAACTCATTTCAGAATTAAACATGGGTTCATAAAATCAATGTGATTAAAGAGATCACCATTTCAAAATACAGCGGCAGCGAAACTAACCGCGCATTGAGCGTCCTTGTCGTGCAACGCTGCACTACCGGGACTATGACGGAAATCGCGGTTTTTGATCTGAACATGTACATAAGCCGCCGTGTCAGTCAGTGCTCACAGACCGGCGCGGAAGTTTCGTTGCCGCGACCGCTGCGATATCTCGGCGGACCGATTGATACGGCGGCTTATGTATATGTTCAGACCAACAAGTGCGGAAAATCGCGCTTGTTGGTCTAAACATGCACATAAGCCGCCGTATCAATGGGTCCGCCGAGATATCGCAGCGGTTGCGGCAACGAAACTTTCGCACCGTCTGTGAGCACCTTTATGCTTAAAAGAGTTGTCTGTTACTTTCGGAAAGAAGATTTTGGAACGAGGTTCCTTTAGGGAGGTCTGGATATGAGTGATTCGGCAGAAAACTTTATACGCCGCGTTAGTTCCTTTCTCTATTTCTCAGTGTATATTTATAATATTTATATAACGTGCTCTCTCTCTCTCTCTGTCTTATTCTTCTATCGAATAGGTTTACTATGGACCACGCTTGTTCAACTGTAGGGCTTTGATCTTTGCCCAGTATAGTCGCATCTTCTGCCCGTGTAGCTGCTTTCTCTCTTCTGTCCAGGGGGTACCTTTCCTTCGGGGTTTTCCTGAAATCCACGGACTTCCTTCAGGATTTTTCCTGAAATCCACGGACTTCTTTCAGGGTGCGTCTCACAGACTGTCTCTTTTGGGGATCTGTTATTCCCATTTCTTTTATATCCTTCTGGGTTTTTGTCAACCAAGTGGTACGAACCTTCTTATTTTATCAGAAGGTGAAGGTGTACGGTTGGTTAGTCGGTTTGGAGGCAATTTTGCAACGTGGCCATAGAAAGCTACCATTCTTTTCTTTGCACAGTCAGAGAGCCTCTCAGTATGTTCGTAAAGCTCAGAGTTATGTTGTATTCGGAATTCCCCATCTTCATTTGCCGGGCCTAGGATATTCCTGAGGATTCTTCTCTCTCTGATTTCCAATTTCTCTACCAGACCTCTTCGGTTCAATGCAAGACACGCCTGAACTGAGAAACTGAAGAAACTGTCATATTGCAACTAATTTCCTAAAGCAAAGAGTCCAAATGATCTGTAAGTGTAAAAATATTAATATTTTTTTCATACAAAGTGTCAAATTTTCTAAATCAGAGTCAAAATAATCTGCAAGTGTCAAAATATTAATAATATTTGCATACAAAATGTCAAATAGCGACGAATTTTCAAAGGCAAACAGTCAAAATAATCTGTGTGTTAAAATATGAATCATTTTTTCATTCAAACCATCAACTTACGACTAATTTTTAATTCAAACTGTCAAATTGCGACCAATTATCTAAAACAAACTGTCAAAATAATCTGTGAGTGTCAAAATTTGAATAATTTCTTAACACAAACTGTCAAATTGCAACTATATCCTAAAGTTAAGAGTCCAAATGATCTGCAAGTGTCAAAATATTAATATTTTGTTCATAAAAACTGTCAAATTGCGACTAATTTTCTAAGACAAACTGTCAAAATCTGTAAGTGTCAAAATATTAACAGTTTTTTCAAACAAACTATAAAATTGCGGCCAATTCTCGAAAGCAAACTGTCAAAATAATCTGCAACTGTCAAAATATTAATAATTTTTCAAACAAACTGTCAAATTACGACTTATTTTTAATACTAACTGTTAAATTTTGACCAATTCTCTAAAGCTAACTGTCAAAATAATCTGTAAGTGTCAAAATATGAATAATTTTTAAATACAAACTGTCAAATTGCGACTAATTTTCTAAGACAAACTGTCAAGAACGGTAAGTGTCAAAATATTAATAGTTTTTTCAAACAAAGTATCAAGTTGCGGCCATTTCTCTACAGCAAACTGTCAAAATAATCTGCAACTGTCAAAATATTAATAATTTTTCAAACAGACTGTCAAATTACGACCTATTTTTAATACTAATTGTTAAATTTCGACCAATTCTCTAAAGCAAACTGTAAAATAATCTGTGTCAATGTATAAATATTTTTTTCAAACAAACTGTCATATTACGATTACTTTTCAATTCAAACTGTCAAATTGCGACTAATTCTATAAAGCAAACTGTCAAAATAATCTGTAAATGTCACAATATAAATAATTTTTTATGAATAGGATGGTTGCGACAGTTACTACGTGGTAATCCATACTTACATTGAATTGAAAAAACAAAGTGAATTTTTCAATTCAATGTAATAATTTTTTAATAAAATTTGTCAAATTGCGACTTATTTCCTAAAGCAAAGAGTCAAAATGACCTGCAAGTATTAAAATCTTAATATTTTTTTAAGACAAAGTGTCAAATTGCGATCAATTTTCTAAAGCTCATGGTCAAAATGATCTGCAAGTGTCAAAATATTAATATTTTTTTAATGCTGACTGTTAAATTTCAACCAATTATCCAGCGCAGACTATATTATTTAATAATTTTTTAAAACAAACTGTCAAATTGCGATCAATTATCTAAAGCAAACTGTCAAAATTATCTGTTAGTGTCAAAATATTAATAATTTTTGAATACAAACTATCGAATTTCGACCAATTATTCAGCGCAAACTATCAAAATAATTTAAAAGTGTTAAATTATTAAAAAAATTTCAAAACAAACCGTCAAATTGTAAAATTTTCTAAAGCAAACTGTCAAAATAATCTGTAGGTGGGAGAATATTAATATTTTTTCATACAAAATGTCAAATTGCAATTAAGCCCACAGTCAAAATTGTCTGTAAATGTCAAAATAGGAATAATTTTTTAATAAAAACTGTAAAATTGCGACTAATTTCCGCAAAATGTCAAAAAAAAAAAAAAATATTAAGTGTCCAAATATTAATGATTTTTAAATGGAAACTGAGCAAAATATTCTGTAAGTGGCAATCTAGTAATATTTTTTTAAAACAAACTTTCAAATTGCGACTTATTTTCTAACACAAAGTGTCAAAATAATCTTTAAATGTCATAATATTAACATTTTTGAAATAAAAACTATCAAATTGCGACTAATTTCTTATAGCAAAATGTCAAAATAATCTGTAAGTGTCAATATATTAATAATTTTTTAATGCAAACTGTCAAATTGCGGCTAATTTTCTAAAGCAAACTGTCAAAATATTGTATAAGTGGCTATCTAATAATATTTTTTTTAAACAAACTATCAAATTGCGACTAATTTTCTGTCAAATTGTCAAAATAATCTGTAAATGTCATAATATTAATAATTTTTTAATGCTACCTGCCAAATTGCGCACTTTTGAAAAACACTTTTGTAAAGCAAATTGTTAAAATAATCTGTGTCAAAATAATAATTTGTAAGTGTCAAAATATTAAAAAAAATTATACAATCTGTCAAATTTCGACCAATTATCTCGGCAAGTAATCAAAATAAATCTGAAAGTGTCAAATTATGAATAATTTTTCTAAACAAACTGTCAAATTGTGACTAATTTTCTACAGCAAACTATCCAAATAATCTATAAGTGGCAAATATTAATATGTTTCCATACAAAATGTCAAATTGCGACAAATTTTCTAAAGCAAACTGTCAAAATAATCTGTAAATGTCACAACATTAATAATTTTTTTATACAAACTGTCAAATTGCGAATAATTTTCTAAGGCAAACTGTCAAAATAATCTGTAAGTGTCAAAATTTTAATAATTTTTCAAAAGAAACTGTCAAATTGCAAACAATTTTCTAATACAATCTGTCAAAAATTTCTGTAAGTAACGAAATATGAATGATATTTTTGTACAAACTGTCAAAGTGCGATCAATTTTCTAAAGCGAACTGTCGAAATAATCTTAAAAGTATCAAAATATTAACATTTTTTAAATAAAAACTATCAAATTGCGACTAATTTCTTATAGCAAAATGTCAAAATAATCTGTAAGTGTCAATATATTAATAATTTTTTAATGCAAACTGTCAAATTGCGGCTAATTTTCTAAAGCAAACTCTCAAAATATTGTATAAGTGGCTATCTAATAATATTTTTTTTTAAACAAACTATCAAATTGCGACAAATTTTCTCTTAAATTGTCAAAATTATCTGTAAATGTCATAATATTAATAATTTTGTAATGCAACCTGTCAAATTGCGAACACTTTTGTAAAGCAAATTGTCAAAATAATCTGTAAGAGTCAAAATATTAATATTTTTTCAATACGAACTGTCAAATTGTGATCACTTTCAAAATAATCCAAATAACACAAACTGTCAAATTGCAACCAAATTTGTAAAGCAAACTGTTAAAACAAGCTGTAAGTGTTATAATATTAATATATTTTTCAATACAAACTGTGAAATTGCGACCAATTTTCAATAGCAAACTGTCAAAATACTCACCATGTGTCATGATTTTAATAATTTTTTAATACAAATTGTCAAGTTGCTACAGATTTTCTAAGTGTCAAAATAATTTGTAAGTGTCATAATATTAATAATTCTTTAATAAAGCTGTCAAATTTCAACCAATTTTCTTAAGCAAACTGTCAAAATAATGTGTAAGTGACAAAAAATTAATATTTGTTTAATACAAACTTTCAAATTTCAACCAATTTTCTTAAGCAAACTATCAAAATAATCTGTAAGTGTCAAAACATTAATATTATATCATAATTTACTAAAGCAAATTGTTGAAATAATCTGTAAGTGTCAAAATATTTATAATTTTTTAATTCAAACTGTCAAATTGCAACCAATTTTCTAAAGCATAATGTCTAAATAGTCTCCAAGTGTCAAAATATTAATTATTATTTAATAGAAACTGTTAAATTGCGACTAATTATCTAAATAACCTAGCTTAACTTAATCTAACCTAACCTAGTAAACGTTTTAAACGTTTTCCTAGTAAACATAGTTTTATTGACTATATTTGCAGTAAATTTCGTTTAGAAAGTCCAACTAGATTAGTTATAGTATCAATAAAAATGTATCCACAAAGACTGTTTCCATTTGAAAACAAAGTAAATAAACAAAGTTTGAATGTAGATATGTCAAGAACTAATTGGACTAGTAGCAATTAGAATACATCATTTTATAGATAAATCTATTAGCTATATCTATTTGAAAGCTAAATTTAGTAACGCTAGTCCAACTAGTTTACTTTTAAATTTTAATAAATACAATTTGTGTAGATATCTAGTTGGACTAGTGTATCCCGTCTAATTGCCCTAACCTAGCGTACACACTAAATATTTATTTATAGGTAGTTTTATCAGAACGTTCTAGTTTTATCTAATGACATCATAAGTTACAGAGTAAACTATATCCTAATAAGACAGTAATTTGATGACGAACGCGTAAACCGAGTGCGACTTTTATTATATAATATGTGTACATAGGTATACATAGGTGTGCATAAAAATACTGAATGGAAAAAACTGTTACCTTATTCATGAGTGGATTAGCTCTGAAAAAAATTATGTATTAGAGTTAACACTGCAAAATTACTAAAGGCCAAATATGACAATAAATAACAGTGAATTATAATAATTGTAAAATCATCCGTTTTCCGTTTCTCTCGGATTTCTATCTCACACTGTTAAGCAAGGCGTCAAATAGCGACTAATTTTCAAAGGCAAACAGTCAAAATAATCTGTGTGTTAAAATATGAATAATTTTTTCATACAAACCGTCAACTTACAACTAATTTTTAATTCAAACTGTCAAATTGCGACCAATTATCTAAAACAAACTGTCAAAATAATCTGTGAGTGTCAAAATTTGAATAATTTCTTAACACAAACTGTCAAATTGCAACTATATCCTAAAGTTAAGAGTCCAAATGATCTGTAAGTGTCAAAATATTAATATTTTGTTCATAAAAACTGTCAAATTGCGACTAATTTTCTAAGACAAACTGTCAAAATCTGTAAGTGTCAAAATATTAACAGTTTTTTCAAACAAACTATAAAATTGCGGCCAATTCTCGAAAGCAAACTGTCAAAATAATCTGCAACTGTCAAAATATTAATAATTTTTCAAACAAACTGTCAAATTACGACTTATTTTTAATACTAACTGTCAAATTGCGGCCAATTCTCTAAAGCTAACTGTCAAAATAATCTGTAAGTGTCGAAATATGAATAATTTTTAAATACAAACTGTCAAATTGCGACTAATTTTCTAAGACAAACTGTCAAAAACTGTAAGTGTCAAAATATTAATAGTTTTTTCAAACAAACTATCAAATTGCGGCCAATTCTCTAAAGCAAACTGTCAAAATAATCTGTGTCAATGTATAAATATTTTTTTCATACAAACTGTCATATTACGATTACTTTTCAATTCAAACTGTCAAATTGCGACTAATTCTATAAAGCAAACTGTCAAAATAATCTGTAAATGTCACAATATTAATAATTTTTTAATAAAATTTGTCAAATTGCGACTTATTTCCTAAAGCAAAGAGTCAAAATGATCTGCAAGTATTAAAATCTTAATATTTTTTTAAGACAAACTGTCAAATTGCGATCAATTTTCTAAAGCACATGGTCAAAATGATCTGCAAGTGTCAAAATATTAATATTTTTTTAATGCTGACTGTTAAATTTCAACCAATTATCGAGCGCAGACTATATTATTTAATAATTTTTAAAACAAACTGTCAAATTGCGATCAATTATCTAAAGCAAATTGTCAAAATTATCTGTCAAAATATTAAAAATTTTTGAATACAAACTGTCGAATTTCGACCAATTATTCAGCGCAAACTATCAAAATAATCTAAGTGTTAAATTATTAAAAAAATTTCAAAACAAACCGTCAAATTGTAAAGTTTTCTAAAGCAAACTGTCAAAATAATCTGTAGGTGGGAGAATATTAATATTTTTTCATAAAAAATGTCAAATTGCAATTATTTTTCTAAAGCCTACAGTCAAAATTGTCTGTAAATGTCAAAATAGGAATAATTTTTTAATATAAACTGTAAAATTGCGACTAATTTCCGCAAAATGTCAAGAAAAATAAAAAATATTAAGTGTACAAATATTAATAATTTTTAAATGGAAACTGAGCAAAATATTCTGTAAGTGGCAATCTAGTAATATTTTTTTAAAACAAACTTTCAAATTGCGACTAATTTTCTAACACAAAGTGTCATAATAATCTGTAACTGTCACAATATTAATATTTTTTTAATTCAATATGTCGAATTGCGAACACTTTTCTAAGGCACACTGACAAAATAATCTGTAAGTGTAAAATATTAATTATTTTTCAATACGAAGGGTCCAATTGCGATCACTTTCAAAATAATCTGTATGTGTCCCAATATTAACAAACTATCAAATTGCGAATAATTTTCTAAAGCAAACTGTCAAAATAATCTGTAAATGTCACAATATTAATATTTTAATACAACTTGTCAAATTGCGTATCTTTTTCTAAGGCAAATTGTTAAAATAATCTGTATGTGTCAAAATATTAATAATTTTTCAAAACTGTAAAATTGCGATCACTTTCAAAATAATCTGTATGTGTCAAAATATGAATATTTTTTTAATACAAACTGTCAAATTGCAACCAATTTTCTAAAGCAAACTGTCAAAATATTGTATAAGTGGCTATCTAATAATATTTTTTTTAAACAAACTATCAAATTGCGACTAATTTTCTGTCAAATTGTCAAAATAATCTGTAAATGTCATAATATTAATAACTTTTTAATGCTACCTGTCAAATTGCGAAAACTTTTGTAAAGCAAATTGTTAAAATAATCTGTGTCAAAATATTAAAAAAATATTAATATATTTTTCATACAAACTAAAATTGCGACCAATTTTCAATAACAAACAGTCAAAATACTCACCATGTGTCATGACTTTAATAATTTTTTAATACAAACTGTCAAATTTCAACCAATTTTCTAAAGCAAACTGTCAAAATAATTAGTAAGTGTCAAAATATTAAAAAAAATATACAATCTGTCAAATTTCGACCAATTATCCAGGCAAGCAATCAAAATAATCTGAAAGTGTCAAATTATAAATAATTTTTCAAAGCAAACTGTCAAATTGTGACTAATTTTCTACAGCAAACTATCCAAATAATCTGTAAGTGGCAAATATGAATATGTTTCCATACAAAATGTCAAATTGCGACAAATTTTCTAAAGCAAACTGTCAAAATAATCTGTAAATGTCACAACATTAATAATTTTTTTATACAAACTGTCAAATTGCGAATAATTTTCTAAGGCAAACTGTCAAAATAATCTGTAAGTGTCAAAATATTATTAATTTTTCAAAAGAAACTGTCAAATTGCAAACAATTTTCTAATACAATCTATCAAAAAATTCTGTAAGTAACGAAATATGAATGATATTTTTGTACAAACTGTCAAAGTGCGATCAATTTTCTAAAGCGAACTGTCAAAATAATCTTAAAAGTATCAAAATATTAACATTTTTTAAATAAAAACTATCAAATTGCGACTAATTTCTTATAGCAAAATGTCAAAATAATCTGTAAGTGTCAATATATTAATAATTTTTTAATGCAAACTGTCAAATTGCGGCTAATTTTCTAAAGCAAACTCTCAAAATATTGTATAAGTGGCTATCTAATAATATTTTTTTTTAAACAAACTATCAAATTGCGACAAATTTTCTGTTAAATTGTCAAAATAATCTGTAAATGTCATAATATTAATAATTTTGTAATGCAACCTGTCAAATTGCGAACACTTTTGTAAAGCAAATTGTCAAAATAATCTGTAGGAGTCAAAATATTAATATTTTTTCAATACGAACTATCAAATTGTGATCACTTTCAAAATAATCTTATGTGTCAAAATATGAATATTTTTTAATACAAACTGTCAAATTGCAACCAAATTTGTAAATCAAACTGTTAAAACAAGCTGTAAGTGTTATAATATTAATATATTTTTCAATACAAACTGTGAAATTGCGACCAATTTTTAATAGCAAACTGTCAAAATACTCACCATGTGTCATGATTTTAATAATTTTTTAATACAAATTGTCAAGTTGCTACAAATTTTCTAAGTGTCAAAATAATTTTTAAGTGTCATAATATTAATAATTCTTTAATAAAGCTGTCAAATTTTAAACCAATTTTCTTAAGCAAACTGTCAAAATAATGTGTAAGTGACAAAAAATTAATATTTGTTTAATACAAACTTTCAAATTTCAACCAATTTTTTTAAGCAAACTATCAAAATAATCTGTAGGTGTCTAAACATTAATATTATATCATAATTTACTAAAGCAAATTGTTGAAATAATCTGTAAGTGTCAAAATATTTATAATTTTTTAATTCAAACTGTCAAATTGCAACCAATTTTCTAAAGCATAATGTCAAAATAGTCTCCAAGTGTCAAAATATTAATTATTATTTAATAGAAACTGTTAAATTGCGACTAATTATCTAAATAACCTAGCTTAACTTAATCTAACCTAACCTAGTAAACGTTTTAAACGTTTTCCTAGTAAACATAATTTTATTGACTATATTTGCAGTAAATTTCGTTTAGAAAGTCCAACTAGATTAGTTATAGTATCAACAAAATGTATCCACAAAGACTGTTTCCATTTGAAAACAAAGTAAATAAACAAAGTTTGAATGTAGATATGTCAAGAACTAATTGGACTAGTAGCAATTAGAATACATCATTTTATAGATAAATCTATTAGCTATATTTATTTGTAAGCTAAATTTAGTAACGCTAGTCCAACTAGTTTACTTTTAAATTTTAATAAATACAATTTGTGTAGATATCTAGTTGGACTAGTGTATCCCGTCTAATTGCCCTAAATTTATTTATAGGTAGTTTTATCAGAACGTTCTAGTTTTATCTAATGACATCATAAGTTACAGAGTAAACTATATCCTAATAAGACAGTAATTTGATGACGAACGCGTAAACCGAGTGCGAGTTTGCGGTTTGATATTTTCGCCAAATTAATCATCGCCGAGACGTCACTAACTATATAGTTAGTGGACTAATAGCCGGAGAATTAGTCAGTCAGCGTTTGGACTAGCTCGAATGGGTTTCAGGTTGAGATTAAACTAGTCATTTAAAGTCAACCGTTGATTAAACTCGATGATTAGATTTTAATGATGCATTTAGTTTACAATTGAAAGCCTTGAGACTAATTCCTGGAATTAAGCTATTCATTATTAGTGAAGATTGCTATTGCTTAGTGTCTATTACGACCACTTAGATCTAAAACTGAACCTTTCATAGAGAGAAAGAAATATTTATTTTATACTATATACAAAGGGCTATCGGACACAAGGTCCTTCTGCCGTGCTTCATAGATTTAGTAAATTTAAATGATACGATTTGTATTGAACTTGGGTTGAGATTTAGGTTGTAAGATGGTATATTTAGTGCGTGAGTAAGTGCGCTAAATCTAAATGTAAATTATTTACGTTTTTGTTTTTCTGCAAAAAGTATTACTATAAGGCGTGGGCGTTTGTTTTGAATGGAATCTGCTCATTCAATCACTCGGTGACAATCTTCATTTACGCTGAAATCTAGAACGTTTCTTGTAAACTATGTAGGATTAGTCACGGATTGAATATGCAGATTAAACGAACAAGACTAAATAAAGAAGATTAGATGTAAGATACAAACTGTGGTCTAGTATAACTAGCTTTTGAGATATTCGCAGTTAAACTTTGTTTACTAAAGGTTCTTTCAAACAGCAGTCAAAACGGTCAGGAAGTTGTTCGACGCATGCGCAAGATTTAAAATCAGCACCGGTTGCAATATTGCGCATGCGCCGGACAGTTTGTTGACCGTTTTGAAAAATTCAAATCTTTGCTGTCGCAATTTTGCCAACTGCTACTAAACTAGTTGCACTAGCTAAACCAATTTAAGCCAAAACGTAGCCAATTAAACTATCTACTAGATGGTGTTTATTAATCGGTGCTAGTCGAACTACTTCTTGAGTTATCTTGCCTCAAACCCAGTGCTCAAAATTTACAATGTTTAGAAAGTTGCAAATTGTTTGCAGTTACAATTTTGTCTTCTGCTACCAAACTAGTTGGATGAGATATAAGGAAATTAGCGCAAATATAGTCAATCAAATTATCTAGAAGCTGACGTCTAATAATTAGTGCTAGCTTGAATAGTTTTTAAGATATCTTCATTTAAACTTGGCCAACTACATTTAAACTTTGAACAGTTAAAAATCTGCGCTGATACAATTTCGTCTACTGCAACCAAACTAGTTGGAATAAGATAATTAGAAAAGATAATTAGATATAAGAAAATTAGCTTAAATATAGCGAATACAATTATCTAGACGTTGACGTGTAGTAATTAGTGCTGGTATGAATAGTTTTCAAGATATCATCACTTAATCTTGGCTAACTACATTTATAGTTTGAAAAGTTAAAAATCTTCGCTGATACAACTTTGTCTATTGCAACCAAACTAGTTAGATTAGATATAAGGAAATTAGCTCAAATATAGTCAATAAAATTATCTAGAAGCTAACGTTTTGTAATTAGTGCTAGCTAGAATAGTTTTCAAGATATCTTCACCTAAACTTGGCTAACTACATGTATAGTTTGACAAATTTTTGCCGATACAATATTGTTAACTACAACTAAATCTGTTGGACTAGCTAAACGAAATTTAGTCTATATGTAGTTAATTAAATTATCTACATGCTGGTGTATACTAATTTGTGCTAGTCTAACTAGTTCTTGAGATATCTTCACTCAAACTTGATTTTCTAAATTTAGAAGGTTTTGAAAGTCGATTTCGTTTTGTTACAATTTCAGCTGCAATGGACTAGTTGGACTAGCTTTACAGTATTTAGTTTAATAGACGGAGTAGTCTAGAGAAGTAGTGATACATCGAAAACGTTGTTAGTCAGCCAAAAACTTGAGATTGGCGAAATCTTCAGGTGTTTGGGAAATTCCGCATGGAAAATTTTTTTTGAAAATTTCACTAATTTTGAGATTTTAGCTTAAAACCGCAGGAATTCGACCGGACAAGATCTCGACGGACACGCAAGCCCGGAACGACGCTCAACCGTTTAGAATCTCAGTTCTAGTCAAACTAGACCAAATGTTTAGTCTAAATCTACCATCACTAAATCTTAAGCAACCGGCAAACAATTGCGAAAACGTGTCCTCGATGATGAGCAATTAGTGGACTAAGTAAACGACTTGTTTTTTGCGTCAAACAATTCGACCTCAATTAAGGTCACTAGCGTCGACTCAGACAACAAACTAAATAGTAAAACTGCATCTGTTTACATCACTTTCACCGATCGCTGTCCGTCCGAATATTAACAAAACAAAACACAAATCGCGAGAAACTGACTCGTCCACGTGCGTTCCAAGAAATTCTTTCCTCCCACAACATCCGGAGTTATTCATTATTACATGGACTTATATTAATTGCACAAGTCTTTTTGTTAGGTTAGGTTAGGGAATGTTCGGTTATGTAATATCAGGTTATGTTAATTTAGGGTACGTTAGGTTATATTACGTTGTCTTAGGTTATTTTGGGTAAATTTTATTTGTTAGGTGGAAGGAGGGAAACGACGCCCTGCAAAGGGATCCAGCGTAACGAGAAGACTCCCCCCTACGCGATAGAGAGTCGGCACGTGTGGTTTAGTGGTGACACTCGTGGTCTCGTGTTAGAGCGCTAACTCACAAGTCTAGAGGTCCCGAGTTCTATCCCCTGTGTCGGCAGCACTTGTACCAGAAGACAAATGTGTAATTAATTAGCGCAAATTTATAATGACATTTCTGGGCCTATAAGTGAAATATGTGGGCAAAATACACTAGGCCAAAGTGTTTGTAGGGTGAATACCCGGTATCCACATTGAACCAAACCTTAAAAAAGAATACGCGACAGAGGCGGCACAGCCCAAGACGGCGCTGTGCACTGAGGGCGAGGGCGAACATCGAGAGCGAGGCTCCGTCATTGAAGGTGAGAGTTGGCAGCCGGTGCGACGTCGTAGGCCCGCCAAGGCCAGACCCCAACCTACAACAGAGCCTGAGACAAAGACACAATCGACGGCGCCACTGCGACCACGATGACGTCGACGGCGCCAACCTGATCCACTTATCGCTGTGGTTGTAAAGAGTATATTGTCGGAACCTACGCAGATGTTCTGAGGAAGTTCAGAAATAGCATATACTCTACGATTGGCGCTAAGATCGCGGCTGTCCAACGAACGAGGAAGAGAGACCTCGTCGAAGGGGTGCGGTGGCAGTGCTACGGGATGAGCTCTCCTCTAGCCTTGGCGAATCAGCCGCGGTTCACACTCTCTAGCCTCGAATGACCATGACCTCTCGAGGTACGAGATCTCGACGGTGCAACAGACGAAGGAGAGCTGCGGGGCGCCCTGACGAACCTTCTACGGTTCGCTCATCATTGCTAACATTTCACACTTTTTAGAATTTAGAAATTTGGCGCCTAGGCTGGTGTGGCCAGCAAGTATTTGTACGATACCGAGAAACTCTTGTTGACTCTTGACCAATGTTTTTCATCAACAGTCGCAAACACGAAGAGTGTTCATTACACCACTAATGAAAAAATCAGTTCGGCATATAAGTTGGAGGGAAACCAACACAAAAAAACGGTGATAAAATTCAAGCCCAGACCTTGACGAACGAGGTACAATACAAATCGCCTGCAGCCCCTAAGGATGTAGATGAGGTAAAGGAGCCAACAGGCTGTCTAAAATAGTTTACAAAAAACGAGGAACAAATTACCGATAAATTTGTCCTACATTGCCTGAAGGGTTACAAAATACCTTTTAGAAAAAAACTGTATCAAACAAAACCACCAACAGACCAAAATTGGTCAAATTTTTTTTCTTTTCGTTTGGGCCTACTTAGGACCACAAGGCTCGTTTTGACTCTCTATATGGGTCTGCTGTTAGTTCTTAGCCCAGAAAGCTTTCATTTTCTGTGCAAGCTTCCTCTCTTCTGTCCACTTTGTTCTGTTGGTTCCAGTGCTGTTTTTCCTGGTAAGGACCACTAGGAATACTCCTTGTCGAATGGTCTGACAGAGTTTGAACCGATCCTCTATGGTTTCTGGTGTAATTATAAGTTGCTCCAGGTCTGGTTTCACTGGAGGTTCATGCGGGTTAAATGTCCATAGAAGGTTAGACGCCTTTTCCTTATAGATGTGATTATGTCTTCTTGCAGGTGGTACAGCTCATTATTGTGTCTGATCATGTATGTGCCATCTTCATCTCGTATTGGCCCTAATATTCTCCTCACGATTTTCCGTTTTTTAAACTCTAGTTTCCTGAGTGGACCTTTCCTGTTCATCAAGAGGCATTCTGAGGCATAGAGTACGGACGGTGTTACTACTAAGCTGTAATGTTTGAGGTTCTTGGGAAGATGTTTGGATGAACAGATGACAGATCCATGTTCATCAAGAGGCATTCTGAGGCATAGAGTACGGATGGTCTTACTACTAAGTTGTAATGTTTGAGGTTTTTGGAAAGATGTCCTTGGAGATGTAAATGTTCTTGCCGGAGTGGTACACCCTCTCCAACTTGGTACATCTGGTATCCATAGCCAAGTTCTCACTCCCGTTTGCTGAAATCCACTCTCCTAAATACTTGACTGCAACGACTTGTATGGTAGTGTCTTGTCTTATGGTAGTATCTACGACGAATGGTAGTGTCTTCAAGTGGAATTGTAGATGGGACGTCCTTTATGTTTTTTTTTCCTCTAGCCAATGAGGGTCCAGGGGGGTTAGCCCTTAAAACACTGCGGCCCATTGGCCTATTGTATTTCCCCACATTGTTTCGTTCATGCAAATAGATCCAGTCCCTCTATTAGGTCCAGGATTCTATGTGCCATGTTTTTCACGGGGACTCTCTCAGCTGTAATATCAAGCTTGTGTCTCCTACGTGCAGTTGCTTCTTGAAATTACCCTCCGTCCAGCGTACAGGAGCTCACAACTGGCGATCATCTGGCAGCCAAGTGATGTGGGCCAGAGCATCTTGAAGGCCGGACGACTCAAAGTGGGAGAGATCAATGCACAGCTAAGAGAAAGGATAGAGGTACTGAGGTGCTATCGTTGCATGGGCTTCGGACATCGCAGTTACGCCTGAAGACACCCCACAGATAGATCAGTTGCCTGCAGGAAGTGTGGGGAAGCCGGCCACAAGGCTGCACAGTGCGTGGCCCCAATGGTACCTGTGTGCTGAGGACGGTGGTACGGAGGCAGCCAGTCATCTGTTGGACAGTTACCGCAGCCCGGCATTCAAGAGGAAACTAGCTAGAGTATGCCCAAGTACATCCAACTAAATATAAATAGATGCAGAGCTGCCCAAGACTTGGTGTACCAGACGTCTAGGGAAGAGAAAGCCGGAGTTATACTTTCTGAATACAATCGAGCGTTCGGCCCGGGAACTTGGACGACTGACACAACGGCGAGTGCGGCGATCGTCATCCTCGACCCAGACATACTAACCAGTCCTGGCTGCGGTGCGGGTTTCACATGGGCGAGAGTTTCCGCAGTTAGGACTTACAGCTGTTACCTGTCGCCCACCACCACCTTAGAGACCTTCGGCGTGCAATTGGATGACCTGGAAGCCAGCGTAAGGTCTACCTATGACGAAGTCCTGATTGCGGAGGACTTTAACGCGAAGAGCGTGGAATAGGGCTCGTCCCTTGAGGACTTGATCATTGCTGCACTAACGGCCGTGGATGCCCCGAAGACCTGGAATTGGAGCAAGGACGCCCATATTCTGGTGGTCCGCAAATCTGACGAACCTGAAGCGCGACTGCCTAGGACATCTGGCAACCGGGAGGCCGATAACCTTGTGGCGGAAACAGTCCCGCCTTGCTATTAAGAGCAACAAGGAAACCTGCTGGGGGGCTACAAGGGGGTCTGACCGGCTACAAGAAGCTGATGACGCCGACCCGTCGGGGCGCACATACCGTATAGTTACCGGAAGACTGGGACGCAGATTGCCCCCTGTAACAAAAGACCCTGTTGAACTGGATCGCATAATCGATGATCTATTCCCGACTCACGAGGCACAAATCTGGGAAGCTGCGGTCGAGGAGGAGGACTTCACAGAAGAAGAGCGCAACTCTTCTTCAGTCCTCCGCAAGCGGTGAAGAAGTTGCCCTCCGGCAAGGCGCCAGGCTTAGATGGTATTCCAAATGAGGCGGTCGCGCCTACGGTGGCTAGTGCTCCGGAAGTCCTCCTCTCAGCATACAACGGCAGCCTGTACGAAAATCTTTCATCCGCGGTGGAAAAGACAACGTCTGGTCCTCATCCCTAAGAGCACAGTGGGTTCCTACCGGCCAATAGAGACGACGGGGAAGCTCCTCGAGCGCCTGGTGAGGCCCGATGAGGCCATCGAGCATACCGGCGGATTGTCCGAAAGACAGTTCGGCTTTCGCAAGCTACGATCGACCCTGAATGCGATGGAAAACATTTTAGAAATCGCGCGAATGGCGAACGCGAGAAAGGGCCGCTTCGCGACGCCCTGCGCCATGGCTACATTAGATGTCCAGATCGCCCAATTCGGCGAGGTGGTCGGCCATAGTCGGGGCGCTACAACGCCGAGAGGGAATGTATAGTTATCTAGTGGAGATGGTCAGGAACTACCTAACGGACCGACATCTAGTGTAACATTATGTACGATGATCTCCTACGCGTTAAAATGCCAGAGGGTGCAATCTTGGTGGGGTTCGCGGACGACGTCGCCGTTGTAGCCACGGCGCGGACGCCGAAACTGTTGGAGATCCTGCTGGAGGAGGCGGTGAGGACTGCACTACACTGGCTCGCGAGTGTGGGGCTAGAAGTTGCCGTCAACAGGAGTGAGATGGTGCTGCTCAGCAGAAGGCGCAATATCCCTGCCCCAAGGTTCAATAGCCTGAAATACTTCGGGGTTACCTTCGACGCAAATATGAACTTAAGCAAGCAGATAGCGAAGACGGCGGAGAAGACGCTGAAGAGGGCGAACATCGAGGGAGCGAAGCAGCGGCAGTCCAAGGAGTCCAAGCGGCTCTTGCTGATGAGCGTGGTGCACTCGGTACTGCTTTACTCTACGCCTGTGTGGTGCGGTGGCCTGTCTATGGCGAAGAACCGGCGGACTATGTTATCAGTGCAGAGGCTAGCCGCCGTTACGGTAACATCAGCATATAGTACTGTGGCGACAGGGACGGTCTTGGTACCAGCCAACATTCCCCCCTTGAATCTCCAAGCGACGGATACGAAGCGTATCCACGAGCCGCGACACGAGGTGAGACTCAATGAAGAGCCAATTTGCAAGGTCCAGCTCAAGAAGTGAGCTCAAGGAGAGGGCGGCGGACCCCAATGGCCGGTAGACGCACGAGGTCGTCCCAGCTGCTGCAGCATGGTGCTCGCGCAGGTACGGCTACCATTTGACCCAGGTACTCACCGGCTATGAATTCTTTGGGGCCTATCTGTACCGCATCGGAAAGGAGGTGGCGCTGAGTTGCCACCATTGTGACTACGCCCTGGACGATTCCTGGCACACACTGGCCAATTGCGTGGCCTGTGGTCCAATGAGAGAGCTACAATTGAGACAACGACAGGCAGATGCCAGATCAGTGGACATGTCGGGAGAGCGTTACTACGCGGCCCCGCGGAGTAGGATGCCGTTTGCCTCATCGCCAGACAAGTGATGACGAAGAAGAGCGACGCGGAGGGCGGCCGGAAGAGTTTCGAAGTCCCAGCCAAGAGGACGTGAGTGGTAACGACAACAGCGGCGGCTCGACTGAACAACATCACAGTAGTTGGTATATACGAGCTAGGCTGAAGTAATGCTCGCGCGGTCCCGCCCTGTCTCGGGTGAATGGGAAAAAAATGTTACGTTTGTTAAGTTTCAATATACCTTTTTACGGTTAGTTAAGCGCATGCGCGTCCGTCTTGTTCAATAGCCGGGAATATGAAAGTTTCGGACACATTTTGTTATTTTCACTAGTTATATATCAAAAGTGTCCGAAAACATGGCGAAAATTGACGCATACGCATAAAAAAATTTCAAGTATGAAAAGGTCTATTGTCTTTCTCAAGGTCTAGGTCTCAAGGCACCACAACTAAGATACGATTTTAAAACGTGAATTTTCAAAATTTTGTCTTGGTTCCTTAAGGCACCATAATTAGAACATAATTTTGACACATGAATTTTCAAAATTTTAATAACGTTAAATTTCATAACGTTAGGTTATGTTACGTTGTCTTAGGTTATTTTGGGTTTATTTTATTTGTGAGGTGGAAGGAGGGAAACGACGCCCTGCAAAGGGATCCAGTGTAACGAGAAGACCCCCCCCCCCCCCTACGCGATAGAGAGTCGGCACGCGTGGTGTAGTGGTGACACTCGTTGTCTCGTGTTAGAGCGCTAACTCACAAGTCTAGAGGTCCCGAGTTCTATACCCAGTGTCGGCCTCATTTGTACCAGAAGACAAATGTGTAATTAATTAGCGCAAATTTATAACATCTACATTTCTGGGCCTATAAGTGAAAGATGTGGGCAAAATACAATAGGCCACTAGGTGGCAGTGTTTGAAGGGTTAATACCCGGTATCCATATTGGCCCAAACCTTAAAAAAATATACGTGACAGAGACGGCACAGCCCTAGACGGCGCTGTGGACTGAGGTCGAGGGCGAACATCGAGAGCGAGGCTCCGTCATTGAAGTTGAGAGTTGGCAGCCGGTGCGACGTAGTAGGCCCGCCAAGGCCAGACCCCAACCTACAACAGAGACTGAGACAAGGACACTGACGATGGCTCCACTGCAACCACGATAACGACGGCGCCGCACAACTGATCCACCTATAGCTGTGGTTGTAAAGAGTACTTCCGGAACCTACGCGGATGTTCTGAGGAAGTTCAGAAACTGCATATATCCCTCTACGATTGCGCTAAGATCGCGGCAGTCCAACGAACGAGGAAAAGAGACCTTGTCGAAGAGGTGCGATGGCAGCGCTACGGGATGCGCTCTCCTCTAGCCTGGGCGAATCAGCCGCGGTTCACACTTTCCAGCCTCGAACGATCATCGAAGTACAAGACCACGACGTTGCGATAGACGAACATTTGCTAACATCATTGCTAACATTTCACACTTTTTAGAATTTAGGAATTTGGCGCCGGTGATAAAATTCAAGCCCAGACCTTGACAAACGAGGTACAATACAAATCGCCTGCAGCCCCTAAGGATGTAGATGAGGTAAAGGAGTCAACAGGCTGTCTAAAATAGTTTAAAAAAAACGAGGAACAAATTAACGATAAATTTGTCCTAGATTGCCTGAAGGGTTACAAAATACCTTTTAGAAACATCTGTATCATACAAAACCACCAACAGACCAAAATTGGGATTTTTTTTCCTTTTCGTTTGGGCCTACTTAGGACCCCAAGGCTCGTTTTGACTCTTTATATGGGTCTGCTGTTTCTTCTTAGCCCAGAAAGCTTTCATTTTCTGTGCAAGCTTCCTCTCTTCTGTCCACTTTGGTCTGTTGGTTCCTGTGCTGTTTTTCCTGGTAAGGACCACTAGGAATACTCCTTGTCGAATGGTCTGACAGAGTTTGAACCGATCCTCTATGGTTTCTGGTGTAATTATAAGTTGCTCCAGGTCTGGTTTCACTGTGGTGATCCATTTGTTTTTGGTAGCTTTTAGTCTGCGGAGGTTCATGCGGGTTAAATTTCCATAGAAGGTTAGACGGATTTTCCTCATAAATGTGATTATGTCTTCTTGCAGGTGGTACAGCTCATTATTGTGTCTGATCATGTATGTGCCATCTTCATCTCGTATTGGCCCTAATATTCTCCTCACGATTTTCCGTTTTTTAAACTCTAGTTTCCTGAGTGGACCTTTCCTGTTCATCAAGAGGCATTCTGAGGCATATAGTACGGACGGTGTTACTTCTAAGTTGTAATGTTTGAGGTTCTTGGAAAGGTGTTCTTGGAGATGTAAATGTTCTTGCCGGAGTGGTACACCCTCTCCAACTTGGTACATCTGGTATCCATAGCCAAGTTCTCACTCCCGTTTGCTGAAATCCACTCTCCTAAATACTTGACTGCAACGACTTGTATGGTAGTGTCTTGTCTTATGGTAGTATCTACGACGAATGGTAGTGTCTTCAAGTGGAATTGTAGATGGGACGTCCTTTATGTTTTTTTTTCTCTAGTCAATGTGGGTCCAGGGGGGTTAGCCCTTAAAACACTGCGGCCAATTGGCCTATTGTATTTCCCCACATTGTTTCGTTCGTGCAAATAGATCCAGTCCCTCTATTAGGTCCAGGATTCTATGTGCCATGTTTTTCACGGGGACTCTCTCAGCTGTAATATCAAGCTTGTGTCTCCTACGTGCAATTGCTTCTTGAAATTACCCTCCGTCCAGCGTACAGGAGCTCACAACTGGCGATCATCTGGCAGCCAAGTGACGTGGGCCAGAGCATCTTGAAG
The DNA here is from genome assembly GCA_944588485.1 of Phosphuga atrata. Taxonomy (NCBI): domain Eukaryota; kingdom Metazoa; phylum Arthropoda; class Insecta; order Coleoptera; family Silphidae; genus Phosphuga; species Phosphuga atrata. Next base: position 17,844,861 of record OX155908.1, on the reverse strand, counting down.
GCCGGACGACTCAAAGTGGGATAGATCAATGCACAGCTAAGAGAAAGGATAGAGGTACTGAGGTGCTATCGTTGCATGGGCTTCGGACATAGCAGTCACGCCTGAAGACACCACACAGATAGATCAGTTGCATGCAGGAAGTGTGGGGAAGCCGGCCACAAGGCTGCACAGTGCGTGGCGCCCCCCCCCACTGGTGCCTGTGTGTTGAGGACGTTGGTACGGAGGCAGCCAGTCATCTGTTGGACAGTTACCGCAGACCGGCATTCAAGAGGGAACTAGCTAGGGTATGCCCAAGTAAATGCAACTAAATTTAAATAGATGCAGAGCTGCCCAAGACTTGGGGTACCAGACGTCTAGGGAAGAGAAAGCCGGAGTTATACTTTCTGAATAAAATCGAGCGTTCGGCCCGGGAACTTGGACGACTGACACAACGGCGAGTGCGGCGATCGTCATCCTCGACCCAGACATACTAACCAGTCCTGGCTGCGGTGCGGGTTTCACATGGGCTAGAGTTTCCGGAGTTAGGACTTACAGCTGTTACCTGTCGCCCACCACCACCTTAGAGACCTTCGGCGTGCACTTGGATGACCTGGAAGCCAGCGTAAGGTCTACCTATGACGAGGTCCTGATTGCGGAGGACTTTAACGCGAAGTACGTGGAATAGGGCTCGTCCCTTGAGGACTTGATCATTGCTGCACTAACGGCCGTGGATGCCGCAAAGACCTGGAATTGGAGCAAGGACGCTCATATTCTGGTGGTCCGCAAATCTGACGAACCTGAAGCGCGACTGCCTAGGACATCTGGCAACCGGGAGGCCGATAACCTTGTGGCGGAAACAGTCCCGCCTTGCTATTAAGAGCAACAAGGAGGCCTGCTGGGGGGCTACAAGGGGGTATGACCGGCTACAAGAAGCTGATGACGCCGACCCGTGGGGGCGCCCATACCGTATCGTTACCGGAAAACTGGGACGCAGATTGCCCCCTGTAACAAAAGACCCTGTTGAACTGGATCGCATAATCGATGATCTATTCCCGACTCACGAGGCACAAATCTGGGAAGGTGCGGGCGAGGAGGAGGACTACACAGAAGAAGAGCGCAACTCTTCTTCAGTCCTCCACAAGCGGTGAAGAAGTTGCCCTCCGGCAAGGCGCCAGGCTTAGATGGTATTCTAAATGAGGCGGTCGCGGCTACGGTGGCTAGTGCTCCGGAAGTCCTCCTCTCAGCATACAAGGCCAGCTTGTACGGGAAAATTTTTCATCCGCGGTGGAAAAGACAACGTCTGGTCCTCATCCCTAAGAGCACAGTGGGTTCCTACCGGCCACTAGACACGACGGGCAAGCTCCTCGAGCGCCTGGTGAGGCCCGATGAGGCCATCGAGCATACCGGCGGATTGTCCGAAAGACAGTTCGGCTTTCGCAAGGTACGATCGACCCTGAATGCGATGGAAAACATTTTAGAAATCGCGCGTATGGCGAACGCGAGAAAGGGCCGCTTCGCGACGCCCTGCGCCATGGCTACATTAGATGTCCAGATCGCCCAATTCGGCGAGGTGGTCGGCCATAGTCGGGGCGCTATAACGCCGAGAGGGAATGTATAGTTATCTAGTGGAGATGGTCAGGAACTACCTAACGGACCGACATCTAGTGTAACATTATGTACGATGATCTCCTACGCGTCAAAATGCCAGAGGGTGCAATCTTGGTGGGGTTCGCGGACGACGTCGCCGTTGTAGCCACGGCGCGGACGCCGGAACTGTTGGAGATCCTGCTGGAGGAGGCGGTGAGGACTGCACTACACTGGCTCGCGAATGTGGGGCTAGAAGTTGCCGTCAACAGGAGTGAGATGGTGCTGCTCAGCAGAAGGGGCACCATCCCTGCCCCAAGGTACAATAGCCTGAAATACTTCGGGGTTACCTTCGACGCAAAGATGAACTTAAGCAAGCATATAGCGAAGACGGCGGAGAAGACGCTGAAGAGGGCACATATGCTGGCGCGGCTAATGCCGAACATCGAGGGAGCGAAGCAGCGGCAGTCCAAGGAGTCGAAGCGGCTCTTGCTGATGAGCGTGGTGCACTCGGTACTACTTTACTCTACGCCTGTGTGGTGCGGTGGCCTGTCTATGGCGAAGAATACATCCTCACACAGCATAGATAAATAAAAAAATAAATAAATACGCTGTCTATGGCGAAGAACCGGCGGACTATGTTATCAGCGCAGAGGCTAGCCGCCGTTAGGGTAACATCAGCATATAGTACTGTGGCAACAGGGACGGCCTTAGTACCAGCCAACATTCCCCCCTTGAATCTCCTAGCGACGGAGACGAAGGTTATCCACGAGCGGCGACACGAGGTGAGACTCAATGAAGAGCCAATTTGCAATGTCCGGCTCAAGAAGTAGGCTCAAGGAGAGGGCGGCGGACCCCAATGGCCGGTGGACGCACGAGGTCGTCCCAGCCGCTGCAGCATGGTGCTCGCGCAGGTACCGCTACCATTTGACCCAGGTACTCACCGGCTATGAATGCTTTGGGGCCTATCTGTACCGCATCGGAAAGGAGGTGGCGCTGAGTTGCCACCATTGTGACGACGCCCTGGACGATTCCTGGCACTCACTGGCCAATTGCGTGGCCTGGTCTAATGAGAGAGCTACAATTGAGACAACGACAGGCAGATGCCAGATCAGTGGACACGTCGGGAGAGCGTTACTACGCGGCCCCGCGGAGTAGGATGCCGCTTGCCTCTTCGCCAGACAAGTGATGACGAAGAAGAGCGACGCGGAGGGCGGCCGGGAGAGTTTCGAAGTCCCAGCCAAGAGGACGTGAGTGGTAACGACAACGGCGGCGGCTCGACTGAACAACATCACAGTAGTCGGTATATACGAGCTAGGGTGAAGTAATGCTTGCACGGTCCCGCCCTGTCTCGGGTGAATGGGGAAAAAAATGTTACGTTAGTTAAGTTTCAATATACCTTTTTACGGTTAGTTAAGCGCATGTGCGTCCGTCTTGTTTAATATCCGGGAATATGAAAGTTTCGGACACATTTTGTTATTTTCACTAGTTATATATCAAAAAAGTGTCCGAAAACATGGCGAAAATTGACGCATACGCATAAAAAAATTTCAAGTATAAAAAGGTCTATTGTCTTTCTCGGTAGTGTAGTCTCAAGGCACCACAACTAAGATACGATTTTAAAACGTAAATTTTCAAATTTTGTCTTGGTTCCTCAGGGCTTCATAATTAGAACATGATTTTGAGACATGAATTTTCAAAATTTTAATAACGTTAAATTTCATAACGTTAGGTTATGTTACGTTGTCTTAGGTTATTTTGGGTTTATTTTATTTGTGAGGTGGAAGGAGGGAAACGACGCCCTGCAAAGGGATCCAGTGTAACGAGAAGACTCCCCCCTTACGCGATAGAGAGTCGGCACGCGTGGTGTAGTGGTGACCCTCGTTGTCTCGTGTTACAGCGCTAACTCACAAGTCTAGAGGTCCCGAGTTCTATCCCCAGTGTTGGCTGCATTTGTACCAGAAGACAAATGTGTAATTAATTAGCGCAAATTTATAATAACATCTACATTTCTGGACCTATAAGTGAAAAAAAGGGCAAAATACAATAGGCCACTAGGCCGCAGTGTTTGAAGGGTTAATACCCGGTATCCATATTGGCCCAAACCTTAAAAAAATATACGTGACAGAGGCGGCAGAGCCCTAGACGGCGCGGTGGACTGAGGTCGAGGGCGAACATCGAGAGCGAGGCTCCGTCATTGAAGTTGAGAGTTGGCAGCCGGTGCGACGTAGTAGGCTCGCCAAGGCCAGACCCCAACCTACAACAGAGCCTGAGACAAAGACACTGACGATGGCTCCACTGCGACCACGATAACGACGACGCCGCACAACTGATCCACCTATAGCTGTGGTTGTAAAGAGTACTGCCGGAACCTACGCGGATGTTCTGAGGAAGTTCAGAAACAGCATATATCCCTCTACGATTGGCGCTAAGATCGCGGCAGTCCAACGAACGAGGAAAAGAGACCTTGTCGAAGGGGTGCGATGGCAGCGCTACAGGATGCACTCTCCTCTAGCCTGGGCAAATCAGCCGCGGTTCACACTCTCCAGCCTCGAACGACCATCGAAGTACGAGACCACGACGGTGCGACAGACGAAGAAGAGCTGCGGGGCGCCCTGACGAACCTTCTGCGATTCGCTCATCATTGCTAACATTTCACACGTTTTAGAATTTAGGAATTTGGCGCCGGTGATAAAATTCAAGCCCAGACCTTGACGAGCGAGGTACAATACAAATCGCCTGCAGCCCCTAAGGATGTAGATGAGGTAAAGGAGCCAACAGGCTGTCTAAAATAGTTTACAAAAAACGAGGAACAAATTACCGATAAATTTGTCCTAGATTGCCTGAAGGGTTACAAAATACCTTTTAGAAACATCTGTATCATACAAAACCACCAACAGACCAAAATTGGGATTTTTTTTTCTTTTCGTTTGGGCCTACTTAGGACCCCAAGGCTCGTTTTGACTCTTTATATGGGTCTGCTGTTTCTTCTTAGCCCAGAAAGCTTCCATTTTCTGTGCAAGCTTCCTCTCTTCTGTCCACTTTGGTCTGTTGGTTCCTGTGCTGTTTTTCCTGGTAAGGACCACTAGGAATACTCCTTGTCGAGTGGTCTGACAGAGTTTGAACCGATCCTCTATGGTTTCTGGTGTAATTATAAGTTGCTCCAGGTCTGGTTTCACTGTGGTGATCCATTTGTTTTTGGTAGCTTTTAGTCTGCGGAGGTTCATGCGGGTTAAATTTCCATAGAAGGTTAGGCGAATTTTCCTCATAAATGTGATTATGTCTTCTTGCAGGTGGTACAGCTCATTATTGTGTCTGATCATGTATGAGCCATCTTCATCTCGTATTGGCCCTAATATTCTCCTCACGATTTTCCGTTTTTTAAGCTCTAGTTTCCTGATTGGACCTTTCCTGTTCATCAAGAGGCATTCTGAGGCATAAAGTACGGACGGTGTTACTACTAAGTTGTAATGTTTGAGGTTCTTGGGAAGATGTTTGGATGAAAAGATGACAGATCCATGTTCATCAAGAGGCATTCTGAGGCATAGAGTACGGATGGTCTTACTACTAAGTTGTTATGTTTGAGGTTCTTGGAAAGATGTTTTTGGAGATGTAAATGTTCTTGCCGGAGTGGTACACCCTCTCCAACTTGGTACATCTGGTATCTAAAGCCAAGTTCTCACTCCCGTTTGCTGAAATCCACTCTCCTAAATACTTGACTGCAACGACTTGTATGGTAGTGTCTTGTCTTATGATAGTATCTACGACGAATGGTAGTGTCTTCAAGTGGAATTGTAGATGGGACGTCCTTTATGTTTTTTTCTCTCTAACCAATGCAGGTCTAGGGCGGTTAGCCCTTAAAACACTGCGGCCCATTGGCCTATTGTATTTCCCCACATTGTTTCGTTCATGCAAATAGATCCAGTCCGTCTATTAGGTCCAGGATTCTATGTGCCATGTTTTTCACGGGGACTCTCTCAGCTGTAATATCAAGCTTGTGTCTCCTACGTGCAATTGCTTCTTGAAATTACCCTCCGTCCAGGGTACAGGAGCTCACAACTGGCGATCATCTGACAGCCAAGTGAAGTGGGCCAGAGCATCTTGAAGGCCGGACGACTCAAAGTGGAATAGATCAATGCACAGCTAAGAGAAAGGATAGAGGTACTGAGGTGCTATCGTTGCATGGGCTTCGGACATCGCAGTCACGCCTGAAGACACCCTACAGATAGATCAGTTGCCTGCAGGAAGTGTGGGGAAGCCGGCCACAAGGCTGCACAGTGCGTGGCGGCCCCCCACTGGTGCCTGTGTGCTGAGGATGGTGGTACGGAGGCAGCCAGTCATCTGTTGGACAGTTACCGCAGCCCGGCATTCAAGAGGGAACTAGCTAGAGTATGCCCAAGTACATCCAACTAAATTTAAATAGATGCAGAGCTGCCCAAGACTTGGTGTACCAGACGTCTAGGGAAGAGAAAGCTGGAGTTATACTTTCTGAATACAATCAAGCGTTCGGCCCGGTAACTTGGACGACTGACACAACGGCGAGTGCGGCGATCGTCATCCTCGACCCAGACATACTAACCAGTCCTGGCTGCGGTGCGGGTTTCACATGGGCGAGAGTTTCCAGAGTTAGGACTTGCAGCTGTTACCTGTCCACCACCACCTTAGAGACCTTCGTCGTGCACTTGGATGACCTGGAAGCCAGCGTCAGGTCTACCTATGACGAGGTCCTGATTGCGGAGGACTTTAACGCGAAGTACGTGGAATAGGGCTCGTCCCTTGAGGACTTGATCATTGCTGCACTAACGGCCGTGGATGCCCCGAAGACCTGGAATTGGAGCAAGGACGCCCATATTCTGGTGGTCCGCAAATCTGACGAACCTGAAGCGCGACTGCCTAGGACATCTGGCAACCGGGATGCCGATAACCTTGTGGCGGAAACAGTCCCGCCTTGCTATTAAGAGCAAAAAGGAGGCCTGCTGGGGGGCTACAAGGGGGTCTGACCGGCTACAAGAAGCTGATGACGCCGACCCGTGGGGGCGCCCATACCGTATCGTTACCGGAAGACTGGGACGCAGATTGCCCCCTGTAACAAAAGACCCTGTTGAACTGGATCGCATAGTCGATTATCTATTCCCGACTCACGAGGCACAAATCTGGGAAGCTGCGGGCGAGGAGGAGGACTTCACAGAAGAAGAGCGCAACTCTTCTTCAGTCCTCCACAAGCGGTGAAGAGGTTGCCCTCCGGCAAGGCGCCAGGCTTAGATGGTATTCCAAATGAGGCGGTCGCGACTACGGTGGCTACTGCTCCGGAAGTCCTCCTCTCAGCATACAACGGCAGCCTGTACGGGAAAATCTTTCATCCGCGGTGGAAAAGACAACGTCTGGTCCTCATCCCTAAGAGCACAGTGGGTTCCTACCGGCCGCTAGATACGATGCAATCTTGGTGGGGTTCGCGGACGACGTCGCCTTGTTGTAGCCATGGCGCAGACGCCGGAACTGTTTTAGATCGATCTGTGGGGCTAGAAGTTGCCGTCAACAGGAGTGAGATGGTGCTGCTCAGCAGAAGGCGCACCATCCCTGCCCCAAGGTTCAATAGCCTGAAATACTTCGGGGTTACCTTCGACGCAAAGATGAACTTAAGCAAGCATATAGCGAAGACGGCGGAGAAGACGCTGACGAGGGCACATACGCGGGCGCGACTAATGCCGAACATCGAGGGAGCGAAGCAGCGGCAGTCCAAGGAATCCAAGCGGCTCTTGTTGATGAGCGTGGTGCACTCGGTACTGCTTTACTCTACGCCTGTGTGGTGCGGTGGCCTGTCTATGGCGAAGAACCGGCTTACTATGTTATCAGTGAAGAGGCTAGCCGCCGTTAGGGTAACATCAGCATATAGTACTGTGGCGACAGGGACGGTCTTGGTACCAGCCAACATTCCCCCTTGAATCTCCTAGCGACGGAGACGAAGCGTATCCACGAGCGGCGACACGAGGTGAGACTCAATGAAGAGCCAATTTGCAAGGTCCGGCTCAAGAAGTAGGCTCAAGGAGAGGGCGGCGGACCCCAATGGCCGGTGGACGCATGAGTTCGTCCCAGCCGCTGCAGCATGGTGCTCGCGCAGGTACCGTTACCATTTGACCCAGGTACTCAGCGACTATGAATGCTTTGGGGCCTATCTGTGCCGCATCGGAAAGGAGGTGGCGCTGAGTTGCCACCATTGTGACAAAGCCCTGGGCGATTCCTGGCATACACTGGCCAATTGCGTGGCCTGGTCCAATGAGAGAGTTACAATTGAGACAACGACAGGCAGATGCCAGATCAGTGGACATGCCGGGAGAGAGTTACTACGCGGCCCGGCGGAGTAGGATGCCGTTTGCCTCTTCGCCAGACAAGTGATGACGAAGAAGAGCGACGCGGAGGGCGGCCGGGAGATTTTCGAAGTCCCAGCCAAGAGGACGTGAGTGGTAACGACAACGGCGGCGGCTCGACTGAACAACATCACAGTAGTCGGTATATACAAGCTAGGGTGAAGTAATGCTCGCGCGGTCCCGCCCTGTCTCGGGTGAATGGGAAAAAAAATGTTACGTTAGTTAAGTCTCAATGTACCTTCTTACGGTTAGTTAAGCGCATGCGCGTCCGTCTTGTTCAATAGCCGGGAATATGAAAGTTTCGGACACATTTTGTTATTTTCACTAGTTATATATCAAAAAAGTGTCCGAAAACGTGGCGAAAATTGACGCATACGCATAAAAAAATTTAAAGTATGAAAAGGTCTATTGTCTTTCTCGGTAGTGTTGAGACTACACTCCCGAGAGGCACCACAACTAAGATACGATTTTAAAACGTGAATTTTCAAAATGTTGTCTTGGTTCCTCAAGGCTCCATAATTAGAACATGATTTTGAGACGTGAATTTTCAAAACTTTGTCTTGGTTCCTCAAGGCTTCATAATTAGAACATGATTTTGAGACATGAATTTTCAAAATTTTAATAACTTTAAATTTCATAACGTTAGGTTATGTTACGTTGTCTTAGGTTATTTTGGGTTTATTTTATTTGTGATGTGGAAGGAGGGAAACGACCCATGCAAAGGGATCCAGCGTAACGAGAAGACTCCCCCCTACGCGACAGAGAGTCGGCACGTGTGGTGTAGTGGTGACACTCGTGGTCTCGTGTTAGAGCGCTAACTCACAAGTCTAGAGGTCCCGAGTTCTATCCCCTGTGTCGGCAGCATTTGTACCAGAAGGCAAATGTGTAATTAATTCAACGTCTGGTCCTCATCCCTGAAAGCACAGCGGGTTCCTACCGGCCGCTAGACACGACGGGCAAGCTCCTCGAGCGCCTGGTACTGGCGAGGACATTTAGCATACCGGAGGATTGTTCGAAAGACAGTTCGGCTTTCGCAAGGGTCGATCGACACTGGATGCGATTTTAGACATCTCGCGTATGGCGAACGCGAGAAAGGGCCGCTTTGCGACGCCCTGCGCGATGGCTACATTAGATATCCAGAACGCCCAATTCGGCGAGGTGGTCGGCCATAGGCGGGGCACTACAACGCCGACAGGGAATGCCTAGTTATCTAGTGGAGTTGGTCAGGAACTACCTAACGGACCGACATCTAGTGTACAACGAAAACGCGGGACAGATGAGTCGCTGCTGTAGTTCCACAGGGCTTGGTATTGGGACCGACCAAACAAAACATTATGTTCGATTTTCTCCTACGCGTCAAAATGCCAGAGGATGCAATCTTTGTGGGGTTGTCTAGATAAAGTCATCTAGATAATGTCTAGATAAAGTCGTTCAAAAAGATTTTAAGGCCAATATTAAAACAGATTTTGTTGGAACTTTCAAAGGATCTAATGAGCATCTAGATTTAATTCCAGATTTTCACGGGTCTTCAAACGTTCCATTATAATTTTCATTGAAGCTTTGCTTATATCAGAACCAATTAATTTCTTTTTCCAAGAATCCTATTACATCTATTCCTATTATCCTATTACACCTTGTGTCTTGTCATTTTGTTTCGTTGTAGGAAACTGATTTTATTGGAGATAAACGAAAAAGCATTTAATTTCAGCATCTTATTCGACGTAATAATCATTTAAACTGCTGCAACTGTTTTCTTGTATCGCAAACAGCAAGAAGAGAATTGTATGGTTAATGCAAATTTGTGGTTCAGCAAGACAATCTGTACCATTTTTAGGGTTCCGTACCGAAAACGGAACCCTTATAGGATCACTTTGTTGTCCGTCTGTCTGTCTGTCTGTCCGTCTGTCTGTCTGTCACCATTTTTCTCAGGACCGCGAAGAGGTAACAAGTTGAAATTTGTATCAAATACTCGGGTCTGCGGTCTCTTTCAGCTGTGAATCAAACTTGTAAGTCAACGCGATCAACAGATATGACCATTTATGTCGCATATTTTGCGATTTCACAAGGGAATCAAAACCTATAGGGTTCTTCCAGTTGACCTAGAATCATGAAATTTGGCAAGAAAAGGTGTCTTACAGCACATGTAAAGGGAAAAATATGAAAACCGTAAATAGGTAGTTTAATTACAAGAAAAATGCGAATTTACTATTAGAAACTTATGAAAATACACTAATGTGTTGCGTGGTATTGTCAGGCACCAGAAGCATATGTGTTGCATACAGTTAGGTCCTCCTAAAGATATATATACTTACAAGTTTGTACGGAACCCTCGGTGCGCGAGTCACAACTCGCACTTGGTCGTTTTTTTTAATTACCCGGGCACCGTCATGTGTACCACAATATCATTTCTGAAATTGATACTAAATGAATATTAATGTTGTTCAACACTTATTACGATATTATTTGCAGAACAAGTTCCTTCAATTCGCAGAAAGTCTAAATTGTAATAAAAATTGTTTTCTCCGTGAATATTAAAGTTTAAGTATCATCGACGTCTCAAACTGGTCCACTCATCCCGCGTAATATTAATTTTTTGTCCATTTGCTTTAAATTCTTCAAACTTTAAAATCATTTATTTATTTCTTTCTTCGTATTCCTTTTAAATTATCTTCATAACACCTGAACGACATTTTGGCAAGATTTGGTTGAGAGACCAGGTTTCTCGGCCGAACATAAAACCTTACTAAAACCTTATTAACCATATACCATACAGTAAAACCTTTGGAATCAAAATATCACTTAAATCGCTTAAAACACGCCCATATTTGTTGTTTTCTCATAGAATAATATGTATGCTGTACTTTGCAGAACTTCTTCAACACTCACTTCACGAATTTCAACATCTGAAGTATAATACCACTTTGATGTTTGATTTCCCCTTCTGTAAGTTACAAAATGTCCAGAATGGGCATCACCAGAATGGACAACAACAGCAGTCAATTGATACACATTCCTCCATTCCTGTCCCATATCACTGTGGTATACTATTAGATATTTCCAAGGATATGCGCATACTCTGCGGGGACTTTAATGCTAAAATAGACAAAGAGCCCAGCCTATACCCCACAATAGGTAAACACAGCCTACACAATATATCCAACGACAATGGCTTAAGACTCACAGAAACTGCAGCAGCTAATAATATGCTAATAAAGTCAACCATGTTTCCGCATAAAGACATCCATAAGCAAACCTGGGTCTCAAACGACCATATTACACGCAACCAAATTGACCACATCATTGTAGATGCCCTTCATGGCAACAATATTATAGACGTAAGAAGCTTGAGAGGAATAGACGGAGACACAGATCATTACTTAGTCAGAGCAAAAGTCAAGTCCAGAATATCTAGCCACAAATACAATAAAACAACAATAAACCCACAATGGAACATGGACGAAATACACAATGCAGAGAAACAACAAAACTATAGAGAACAACTTGAACAAACCTTGAACTCTGAAAGAGAAGACAATGATATAGAACAGCTATGGGAAGCGACTGCCGAAATAATAACCAAGACAGCTGACAAGATCTTTGGAAGGAGTAAGCAGAAGAGGGCAAAAACATGGTATGACGAGGAATGTCGGAAACAACTGGAAAAAAGACAAACAGTAAGAAATACTTGGATACAACTGCAAACAGACCAAATTAAAAAGGAATATGACGACTGTCGAAAAGAAACAAGAAAAATAATACGCACAAAGAAAAGAAACTACGAACAACAAAAATATGTAACTATGGAGAGAGACCGGCCCAAACCAGGCTCCAGAGAATTCTACAAAGCAATTTCCTCTGAGAAAAGAGGGCATAGAGCCAATTCCATCCACACACTGAGAGACAACCAAGGCCGTATGATAATCGACGGTAAAGAAATAACTGAAGAATGGAAAAAGTATTTTAGAGACCTTCTAAACATCATACAGGAAGAACAGCACAAAGAAGAGATCTATATCACAGCGGACATGCCCGTCAAAAATCCTTCCTTTGAAGAAACCCAAAAGGCCTTAAATAAGCTGAAAAATCACAAAGCGCCGGGTACGGACGAGATACCAGCTGAACTTCTGAAATTTTGGGGAGACGCACTACATCGCCAAATCCAGCAGCTAATAACGCACATATGATTAGAAGAAAGGATACCAGCACGATGGAAGGAAAACATAATAGTGCCCATCCACAAAAAAGGGGACAAAACAAAATGCGCGAATTATAGAGGAATCTCACTCCTAAACACGGCATATAAAACCCTCTCAAACATCATTCTTAGTAGACTAATCCCTTATGCTGAAAATGTCCTAGGCGAATATCAAGCCGGGTTTAGGGCAAACAGATCAACAATAGATCAACTTTTCACGCTGAGACAACTTCTAGAAAAGGGATGGGAGTATAACAAACCCATACACAATCTTTTCATAGACTTTCGACAGGCATATGATATCGTAGAAAGAAGCCAAGTATGGAATGCCATGGCGGAGTTCTCAATACCAAAGAAACTCATTCGGATGACCAAAGTCTGTATGGAGGGTGGAATATCTAAAGTACGTGTAAATAATAAACTGTCTGGCAGCTTTGAAATCAACAGTGGACTTAAACAGGGTGATGCGTTATCTCCACTACTATTCAACCTTGTATTAGAAAAAGCCATGAGGTCGGCCGAAATAAAAACAGAATTGCTATCGGGTCAAGGTCCCAAAGTGTTACTCGCATATGCAGATGACATAGATCTTGTTGGAGACTATCCACGAAAGTCATTTTCAACAAGGTGGAAGGAGCAACAAGTGAAGTAGGGCTGAAGATTAATGAAGAGAAAACGAAATATATGTGTATAAATAGAACGACACGAAGAGACAGAATAGGACAAAATATGACGATCAACACCTTTAATTTCGAAAGAGTACAACGTTTTAAGTATCTGGGGGCCGTAATCACAGCGGACAACGATGTTACCGAAGAAATAAAAGACAGAATCCAATCTGCAAACCGCTGTCTATTTGCACCGAATAAGCTCATAAAATCAAAAAATCTCACAAGAAGTTCAAAGATCAAAATCTATAAATCCATCGTCAGACCTGTAATAACATACGGATGCGAAACGTGGACCATCACCAAAGCAAACGAAGAAAAGCTCAGACGCTTTGAACGAAAAATACTTAGAAAAATTTTCGGACCTCACCATGACATCACCACAGACCAGTATAAGATCAGAACCAATATCGAATTAAAAGCACTCTACAACGACACCGATATTGTCCAAGAAATTAAATCACAGCGACTAAGATGGGCAGGCCACGTGCACAGACTGCATAACGAAAGACTTGTAAAACTGATATGGGAGGAGATTCCCACAGGCAAGAGACCGCTCGGACGTCCCAGAATGCGATGGAGAGATAAAATCCAAGCAGATCTCCGGAAAATGAACATTCCATTTGACCCTAGGTTGATGGAAGACCGAACAAATTGGAAAAAAGTTGTACAGTCAGCCAAGACCCACCCAGGGTTGTAGCGCTACGTGATGATGATGATGATGAATGTTTGAAAGAGCGCTAATTCAATGTATTTTATTTTTATTTTTAGATAAAACCGAAAACCGAATTTCTCTATGACGGTTATGCGGTTTCGGTTTTTGCACAGAAAACTCGGTTTTACGGTTCGGATATATCCGAACCAGAAACCTTACACCCAGCTCCTGAAATTCCTAAAGGAATCAGAACTAGAGACTATCATTTATTTCCTAGTTATGCAGCTAAGCCGGAATAAATTTAGACTTAATTTATGTCCAAAACAACAAGATAAAACTATTTTTAGACTGCATATTTTAAAATATTTAGAAACTATCTAAATTATATACACAGCACGACCTTCACTTGTTTATTAGATATAATGTTTGGAAACAAGACTTCTAGAAACTATCTAGACCAGGGGTGGGGAAATTTTTTGGCTGCCCACATTGCGTATGAAAATTTGACTGCATGCCGCATTGAATAATTTTCTATTTAGTTATTTGTGTACCACGACAGTTGTATCTACACTTGCCTAGACAAAACAATATTGTTGGGTTTTACTTATGGGATCCTTAGTTCAATGGCGGTTTTGGGCGCGAGCCCGTCCTTCCGCCGTCGTTGGTTTTGTGTTCAGTTGTTGTTTTGTTTTTTCTGTTGTTGTCGTCTGTTTTTGTTTGTCCTTCGTTTTTTTTTTTTTTTTTCTGTAAATTAGTTTTTCATTTCATTTCCTCCTTGGTTTCCTTCGGTGGGCTGTGTTGGGTTCTGCTTGGCTGCGGGTGGGTCTTGTTTTCTTAGCTGATTCTAGCTCCTTTGTCTTTCAGTCTTGATTTTATTTGTGCTGGTAGTTTTCTCTTTCTCTTCGTCTGATTGCGCATCGGGCGGTTTCTTTTGGGGGCTTCGGTCGTATTTTTGGGGGTGGCATCGGTGGTCGTATTTTTGAGGGCGGCATTGGTGGTCGTATTTTTGGGGGCGGCATCGGTGGTTATATTTTTGGGGGCGGCATCGGTGGTTGTATTTTTGGGGGCGGCGTCGGTGGTTGAATTTTTGGGGGCGGCCTCGGTGGTTGAATTTTTGGGGGCGCCATCGGTGTAATCCTCGGTGGCGGTTACGGTGGTCTTCTTGGCGGCGGATTCAGTGGGGTATTCGGCGGCGGTTTCGGTGGAATCTTCGGCGGCTTCGGTGAAATCTTCGGCGGCGGTTTCGGTGGTATCTTCGGCGGTTTCGGTGGTATCTTCGGCGGTTTCGGTGGTATCTTCGGCGGCTTCGGTGAAATCTTCGGCGGCTTCGGTGAAATCTTCGGCGGCTTCGGTGAAATCTTCTGCGGCGGTTTCGGTGGTATCTTCGGCGGTTTCGGTGGTATCTTCGGCGGTTTCGGTGGTATCTTCGGCGGTTTCGGTGGTATCTTCGGCGGCTTCGGTGAAATCTTCGGCGGCTTCGGTGAAATCTTCGGCGGCATCGGTGTAATCTTCGGCGGCGGTTTCGGTGGTGTCTTTGGCGGCGCTTTTTTTCTTCAGTAGTAGCGTTATATAGTCCATCATTTGGGCGAGGACGCTGTCGTCCACGGTGTCCAAGTAATCGGGGTCGTAATACTTTGCCACGAGGGCTTCGATGGGGTTTGTCGTTGTAACGGTGGTCATCTTGCGGCTGCGACGGTCGCTGAGACTATATGTTGGGTTTTATCAAAGAAGAGGACATAAATATGTGTTTTCTCGGGGATTCTGCGTTTGTGTTGAATATTGGATGATAAGAACCGGATTCTTGTCGTTTCGGCGAACCAGTCCTAAGTACGACCTGGACCTCCTCCCACGGCCTAAATTTGTGCTTGGTCTCTAAATCTTACACAAGTCTAGGGAGCCCTTACAGTTTTTAACGTGGTTGGCGGTTTCGTGCCAGATTTTTTTACTGTGATGACTTTGCCACAGCCATGAACAGGAGGACGGTAGCTTATTTTTCCATATCCAGGATTTGAACCCGGCACTTGTGTCTTAGTTATCTGACACCTTGACTACTAGGCCACCACCGCCTCGGCGAACTAACTTATTCGCCATATTTTTTAGCTGCGTGAGTTTTTAAGTTTCGATGGTTGTTGTGGATGGTTTGACAGTTGAGAATGTCAAACTGTGTTAACATTTATGTTCAGTAAGGTTTGACAATTCATCATGAATCGTTTAACGCCAGAACAACGCTTCCAAATTGTGGAAATTTAC
The DNA here is from genome assembly GCA_944588485.1 of Phosphuga atrata. Lineage (NCBI taxonomy): Eukaryota > Metazoa > Arthropoda > Insecta > Coleoptera > Silphidae > Phosphuga > Phosphuga atrata. The sequence goes on along the minus strand of OX155908.1, from coordinate 17,829,165 downwards.
TTTGAAAAAAAATCTGTTCGCGCAGTTCATAGAGCACTTCTTCCATTTTACGGTCAACACGGAATACCCGGTCTTTTTAGACTCGGCGAGTCCGAGTCGAGTCCGAGTCCGATTTTTCGGGTCCGGTTCCGGGTCCGAGTCTAGTCTGTCTCGCAATATAAACAAAAACACGAAAGGATTTTTCATGTTCACGCATATGGTGAAGCAAGCGATACTTTACGAACTTGTCGATTAAGTTAAGTGGGAGTTAGATAAACAAGAGATTTGTAGAATGCTATGGTAAATAAAACATAACTCCACAAGAGGCTAAGAACCGAAGGCAAATGGATGAATTCCCTTCTAAATTGACTAAAGTTAATTCAACTTGTCCGTATTCTTCGACATCATAGACGCTCTCGTCAGAATAATAATTTTCATCTTGATCGTCATCAATACCATCTAGACCAGGGGTTCCCAACCTTTTTGCACCTGCGACTACCACTTGACTTTTTGAGAAATTTTGGCGTACTACCAGACCTAAATATTTTAATAAACGTGTAATATTTACTCTTCGAAAAGTGTTCAAAGGCTTTTTGAATTTCTATTTTGACTTTTTGATTTCATCATTTCATTGTCATTTTGACTTTTGACTTCATATTTAATGGTTATATGGATATTTATTCATTTATATATATACTAGTACATGCACATCGCATTTTTTTTGACGGAAGAGTTGTTCTGGATGGAATAGTTGAATAAGGTGGTAAAGTTGATGAGGGTGAAACGATTGTTGTAGATGGAATAGTTGTAATAGTAACAACAATATATAGTAACAACAATATATATAATAGTAACAAACAAATAATAATAATCTTGAAGTGCCTGTCACATGATTTTTCATGAGTATGTGGTTTATTGGGGTTCAAAGGGTAGTGCATGCGCAACCGCACGACAATCGCACAGGAAGAGATTGTAGCATAGCCTCTCCTACCCAAGTCCGACTCTCACCTCCACGTGGTGAACCCTGGTAACCTGAGCAACCAAGCTGGAGATGCGGTAACCAACCCGTATGGAAAGCGCGGTCAGGGCCAACGAGAGCGGGTGAAATGGTCCTCCGAAAAGGGGGTTTTGCGATGGGCCAACAACTCATCCATAGAAAAAAAAGAGAAACCGTTACGAAACCACCAAACGTGCCTCGGACTGGACTGACTACTCGGCAACGACCACAGCAATGCACAAGGAAATCGAAAGAAATTACGATGAGAACATGGAATGTAAGGAGCCTCTACCAGATAGGTGCACTTAAAGCCTTAACAAACGAAATGGAGAGATACAAACTCGACATAGTGGCACTACAGGAGACCAACTGGAGCGATAGCGGCATCATGGATATAGGAAAATATAGGATATGTAAAAGCAGTAATAATGGGAAGGCGCACAAGTTAGGAACAGGGAAGGATATTATGGACTTCCAAGCAGTAGATGACAGACTCTGCATGATCCGAATAAGAATGAAGCTCTTCAATCTGACAATAATTAACGTACATGCACCGAGCGAAGAGAAAACAGACGACGAAAAAGAGATCTTCTACGCAAAACTAGAAAGGCTATTCGATTCGACACACAACAACGACGTAAAGATGATCTTGGGGGATTTCAATGCTAAGATAGGGAAAGAAGACGTGTACAGACCCACGATTGGAAAACACAGCCTACACGAAAATACTAACGACAATGGACAGAGACTAGTGGACCTAGCAGCATCTAGAAACCTTGTAATCAGCAGTACGCTATTCCCACATAAAGACATCCACAAGATGACATGGAGATCACCAGACGGAAGGACACTCAATCAAATAGACCAAGTCTTAATAAACACAAGATTTATGTCCAGCATACAGGACGTCAGAAGCTGCAAAGGGGCAGACTGCAACTCGGACCATTACCTGGTGAGGATTAAATTAAAACAAAGGCTAGCCAACTCGAAAAAGCCAGCAAACAGCGGAATAGAAAAATGGGATGTGGAAAAACTGAACTTAACCAGGGTAAGGCAACGATACGAAGAAAAGATCGCCGAAAAACTAGGAGTGTTGACGGAAAATCATAGTATTGAAGAACAATGGACGGAAATTGCAAAGGGGATTAAGGAATCGGCAGAGGAGGCTCTCGGGAAAGTCCATAGGAAAAAACGAAACCAATGGTACGATGAAGAGTGTGAAGAAGCACGCGAGAAACAACAGAAAGCTAGGGCAGAGAATTTGCAGAGACCCACGAGAGCCAAACAAGCTGAATACAACAAGCAAAGAAAGGAAGCATCCAAATTATTTCGGAAGAAGAAACGGGCCCAATTTAACGACCAGGTGGCACAGATAGGACACCACCAAGAGAAACACGAAATTAGAGAATGCTACAAGATAGTGAACAACCTGCGAAATGGATTTCAGCCCAGAGCAACAATAATCAACAGTAAAGAGGGCACCTTACTGGCTGAAGAAAGTAAAGTGGTAGGTAGATGGGCGGAATATTTTAACGAACTCCTGAATACCTCACTACGAGTGGAATTAACCGGACAAACAGCTGAAGACGACCCAATTCACACACCAGAAGTAAGAGATCTGAGAGAAGATAACGAACCATCACAAAGAGAAATAAGCGAGGCGATAAAGGCACTAAAGAACCACAAAGCACCGGGAACGGACATGATACCATCTGAAATGATCAAAATGGGAGGAGACGCTCTGAGCTGTGCTTTACACCAGCTGATAGGAAGAATCTGGAGGACAGAAGAGATACCCGAGGAATGGCGGGAGGGGAAGATATGCCCTATCTATAAGAAAGGAAACAAACTGGAGTGCAAGAACTATCGTGGTATAACTCTTCTTAACACGGCCTACAAGGTGCTGTCATGGATAATCGGACGAAGACTCCAACCGAACGCAGAGAGCATTATATGACAGTATCAGACAGGTTTCCGGAAAGGAAAGTCGACGACTGACCAAATGTTTACACTCAGACAAATACTAGAAAAGACATGGGAAATGAACATCAGCACATACCAGGTCTTCGTAGACTTTAAACAAGCGTATGATACTATCGATAGAAGAACTCTCATGAAGACAATGGAAGAATTCGAGATACCACAAAAGATCATTAAATTGGTAAATTGTACGTTAAAAAACACTTAAAAACACTTAAAACACACAAAAAACGACATCGCACAAGTTTGAAACCATTACAGGTCTGAGACAAGGAGACAGTCTATCACCCATATTATTTAACATCGCGCTCGAAAAAGCTATAAGGAAAGCTCAGATAGAATGCAACGGTACCATCTACAATAAATCCACGCAACTTTTGGGCTATGCTGACGACCTAAACATCATCGGTAGATCGCTAACGGCAATGAAAGATGCTTACGGTAAAATGGAGAAGAGAGCCAAGGAGATAGGTCTGTCAATAAACAAGGATAAAACAAAAGTAATGATGGTAAGACCGGGAGCGCCAGTACACGCAGTAAATAATCTGGATATGGGAGAGTACACTGTAGAAGTCGTCAACAACTTTAAATATCTGGGATCAACCGTCACGGACCAGAACGACGAAGGGGTGGAAGTACAACATAGAATCATGCAAGCCAACAGAGCATACTTCACTCTTAAATCCATCCTTAACTCGAAGCTAGCTAGCAGACAAACGAAGTGTAATATATATAAAGCAATCATACGACCCATCCTCACATATGGAAGCGAAGCATGGACGCTGACCCAGAAATCGGAAAAGATGCTGGAGATTTTTGAGCGAAAGATCCTGAGGAAAATTTATGGGGCAATTAACAGCGAAGAGGGCTGGAGAATTAGGATGAACTTCGAACTATATCAGTTATACAAAAGCCCAGATGTGGTATCCCACATAAAACTAAGCAGGCTAAGATGGGCGGGACATGTGTGCCGGATGGCTCCAACAGCAGTGCCGAGACAAATACTCAGAGTGCCGGAAGGTAGAAGGAAAGCGGGCAGGCCAAGGGCGAGATGGGAGGAAAGTGTGAAAAGGGATGCGAGAGAGATGCTGGGGGTGCGGAACTGGCGGGCGGCGGCAGAGGAAAGGGAACGCTGGAGACAACGTTTGGTGGAGGCCAGGGCTCGCTTCGGGCTGTAGCGCCATTGGAGAGAGATGTGGTTTAAGCAGATTCGAAGGATGTGCGACTCTTGTGGCGCTTTTGGTGCCACCTGGGTTATGTATGTTTGAAAATAAGGAGAATTGCGTATTGGACGGTTCCTGATGTACACAAATATTTTTCTAAACATCAAAAACAACAAAATCACTTTTTAAATGAATTTATTCATACAATGTTATTAACTGTCTGGAATCAAAGTTACTATATTTAAAGAAGTGATATTAGAAATGAAAAGCTGCCAGCATTGATTTTGACGATCAACATAACCTACATATATTGTTTTATTCAAGTTGGTGCTGTGTCAAATGTAATAAATAATATAACCAAGTTAAAAAATTCAGCTCTGCGAAACACTTTTTTTTCATCAAAGTTTTATGCCAACACAAAAAATCCTTGCCACTTTATCGTATTTTTCATCGAGAGTATAAGCTGCACAGAACTGAAAGAATTTTGAATACATCTGTCCAAATTTTCAAGCTATAATAATAATAACCTTTATTGGCATAATTAAAATAATTTCCATACAAAATATACATACAAAATAAAACAATAAAAAATAATAAAAAAGTTGTGAAACTAAAACCCCATTAAAAAGAAAAAAGAAATTTTACCTCCCTATCAACCTATACTTCAACACCTGTACATCGGACATAAGCTCACAAAAAAAAAACTAAACCGCAACACTCAAAAAACTACCCCGTCGCATCCGCTCTTTCCATGTTTTCACTCTGTGTAAAAACGACAGTCCCTTCCCGCTCTCGTCCATACACTCCCTCCAATCCTTTCCTCGCCTTCTCTCCTGGTCATTCCACTCCGCCATCGTGCATTCTTCCAACCAATGACTCCACATATCTTCCTTCAATCCACACACCAAACACCTTCTACTTTCCTCCTTCATCCAATGTCTCCTTCTACGCTCTTCATTGCCACACCTAAATCTCGCCAACACTGACTGGTCGTCCGACCCTTTACTTGTCCTGAAATAACCAGGAACACGGCAGTGCACTTGTATCTGACTGTAGCCTTGGTGATATTTACTAGCCTCTATTTTCGATTGGCGCTCTTGGAAGTCCACTTCTAATAACCTCTCTTTTAGCATCCGTTTCCACTGAGCACCCGCACTTTTTTCCGTTTCCAACCCCTCGGAGGATAACCCGCCTCTCTCATACAGTTTCCTTTTATTCAACTACCAACCGCTCTCTCTTCTACCACTTAACCCCTCTTTATTCACTACTCGAAAGATTTCCTTTATTATCCTTTCATCTCCTAACCCATCCACCCTATACTCGAACTTTATCATTCTTTCCGCAGCTATTACCGCCACCTTACAAGCACTCACTTCCTGAAGCACAATGTGACCAGGCGCCGACCTATCAAGTTTCAACACTTTCTTATAAAACTTTAGCTGCACCCTTTCGATCTTGTCTTCCTCTTTCGTTCCCCAGACCTCGCATCCATACAGTAACACGCTTCGCACACATGCCTTCCATATGGTCTCTGCTGCTCTAAAGTTTCCATCAAAGTTCCTTTTCCAAACCTCCCAGATACGACCCGCCGCCACCCATGCCTTCTTTGTAACATACTCTATGTGTTCTTTATTACTGTATCCAGTCCCAAAGACATACCCCAAATACTTAAATTTACTAACTTCCTCTATTTCAGTACCCTGCCATTCAAACCTTTCTTTCTTATATCGCCCACCCCTTTTAAACCGAATCCATTTTGTTTTACCAACATTCACCCTTAAATTCCTCTTTTCGAAATACCTGCCGAGCCTTTCTATCACGTCCTTCATCTCACTAGCCGACTTTGCAAATACCACCATGTCATCCGCATATGCCAAGCTCCACACCTTCTTTTTCCCAATCACCACTCCTCCAGCTTGCCCGGCCTGTAGAACCTTTTCCATATCCGCCACATACAGATTGAAAAGCGTGGGACTCAAAGGGCAGCCTTGTCTCAGGCCCTTCCTCACCTCAAAATAGTCCGATTCCCATTCATTCGCTACTACCTTACAGACCGTTTCCTCGTACAAATTCCTGATGTTCCTTCTTACACTCTCTGAGATACCTAGCTTGCCCAAACACTCGTCAAGTCTCCTTCTGTTCACCGAGTCATATGCGGATTTCAAATCAATGAAAAGAGCAACCAGGCATCCCTTTCTTATTCCTTGGTCTATGATGACTCTCAAGGGCACCAGGTGTTCCACCGTGCTTCTTGCTTCTCTGAACCCCGCTTGTATTTCCGGCAAAAGCTTCCTTTCATTGATTTCCTTCCTCAAGCGACAATCCAGGATTTTAACAAATATTTTGTATGAGGAGTTCATCAAAGTTATACCTCTATAATTTTCTAGCGCGTCCCTCGTTCCACTTTTAAACACCGGTTGAATTATCCCCACTTTCCAGCTGACTGGTATCCTTTTCTCTCCTCTCCCTATCCTTCTCAATTCCTCCGTAAACTTCTCCTTACAGATTTCAGGTGCTTCTTTCCACGCTTCATTTCCGAGCCCATCCAAACCTCCCGCTTTTCTTGGCTTTAGGGAATCAATAACATCCTCCACCTCTGTCACGGTGATATCCTCGGCGAGCTCTTCCTGCTTTCTCTGTCGATCTCCTGAACTATCATCTTTTTCTGACCGCATCTCCACCCCTCCTAGCATCCTCATGAAGTGGTTTTGCCATTCTTCTATCGCAATGCTCTTGGGTAATCTTTCCTTCCTTTTCCTATTCTCTCTCACGTATTTCCACAGCTCAGCTTCCGTCTTGATTTCTCGTACCCGCTGCTTCTTCTTCTCCTCCCAAAGCTCCTTTTTCTTCTTCTCCATTTTTTGCAATTCTGTTTTCGCTTCCAGCACGTGCACTTTGAGCCCTTCTCCCTTTCTCCATTCTCTCATAGCTTCTCGAAACCTTTGCTTTGCGTTCCGCACTTCCCCGTCGTACCATGCTCGGCCTGGAAACGCTTCTTTGATTTTCTTTTTCACAAGTGCAGATTCCATTTTCTTTGCCATCATGTCTATATCTTCTATGGCGTTCCATTCTACCTCTTCTAATTTCCTTCTGTATTTTTCTGTCGCCTCCTCATCCCATCTGGCCACGCATTTCTCCGCCTTAAAATCTTTCTCCCTTTGCTGCTTCAACGACACCACTACCGGCATATGATCCGACTCACTTCTTATTCCGATTTCCATCAGTTTTATTTGCCGTCTCGCCGCATCATTTGTAATTATTAGGTCAATAACTGAGGTACCCATTGCACCCACAAACGTAAATTCTCCCTCCCAGTCGCCCTCAGTACACCCATTCAAAATATCCCATTGGTTCTCTAACACCCACGCCAACCAAACATTTCCCTCTGCATTTTTAATTTTGTCTTTAGAATTCCTTCTTATCACATCACCCGTCTTATCCACCGTATTGACCTGCTCTTCTCCTATCCTAACATTCCAATCACCTCCTAGTAGCAAGTTTGTCGTTACCATATCTTCTAAATTCCTATTTATGCCCTCTTTATTTTTTTCCAGTCCCTTATTATTATTATAAACGGTTGCTATCTGCCACCACTCCCCCTTCAGTTCTACCTCCCTAAAAACTAGACCCTCCACCTCTTTTAGAATTCTCTCCGATTCCTTGATGCCTCTTCTGACCCCTGTTATTATTCCCCACTTTGCCCTTCCGTAGTCACTCTCTCTCCGTGCCGGTTGTATCCTCCAATTGTACTCCTTGGGGAGTCTCTCTTTACAGGCCTCCCATTCCTTCTCTTGAACCCAGGTCTCCACTAACCCAACTATTTCAAATTTCCTCAAGAATTCTATAAAAGACCCGTCCACCTTATTCAATTTCTTCCTGAGCCCTGCTACATTCCAAAACATTAGCTTTACATTTTCCTTTTCCGTTCCGTCGTTGTGTAACTGTCCCCTCTTTCTTTGGTCGTTTATTCGTTTTTTGCTACCTTGTCCCATGGTACCCAATTCCCATCTATTTCCATTCTTTGGTATCCTACTTTAATCTGGTGGCCCCTTTCCTTGAGTACCTTTGCCTTCCTTAACAGTTCTTTCTGGATTCCTTGTTCCTTAGGGGTGAAATCATCTTGAATGAATACGTTTGTACCTCTAAGCTTGCGTTTGTTTCTCATTATGTCCTTTTTTACCTCCCAACTTTCTAATTTTAACATAATCGGGCCTTTACTTTCTCTATTATCCCTATTCGAGCCAAGCCTGTATGCCCTCCCGAAACCTTCGTTTAAACCTAGCTTTTCCCGAAATATGTTCTTTGCCTTTTCCCGCCAATCTTCTCCTTCAATTCCATAAATAACAATGTTATTTCGTAATTCCCTCCTTAGTCTCCTCTCTTCCGTATCTTTTAGTTTAGCCAGCTCCTCTCTCATTGCCTGACGTTCCTCCTACCACTTACTCTCGGTTCTTCTCTTCTCCTCCTTGACTGCCTCCGCTTCCTCCTCCAGTTTCGATAACTTATTCTTTATTTCCATATTCTCATCTCTTATTGACCTCAACTCTGCTAACAATTCCTTTCTCCAGTCCTTTTCTACTTCTTCCTCCTCCTTTTGTCTCTTCACCACCCTTTCCAATTTTTCCTCCAATCTTCTGTTTTCCCGTCTCATTTCCTCCAACTTCCTGTCTACCGTCGTGAACTCCTTTTTAATTTCTATTAACTCCTGCAATATTCTCTCAAAATGATCACTCTGACCTGCACTGCACTCCCCTCTTCCTTTATCTGACATCTCCTCTTTTTCGACCTCTTAGCCGTCTGGATCGGTGATCGGTTTAGTTTAGCACATCTTTCAAACGGGTTCATCGACTTCAAGCTATAGTAATTTGAATGTATTACATTGTGTGCCGCTTAGAGTTTGAGGGGCGGCGGTCGCCGCCAGATAATATATTTTGCAAAATTCATAGGATCACTTAATAGAACCTTTCTCTACATATTTGAAAAATTTTATTCTTCCACATAGTGTGAAAATTATTAAAATAATTTTTTTTACAGATACAGACATGTGAATCATGAATTGCAACCAATACCGAATACGAAAATTTCAAAATATTAAAAAATTGACAAAATATGTATCAACCCTTTAAGGATTTCAATGAAAGTTTTACTGTATATAGGTGGCCACTCGAAGTACACGCTGGCCAACTTTCAACGTTCCGCCTCCAATGGAGGCGGTGTGGGGAATTATTTTTGCTTATGAGGATTTTTTGCAAATATGTCGTCAACGCCTTGAATTAGAAAATTATGATATACGGGTTCTCCATATGTAGGACGTCGGTGTCTACAAAGAGTATTGTTTGCAAATTTTGTAACATTTTTCGGTTTAGTCACAAAAGTAAAAAATATAAAATGCAATTTTTTTTCAAGGGTCTCCCTTCTCTAAATTTCGTTTTTCGTTTAGACAAAAAAATATATTGGCAAGTTTTTAATTGGTAAGTATTTCTTTATTAGAGAGAATCTTGTGTCAAGGCTATCGGCCACGAAGATACCAAAACCTTAATGTCAATTAAAAAATGTATAATTTATGTAGATATAATGAAGTGAAATTTTAATATATCTGTTGCAGTTTTCAATTTACAGTTATTTGAATTTATTACTTTTTGTTAAAGTCCGAGTTTGTGGGGCGGCGACCGACCCAGATAAAATATTTTGCAAAACGAACTATTTTTTTTAATCCAGACCAATTCAAGGTAACCTTTTTTTTTTTTTTATGGTGGTTTGGGGGAAGCTCTGCCAGCCTGTGTGTGGGGCTCACACCCACTAAACCCCTACTTCCACTTGGCTTTTTGTTTGCTACACTCCGGTATCGCTTGCGCATTCCTTCAGGGTGAGCAGCCTGGACGGTTGGTGCCGCCCTAGTTGGGAAAGAAAGTGTCTCTCACCTTCTTCTGCGGTTTATTTCTTCTGCCTTCTGTCTGCTTCTTTCGTCCTTCTCTTTGCCACTCATTATATCAAATATGGCTTTCTGGATGCAGTCCCAGTTGGTTTCAGATTCCAGCATAAACTCGATCGTGTTGCATGGCTCTGGAAACTTGGTTCTTTCTGTCTCCCATTTTCTGCAGACATAGATGGTGTGCATCACGCTGTCCTCCTCTCCGCAATATTCGCAGTACCTGTCGGAAGCTCTCCCGATCTTGTAGAGATAGTCCCGAAAACAACCGTGTCCGCTGAGGACTTGGGTTAGCTGGTAATTTAGCTCGCCATGTTTCCTCTCTACCCATTTAGCGACGTCTTTTATCAGCAGCCTTGTCCATTGGCCCTTTTCCGATGCTTCCCAGTCGTTTTGCCACGCCCGGAGTAATTCTGGTCTGGTGTGTGGCTGTATACATCCTTGTTCTCTCCTGGACTAGCAGCTCTATTGGAGCTATCCCTGCTATCACTAGGACCGCCTCTTTAGAGATAGTTCTATATGCGCTGCTGGTTCTTATTGCAAGCATTCTTTGGATTGCTCCAAGCTTGTGTTTGTTAGATTTTTGTCCCATGGCTCTGGCCCACACGGGGGCTGCGTAGAGCATTGCGGCTTGGGCCACTGTGCATTGCAGTTTCCTCTTGTTGCTTCTCGGTCCTCCTACGTTGGGCATGAGCCTTTGCAACGCAGACAGAGATTTATGTGCTTTGTCCGCGGCTTTTGCGACTTGATCTCTAAATGAAAGATTCTTGTCTATTAGTACCCCTAGGTAGTTTATAGGACTCTTCGGCGTTATGATAGTGTCCCTGTGTTTGAATGTTATGTCCCCAGTTTTGATCTTGCCGGTTAGTAAGACTGCCTCCGTCTTCTCTGGGGCCAGCTTGAGCTGCTTTTCCCCCATCCATTTGTCTATCGCTTGCATTGCTTCGTTGGCCCTTCGTGTCAGACCCGGTTCAGTTCTTCCACATACTACCAGGGCGTGATCATCTGCGAAGCCGATGATCTCTACCCCTTCTGGCATTTCGAGTTTGAGTACCCCATCGTACACAATGTTCCACAGCGTTGGGCCCATTACTGAGCCCTGTGGCACACCGCTGTGGACTTTCTTGTTGGTACAGCGGCCGTCTGCTACGAAGACGATTTCCCGCTGGGATAGGTAGCTGTCAATCATTAGCAGGAGGTACGGTGGGAAATTGCGCCGCGAGACTTCATCCATGATGTCCTGCCAGCAAGCCGAGTTAAACGCGTTACGCACATCGAGGGTAATTAGTGCGCATAGTTTTCTGGTTCTCCAGGTACCCTTCCTGGCGTCGTCTGCTATGGCCACTACTTTATTGAGGGCATCTATTGTGGATCGACCTTTCCTAACGTACTGGTTGTCTGAGAGGTTTTCACCGTTTTCGAGTTCCTTCTTTATCCTAGATAGGAGCAGCTGCTCCAGTAGTTTGCCTGCAGTGTCCAGCAGGCAGAGAGGCCTATAGGAAGTTGATTCGTTCAGCGGCTTGTCGCCCTTTCTGAGAAGAACCAGTTTGGCCTTTTTACAGTTTTGGGGAAAGACACCCTCTCTTAACGTTTTGTTCAGCGTATTAAGGACGTACTGGGGTACAGTGCTGCATGCAGATTTGATGATCTCCGCTGGGATCATGTCCGGGCCTGGAGCTCTGCCTTTCTTGAGCCGATTGCTGGCTGCTTCGAGTTCCTCGGTGGTGAATTCTGGCACATTTTCGCAGATCGGTTTGTCCCAAGTTCGTGCTGGGTGAGTTGGAAAGAGGTCGATGAAGATTTTTTCAATCGTGTCCTGATTAGGGCATAGGCTGGGCTTGCGGATCCTTAGCTCCCTAGTTGCTATCTGGTACGCGTCTCCCCAGGGATTTTCTTCAATCGCCGCGCAGAGGTTTAGCCAGCATCTCCTCTTTTCCATGTTTATGGTTTTCCGCAGCGTTTTTTTTGAGTCCAGGTAGACAGTCCTTAGGGACTCTATTCTTTCCGCCGACTCTGTTTTTTTTGTTTTGCACCTCTGGTGCGCACGCCTAGCCTTGACGCATGTCTTTCTCAGCTTGTAGATCTCATCAGTCCACCAAAACACTCTCTTTCTCTTAGGGGAGCTCTTTCTGCTTGGCAGACATTTCTTGCAGATGTCAGTGAGGGTGTCGATCATCTATCCTGGCGTATCAACTGTCCGGTTTCTGATGTACCGTTCCAGGGCTTTTTCCACTTTTTTCGTGTTTACGTTTTTGGTGGACCATCCGGCTTGCATCGTTTTGAAGGCCGATCTTGTATCCTTCCTGTTGTAGATCATTTGGTATGCCACGTATTTGTGGTCACTGTACGTTTCGTAGTTGTCTAGGACATTCCAATTTTCGATATTGCTAGTTAAGCAGTTGGTAACTAGCGTGATGTCGAGGATCGATGCCGCGCCTCTTCTCTCAAATGTTGGGTTTTTCCCTTCATTCATGACTACCAGGTCAAGCTCCGAGATGAAATCAAGGAACTTGTCCCCCCTGGCATCCGTCGTCGGGCACCCCCAAGACTGAGACTTGGCATTGAAGTCGCCAGCAACCATAGCGGGTTTGTCATGCACCCTAATGCTTCGTTTAAGTTCGTCGAGTGAGAGTTCAAAGCTCTGGAGGGAGTTATTTGGTGAGAAGTAGCAGCTGTAGACTACTACTCTCCCAGCTCTACCCAAACAAAACCAGTTCCACTTCCGGTATCCCTGACTTGTATATCGGCATTGTTTATCCTGATGGCCGAATCGCTTTCATCGTCTTTATAGAACTCGTGCCCTCTAATTTTGCGCTTGTTAGGCTCGCTTAATATGGTGATATCGACGTCCATTTCAGATACTGTGACGTCCAGTCGATCGTGCGCAGCTACGCACCTGTTTAGATTTATTTGTATTATCCTAATGTTTGTGTTGAAGACAAGGCTTTTTGGGCGTCGCTTGCTGGCCTGTCTCGTAGTTTCCTCCTGTTTAGTTTCCTTGCCTTTGCCAGCGCGTGGCGGAAGACTTCGCATTTACCGCTGTTGGCACTATGTCCCTCTTTGTTACAGACTGGGCAGGCTTGTGCGTTTGCACAGTCTTTGGCTGCGTGCCCTTCTTTCCCGCACGCAAAGCACAGCTTTGACCTGTCGGGTCCATCACAGTTATTCGCCAGGTGGTCGTGGGACCAGCATTTGTGGCAGCGTTCAATTTTAATTCTTCTTTCCAGCGAGCATCGCACTAGTCCCACTTTAAGGTAGGACTCTGCTAGCAGTTTTTCTGCGTCCTCCTTGCTTATCACAAGCGTAGCTGCTTGGGTGCGGTTAGCGTTTGGTCGTAGGTCGCTTAGCTTCAGCACTTTGTCTTGAGGGTTTCCGATTTTGTTTATGATCTCGGTTAGCACCTCTTTTTTTGTAGCCGTTTCGTCCATGCCTCTGATGTGTAGTGTTTCCGTTACGGTTCTATCCGCACCAACCCTTCTTACTTTGGTGCCATCGCGGAACATATCGGTGAGGGCTTTCCCCAGCTCCTCTGTTGTCTCTCGGTTTGGGTCAACGGTGATTAGGACACTTCCTTCTCTAGTGCTCCTTATCGATCGTATAGCCTCTTTTGCTTTGCATTTAGCGAGGATATGCTTTACGTCGCTGAGTACACTTAGGAAGTCTGACTTCTTTTTTTCGACGATGAGGGCCTCAGTGTTTCTGGGTTTCGATTTTTTGTCTGCTTTGTCCGCTTTTTCCTTTGTTTCCTTGGTTTGGGAGCCCGTTGTGTATATGTCTACCTTGGTGTTTGTTTGGTGGAAGACGCCTTCCACCATTTTGCGCAAGCGTGTTACTGTCATGGCCTTTATATGTTGCATTATTACTTTTTCTTCACCGTTTGTCTCGTCTCTCAGTTTTATGAGTTTTTCCCAGATGTCCGGGTCAGTACCATTATGCCTGATTTGTATAACCCTTTTTGGTTTTAGGTCCTCCGTGCCTTTATCGTACCTTATTTTGGTGTTTTGCTCGATCACTGTAAAGTCCTCCTTTGTGCGATGCAGCTCTGGATATTTTTGCGAGTACAGTTTTTGGATACTCCTCTCCATTTTCGTGTCCTCCGGTTCCACCAGTACTACTTGGGCTTCGGTCTCTTTGGCATCCAGTGGATTTCCAGTTATAATTTGGGTTCGGGAGTAGATACCCTCGTCCCATTTCCTCTTCTCTACGTCTAACCAGTTTTCTAGGTTTACTATTTCCGGCAGTGTCTGCAGCTCATTGGTGCTTGCTCCTGCCCACTTTCCTTCTGTGGTCTGAGTTCCGACATCATTGCCTTTGCGTGTGTCGGTCTGTGTGTCCATGTCGAAAGTCATTTTTTCCACCTTCTGGTATCTGTTTTCCTGTATCCAGTTGTGGATGATAGTGGAATTTAGGACTCCTACCTGTCGATTAAGCTTCTTTGCAGTTTCCTTTATTTCGCGCTTGGTATTCTGTTCGATGTTATCCTGGAGATCCCGGCATAGCTTCGTAATTATTGTGATTGCCTCCTCTAGCACAAAAGCGCTCGAGCTTTCTATCCTGTTGTATGTTAGGGTTTCCTGGCTCTCTATCGACGTGTCTGCAACCTTTCTCTTCTTCCAGGCTTCGGGTATGGTACTGATGGAATTGCTTCTAGGTTTACCGTACCGAAAGATAATCTAGTCGTTTGTTTGCTCCCCCCAGAATCCTTGGAGCGGCCCGACATTGAGTCGGAGTGGGATTCCGGACCATCGGTCCTACCCACCTGGGGTACTATGTTTTTTGCAATCGACATTTCCATGTATGTTCGGCTGACGCACCTAGGCCCGCGCCGCTGAGCCTAGGGAACTTTTTTTGTTGAAGAGGATTTTCCCCTCTGTGCAGGTCTGTTGGTCCGCGGGAGCTATTTTATTTCGCTCCTACCCCCCAACTCTGCTGGGTGCAGAGCTAGTGAGCATTCCCCTATCCGCCACCCGGGGACGCGCTCGGTCGGGGTTGCAGATATCCCCACCCCCCAACTCGGGGGACCGAGAATTCAAGGTAACCTAACCTAACCTAACCCAACAAATCCAGACGTCAATCACGAATTCCGATCAAAACCGAAAACGGAAATTTTAAAATATTCAAAAAATGCGAAAAAATGTATAAAGCCTGTAATGATTTCCATGAAAGTTTTACTACATGTGAGTATCCACCAGAAGTATCAGCTGACAAAATTTGAACGCTCCCCATCCAATGGGTACGGCGTGGAAAATTATTTTGTCTTCAGAGTTTTTTGGCAAATATCTCGTCAACGCCTCAAAATAGAAAATCATAACCGGGATATCCGGATGTAGGACGTCGGTGTATACAAAAAAGTAGTTGTTGCAAATTTTGCAAAAACCTTCGGTTTAGTCACAAAAGTAAAAAATATTAAATGCAAAAAAAAATTCAAGGGGTACCCCTTCTCTGAATTTCGATTGAGAATTTATATGGGTTTAATGGAGAATATTTTTTTTTTTTTTAAATTCTTTTTTAAAAAAATTCGCCATTACGTCTGGAGTCAGACAAGGTGATGCGCTATCCGCTCTACTTTTCAACCTAACATTACATGCGGCTATAGAAAAACTAAAGATAATGGGAAAACTTAACATCAAAAAGTAGACAAATCGGAGCCTATGCAGATGACATAGCAATCACGGGGCGCATGGCAAATACAGTAAATGACACATTTAAGGACCTCGAAAAAGAGGCAAGGAAAGTAGGACTGACAGTCAATCAAGAAAAAACAAAATATATGATGATGTCCAGAACTGCACCACAAAATGAAGATAGATACATAGTAGGCGACCACAGCTTTGAAAAAGTTAAAGATTTCACGTATTTGGGATCTCAACTAAATCAAACCAACGACGAGAGAGAAGAAATAAAGATACGAATATTAAAAGGAAATAGAACCTACTATGCGAACAGAAAACTACTTACCAGCAAACTACTAAGTCACAAATCCAAGATAACTATATATAAGTGCCTAATACGACCGGTAGTTACTTATGGCTGTGAAACATGGACCCTCCTTAAGAAAAGTGAGGAAGAACTAAAGACATTTGAAAGAAAAATATTAAGAAAAGTATATGGTCCGATAAGGGAACAGGACGGAACATACAGGATAAGAATGAATCACGAACTAGAGTCTCTAATTGGAAACAACAACATAGTAAAACATGTAAAGGCACAGAGACTGAGGTGGATAGGCCATGTGCAAAGAATGGAAAAAGATCGAAACACCAAGCTTATCATGGAATGGAAACCCACCAATAGCCGACCAAGAGGAAGACCACGTAAAAGATGGAAGGAAAGCGTGGAAGAAGACATAAAAGCACTAGGAGTAAGGAATTGGAAAAGAGCAGCAGAAGATCGTGGAGAATGGCATAAAATAGTAGAGGAGGCCAAAACCCATAAAGGGTTGTACAGCCAAAGGAAGAAGAAGAATGGAGAATATGGTTGGAGGTTTGCAAAAAAAATTCCTCCGCAAGAACGAAAGAAAATCTGCTGTATCGAACAGTGTAAGTAAAATACATGTTCGGCTGAGTTCAGAAAGTTGAACAGAAAAAATGCTTGAAGAGTTTCAACACAAATTTCTGTGTGAAGTTTATTGGCCACGAAGATTCCAAAATGAAAATTTCGATAGATAAATGTATGCCCTATCTAGAATTGAAAGATTTTTTGAATACATCTGTTGCAGTTTTCAAAATATAGTTATTTGAATGTCTTGCCTTCTTTGCTGCGTTGACTTTGAGAGGCGGCGGTCCCCGCCGGATAAATTATTTTGTAAAAATAACTGAGGGATATCATAGAATTACTATGTATACTATATAATTCTCTGCAAATGTGTGTAATTTTATTGTTCCACGTGGTGTGAAACTTACTAAAATATTTTTTTAAATGAATTCCGACGTCAATAAAGAATTCCAACATGTTACGGCAGCCACCGCCAGATCAAATATTTTTCGAAAATGATGTGATAGATATTGAGGTGTTAGACACATCGATTTTTTCTTTAGAAGGGTGTACAATTTTATTGTTCCACATGCGGTAGAATCTATTAAAACATTTTTTTAATGAAACCAGCCATCAATATAAATGAGAAACGTGGTCAAAGATTTAGATTTTTCACCCTTTCAAAATAAAATACTTGTTAATTTGTTTGTTACAAAAAAAAGTTTATTACCAAATTAAATACATTTTAAACTCGGAATAGAAAAACAGTTTAAATAACCACAAATATTTAGGCACATAATTCCACTAATATCACATGTTCCAAAATAATTTCCACTGATTTCAAGAACAAACTTTTCTGGGCGAAACTTGCTTGGGGGTCTCTTCTCGGTAAGAATTGTTCGAAAAGTCTGAGTTTTGTCCGACAACAAATTTTTCAGCGGTCGCAGTAGATTTCAACTGACTGACGTTTGGGTTGATGTTTGGGTTTGCGTCCCGCCAGTAGCGCCGATGTGTTTTCTTGGTGAATTCTTGGTTCAGAAAAAAAATCGAAAATTCGAATCATCTTGCGACGGGACTTGCAGGTGAAAGTGCGGAAATGTGTTACCACCGATTGGTGTTCTTGGTTGCAGCGTTAATGTCGTGGTAAGAAAATACCGATTTTGACGTTCCCGAAATTTGAGGAATTTTGGAAAAATTCTCCCTCACCGAAACGCAGCCGCCGAAGAAGCGAAATTTACTACCCTTGCAGAAAAGAGTTGAAATTTGCGAATTGCCTCGGTAAAAGTTTCTAAAGTTGAAAGACGGATGAAATACGACGTGCTAAAAATAGGCTACGAATCCCAGAGTTCTGGGGGGCGCACCGTGCAAGTGAAACGTACAAACTTAATTCCAGAATGTCGGCAATTTCCGCCGGAAGGACACCGTTTAAAAATTTCGCATGCGTCTCTTAGCTAGGACTCAAAATGCAAATTTTTTTGAAATAACTATGCCAGTTGCGAACTTTTTGAAACTTCTGAAAATTGCCTATAGCATGGTCCAGTCTGTTCTCGATCTGCCACTGTAGGGCAGGAAGTTGTGCCACTTGTACTTTTGTAGATCTCGATTGCGGATTCACATCCTACCGGTTTGCTACTATCGGCCGTGGTGACCTCGCGGTTAGGCAAATCGGCATATCGTACGCAAGATACCGTCGACCTCCATCGAACGGTTTAGGAGAAATTGCAAAATTCCACCCACTTCCGGTTCGGCAGCCGATACCGTCAGGTTTTTCAAAAACATGTACCGCACGGCAATTTTTGCAAGAAATCGCACGGCCTCTTCGAAGACCCAGAGAGAAAGAACCTACGAAACCGGACCCGCAAACGGGAAGGCGTTCTGTTCAGCGGTCGGCTCGCAATAGAACGTCAAGAACGTCATCGTTTTTTGCAATTTTTTTTTTTTCGGTTTTTCGCACTTTTCTCCAAATTTTCAGCAAAGACTCGAAAATTTGAGATGACAGTTTTGTGCGGAAAAGATCGGCGCTCCAGATAGCACAATTCGCGTAGCGATCGGTCCAAATTCGGCCGCTCGGCGGCCGAGAAACGGAAATTTCGTTATGGCGCCGCACCCCCGCCGCCTTCGGCGGCACCACATTTTCTCAAAGAATAGTCAATTGTCTGGAGTTTTTTAAATATTTTACCACTTTGTCCCGGCAAAATTTCTTTCGAAAATCACTAAAAACGTCCGTTTTCATTCTACAAACCCGATTTGACGCATTTATCCCGCCCCCTCCCGGAAAGGCGTACCAAACTATTTTAGTATATGTAATAAACCTTTATTGGCATTTTAAAAACAAACACTTTAGACAAGCTAGGCAATCCACATAATAAACAATTTTTTTACAAATTTCATTTATAATAACATGCTTATAATAAAGGAGAAATAAAAAGATTAAAATGGTAATTACCCTATTTGTGTCTAAAAACATACAAATAAAAAAATTGTACAAACTCAGCAAAAAATTAATCATAATACAAATTATACTTTTTTATTACTCATGCACAGAAAGTACTATTTTACAGGACATTTTTTAGGTCAGAAAATGACTGTTTGCAAATCTAGAGCGGAAGTATTTACTTTCCGCCCTAGATTTAGGGCGGAAAGTGTACTTTCCGCACTAGATTTGTGAATATGAGTGACATGCAGCGTTGCCAATCATACGATAATTATCATACATGTACAATAATTTCGTTAGTTTAACACTGTTGTCATTCCATTACCCGGATACTTTTTGTCAACACATGTAGAAACGACAACCGTGTGAAACAAAATGGCATCTCAAATGTTTTTCAAATGACGCATCAAAAATAACAATAATAGAAATGTATGGTTATGATGTATAATTTATTGTCATTATTTGTTGTCAAATAGAGAGTTCAGATTCAGAAAATGATTCTACACCGCCTGAATTCAAACAAATTGCGACTGAAATAATTGAAAAATTAACACCAATGAAATCCAGAAGTAGATATGAAGCTGCGTATGAAAAATTCATGGAATGGCGATCAATAAAAAAAATTAAAAGTTTTTCTGAATCGATAGTTTTATCATACTTCAATGAACTGGCCAAAACTCATAAGTCGTCAAGTTTGTGGGGAACTTATTCGATGCTGCGAAGCTTGATTCACATCAAGCACATTAATATTAATATTTTTTATTATTCGAGTTTAATTGCTTTTTTAAAACAAAAAAATAAAGATTATACATGCAAGAAAGCTCAAACACTAAGTGCTGAACAAATTAATTTCTTCGAGAAGCTCCAGACAATCAATTCCTGGCTGTGAAGGTTAGTTAATAAATTATCTAATAATTTCAATGCAATATATAAACAAATACACAAATTTATTTACATGTATTTAATTTTAGGTACCTTTAATTTTTGGGGTACAAGGTGCATGTAGGTGTCATGTGTAACTGTGTCACCTGTGTAACTTAACTGTGAACGATATAGAAGATTAAGATAACATGCTTTTGGAAAAAAATCCAAAAACTAAAAATGATAAGCCGAGATCATTTGTAGTTACGGATGATTTTTACCATATATATATATAAAAAGTATGCCATATTGCGTCCTGCCAACATGACCACAACAAGATTTTTCACAAATTATCGAAACGGATAATGTACTAAACAATCTAATACTTTTGGCAGTATGCCTAAAACAGTAGCAGCATATTTAAAATTGAAAGATCCGAAGTTTTATACTGGACATACATTCAGAAGAACATCAGCTACTCTGTTAGCTGATTCTGGTGCCGATCTGCTGACCCTTAAGAGACATGTAGGATGTAAATCTAATACAGTCGCTGAAGGCTACGTTGAAGACTCGGTCCACAACAAAAAGCGAATCGGCCAGCAAATTGCAGATACTATATCAAACAGACCGTCTACTTCAAAAGAAAATATACAAATAAATCCAGTGCCAATTGAAATTCAGAACAAAGAAAATATAAATTTTGAAACGAACACAATTTCAACATCAACCTCAAAACACATAAGTTTTAATTTTTCAAATTGTTGAAATATTTCAATATATAATAATGAAAAAAAAAATGATTAATAACTTTTTCAACTATTGTTAAAAAAAATAATGTTTCTGTTTTTTTTTCTTTTGATTTAAGTAGGTACATAATTTTATTTTTGGTATATTCGGTTTTACGGGTCTGTCTTGAAAATATGTTTGTGTACTTTTTACCTGTTG
Source organism: Phosphuga atrata (assembly GCA_944588485.1). Lineage (NCBI taxonomy): Eukaryota > Metazoa > Arthropoda > Insecta > Coleoptera > Silphidae > Phosphuga > Phosphuga atrata. Next base: position 17,808,403 of record OX155908.1, on the reverse strand, counting down.
TAACTGTTGTTAATCATCTTTGGCACTCTTTTATTAAGCTCCGCAAGCAAAATTAAGCCTCTACGTTGTTTTTGTTGTAATTTTTTTTTGACATTTTTAAGATTGCAGACAGTATTTGTGAACGCAATTATTTGGATGTTGCCACGTTTATTCTTGCCCGTTTATATCAAAGAGGATCCGATCCTCTTTGCTTTTATATGAAAAACTAACTATGGCAGCATATATATTATTTTAAGCGTCGTATTGAATTTGCATTCATATTTCAACCAGATTTCAACGAACAGCTACGGTACAATGTCTCGTGTGGATTTTATTGGTGGTTTTACCTTGGTTAGATTAGGTTGTGAGCCGCGAAGCGGGAAGATAAATCAAGACAACATACGCGCGGCAGCGCGAACTCTCGGTCCAATGTAGGACAAAGTGGCAAGGGCCGTTGGTTTAACCCTGGTTAGATTAGGTTGCCCGCCGCGAAGCGGGAAGATAAATCAAGACAACATACGCGCGGCAGCGCGAACTCTCGATCCAATATAGGACAAAGTGACAAGAACCGTTGGTTTTACCTTGGTTAGATTAGGTTGTCCGCCGCGAAGCGGGAAGATAAATCAAGACAATATACGCGCGGCAGCGCGAACTCTCGGTCCAATGTAAGGTTTTATCTGTTTTTTTATTAATTTCAAAATTTAATTTGTATTTTCCAGATGGAGGATCTGGCGATTTTCTTTTTTTTAATTTGATGAAAATCTTAATTTATTTTCATTTTTCCCTGGATATATTACTAGTTTTCCTTTTTTTTATTTCGAAGCAAATCTGTTGATAATTAGAAAAAATAATAAACGTGGCAACATCTAGTTATTTGCGTTCGCGTCGACTATCTGTCACGTTGACAATGTTTACAACTATTTTAAGGAAAACACGAATATTTATTGAACCAGATAACTTAGAAGCTTCATTTTTGCTTTCCGACATTTGCGACCTTTCCGTTAACCCGTGACAAGGACGATTAATAACAGTTACACCAGGTAAAAAGTCCATAACACTAAATTTCAATAGACCCGTAAACTCGATAAATTCCATTACATTACACAAACACTTTTTGTCAACACATGTAGAAACGACAGACGTGAAACACAAGTTGTTTTCCAATTACGGGAGCACAGTGAGACTCAGTGCCGCAAAATGCCGCATTAGCAGAGGCTTTGTTGGAACAGATTACTTTTTAAATGCGACAATAGAATGCATTAAAAATCTGAAAAATAAATTTACATTTTAATAAGTAAACAATAGAAAGAATTTTAATTCGCTAAAGTTTTACATTAATTAAACAACAGAAAGGAAAATACATTGAAAGTAACTGTTATATGAATAGGATGGTTGCGACAGTTACTACGTGGTAATTCATACTTACATTGAATTGAAAAATTCACTTTGTTTTTTACCACACTTATATTATGTAAAAATGTTATATAACTTATTATTCACAGTTATATAAATTTCTACACATATCACGACTCGAGTTTCGACGTTTGACGGTCATTTTCAAGTGACTTAAGTAAGTTAAGTTCGCTTGTTTAGCCAAAATATGTCAGGGAGATGAAAGTTTTGTCTGTTTTTGGTGTTTTGTCTGTTTAATTTGAGGTTTTCGGATAAATTTGGGCCATTGCGAATTGGGTTCGTTTATTATTGATAATGTTTTGGATGAGTTTTGTTGGGAAAATGACCGTCAAACGTCGAAACTCGAGTCGTGATATGTGTAGAAATTTATATAACTGTGAATAATAAGCTATATAAGATTTTTACATAATATAAGGGTGGTAAAAAACAAAGTGAATTTTTCAATTCAATGTAACTGTTATACCTGATTATTCATAAATGGTTCATATATTGGTTGCAAAATAAATATTTATTAACAACAATTCAGTATTTATACTCTTGTTGACAAAAATAATGAAATACACATCAATTACGCCAACTCAATGAAAAAAACACTTAAAATTTCATGTTAACTTATTGGTATCACTTGCGCATAACACCCGAGAGCAGAGTTTTTCCTTGTGCTCGTCGGTGCGAGGCATTGCTGATGTTGGAACACTCGATGCTGCGCACAGTGCCACATTGTGCGCTCTGGTGCTGTAATTGGAAAACTACCACAATGACATCTCAAAATCAATATTAAAAAAGTGAGGTTAAGTTAAAAGTGAACTGGCAGAAGGTTATAAGCTGTCAGATAGAATGACATTATAAATAATAATGGCGCGTTTAAAATCACCTGATTCTTTTTAAAATTTAAGTCTTTGTCTTTCTGGCATTCGTAATAAAAAATAATATCCGCAACTCGTGCGGCATTGTCAATTGCCCCCTCGAGCGAATGAGCGCACTCACTTCGTTCGTGCGCTCATCTTCGCTCTCGTGCGCAATCGACAACTTTCCGCACTTGTTGCGAAATATACTATTATAGTCTTTAGTGCGAAACTTGTGGTTGTTTGCCTGTGATTAAAATATCAACATTAGGAGTTGGATGGAACTTATCTTCACTCTTAAGTTATCTTCAACACTTATTCTGCTTGTATGTTTATTTTTTATGTACAAGGGTTCAGAAAAACCACTCTCACACAAGTAATTCGTAACAAATGGCATCAAAAATAGTAGAGCTTGCCGGAAGATCAAAGGGTACTCGGTTTTACATCCGACCCAGAAGTTAATTAAAGATCTCTCTTTAAAGTAATCTTTCATGGAACTATCTTCTGTAAGATCAATAAAACTTTCTTTTAGTTCCAGTTCATTTGGTGAGGTTCCCGAAAAAGGATTTCTAATCCAGTACACTTTTGAATAATCTTCAAAGAAATACTTCTTAAAGCTTTTTTGAAGGCCTTCCAAGTGAACAATGATATCTGCAACCACATCTGGCATTGGAGATATTTTATTTTCTTCAAAAAATGATGATAGAGTGGGAAATGCAGATAAATTCTTCTCCTGTATTTGTGAACAAAACAGGACCAGCTTTCTCTTGAGGGAGTTTATTTTGTCACTGGCTGTGAAGGCTGTTGTGTTTGGTCCCTGAAGTCCCAAGTTCAGTGTATTGAGTTTGTCAAAAATATGGGCTAGATAAGCCAATCTTCACAACCATTCTTCATCAGCAAAAAAATTTTTCATGTCATGATTTTCTTCATATAAAAACATAAAAACTTCTGATCTCAGTTCAAAGAGACGGTTCAAAATTTTCCTCCGAGATAACCACCTCAGTTCTTGTCAGTCTTGAAATCCATTTCACACATCAAGGAGAATAATCTTGTGTTTAGAGCCCTAGCCTTTATTAAGTTAATAAACAAATATAACTCTGATAGAACAGAGTTAAGATTTTCCGGCATGCCTTTAGCAGCTAATGATTCTCGATGGATGACACAATGGGTACTTTTGCATTCAAGAGCAACTTCCTTTATTTTTGCTGCTAGGCCTGTCAATCTTCTTGACATAGCTTTTTCCCCATCTGTACACAAGCACTTGGACCAGGGACTTGCCTATTTGGAGCACATATTCATCAATTACCTTAAAAATGAGTTCCGCTGTGGTATTTGATTCAAATGGTTTGCAGAACAAAAACTCTTCTATCACCTCTTCCTTATAATCAAATCGCACAAAAACAAGTAGCTGCGCCATGTTTGTAACATCGGTGCTTTCGTCAACTTGAAGTGCAAAATAATTGCATTCTTGGAGTTTTAAAGCCAGTAGTTCTTCAATATTATTAGACATATCGACAATTCGTCTCTTTACTGTGTTATTTGATAGCGGTATTTTTTAAATTTCTTTGGCTGCCTTTTCTCCTAACACGGCTTGGACCATATTCACAGCGGCCGGCAGTAAACGCGTCTCACCGTTTGTGTGGGGCTTTCCATCTTTTGCAATTCTTAAACTAGCAAGGTATGACGCCTTTATCAACTTAGTATCAGTATTGACAAACTTCGTCAAACATTGGGTTTCTTTCTTGAAAAAATTAGATTTTCTTTTAAAAAATTCAATGGGCTTACCAATCAAAGCAGGGTGTAGTATTTTTAGTAAAGAAGGCTTCATGCTTTGGTTCGAAAGTGTTTCGAAACATACAACACATTGAGGAATAGGAATGTCACTGGTTTCAGTCCCTGGCTTCACTATAAAACCGTACTGTAAGTAGCTTTCATCGTATTTACGATTGGCCGGTGATTTAGGTTTTTTAGCACAATCCTTTGAAGTAGAAGAGGACGTCAGAAATCGTTTCATAGTTCAGTTTTCTTATACGAAATCACAACACGCTCAACGAACTGCGAACAATAAACTTGCACAATCTCTGGCAATATTCTGAGGCGGAAGAATGTAGGCGCAGGGGAAGTTATTAATAGCGCGGGACGTGGGGGAAGAGCGGTAAGACAGATCACGTCGCCCCGTCCCCGGCGCCGTCTCTCCTCCACTCCTGCAGAGACAAGCAGCTGAGTAATGTTTGTGTGCTCACTTCTCATGCGTTCAGAAGCTATTAATAGCATGTTGCTCACATCACTCACGCGTACCACCTGAAACGTTCCCGCGTACCAGCAGTGGTACGCGTACCACAGGTTGGGAATCCCTGATCTAGACCATTGTCATCTTCATCTTGCAAGCTGGTAATATTTTTCTTTTTATATACTACATCACAAACAGATAAGTGTATACTGTGATTCAAACAGAAATTATAAAGACTAGAAGATTCTCGTCCAAATTTCATCTTTACACTTGCACCGTCGCCGGTTGAACCAACTATATGTTCCTTAAATTTTATATTAAATGTGTTTAAGTGTTGTTCTACTTTTTCGACTAATTGTATAGCAGTACATGAGTTAAAAATTCTCAATAAACCCAGATTATACACTTCAGAGTCAATTCCATGCAAATTGATATTTAGATATGTTCGAATTTTCATACTACTCCATTCATCAAGTGTAATGCTAAATCGTCTATCTTCTTTACGACACCAGACAATGCCAAACATTCAAGACCCGAGAATCGTCGAGTCTTAGATCGGGTAACGGGTACCGGGTATTTACCCTTGAACTCGTCGAGTCCAGGTCCGGGTACTCGGACCCGAAAAACCCTACTAGTGAGCAAGCAATTCGTGCAGTTATTAATTGTTTTCGCACTAATTTTATTACTCTTCTCGATTCAAAACCACCAACAAGCCAAAGAAATGTGCGTACAGAAAATGTTTTTGCTGTTGTAGCGCGAAGTATTGCAAAAGACGCTGAAATGTCGATTTGTCGCCGTTCTCAACTTTAGCCTTTAGCCTTTGCCTTTTAGCGTTAGGTTAGGTTAGGTTACCTTTGTCCTTCGACCACGTGGAAAATTTTAAGTAAGGATTTTGACCTACGTGCTCATAAAATACTGTTCGTGCAAGAATTAAAGCCAAATGACCATCGTTTTGGGGTGCAAGGGGCTAGCATTGAAGCGAAACCCAAATGACAACCTCGCCTGCACGTGGTACACCCTGCTAGAAAACTAAAGAGGCAATGTCGACCGAACATCTACCGGAATAAGTAGATCCCTCCTACAAGCCAACAGCTTCGGGTGGAAGAGCGAGTAGGAGTAAGGGCACCTACTTGTCCTAGGAAAGAGAAATCAATCCTAAAGGCGGACGAATCAAGAATGATCAACGGCATCTAGATGCAGAAAGCAATGGGAAACTACTGCATTAAAGACCCACAAGGGTATTCTTAGTACAATCATCATGGAAATGTTCAGAACTAATAATATTAATACCGGAGTAAAAAGTTCTCCACTCGGATCTCCGGGGAGAACAGTTAAGAACAAACATATGACAATATCACCAAACAACATGAAAATAGGAACATGGAATGCACGAAGCTTACTCGCACCAGAAAAAATGGAGAACATAGTAATGGAAATGACAAGACTAGAAGTAAACATCCTAGGGATTAGCGATAGTAGATGGTCGGGAAGTGGAACATGCAAAACAAACAATGGTACATTTTACTATGCGGGAAACAACGACTCTAAACACTTATATGGGGTCGGAATGATCGTGGACAAGAAAATAGCAGGATCAGTGGTCAGTTTCACTCCATACTCAGACAGAGTCATGATGCTCCAACAAAACATATGCACCAACGGCAGATAAGGAAGATGAGGAAATAGAAGAATATTATACGCAATTAGAAAAGATCACTAGAGACATAAAAAGTTCTGATATAATGATCATAATGGGTGATTTTAATGCAAAAGTTGGCAAGGAAAAAGTTGTAGGATGTACTGGCGGTTTCGGTCTGGGAGAAAGAAATGATAGAGGTGACCGTTTGATAGAATTCTGCCAAGATAAAGACCTTACGATAGCAAACACACTCTTCAAACTACCAATGAGAAGACTGTACATGTGGAAATCTCCAGTGGATAAACCCGAAAAAATTGTAAGAAACCAGATAGACTACATCCTCATGAGTAACCGTTATAAGAACGCAATCAAGTCTACAAAAACATATCCGAGTGCTGACATTAATTCCGACCATAATCCGATAGTAGCTAAAATCAACATAAAGATGAAAAAGATAACAAAATATCAAAACAACTATATAGACACAAAACTCCTCAAGGACCCGAAAATTCATCATAGGGTTCAAGGGATGGTAAACGAGTATATGCGAACCACCAATACAACAAGGGAAAACAGTATACAGGATAAGTGGAGATGTATCCAAACAGGATTGGAAACAATAACTAAAGATCAGCTAGTAAATAGGAGTGGCAAAAAGAAAAAGCCATGGATAACGACAAACATCTTGGAAAGCATGGAGAAACGAAGGAAAAACAAAAACAACGTTGAAGAATATAAGAGAATGCACAAACTAATACAAAAGGATATTAAAAGAGCTAAGGAACAATACCTGACCGAACAATGTACAGAAATAGAGGCAATGGAAAAGAGATTTGACTGGTGCCACATGCATAAGAAGATAAAAGAAATGACTGGATGCAAGAAATATAATAATACTGGTAATGTACTCAAAGATACAAATGGACATATAATAGTTGATATAAAGGCTAAATTAAAGAGATGGAAGGAATATGTGATGGAACTATTTAATGACGTAAGATCTCCCAAGCCTACCATAGAAGTGGACAACACAAACCTAAAAATACTTAGAACAGAACTAGAACATGCCCTAAACTCCATAAAGTCTGGAAAATCTGTAGGTCCCGATGAGATACCGATAGAACTTATCAAACTTTTTGATGTAGAAGCAATAGATATCCTCTTAGACCTTTTCAACATCATCTACGATAAAGGAGAAATCCCTAAACAGTGGCAAACGTCGACCTTTATACTTGTTCCCAAGAAAACGAACGCAAAAGAATGCTCAGAATACAGAATAATCGCGCTCATGAGCCACACACTGAAATTGTTTCTCAAAATAATTCATAAGAGAATCTATAAGAAACTCGAGGAAGATATAAGCAGCACACAGTTTGGATTTCGTGCGGGACTCGGAACAAGAGAAGAGCTTTTCGGGATCAACGTTCTATTCCAACGTTGCTTGGATATGAACCAAGATGTGCTGGCATGTTACATTGACTTTGAAAAAGCATTTGACAAAGTAAGACACGACAAACTACAACAGATATTAATTAGTAAAAACATCGACTTGAGAGACGTAAGAATAATTAACAACTTATACTGGGGTCAAAATGCAAACATAAAGGTAGAAAATCTACTAACGGAGGAAATAGAGATTCGCAGAGGTGTAAGACAAGGATGTATTTTATCGCCAATGTTATTTAACCTGTACAGTGAAGCTATTTTTACGGAAACCATAGAAGAGGAAATGACGGGAATTATTATAAATGGAGAAGCGATCAATAATATAAGATATGCTGACGACACAGTCCTATTAGCCAGCAATATAACAGACATGCAACAACTAGTCAATAAATTAAATGATCGTTGCAACGAATATGGACTGAAAATCAACTACAATAAAACCAAAATAATGCTAGTCACAAAATCTTTACAAAACCAAAACCAGATAAATCTAAGAATTGGAAACACCATAATAGAAAATGTACAGACATATAAATACCTAGGGGCATGGATGGAACAAACGGGAGACATAACAAGAGAAATTAGATCGAGAATTGAGGTAGCAAGATCTTCCTTTACGAAAATGAGGAAGTTATTCATAAGCCGAGATATTAACATAGAGCTTAAAATAAGAATGCTGCGATGCTACGTTTTCTCCACGTTGCTTTATGGGGTGGAAGCATGGACGCTGAAAAAATGGCACATGAACAAACTGAAAGCTTTCGAAATGTGGTGTTACCGAAGAATGTGGAGGATCTCGTGGACTGATAGGGTTACCAACATCGAAGTCCTAAACAAAATGCAAAAGAAATGCGAAATCATTCACACCATAAAAACGAGAAAACTACAATACTTAGGACATATAATGCGAGGCCCCAAGTACGAACTTCTGCAACTGATAATACAAGGGAAGATAAACGGGAAAAGGAGCATCGGCAGGAGACGAACGTCTTGGCTCAGAAACTTAAGAGAATGGTTTGGCTGTACCAACATCCAACTGTTCAGAGCTGCCGTCAACAAAGTGTGCATTGCCATGATGATAGCAAATCTCCGATAGGAGGAGCACTAGAAGAAGAAGAAGACCATCGTTTACGTCGCATTTTTGCTGATTGGGCTAATTTGAAAATGAAATGAAATGTACCGAAGAATTGTGTTTAATGATGAAGCTCATTCAATAAGCTTCACAAAAGGCTTAGTCAATAAGAAAAATTGCCATATATGGAGCGAAGACAATCCTCAAGTCATTAACGAATCACCATTAAATTCATATGTTATCAAGCATGTTTCAAGTGGAATTCGGTTTTTTGTAAACATTTGCCTTCTTCTAAATTGCAGTGAGGTGACGGAAACAGATAAGGAAGACGAGAAATTAATGGGAATAATGGTGGTGAAATGGCAAACAACAAATACCTGCTTGGATTAGTCTTAATAGAATATTAATTATAATTAGGAGACAGAAATATTATTCAGTGATTTAATCCAAAGGACATGGGATATTGTACAAGGAGATATTTTTTATTGACAATATGCCTGCTGCAGCTAATTTCACTATTCCAACGTCAGGTCTTCGAATTCCTCGGCTTCCTCTGGATACCCATCTTCGTCAACTTCTTTGAAATCATTTTCGTTATTTTCGGCTTCTTCGGAGCCTACCAATATCGACCCAAATACATCATATCGTACTCTGTATGGCATCTACTTTGGTTAGGATGGAACATATTCATTATATGTTTATATTTAGATAGTTAGTTGAGGGAAGCGAAGTGCGACAGTCGTGTTATACCAAGTTAGTTAGAGTGCTTCCCGGTGTTTAGTCGCTAGCGTCTAATTTCTAGCGGAGGACTAGAGCCTATAAAGTCTTTATCATTGCAAGCGATTGAGTAAACAAATAAGGGGGCCCTGTGTATCAAGTTATTAAGCCAGCGCGGGTATTAGGAGTGCAGAACAGTGAAGAGTGAGCGGTAGTGCGCGCGGAGGATTCTGCGAAGCGCGCGATGGCCGGAAGCGGGGAAAGAGGCAGCATCTCGGAGAGCGAGAGAGAGGAATTCGCGCCGTTTAGAAGAAGTAGGCGGTTAGATCGAACTCCAGAAGCTTCTCATAAAAAGAAGAGGAAGGAGAAGGAAAGTCCAGCCGGAGAAGTAGACCCTATATCGATGGAAATATTGTTAAAGGAGATGGTTAAGGTGAAAGATCAGATAGTGAGTCTAATAAGAAAAATGACTATGGAGAAGGAGGAGGACAAAGTGTGGAAAGCTGGGCTGATGGAGCAGCTGAAATCTATTAGTGCGGACAACAATGAGACCAGGGAAAGAGTGGCCAACCTGGAAAAGGAACTAAAAGCATTTAAGGTTAAAAATGAGGTGCTAGAAATAGAACTAGGGAAAAAAAACGAACTGGTAGAAAGAAGATTGGATGAACTTTTCAAATTAGAAGAAGAAAAGGACAAACAGAATAGGAAATGTAACATAGTTATAAATGGTATTAAAGAGGCGGAGAATTGGAAAGTGGAAGTGAAGAAGGTATTTTCGAATACACTCATGTTGGAGCCCGCAATCCTGGAGATGTATAAAGTGGGAAAAGCAAGCGGAAATGGCGTTTCACCCATAGTAGTTAAACTAAGTAAATGGGAAGAGAAAATGGATGTGATGAGAAATAAAAATAAATTAGCCGGCAGTAATATTTATATAGATGACGACTTAACCGTGAGGCAGAGGAAAATTCAACAGGAACTTAGAAAGAGGGCAAGAGTGGCAAAGTTGGAAGGGAAAGAAGTGAAACTAGCGCATCAGAAGTTGAAGATAGATAATGAATGGTTCATTTTAAATGAAGCGACATTATCTTTGGAGAAAAAGGTTTTTCAGTGAGTGGGGGCGGTGGCGGTAGGGGGCGGAGTGGAGGTTTGGGGGAGGGTCTAGAACAAATTAAAATATTGGTATGGAATATAGCTGGTCTTAAAAAAGTCGGAGGGGCGAGGAAGTCGGACCTATGTGACTATTTGAAAAGTTTTCACATAATAGGTTTGGTGGAAACGTGGGTCGAAGAGAAAGACTGGCCGGATGTTAAATCTAAGTTACCTAGGGGATTTAGGTGGGAGTGTCAAGGTGCCCTGAAGGAACAGGTCAAAGGTAGAGCGAGGGGAGGAATAATAACAGGGGTGCAAGTAAATGTTGTCGAGTCAAGAGAGAACTTTCAGGAGGAATTTGAAGGTATTCAAGAGAGGGCCGTGGAAATCAATGGGGAGGTGTTAAGATTGTTCATAATCTATAACAACCAAAATTTGGAGCTGTTTATGAAAGAAATTAACAGAAGAGCTAGCGACGTGTCAGGAGAAAGAATTGTCTTGGCAGGAGATTGGAATGTAAGAATAGGTGAACTCTAAACGGGAAATATAAGTGCGGAGGGTTCGAAGATAACGAGAAGATCGAGGGATAAGTTAGTTACCAAAGAAGGGAGAAAATGGTTGGAATGGGTGGAAGATAAGGAATGGAATGTAATTAACGGGTGTGTTGAAGGAGACTGGAGCGGGGAATTCACTTATGCTGGTGGGAGAGGGGCATCGGTAATTGATTATGTAGTAGTCAATGAGGTAGCAAGAATGCGCATAATGAACATGCAAATTGGCGAGAGAGATGAGTCTGATCATTTTCCATTGGAAATAACGTGGGAAGGTAAAATCAGGACAGTGCCAAGAGAGAATAAATATGCTAAAGTAGTCTCGGTTTGGAACGATAAAGCCATTGTTAAGTTCCAAAACAATTCGGAAAGAATAACTCCGTGAGTCGGTAGTTTGCAGCATTTAATGGAAGTGTTCGAGAGGCCATGGTTCGGGTCAAGATCAAATGTGGAGGGGCTAAAGAAACATATATGGTTGACGATGAAGTCAAGGAACTTAAGAGGTCTGTGAGGAAGAAGTTCAAAATGTGGAAGGAGGGCCAGGACTCGATGGAGGAATACAATAGGTGCCGTAAGCAGCTGGAGGAGCTGGAACTCCAAAAGAAGAAGGAGAGGGAAGCCGCGCAGTTCGAGAAGTTAAAGGAGATCCACAATGAAGCGGATATTTGGAAAATGGTGTCAGCTTATAGACGAAAACAAGGGTGTTGTGACAAGCCGCTGGACCTGTGGAGAACCTACTTTAAAGAGCTGCTAACCAGTGGTGTGCCCGAACAGTTCGGCGACGATACAGGAGGGGTTAATGGGGCAGTAATTGGCAGTGATGAATTTACGTGGGAAGAATTTACAAGTGTTGTGGATAGGCTTCCGTTAAAAAAAGCAGTGGGCTTGGACAGTATCCCGAATGAAGCGTGGAAGCATGCACCGATACTCATCCAGCAAGTGCTTTTCAAAGAGCTAAACAAGATGTACAGAGGTTGTAAAAGGGTGCCGGAGAGCTGGAAGGAAGGCTTAATTGTACCAATATATAAAAGTGGAGATAGGGAAGACTTAGCTAACTACCGAGGAATAACGGTTATGGACTCGTCTTATAAAATCTATGCAAAGCTGTTGGAGCAAAAGCTTTTATGTGAGGAAGAAGATAAAGGCCTAATCCCAGATGTGCAAGCTGGATTTAGAAAACATTATTTGAGTGAATCGTTTAAGTGGGGAAGCAGCATAATTGAGCAAGTTAGCAGCTTCAAATACCTTGGGTTTATGTTTGGGCAGGATGGGTCTGCTAAAGACCATGTGAAATATATTTGTAAAAAGGCGTGGGTGGCTGCAAACGGGCTATGGAATGTATGGAAGGAGTGCTTGAACAATAACTTTGCAGCGAAAATGGTAGTGTGGAAGGCATGTGTGAGAAGTATTCTTTTGTATGGAGCGGAAGTGTGGGGAGTGAGAGAGGAGGAGAGAATTGAGAGTGCAGCTGCAGTTTCTAAAAATGGCCCTCAAACTAGACAGGTCCACGCCGACATACATTGTGCTGCAAGAAACAAATATGGTGAAAGTGTTTGCGCAAGCAGCTAGGAGGGTCGTCAAGTTTGAAAGGAAAGTGTATGGAATGGGCAATGAACGAATTGTAAAAGAAGTATTGAGAGTTGTAAGAATGGAAGGTTTGGGTATTCATAAGGTGACTAAATGGGGGAGTGAAAGGAAGAAGTTGTATGAAAGCTGCGGGTGGGTATACGGGGAAATTGCGAGAATGTTTGTGAGTGGAAGGAAGGTGGAAGAACTGGTATATGAAAGGTTAACCGAGGTGGAGCTGCAGAGTCGTCAGAGGATGATCGAGGGGAGTAATTTTCTACCTGAATATGGGAGCCAAAAGTGTTCCAAAGATTCCCGTTGTACCTTACAAGAGATAGACTTCCTCAAGCATTGATAGCACGGCACAGATGCGGGTCAGAGGAAAAGGGCAGGAGATACTGGATGGGCTCCCGTTTTAAACGATGTGAGATATGTGGGGAAGCTAGTGACGTGTGGGCGCATTGGGCTCAAAGCTGTGCAGGATGTCAGTGGAGCAGAGAGGAGAGTGTCGTAGTAGAAGACTGGGGCTCGTGTATGAGGGAGGACGGAGCGGGATGGCCCTTGATGAAAAGAGTGGTGGAGTAAAAAAAGAATAAAACTTTATTTATTTTACCATCTGGTGACGCGTGATTTTATTATTATTATTATTTGAGAGGAAATGTTGTTTTTGAGAGGATTTTTTTTTCTTCTTTTTGTTTGTTTTCTTCTAGTTATTTATTATTTTTTGTTCTGTCTTAGGTTGGAGCGTGTATGTAATTATTTGGTTAACATAGATGGTAGCACTGTTATATGTAAAACTGTAGTTGTTTATGTCAATAAAAGGAATCTATTTAGATATAGGATTACTCAATCACAAGGAGAGTATTGTCTTAAAGTTGGATCCTGCTAGTGAAAGTTTGTGGATAAAGGATGGTCCGGGATGCAAAGGTGTCCTTAATACAACTTATGGGGTACCTGCAGTGGAGAATGTTACCAATTCTTTAGTAGATTATCGTTACGTTGAAATCTTCCAAGCTGGTTTACAATGCGTATTAGCAATTCTTGGAATTATAACAGGATCTTGCCTGAGTAGAACGTTCTTGGAAGAGGACGATAGTTTTAATTACATGAGTGGAGATTGCAAAGGTCCTCATCATTTAGCATTACAACCCATGTATGTGGATGATGATAGCGTTATGTTTTATTCCCCTCTTAGTAAATTAAAACATAAATCCCACCCTTTACTTACTTGTAATCCACGCTTTACTTGTAAATAATGATAGTATCAAGCATAGTAGAAAGACTTGTCAATCTTATAATGATTTGGTGCGTTTCGGGCCAAATTGTTCTATGCAAAATTCCGACAAAACCAACTTCGACTCGATACAAAAGCAAAGACCTAAGTCTTTAGGTGTCGATGCTTTTAACTAAAACTAATCACGTTAAAAAAAAGATAATTTTTAATTTAAAACAAACATCCAATTGAAAGACTATTATTAAGACTAAAATAATAGTCAATTTGAAAGACTATTATTTTTTGAAATCACAACTTAGCGTAATGCATTTTAAGTTTCCTACAAAAAGTTTCCGATAATAAAATAAAAACAGCACATTTGAATTATTATAAGCTTTTTTTAACTTAAGCACTACTTTAAATAAAGTTCCTTTTTTAAAAGTAAGTTTAATTTTTAACGATTATGGCTTTAGGCTGCATTTTTATTTTACCGCTGCATGTTTTAATACTAGAAGCATGTGTTTTTTATACACTGCCGAGCACAAAATTAGGGTCACTCCGTAATTTGAAGTTATTTTAAATTTTTTAAGTTTTTTCCGTGTTTTTTCGGTTGTAACAGTATACTAACTGATTGCTTGAATAAAACAAAAGGTTTTTCTTTTTCAAAGTTTATAGAAAGTAATGAAAATGAACAATTTTAATTTTATGTGCTAAGTAATGAAAATGAACAAGTTTACTTTGATATATTTTTGTTGAAACAAAAGAAAGTTTAAGGACAGAATAGCATTTGTTTCTGAAGTGTCGTCTGTCTGTTGTAAATTGTTGTCATTGTTAGTGTTTTGCAATGAGCATAAATCCACAAATTGTGGCAGCTTTAGAAGACGGTCGCGGTCCGCGCGAAACTGCGAGAAACGTTGGTGTAAGTCTCTCAAGTGTGCAACGAGTATGGCGGTGGTTCGAAGAGACAGGTCTGCTCACTCGAGGACCTTGTTCAGGCCGAGACAAAACTCCAACAGCTAAGGATGACCGCTTTCTCTTTTCTAGTGCTTTGAGAAACCGAACGGTCACGGCAGTTTCCCTTCGAAATCATCTGCAAGAAGTGAGAAATGTAAACAAAAGTGAGTGGGCTGTTAGGAGAAGACTTTATGCCGCTGGATTATCTTCTCGAACTAGAGCTACTGGACCGCCGCTTTCCCGTGCACACCGGATTGCGAGGTTGAATTTTGCACGAGAATACTTGGCTTGGACAATATCGGATTGGAGACGCGTATTGTTTTTTGATGAACCGCGATTCTGTCTTACGGGCTCAGATAGACATGTAAGAGTGTGGTGACGACAAGGCGAGAGATATGCTCAAGCGTGTAATGCCGAGCGACTACCATTTGGCGGAGGATCAGTTATGGCATAGGGAGGCATATCTTTTGACACTCGCACGGAGTTAGCCTTTATCGAGAATGGGACGTTGACTGCGCATAGGTATCTGGCAGAGATTCTAGAAGACCATGTTTTACCATTCATGCTTATTCTTGGAGACGACGCAACATTTATGCATGATAACGCATAGCCCCATACTGCTCGGATAGTTACTGAATATCTTTACAAGTATGAAATCACGTGATTTGTTTGGACAGCTCCCAGTTCAGATTTAAATCCAATTGACCATATTTGGTATGAGATGGGAAAACTTTTACGGAGACATGTGCCGGCCCCCAGAAATTCTAGAGAGCTTCGCGACATACTGGTGCTAGAATGGGACAATCTTCCGCAGAACATGATCAAAAATCTAATCCAGAGCATGACACGTCGTTTGTAGCTGTTGTCACTGCCAAAGGAGGGAATACTCACTACTGAAGTCCTTAACTTTCTTTTGTTTCAACAAAAGCATATCCATGTAAAATTGTTCATTTTCATTACTTAGCATATCAAATTAAAATTGTTCATTTTCATCACTTTCAATAAACTTTGAACAACAAAAACCTTTTGTTTTATTCAAGCAATCAATTAGTAAACTGTTAGAACCGAAAAAACACATAAAAAACTAAAAATTTCTAAAATAACTTCAAATTATGGAGTGACCCTAATTTTATGCTCGGCAGTGTATAAATAATTTATGTATTTTTAAGGAATAAAGTTTATTAGTTTTTCCTTAAAAAAAATCCATTAAAATTGACTGTTTATTGACTGTAATTGACTGTTTTACACGCTTGCGGCATCATCGGTCCTTATTTCTTTCGAAATGAGGAAGGAGCTGCCGTTACGATGAATGGCGAGTGCTATCGAGCCATGCTGACTGATTTTTTTGTTTAAACAAATTAATCAGCTAAACATCGACGACATTTGGTTCCAACAAGAAAACTTCGTCATGCAGCGCGCTTAACCAACAATTTATTGCAAAATCAATTTGGTGACAACTTTACTAAGTGGTCCAGTTAACTGCCCCCCTCGTTCGTGTGACTTAACGCCTCTCGATTATTTTTTATGGGGCTATGGTTTGACAGTTGAGAATGTCAAACTGTGTTAACATTTATGTTCAGTAAGGTTTGGCAAGGGCCTCAGCGGTGCCGGGGTGAGATGGTATCTGCGCTTCTTAGCAAACGGGCTACAACCCGAGGAAGCTAAGAAGAGAGCAGTACAGAAAAAGGTGGGAACTACACCACAAACACAAGGAGCTGCCAAAAGAGGGGCTGATTCTGTCACGCCCCAAGACAAAGCAGCTAAAAGACAGAAGGGGAACATCCAAAGTAGGGCAACGGGAGTGGTCACCTACCCCAGCTGCCCCCCCAAGACTTCTGGGCCGAGCTCCAGCTACGCACCGCCGTCAAGGTGGTGAGGGTTGGCGTTATGTCCAGAGACTACCCAAGGAATCCCCTGAGTAAGAAGGACATGCCTGCTCTTGAGCAAGCAATTATGAAAGAGACAGTCGTAGACTGGTCTCATGAGATACAGTTTGAAGGCATACACTTCAAACCAGGACTAGTCATTGTCGACTGTGCGAACGAACAGACGGCAAAATGGCTGATGACAAGAGCGCCCATCCTAAGACATTGGGAAGGGGGGGGGGGGGCTCTGGTGGCGAAATTGGGTGATGGTATCCCCAAGCCACATGTCATTACCATGTTCCTACCTTGGAGCGGGGACCTAACCCCGGAGGCCTCCATCAACTACCTCAGGGCCCCAAACAAAGGACTTAACATTTCAGAATGGAAGGTCCTTGGGTGCCGGGTGGAAAGTGGGGGTCAACTCCTAACGGTGGGAATTGACGAAGAGTCTGTTGGAGCCATAGCGAAGGCCAACCATAGCCTCCACTTTAGGTTCGGGCGGATCAAAGTCCATGGGCGGAAGAACGACGCCACACAAAAAGCGGATGTAGAGGTAGCGACAGCCACAGCGGCCCCTCCCTCGGAAGTTACGACCGCAACAACGTCCACTTCAGAGGTGGAAGGAATAGCGGTGGCGGCAGCTCCCTCTGCTGAACCTTCAACGACCAACGCCGCGAACGAGGAAGTCAGCCCGGATTACCGGGAAGACGACCTCGACCTCACACTCATAGACATGAGCAGTCAAGCTATGTCTACAAAGGAAGAGGTAGATGTTGTTCTGGTGAAGACAAAGAAGGACTTGCCGCCTCCTGTCATAAACCAAGAATGACCAGCAGGTGCACCAAAGTAGCCCAGGTGAACATCCACCATGCCAGAGCAGCCTCGGCTGTGATGGCTAGGATGTTCAGCAAACAACACCTAGGGCTAGCGCTACTGCAAGATCCCTGGACCTACGGAGGTAACATCAGAGGCCTCAGCAACAGGGAATGTAAGTTGGTATGGGACAGCCGTGAGGCTTCCCCTAGAACTTGCATTATGGTAAGGAAGGACATTAATTACTTATGTCTTTCAGAATTCTTAACGCGGGACTTAGTTCCTATACAGGTCCTCATCAAGACCGAGGGCCTCCACCGCGAAGTAGTGATCGCATCAGCATACTTCCCTGGCGATGGTAATAACATACCACCCATGGAGGTACAAAGGCTGGTCGAGTACTGTATTAGGAGAAGGCTGCCACTCATCTTGGGATGTGACGCGAACGAGATGTGGGGCAGCACGGACACTAAGAAGAGAGGTGAGTACCTTTTAGAATACTTCATTAAAGAGAACTTAATTGTGTACAAAGTCGGGAACAAACCAACTTTTGTCACTAAGGCCAGAAATGAGGTACTGGATATTACGGTAGGTAGCGCTAACGTAAGTAAACTAATTAAAAAGTGGAGGGTTTCAAGTGAACCCTCAATGTCAGATCATAGGATCATAGAGTTTGAGCTGGAAGGAGCGAGTGAGGAAAGTACCCCCATTCGAAACCCCAGACAAACTGTGTGGCCTATGTTTAGTTCAGAAATAAAAGAAAACCTAGAGCAGGTGACAGTGCGGGGTGGTATCAAACACTACACCGTGCTGGAGCAGGCTGTAGGAGAATTAAATGTAGCAATCACCACGGCATTTGAATCCAGCTGCCCGGTAAAAACCGTGAAGGAGCATAAGGACGAAAAATGGTGGAACAAAAATTTGTCTACATTAAGAGCAAAAGTACGTAGGCTTTTCAACAAAGCCAAGCAATACGGAAATTGGCTAGAATACTCTGAGGTGCTTACCACCTACAATAAAGAGATCAGAAGGGCAAAAAGGGAAAACTTTAGGACCTTCTGTGAAAACATAGAATCCACGCCGGTGGCAGCTAGACTGCACAAAGGACTAGCGAAGGATAGAGTGGAAATGACAACCACTCTCAAGAAACCGGATGGGACCTTCACGGAGGATGAAGAGCAAAGAGCTCTCCTCCTACTAGAAACCCATTTTCCGGGATGCAGAAGAGATACAGGGAGACCGAGGGCTTGATGCAACCACGGAAACCAAGTCGGGCCGACTGGAAGAGGGCAGCGTTTATCTGTACGGATACCGAATCAGATGGGCTATAGGCACTTTCCAGCCTTTTAAGGCCCCAGGTGTGGACGGACTAGTTCCTGCCTTCCCACAAAAGGGAGAGAGAGAACGAATGCCGTATCTTCTAAATATTTTTAGAAGTAGTTTAGCGCTCGGATATATACCGGAGCTATGGAGAAGGGCTAAGGTGATATTTATACCGAAGGTGGGAAAGAAAAACACCACTCAACCGAAGTCATTTAGACCCATTAGTCTAACATCTTTTATGTTAAAGACAATGGAGAAGGTGATTGATAATTACCTTAGGACTATGGTGCTGGTAGGTACACCACTACACAAGAGTCAGCATGCTTACAGAGCATTCAGAAATCCACAGAAACCGCCTTGTATCAGCTGACAAATGAAATAGAAGCAGCACTAGAGACAAAGGAAGTAGCGATATGTGCCTTTTGGATATAGAGGGAGCTTTTGACAACACCTCACACGAGGCTTTCAAGGCGGCCCTCGAGAGAAGGAGTATCGACAGCACTATCTCAAAGTGGATGGGAGAAATGCTGAGAACTAGAGTGGCGGAGACACAAGTGGGAAGAGATACCATTAAAATCTCCACAACTCGAGGGTGCCCACAGGGAGGTGTACTATCACCGCTAATGTGGAGCCTGGTAGTTGATGAACTACTGGTTAGGCTAAACAACCTAGACATCAAATGTCAAGGTTACGCCGATGACATAGTCATAATGGCCAGAGGAAAATTTGAGGGAACGCTCTGTGAAATTGTTCAGAGAGGCCTCAAAGTAACTAGTAGATGGTGTCAAACAGTGGGATTGAGACTCAACCCGAGCAAAACCACGGTGATACCATTTACTAGAAGGAGAAAACTAAACTGCCTCCATCCCATACTCATAGATGGGAAGGCAGTAGAATACCAACAGGAGATAAGGTATCTGGGTATCACACTAGATAGCAAACTCCTATGGAATAGACACGCTGAGGCAGTGGTAGGTAAAGCCAAACGCGCCCTAATGGTGCGCAGAAATCTAGCAGGAAACGTGGGGTTGTAACCTCACTATCCTGCGATGGATGTACACCATGATAGTGAGACCTGCAATCACTTATGGGGCGGTTACGTGGGGAAGTAGAATCAAGCTGGCCTCTATGAGGAAACAGCTTGAGAAGATTCAAAGACTGGCGTGTGTCTGCATCACGGGAGCGATGGGGTCGTGTCCGACAGCAGCATTGGAGCTGCTGCTGGATCTGACTCCGCTGCACCTTGTGGTGGAGAGCGCCGCCAAATCGGCGATCGTAAGGTTCAGCAAGGAAGGAATGGGCAGAGGTAAAATAATCGGGAGCAGAGACCGAAACAGCCTCGCTGCCAAGATCCCCTGGCTGGAAATACCAAAGGACGAAATGGTATGCAAATACCACTTTGAGAAAAACTACACAGCAATGTGTAGTAGTAAAGCCGATTGGAGCGACGAATCCTCAGCATACCACATAGAGCAAAATGCCATCAAGTGGTATATAGATGGTTCGAAGACAAAGGAAGGAACTGGTGCAGGAGTGTTTGGACCTCGTACCAGATACTCCGAATCCATGGGAACATCCCCAAGTATCTTCCAAGCAGAGGTACACGCAATCGAAAGATGTGCACAGTTTAACCTCGACAGGAATTACCGCAAAAAACGAATTGCTATCCTGTCAGATAGCCAAGCAGCCGTCAATGCCATTAGCTCATACACCATCAGATCCAAACTGGTATGGGACTGTGTGGGGAAGCTGAACAAGCTTGGCAGGGATAATAAAGTAACGGGGGGTATACTGGGTACCAGGACACACTGGTATAGACGGAAACGAAGAAGCCGATCACCTAGCAAACAAGGGATCCAGTAGCCCCTTTATAGGTCCGGAACCCTTTTGCGGTATGAGCGTGAACACCATCCGCAAAAGTTTAGATGAAGAAATAAGAGGAAAATGGATGAAAACCTGGGAAGAACTTCCAGGGCTAAGGCAATCCAAAGTGATGCTGGGATCTTTTAACCAGGAGAGAACAAAAGCTTGCCTGAAACTAAGCAGGAACAAGCTCTTAGGAAACATCTCAAGGCCCTGGGCCTAGAGGAGGATGATGGATGCAGATTCTGTGGCTCAGCAGAGGACACCCCCATACATCTGTTCAAAGACTGCGGAGCATTTCTCCGCAAGAGACAGATGTACCTTGGGGCTCACTGCTTGAACACAGAGGAGCTGCAGGCCTTGAATCCCACCCAGATCCTGAGATTCCTAAAGGAGTTAGGATTGGAGGAGGCGCTCTAAATGGGTAGGTACACCAACACTTGGAGGAGGAGGGTTGGGTACAATAGATCTATAAAGGTCGCAGTACAAGTCGTCACCACCATATCTACAATCTACAAGGTTTGGCAATTCATCATGAATCGTTTAACGCCAGAACAACGCTTCCAAATTGTGGTTGTTATTGGTCATTGGCTTATTCCGACAAACCAGCAACTCTTGAAGCATTGGAAGCCAATATTCAAACCTCCCTTGACGTCATATGGCCAGATTTATTGGAAAAAGTAGTGAAAAATTGTACTGATCGAATGAACTATGTAACTCATAGCCGCGGTGGACATATGAAGGTAATCATATTTTAAAAATAAATGCCATGAAATTATCTACCAGATTATAATAATAAAAAATTCATTCCAACAATATTTCTGTCTTGTATTATTATTTAAAGTTCTCAAGCTCTTAAAAAAACACCCATTATATAGACATCCTCGAAAGATATATATGTCCTTACGGGTTAACCGTTAGACGTATACTGAGCGCTCGGTCATGTATCCTTTGCTGGTTTGGCGCTCTTGAGCTTTCGCCCAGCTATTGCGCCGTCTTAGGGTTTGTTTGTCGTTGTGTTTTTTTTTCATTGTTTTGTCTGTTTGTTCTGTTTCCTTTCTTTTCTTTTTTTTTGTTTTTTTTTGTTTTTTTTTTGTTTCTTTGCTTCTTCTTCCTCGCTGTTGGTCCATGGATCGTCCTGGTGTTGATTCCTGGTTTGCCCTCGTGGAGGTTCCTGGTTCGTCCTTCGTCCTCGTGGTGGTTACTGGTTCCTCCTCGTGGTGGATCCTGGTTCGTCGTCGTGGTGGTTCCCTGTTCGTTCTCGTGTTGGTTGCTGTGTCTCTCGGTTTTTGTTCTTGTTGTTCCTGTCTGTTTTGTTCCTGGGTGTTCCGCTGGGTTCGTAGGGCTTGGCCTTTCCTGTAAAAAGAAAGATCAGTTATTACCTATGTTGTTGCGGTTTTGGATGTTTCTATTTGACGTTGATGTTGTAGTTTGCTGCGTTGTTGATTGTTGGGTTGTCATGCGGTTTCATGCGTTCGAAGCTTTTCGTTGCTAGTTTGTCATAAACAAACTGCATTTTAATCATATTTTTATCATATACAAACTGCGTTTGTGCATTTGTCATATACCATTTCGAGTCTGTTATTTCTCTCAGTGTTTTGTTCTGGATGTTTTGAAGTTTGTAGATTTTCAATTCTTTGGATTGTATCCAGCACGTCGATGAGTACGTCATTGTCGGCCGTATTATGCACTTGTAGATTTGTAGTTTGTTCTTTATGTTCAGCTTGCTTTTCCTGTTCAGGAGCGGGTAGAGGTAGCCTTTAATTTGTTTTGCTTTTTTCGCTGTCTGATCGATGTGTTCTGAAAATGTTAGAGCTTTATCTAAGATTACGCCTAGATATTTAATTCGGTTTTCCCATTTTATGTTCGTGTTGTTAATTCTCAAACAGCTACTGGGTTCGCGCTTAAATTTTTTCTTCGTGAAGATAATTGCCTGTGTTTTTTCTGCGTTTAGTTTAATCCTCCAGGTGTTACACCAGTTGTTAATCCTTTCCAGGTGATTTTGGAACCGTTTTGTTATGGCCACGGTCGAGTATCCTCTTGTGAAAATTGCCGTGTCGTCTGCACATAGTGCAATTTCTGTGTCGTTTAGTTTTGGGATGTCTGCGGTGTAGATGCTGTAAAGAAGGGGGCTCAGGACAGATCCTTGTGGGACACCGGCTGTCATTGTCTGCGTTGAAGAGATGCTGTCGTTTATTTTGACTTGGAACGTTCTGTTACAGATAAAGGACGTCACTAGTCTGATCATTGCTGTTGGGATTTTAGATTGGTGCAGTTTGTATATTAAACCTAGGTGCCATACCTTGTCGAAACCTTAGAGACGTCCAGAAAGACGGCTCCCGTGGCTAACCCTTTGTTGAAAGCGTCAATTATTGCTTCGGTTATTCTTGTCGTCTGATAGGTGGTAGAGTGTCCTGAAGCCGTATTCTTCGTCGGGTAGAATACGTTTGTCTTCAGTTATTTCTGTCAGTCTTTTGTGTATTACTTTTTCTGTGATTTTACTGAGACCTGTCAGCAGACTTATTGGTCTGTAACTGGAGGTGAGGTTTCGGGATTAGGATCGTTGTTACGTGTTTCCATTGGGTCGGAAACACTCCAAGTTTCAGTGCGGCGATTATGATTTCGGTTTTCTGTCTATTGCGTTCGGTGTTAGGTTTTTTAGCGCGGCGTTGTTGATGTTATCGCAGCCTGGTGCTTTCTTGGTTTTTAGGTTTTTAATTATTCCTTTTATTTCTTCCAGTGTTGTTTCCTGTATTTCCGTATTTTCTACGCTACTATTTAGTACTCTCAGTACGGTTTCGCGTATTTCTTGCCTTTTTTGGAGTGGGCGTGTGTCGGCGTTCGGTTTAAACTGCTGTGCAAGCGACTTTGCGAATTCCTCCGTTCTCTCCTCGTCCGTGCTTGCTACAGTGTCGTTTGTTGTTTTCAGTGGCAGAATTGTTCTCCTCTCCTTGTTTCTCAGATTCTTGGCTAATTTCCACGGTTCTTCTATTGTTTCGTTGATGCGTTCTGGTTTGTCTTCCCATTCAGCGTTGTGCTGTTCGCGCAGTGCCGCTTTCAGTTGGTTTGTCAGTCTGTTTAAGACGTTCTTGTCCGTCGGTGCCAGCGTCCGTTGGAATACCTTGTTAGCTTTGCGCATTTCTCTTAGTAGATTTCTGATTTCCTGTGGGAGGGTTGCTATCGTGTTTGCTGTACGTTTCCTTGTGGCGGCCTCGAGTGCTGCTTTTATTTCGTTTTCTATCGCCCGTGATGCTTCTTCTAGGCACGGGGGGCTTGTAATTTCTGTACAAGTGACGTTCGTCAGATTATCTTTAAATTTATTCCAATTTATGATAATTTTCTCGATTGTTTTCCTGGCCGTTTTCGCTTGGAGATTTATGTGCACTGGGTTGTGATCTGAGCTCAAGTCTTTGATACAGATTATTTCCACGTTTGCTGTGACGCTTTTCATAACGGCTATATCCAAAATATCCGGCATTCTCTGAACTCCTGGAAAGTGTGTCGGTTGGCTCGGTGCAATTACTTGTAACTTCTGGTTTTCCGTGTATCTTAGTAATTGTACGCCCTTTGTGTTTGTCACTCTGCAATTCTCTTGAGAGTGCTTTGCGTTGTAGTCTCCTGCGGCTATGGTACCTATATTTCTGTCGCATATTTTGTCCAGGTCGACGGCGTTTATTTGTTTCTGTGGCGGCGAGTACAGTGTGTAGAGGACTACGGGTCCGTCCATGCGCGTTGTCTGTACTTCTACTCCTACCGTTTCCGTGTCGGTGGTTGTTTCTACTTCCGGCAGTTTGTGGTGTTTCATGTTTCTTTTGATGAAGATGGCGACTCCTCCTCCGGCTTTCTCGCCTCTATCTTTTCTGTAGACTTGGTAGTTTGCTATGTTCAGTTGGTTGCAACGAGATGCGTCTCGTTGATCAGTGCCACGTCGATACTGTGTTCGCTTAGGTGTGCCACTAGTTCCTGTTTCTTCTTTTGTATTCCGTGCGTTCCAGAATATAAGTTTCAGATTGTCTCTAGATCTTCTAGTGGTCATTGTTGAGTAGGAGCATGATGGTTGTGATTATTTCTGTTTCCTCTTTGCTGTGTCCCATTACGGCAAAGTCGAACATAATTTCCGTCAATTCTGCTTTGATTACTCCGCTGTTGTTCCTTTTATTTCGGCTTGTTGATGGTTTTGTCTCCGGGTTGGGGTTGTTGTTTGTTCTTACTGGTTTCGGTATTTGGCTCGTTGCCGGTTTTTGGGCTGTTTGTTTCGGTGGGGGCTTTGGTCTCGTTTCCTGTTGTCTTTGTTCCGTTTGTCTTGCTATTTCCGGTCTCGCGGGGCAGTTTCTCTATATAGAGGTGTGTTCGCCTCCGCAGTTTGCGCATTTCGGCGCCAGGGTTAGCGGTTTCTCGCATAGGTGTGTGCTGTGGTTCTGTCCGTTCAACGTTGCCCTGGTGTAGTTGATGTTCCTGTTGAGCTTCTTCGAAAGCCCTGCCCATTTGTCCTTGTTTCGTAGCACGATAGGAGTTTTGTTGTTGGCGTTGTTTTCGGTGGGGGTTTCAGTTTCAGTGACTTCGTCGTCGTCGTCACTGTCCCTTGTGTTTAGACATGCATAGCTGTTCATAATTACCCGCATTCCTTGGCCTGACGTGCTTTAGGTAGCCAGTTTCGCTGTTTTCTTTGGAAACTGGAAAGTTTCCTCGTCCTCCGGGTCGGTTTTGCGCTTGGGGGCGGCTTCGGTGGGGCTGTCCGTGGCCATCGGTGTTGAATTCCTCCTCGGGGCGGCTTCAGTGGTTTTTCTTGGTGCGGCATCATTTTTCTTCTCGGCGGCGGTCCTTCTGGTCGCGGCGGTGTCCTGGGATTGTTCGGCGGCGGTGTTCTTCTTCATCCATTTCGCTATTTGATTGAATAGCTTCTCCAACCCGTCCTCGCTGATGGGGTCCAGGAAGGTGAAGTCCTGTATTTCCTTGGCGGCGGCGTTTCCGTTGGAGTTGGTTTTCATGATTGGATTAATGTTTTTCACTCATTGGTTTTCTTCCGTGGGCTACATTCGGTTCTACTTGACTACAGCTGGGTCTTGTTGTCTTGGTGGGGTTGTCGGCTTCCTTGGTTGATTTTTGGTCTCCTCCAGTTGGGCTTTTTTCTTGATTTTTCTTGGTTTGATGGTTTCCTCTTCCTCTTGGCCGGGTTTGCGATTGAGGACGGCTTCGGTGGGGTTGTATGTATCCGTCGGTGTGACTCTTGGGGCGGCTTCAGTTGCTCTCTTGGCGGCTTCAGTTGCTCTTTTGGAGACTGCTTCATTTGTTCTCTCGGGGCTTCAGTTGTAGTCTTGGTGGCGATTTCAGTTGTTCTCTTTTGGGCGGCTTTAGTTGTACTGTTGGAGGCGGCATCGGTAGTTTTCCTTGGGGCGGCTTCGGTTGTCTTCTCGGCGGCGGCTTTGGTTGTCTTCTCGGCGGCGGCTACGGTTGTCTTCTCTGCGGCAGTTTCGGTTGCCTTCTCGGCGGGGGCTTCCGTTGTCTTCTCTGCGGCGGTTTCCTGGGGTTTCTCGTTGACAATTTGGGTCCATCTCCTTTTCATTATATAATTTATCATTTGGTCGATGAGGCTGTCGTCCAGGGTGTCCAGGTAGGCGGGGACGAGGTACATAGCTGCGGCGGTTTCGTTGAGGGTTGGCGGAATGAGCGAGTTCATGTTGCGGTTGCGAAGGTCGGTGAGTGTGTTGCGTCTATTTATAGCTATCTGGTTTCAGGTCATGTGCGTTGCTTACGCTGCTTCGGTTCGCTTGTTTGTTCGTCTTGTTGGTCGTATATGTATCAAAGGTGTTAGGTTGGTTAGTCTGGGATTGTATTTTGAGGGAGGATATAATCGGTCGCAAGTCGCAAGGAATCATCTCTCGTGTCTGTATGTGTTTTTCCTGGAAACTGTATAACTCAAGGTTCCGTCTGGTTTCTTCTGTACGAAAACATCCAAGAAAGGGAGACGCTGAGGTTTACCATGTCTACCTAAGTCTACGATGTCTACCTCCATTGTGAATTTGATTTGCTCGTGCTGGGAATTAAGATGGATGAGGAATTTATCTAGTCTGTCGTGGGACCAGATTACAAATGTGTCATTCACATATCTTAGCCAGAGTGTAGGTGCTTTTTCCTCAAAATCTGTAAGAAATCAGGGGCTGTAAGAAATAGGTTCCATGTCGGATTATGCCATGCAGTGCGACAGCGCATATTTTGTGATCGAAGAAATAAACCGAAACTAGTTTGAGAACATAGACTATATAGATTAAGACCTCTAGAAATTATCTAGACTAAAACCATTTCGTGATCTTCATTTGTTTCCTAGTTATCAAGCTTAAACGATACTTCTAAATTTAGACTTAATTTATGAATAAACCTAGGATTAATCTTTTTTGTTGAGAACGCAGTAAGCGCCTCACGGTTAACTTTGCAAAATGACCCTCTGCAATATCACAAGCATCTTGGGACCGCTTTTCGCGTAACTCTCAAGATGTTGCTGCATAGTGTCGCCCTTACATCCCCCTTTCACTTGCAGTGATTAGGGGTTCAGGTACTAACAATTTTTATCCTTTCGGCTTCTTTCCCTTTCCGCTCGTCTAGCATTTTTATTGTCGTGATGTCTTGGATCATCCTTGATGTATCTGCCCATAAGTCCTCCGACGAGAGCATTTGTTTAACCATAGTTAATGGGTCAAATCAAAAATCATCTCACGTAAAGCAAAACTGCGAATATATAAAACCCTGATCAGACCCGTGCTAACTTATGGAGCTGAATCCTGGAGTATGTCGGAAGCAGACAAAAACTCTCTTCGTATTTTTGAAAGACGGATTTTACGGAAGATCTTTGGACCAGTGAGAGAGGAAGAAGGATACAGAATTCGCATGAACTACGAACTTCAAGAACTAATAGAAGGTGAAGACATAGTAAGATTCATTAAAGACTTCGATGGGCGGGCCATATGATTAGAATGCCGAGTGCGAGAGCACCCAGATCCATCCATAAAGGGCAACCTAACACATCAAGAAGCAGAGGTAGACCCAGAACTAGGTGGAAAGATAAGGTAGAGGAAGATGTAGAAACTCTACAAGTAGGAAACTGGACACGTGTCGCTGAAGACCGTCAAAGGTGGAAGGGGATTGTTAAGGAGGCCAAAGCTCACCCTGGGCTGTAGAGTTAGAAGAAGAAGAAGATAGTTAATGGGTCTAGTGTTTGTCCGGTCTTATTTTTCCATTTATGCTTTTCGGGTATCCACCTGTTTGTGAGTCCTCAGTAAATACAAAAGCAATCTGTGGCCCTACCGATGCTACGGAGAAAGTTCCTGAAACAGCCATGCCCGCTTAAAACTTGGGTAACGTAAAAATTTGTTTCGTCGTGTCTTCTTGTTGCCCAACGCTCCACATCAAGGATTAGGATTCTGGTCTGACTGGAACAACTGGACTGGAACAAGGATCAAAACTCCGACGCTGCCATAAAAATATACAGCACGAACGACAGCAACAAACAGTGATACTGGTCCCGACTACTTCTGGGTAGCACTAAATAAACTAGTAATATATAGCTGCTACTACTCACCAAATGTAGTCTCCAGCAGTTTGAAGCCTCACTGGGGAGCAAAGACGCAAGGACATAATTATAGTATGAGACTTTAACACATGCAATGTATTTAAGAAAGATCGTTGCGGAATGGGTCCCGAAACTGTACTTGGGTGTGAAAAACAAGGGCGAGAAACCAACTTTCCAAAGACGGGACTCGAGCTCACAATTGACCTCATACTTGCCACCGTCTCTTAGTAAGCAATGTCAAGGAATGGGAAGAATGGAATCTTGAATGGGGAATCCTCAACGACTATAACTATATCTAGGGAAGAAACCTGACGGCAGCCCAGTTGGAAGCCGGTACCACAAGGGGTGGTCAAGCTAGAACGTGAATGAGGCAAAAGTTGCCGATGCATTTGGCTGGCTGATTTGCAGTTGGCTGGTGGGCACGCCCACTGAAATATATACTATCTGGAATGAGCACTGGCTTCTTGACTTGTGCGGGCCGAGAGAGACGTCCTAAGGACCTCCCTTCATCCTTCTCTAGCCACCAGTGTAGTCCCTTGAAGAAATGCTTTTGCGATTCCGAGGGATACAGGGAGCATTCCAGGGGGACCACTTGTCAAGTTAACGAAAGTGCTTGCTACGTCCCCCCCCCCCAAAAAAAAAAGCCACCAGTGTAGTCGAGAGTGGGAGAATGTGATACAGTCAGAGCGAAAAGCCAGTTGTGCTGAGTTGAATCAAGAAAGAGAGTTCCTTCAATCGGTGAGAATATTATAAACCGAATTTTATATATTTGAATGAAAGTTGTTTTCAAAAAGACAATGGTAAAATACTGTTGTATTTGTAAGGAAAAATGGACGTCGGACGTCAGACACACATTTAGTTTTCCTTTTGGACTGTACTAGGCGAAGACAGAGCGATACGAGAGCTACCTTGTGATGTTCTCCTTCGGCCCGCACAAGCCATAGTATATATTTCAGTGGACACGCCAGAAGGGATGATCGACAATCTTACGAGCATATGTTAGCATATTGTCTGACGGCCAAGAAAGAAGAAAGTTTACTGGTGGACAGAAGAGCAATCAGCAAGACTAGAAAGACAGGTATAAGACACTAGAAAACTGCGCAGCGATAAGGAGAACACTGCGGAAAATGATTAACAGCGATGCTGGACAAACTTCTGCACGAACATCGGTGAGAAGCCCTGGTGAAACGCATTCCAAATCGCTACCAGAGGGATTAATTACTGAAGCTGCGGAATGTATCCCCAATCCGACGAGATGGAAAAAATTGTCTGTGCTCTATTCCCAATCCACCCGGTCATGCAGCGAGGTGCCGGAATTCACAACCGAAGAACTCGCAGTCGCCAGTCACCGGCTCAGTATAGGCAGAGCACCAGGACTGAACTGTCCCTCTTTCCTGTTAATAGGACTGCCTCTGTTTTCCCAGGTACGAGCTTGACCCTTTAACCGTCCATCTATTTGTCGATCATGTGCATAGCTTCATTAGCCCTCCTCATTAGTCCTTGCTCGGTTTTGTCTCGTACTAATAATGCGAGATCGTCTGTAAGGCCATCGGACTCTACGCCTTCAGGCAGAAACTATCAAAATAGCATGTATTGTCGTTCCCCTCTATATGCTCAGAGTCATGAATGAAACGCTAAAGCAGGGTGTCTTTTCAAAAATATTGGAAAAGGCTAGATTGATACTACACGTAAAAGCGACAGACTGGCGAATGAGACAACGTCCTACAGACCCCTATGCCTGCTGGATACCGAAGCAGCTACTGCTGCTAAGAATAAAAGAAAAACCAAAAGAAGATCTTTCGAAAAACCAGTACGGCTTTAGGGAAGGCCGATCAACAATAGACACTCTACACAAAGTTGAAGTCATTGGAGACGACGCTACAAAGGGAACCTGGAGTACTAGGAAAATATGCACGCTAATGCAATGCGTTCCATTCGATCTGCTGGCAGAACATCCTCGTCGAAGTCACTCTACAGAAATTCGCTCCATACCTGCTAGCGATAACAAACATGGAAATTGTCGTTGAAATAGATACTGGTAGGACTACCAAGGAGATACACAGCGGTGTGCCGCAAGGTTCAGTGATAGGCCCAACGCTACGAGTCCTCAGACTTGAGCTGCCTAAAGGTGTTCCGATGGCCATCCATGTTCCGATGGAAAGTCCGATGGCTTTGCAGACAATCCCACATTGATAGTACGAGACAAAACCGACAAATGAGGAGGGCCAATGAAGCTATGCACATGATCGGCAAATAGATTGAAGGTTAAAGGCTCAAGCTCGCACCTAGGAAATCATAGGCAGTCCTATTGACAGGAAAGAGGGACACATCATTCATGCTCAGACTTCGCCATTACTCCAAAGAGAGTCATAAACTTTATAGGTGTACAAATAGACAAAAATTTCTCATTCAGGGTGCACCTAAAAAAAGATCATGACCGCGCTGCAAAGGCTCCCAATGTTGGAGACCCTAGGAGCAGCAAAAGAAAATTACTAGGCTCGGCGATCCTTTCTGCAATGCTCTATGCTGCCCCAGTATGTGCAACAGCTGTGATCGTAGAAGCAACCAAGTACAAATTATGAGCGGTACATACAATGCTCGCAGTGCCTAAAGAACAGTGTGAAGTCTCTGATACCGACAGTAGAGCTGCTAGTCCAGGAGAGGATAAAAATATACAGACAGATAGAGTGACCCAGTAGTCAACAAAAAAGAAGACGACTAGGACTGTACTACTCCGGATGAAGGACTGGGACGGTAACGATAAGAGGCAAGAGACAATACAAAATTGCTTCCAACCAAGAAGCATGGAAAAGTAAACTACCACCTAACCAAAGCACTCAGCGAGTATGGATGTTTCCGGAATTATCTCTACCAAATAGGCAGAGCCGCCGATAACCGTTGAGTACTGGTGAAGGCAACACCGTGGCATACGCCATATAGTGTCGTTCTCGTTTATATCCTCAGAGTCATGAATGGAACGCTAAAACAGGCAGAGCCTCCGATAACCGATGAGTACTGTGGGGAAGATAAAAGCGTGGCATACACCATATACACCATACAGTGCCGTTCTCCTCTATATACTTAAAGTCGTGAATGGAACGCTAAAATAGGCTGAGCCTCCGATAACCGATGAGTACTGTGGGGAAGAGAAAAGCGTGGCATACACCATGTACACCATATAGTGTCGTTCTCCTCTATATCTTCAGAGTCACGAATGGAACGCTAAAACAGGCAGAGCCTCCGATAACCGATGAGTACTGAAGAAATGAGGAAAGTGTGACATTCACCATATACACCATATAGTGTCATTCTCCTCTATATCCTCAGAGTAATAAATGAAACGCTAAAACAGGCCGAGCCTCCGATAACCGATGAGTACTGTGGGGAAGATAAAAGCGTGGCATATACCATATACACCATATAGTTTCGTTCTCCTCTATATACTTAAAGTCGTGAATGGAACGCTAAAACAGGCTGAGCCTCGGATAACCGATAAGTACTGTGGGGAAGAGAAAAGCGTGGCATACACCATGTACACCATATAGTGTCGTTCTCCTCTATATCCTCAGAGTCACGAATGGAACGCTAAAACAGGCAGAGCCTCCGATAACCGATAAGTACTGTGGGGAAGAAGACAGCGTGGCATACACCATATACACAATATAGTGTCGTTCTCCTCGATATCCTCAGAGTAATAAATGAAACGTTAAAACAGGCAGGGTCTCCGATAACCGATGAGCACTGTGAGGATGAGGAAAGCGTGGCACACACCATATACACCATATAGTGTCGCTCTCCTCTATATCCTCAGAGTCACGAATGGAACGCTAAAACAGGCAGAGCCTCCGAAAACCGATGAGTACTGTGCGGAAGAGAAAAGCGTGGCATACACCATGTACACCATATAGTGTCGTTCTCCTCTATATCCTCGGAATCACGAATGGAACGCTAAAACAGGCAGAGCCTCCAATAACCGATGTGTACTATGTGGAAGAGGACAGCGTGGCATACACCATATACACCATATAGTGTCGCTCTCCTCTATATCCTAAGAGTCACGTATGGAACGCTAAAACAGGCAGAGCCTCCGATAACCGATGAGTACTGTGGGGAAGAGGACAACGTGGCATACACCATGTACACCATAGAGTATCGTTCTCCTATATATCCTCAGAGTCACGAATGGAACGCTAAAACAAGCAGAGTCTACGATAACCGCTGAGTACTGTCGGGGAGAGGCCAGCGTAACATACACCATAGAGTATCGTTCTCCTCTATATCCTCAGAGTCATGAATGGAACGCCAAAACAGGCAGAGCCTCCGATAACTGCAGAGTACTGTGGGGAAGAAGACGTGGATAACACCATATCTCCAAATAGTGTCGTTCTCCTCTATATCCTTAGAGTCACGAATGGAACGCTAAAACTGGCAGAGCCTTCGATAACCGATGAGTACTGTGGGGAAGAGGAAAGCGTGGCATGCACCATATACACTATATAGTGTTGCACTCCTCTATATCCTCAGAGAATGGAACGCTAAAACAGGCAGAGCCTCCAATAACCGATGAGTACTGTGGGGAAGAGAAAAGCGTGGCATACACCATGTACACCATATAGTGTCATTCTCCTCTATATCCTCAGAGTCATGAATGGTACGCTAGAACAGGCATACCCTCCGATAACCGATGAGTACTATTGGGAGAGGACAGTGTGGCATACACCATATAGTGTCGTTCTCGTCTATATCCTCAGAATCATGAATGGAACGCTAGAACAGGCATAACCTCCGAAAACCGATGAGTACTGTGGGGAAGAGGACAGCGTGGTATACACCATATAGTGTCGTTCTAGTTTATATCCTCAGAATCATGAATGGAACGCTAGAACAGACATAGCCTCCGATAACCGATGAGTACTGCGTGGAAGAGAAAAGCGTGGCATACACCATATATACCATATAGTGTCTTTCTCCTCTATATCTTCAGAGTTACGTATGGA
Organism: Phosphuga atrata; assembly: GCA_944588485.1. Lineage (NCBI taxonomy): Eukaryota > Metazoa > Arthropoda > Insecta > Coleoptera > Silphidae > Phosphuga > Phosphuga atrata. Next base: position 17,775,261 of record OX155908.1, on the reverse strand, counting down.
ACGCTAAAACAGGCAGAGCCTCCCATAACCGATGAGTACTGTGAGAAAGAGGAAAGCGTGGCATAAACCATATACACCATATAGTGTCGTTCTCTATATACTCAGGGTCACAAATGGAACGCTGAAACAGGCATAGCCTCCGATAACCGATTAGTACTGTGGGGAAGAGGAAAGCGTGGTATACACTATATATACTATATAGTGTTGTTCTTCTCTATATCCTCAGAGTAATAAATGAAACGCTAAAGCAGGCAGAGCCTCCGATTACCGAGGAGTACTGTGGAGAACAGGAAAGCGTGGCATACACCATATATACCATATAGTGTTGTTCTTCTCTATATCCTCAGAGTAATAAATGAAACGCTAAAACAGGCAGTGTCTCCGATAACCGATGAGTACTGTGCGAAAGGGGAAAGCGCGGCATACACCATATACACTATATAGTGTTGCACTCCTCTATATCCTCAGAGAATGGAACGCTAAAACAGGCAGAGCCTCCAATAACCGATGAGTACTGTGGGGAAGAGAAAAGCGTGGCATACACCATGTACACCATATAGTGTCATTCTCCTCTATATCCTCAGAGTCATGAATGCAACGCTAGAACAGGCAGAGCCTCCGATAACCGATGAGTTCTGTGAGGAAGAGAACAGCGTGGCATACACCATATAGTGTCGTTCTCCTCAATATCCTCAGAGTCACGAATGGAACGCTAAAACAGGCAGAGCCTCCGATAACCGATGAGTACTGTGGGGAAGAGAACAGCGTGGCATACACCATATTCACCATATATTGTCGTTCTCCTCTATATCTTCAGAGTTACGTATGGAACGCTCAAACAGGCAGAGCCTCCCATAACCGATGAGTACTGTGGGAAAGAGGAAAGCGTGGCATACACCATATACACCATATAGTGTCGTTCTCCTCTATATACTCAGGGTCACGAATGGAACGCTGAAACAGGCAGAGCCTCCGATAACCGATAAGTACTGTGGGGAAGAGGAATGCGTGGTATACACCATATATACCATATAGTGTCGTTCTCCTCTATATCCTCAGAGCAATAAATGAAACGCTAAAACAGACAAAGCCTCCGATTACCGATGAGTGCTATGGGGAACAGGAAAGCGTGGCTTACACCATATATATCATATAGTGTTGTTCTTCTCTATATCCTCAGAGTAATAAAAGAAACGCTAAAACAGGCAGAGCCTCCGATTAACGATGAGTACTGTGGGGAACAGGAAAGCGTGGCATACACCATATACACCATATAGTGTCGTTCTTTTCTATATACTCAGAGTCACGAGTGGAACGCTAAAACAGTTAGAGCCTCCAATAACCGATGAGTAGTGTGGGGAAGAGGAAAGCGTGGCATACACCATATACACCATATAGTGCATTCTCCTCTATATCCTTAGAGACATGAATGGTACGCTAAAACAGGCGGAGCCTCTGATAACCGATGAGTGCTGTGGGGAAGAGGAAAGCGTGGCATACACCACATACATCATATAGTGTCGTTCTCCTCTATATCCTCACAGTCACGAATGGAATGCTAAAACAGCCAGAGCCTTCGATAACCGATGAGTTCTGTGGGGAAGTGAACAGCGTGGCATACACCATATAGTGTTGTTCTTCTCAATATCCTCAGGTCACGAATGGAACGCTTAAACAGGCAGAGTTTCCGCAAATCGATGAGTACTGTGTGGAAGAAGACAGCGTGGCATACACAATATACTATATAGTGTATAAGGTGTATGCCACGCTGTCTTCTTCCCCACAGTACTCATCGGTTATCGGAGGCTCTGCCTGTTTTAGCGTTCCATACTCTGAGGAAATAGAGGTGAACGACATTATATGGTGTATGCCACGCTTTCCTCTTTCCCACAGTACTCATCGGTTACATGTGAGAAGTGGGACATAGCGAGGAACACCTTACTAAAGGAGCTCCTACATGCAGAAGTCTGAAAACAACTGGGAAACGCCAAAATGCAATACACAATTGGTGGTCAATTGGTCCAAAATGCAATACACAAAATAATTAGGAACAAGGAGCAAGATGAAAGGATGTGGCAGTAGGCAGAGGAGCAAGGAATAAGCCCGAATTCCTAATAAAAATGGCCGCAAGGGGAGGGTAAGGTATGTAAAAAACATTGTAATACACAAGCATCTTAAAGTCATGGAGGAGCAGTGCCAGGATGCCGGGGTTTCAGAGGGACTACTTGCCAAGTTAACGCAGCTATGTACCCCCAAATAAAAATTAGTTTGTGTATATAGACTATATAGATTAAGACCTTTAGAAACTTTCTAGACTAAACACATTTCGCGATCTTCATATGTTTCTTTGTTATCAAGCCTAAACGAAACCTCTAAATTTAGACTTAATTTATGATTAAACCGACAAGATTAAACTAGATTTAGGACATAGACTAAAATTTCTATAAACTGTCTGGATTAAATGGACAGCGCGACCTTCATTTGTTTATTAGTTATAAAGCTTAGAAACAAACGTTAATTTAAACACTGTTTCTGACTAAACCAATAAATCTAAACTAGTTTGAGTACATAGACTATATAGATTAAAGCTTCTAGAAACTACCTAGACTAAATCAAATTTGCGACCTTCAATTGTTTTCTTGTTATCAAGCCTAAAGGAAACCTCTAAATTTAGAGTTAATTTATGTTATGTTAAATTATGTTAAATTATGTTTAAGATAAAACTATTTTTAGGACATAGGCTATATAGATTAAAGCTTCTAGAAACTATCTAGATTAAATACACAGCGCGACCTTCACTTGTTTATTAGTTATGAAGCCTAGAAACAACCGTCTATTTAGACAAACTTTGTGACTAAACCAATAAACTAAAACTAGTTTGAGTAGATAGAATATATAGATTAAGACTTCTAGAAACTATCTAGACTAAATCCACTTCGCGTTCGTTATTTGTTTCCTTGTTACAAGGCTTAAACCAAACCTCAAAATTTAGAGGTGTAGTATATTATATTAGGTTTAGTATACTAAAACTAGAAGACTATCACATTTCCGTCGAGTAGTCTTCGATGTAGTTTGACTCCTTCGTTCGCGCAATTCTTCCCCAAATAAATATTTACATTGCAAACGAATGCGGAATGTATAAATAAAACAGTTGAATAATACTTAATAATAAAGTTGCCGTCGGTGTTTGGCGGTCGGCGATTGGTGGGGCGGCCGTGACGTCACCGGCCGATAGTCGCTTAAGTATATAAAAACGGTGCGCATTGATTTAGCGCTATTTCTGCAGCGATCGAAAAAGTTGTTTTAACTAAGCTCTTGTTTAAACTAATTTCTTGCACCGAATCAAACTAGACGAGATGGGTTTTGATAAAGTTTGTGTGCTAGTCCTAGCCTTCACTACTCTAACTCTAGCTTATCCTGGTAAGTAGACTTATCTAATCAGTAAATCTAGTAGTCTTTGATATTACAATTGTCTCAAGCATTAATCTAGTTGCACTAATTATATTAAATTTAAGATAAATCTAATTAAACTCTCTATAAGCTAATGTATGCTAGTTTGTGCTAGTCCAACTTGTTCTTGAATTATCTTCTCTCAAAGTTAATCTAGGTTTTGAAATCTGTTGCTGCAATTTCATCTACGACAACTAAACCACTAACGCTAACTACATCAAATTTGGTCCTAGTGTAGCTAATTAAAATCTCTACAAACTGATGTATACTAATTTTTGCTAGTCCAACTAGTTTTTGAATATCAGCTCTTAACCGCAATTTCATCAACGATAATTAAACCACTTGGACTAACTGCACCAAATTTAGGCAAAGTGTAGATAAATAAATTCCTTGCAAACTGATGTATAATAATTTGTGCTAGTCGAACTGATTCTTAAGTTATCGATTTTCAAAATTAGTCTCAACTAACAATATTTTAAAAGCTATGAATGTGTTGTTACAATTTCATCAACGTCAACTAAACCACTTGGCCTAATTACATCAAATTTGGTCCAAATGTAGCCAATTAAATTCTCTACAAACTGATGTATACTAATTTGTAATAGTCCCACTAGTTCTTGTGTTATCCTCTCAACATTAGCCAACACACAATTTTTTGGAATCTTAGAAATATTTTGTTGCAATTTCATCAACTACAACTAAACTACGTGGACTAACTGCACCAAATTTAGGCAAACTGTAGATAATTAAATTCTTTGCAAACTGATGTATACTAATTTGTGCTAGTCCAACTAGTTCTTAAGTTATTGTCTTTCAAAGTTAGTTAACTAACAATATTTGAAGAGCTAGGAATGCGTGGCTGCAATTTCATCAACGAGAACTAAACCAATTGGGCTAACCATAGAAATTTTAGTCTAACTGTAGATATTTAAATTCTCTGCAAACTGATGTATACTAATTTGTGCTAGTCGAACTAGTTTTTGAGTTATCATATCTGAACATTAGTCAACACACAATTTCTTGGAATCTTAGAAATTTGTTGATTCAATTCCAACTAACATCAATGACAACTAAACAACTTGGACTAACTGCACCAAATTTAGGCAAAGTGTAGATAATTAAATGCTTTGCAAATTGATGTATACCAATTTGTGCTAGTCCAACCAGTTGTTAAGTTATCGGCTTTCAAAGTTAGTCAACTAACAATATTTAAAAGCTAGGAATGTGTTGCTGCAATTTCATCAACGACAACTACACCACTTGGGCTAACCACATAAAATTTAGGCAATTTGTAGATAATTAAATTTTTTGCAAACTGATGTATACTAATTTTTGCTAGTCCAACTATTTTTTGAGTTATCATCTCTCAACATTACTCAACACACATTTTTTTGAAATCTTACAAATTTTTTGGTGCAATTTCATCAACGACAATTAAACCACTTGGACTAACTGCACCAAATTTAGTCAAAGTGTAGATAATTAAATTCTTTGAAAACTGATGTGTTCTAATTTGTGCTAGTTCAGCTAGTTCTTAAGTTATCGTCTTTCAAAGTTAGTCTACTAACAATATTTTAAAAGCTAGGAATGTGTTGCTGAAATTTGGCTACAATTTCATCAACCAAACCTAAACCACTTGGACTAATTGCACCAAATTTAGGCAAAGTGTAGATAATTAAATTCTTCGTAAACTGTTTTATGCTAATTTTCGCTATTCCAACTAGTTCCTAAGTTATCGTTAAAATCGTTAAAACTAACAATATTTTAAAAGCTAGAAATGTATTGCTGCAATTTCATCAACGACAACTAAAGCACTTTAAAGCTAACTATAGCAAATTTAGTCTAAGTGTATATAATTAAATTCTCTGCAAACTGATGTATACTAATTTGTGCTAGTCCAACTAGTTCTTGAGTTATCAGCTCTGAACATTAGTCAACAAACAATTTTTTTTGGAATCTTAGAAATTTGTTGGTGCAATTCCATCAACGACAACTAAACTACTTGGACTAACTGCACCAACTTTAGGCAAAGTGTAGATAATTAAATTCTTTGCAAACTGATGTATACTAATTTGTGCTAGTCCAACTAGTTTTTAAGTTATTGTCTCTCAAAGTTAGTCAACTAACAATATTTTAGAAGCTAGGAATGTGTGGATGCAATTTCAGCAACGACAACTAAACCACTTGGGCTAACTACATCAAATATGGTCCAAGTGTAGCCAATTAAATTCTCTACAAACTAATGTATACTAATTGAGCTAGTCCAACTAGTTCTTGAGTTATCATCTCTCAACATTAGTCAACACACAATTTTTTGGAATCTTAGAAATATTTTGTTGCAATTTCATCAACGACAACAAAACCACTTGGACTAACTGCACCAAATTTAGGCAAAGTGTAGATAATTAAATTCTTTGCAAACTGATGTACACTAATTTGTGCTAGTCCAACTATTTCTTAAGTTTTCGTCTTTCAAAGTTAGTCCACCAACAATATATTTAAAAGCTTGGAATGTATTGCTGCAATTTCATCAACAACAACTAAGCTACTAGCACTAACTAAACTAAATTTAGTCTATTTGTAGCTAATTAAATTCTCTGCAAACTGATGTATACTAATTTGTGCTAGTCTTACTAGATCTTGAGTTATATTCGTTCAAAATTAATCAACTAATAACATTTTTAACACTCGAAAATTGTTGTTGTTATTTCATTAACAACAACTAAACTATTTAGAGTATCTGCTCCAAACTTAGCTTAAGTGTAGGCAATTAGATTATCTACAAACTGATGTAAACCAATTTGTTCTAGTTCAATTATATATAGAGTTATCGGCTTTTAAAAACTTCGAAATGTTAAGAGCTTAATAACTATACTAAAACTTAACGTCTACACAGTTTATAATATATCAAATTAAAGCTGATTCTATGTAGTTTAAGAATATGGTGAGTACGTTTGTTTGTCGTAGACCACCACAGCGATAATAGACCGGTTTGTTGTGTCAATGTTCAATTGCGAATAATTGTGAAACTGGCGTATGCGTTTTCAATGACACAATTAGTTTGTTGGGACGATTATGGCAATTAGTTCAAGTAGGACTTGTTTTTCCTCCAATTAGTTTCATTGGAATAAGCTTAAAAAGTTACGTTGCGGTATAGACTAGACTAGTTAAACTTAGTCTAACTACAACTAAATTGGTTGGACTAGGTGCAGTAAGTTTAGGTTAAATATAGTTAATTAAATTCTCTACAAAATGGTGTATACTAATTTCTGCTAGTCCAACTAGTTCTGGACTAATATTCACTCAAACTTATTCTAATAAGTTTTGAAAGTTAAAAGTTTGTGTTGATGTAATTTCCTCAACTACTACTAAACTAGTTGGGCTAAGCGCTCTATATTTAGTCCAAATAGAGTTAATTAAATTCTCTTCGATGTGGTGTATACCAATTTGTGCTAGTCTAACTAGTTCTTAACTAATTTTCACTCAAACTTTGTCTAATAAATTTTTTAAAGTTAAACATTTGTGTTGATGTAATTTCCTCAACTTCAATCAAACTAGTTGGGCTAGGTGCACTAGATTAAGTCAAAATAGAGCTAGCTAAATTCTCTTTAAAGTGGTGTATACTAATTTGTGCTAGTCCAACTAGTTCTTGACTAATCTTCCCTTAAACTTAGTCTAATAAATTTTTAAAGTATAAAGTTTGTGTTGGTGTAATTTCCTCAACTACATTTAAACTAGTTAGGCTAAACTCATTAAATTTGATCCATGTAGAGTTAGTTAAATTATCTTCAAAGTGATGTGTACTAATTAATAGTAATCCAACTAGTTCTTGACTAATCTTCACTAACACTTAGTCTAATAAATTTTGAAAGTTAAAAGTTTGTCTTGATATAATTTACTCAACTACAATTAAACTAGTTGGGCTAGGTACATTAAATTTGGTCAAAATAGAGTTAGTTAAATTATCTTAAAGATGGTGTGTACTAATTTGTGGTAGTGCAACTATTTCTTGACTAATCTTCACTCAAACGTAGTCTAATAAATTTTGAAAGTTAAAAGTTTGTGTTGAAGTACTTTTCTCAACTACAATTAAACTAGTTGGGGCAGGTGCACTAGATTTAGTCAAAATAGAACTAGTTAAATTCTCTTTAAAGTGGTGTGTACTAATTTGTGCTAGTCCAACTAGTTCTTGACTAATCTCCACTCAAACTTAGTCTAACAAATTTTGATAGTTAATAATTTGTGTTAATTTAATTTCCTTAACTGCAATTAAAGTAGTTGGGATAGGCGCACTAGATTTAGTCCAAATAGAGTTATTTAAATTCTCTTCAAAGTGGTGTGTACTAGTTTGTGGTATTCCTACTAGTTCTTGACTAACCTTCACTCAAACTTGGTCTAATAAATTTTTAAAGTAAAAAAATTGTGTTCAAGTAATTTCCTCAACTACAATCAAACTAGTCGGGCTAGGTGCACTAGATTCAGTCCAAATAGGGTTAGTTAAATTCTCTTTGAATTGGTGTGCACTAATCTGAGCTAGTACAACTAGTTCTTGATTAATCTTCAATTAAACCTAGTCTAATAAATTTTGAAAGTTAAAAGTTTGTGTTGATGTAATTTCCTCAACTACAATTAAACTAGTTGGGCTAGGCGCACTAGATTTAGTCCAAATAGGGCTAGCTAAATTCTCTTTAAAATAGTGTGCACTAATTTCTGCTTGTCCAACTAGTTCTTGAGTAATCTTCACTCAAACTTAGCCTAATAAATATTAAAGTTAAAAATTTGTGTTGATGTAATTTCCTCAACTACAATTAAACTTGTTGGGCTAGGCGCAATAAATTTAGTCCAAACAGAGTTAGTTGAATTCTCTTCAGAGTGGTGCGTTCTAATTTGTAGTAGTTCAACTAGTTCTTGAATAATCTTCACTCAAACTTAGTCTAATAAATTTTGAAAGTTAAAAATTTTTGTTGATGTAATTTCTTCAACTACAATTAAACTAGTTGGGCTAGGCGCAATATATTTAGTCCAAACAGAGTTAGTTGAATTCTCTTCAGAGTGGTGCATTCTAATTTGTGGTAGTCCAACTAGTTCTTGAATAATCTTCACTCAAACTTAGTCTAATAAATTTTGAAAGTTACAAAATTGTGTTGATGTAATTTCCTCAACTACAATTAAACTAGTTGGGCTAGATGCACTAAATTTAGTTCAAATAGAGTTAGTTGAATTCTCTTCAAAGTGTATGTACGAATTTGTGCTAGTCCAACTAGTTCTTGACTAATCTTCACTCAAACGTAGTCTAATAAATATTTAAACTAAAAGTTTGTGTTGATGTAATTTCCTCAAATACAATTAAACTAGTTGGGCTAGGTGCACTAAGTTTAGTCCAAATAAAGTTAGTTAAATTCTATACAAAGTGGTGTGCACTTATCTGTGCTAGTCCAGGTAGTTCTTGACTAATATTCACTCAAACTTAGTCTAATAACTTTAGAAAATTAAAAATATGTGTTGATGTAATTTCCTCAACTACAATTAAACTAGTTGGGCTAGAAGCACTAGATTTAGTCCAAATAGAATTAGTTAAATTCTCTTGAAAGTAGTGTATAATAATTTGTGCTAGTCCAACTAGCTCTTGACTAATCTTCACTCAAACTTAGTCTCATAAGTTTTGAAAGTTGAAATGTTTTGTTGATGTAATTTTCTTAACTACAATTAAACTAGTTAGATTAGCTGCACTAAATTTAGTCTAAATATAGTTAATTAAATTCTCTTTAAACTGGCTTATATAAATTGGTGCTAGTCCAACGAATTCTGGGAAAATCCTCACTCAAACTTAGTCTAATAAGTTTTGGATGTTAAAAAATTGTCTTTATGTAATTTCCTCAACAACAACTAAACGAGTTGGACTAGGTGCACTAAATTTAGTCTAAATATAGTCCGTTAAATTCTCTATAAGCTGATGTATGCTAGTTTGAACTAGTCTATCTAGTAAAGTAAATCTGGCTCAATTAGTATTAGTGTCGCAAGAAGACGCTTCGGCGAAGTATCCGTGATTCACACTAAATCTAAATATAGCCGCAGAAAACATTTCCACGAAAATTAATCTCCCAGGTGGCCTTGACATTTTTGTTTTGTTTTCATGAATGTTTGTTGTCGATAAATAGTTTCCATTTAAAGAAAAATCGCCAAGATTAGATAAGACCGCACGAATCCACACTACTACGTCTACTAATACGTCTACGTCACTAATTACCGACATATAGTTAACTACGACGAAATATCTGTTAAACGTCTGTCCGTCAAAACAAAATGTAATCGCGGAAATTACTCAATTATAAGACATTAACCTAGTTATAATAGCCGCGATAAGACTACATTATCTTGAAATATTCCCTAATTTATAGGACGATAGCCTTTTACACTCGCTTTAGAAACTTTAATATTCAAGTCTTAATACCTAAGATTAGGTCTTAATACTCAGACTAGAACTTATTGATTAAATAATGTGTCATTTATCAAGATTATGGTCTAAACATTATAGTTTAAACATTGTGTAATATATCAAGTTAAAGCTAAATCTATGCAGATTAGACTATCTTTAGTAAGTTGCAATATTTTAGTTTAGTCTGCCTTTTCTAGTTAGATTAGTAGTTGTAACTACCAAGAAGAAAGTTTAAGGTTAAAGTCTTAATATCCACACTTAACCTTATACTTGAAAAATTGTGTCATATATCAAATTAGAGCTAAATCTATGCAGATTCGATTATCTTTAGTAAGTTGCAATGTTTTAGTTTAGTTTGCCTGTTCTAGTTAGATTAGCAGTAGCAACTACGAAGAAGAAAGTTTAAGAAATAAGTCTTAAATCCACACTTAACCTTATAGTTTAAACATTGTGTTATATATCAAATTAAAGCTAAATCTATGCAGATTAGATTGTCTTTAGAAAGTCACAATGTTTTAGTTTAGTCTGTCTGTTCTAGTTAGATTAGTAGTAGCAACTACGAAGAAGAAAGTTTAAATTTAAAGTCTTAATATCCGCACTTAACCTTATAGTTTAAACATTGTGTTATATATCAAATTAAAGCAAAATCTATGTAGATTGGATTATCTTTAGTAACTTGCAATGTTTTAGTTTAGTCTGTCTGTTCTAGTTAGATTAGTACTAGCAACTACGAAGAAGAAAGTTTAAGATTAAAGTCTTGATATCCACACTTAACCTTATAGTTTAACCATTGTGTTATATATAAATTTAAAGCTAAATCTATGCAGATTATTTTATTATTATTTATTTATTTATTTATTAACCTACTGGCATATAGAAATCACATACAAAAAAAATATAAATTTAAAAATAAAAATACAAAAATATCTGTAACTGACATAAAATAAACTCCAATTTTCCTTTATAATACACCTTGTCTGTTACCAGTTTGTTCTTTCCATCTTTTTATCCGTCTCAGCAGTTTCAGACCCTTTCCGCTATCATTCATACATTCCTCCCATTTCTTTCCTTCCCGCCTCTCTCCCTCATTCCATTCACCCCTTGTACACTCTTCCATCCAATGCCCCCAAGTATCCTTTGCTGTCCCACAAACACTTCACTTTCTATGCTCCTCACTCATCCAGTATCTTCTTCCACGCTCCTCACATCCACATCTATACCTTGCTAACATGACTTGTGCATCGTCCTCTTGATTTACACTTAAATAGGTTGGTAACCGTCCATGTACCTGTATCTTTACATACCCTTTATGAAAATTACTACTTTCTATTTTGCTTTGCCGCTCCTGTAGGTTCACTTCTTGCAAACGTTCTACCAACCTTTCGGCCCACTCTGCCCTTTCCTGCTTTAGCGTTTCGAGCCCCGCACCAGATATTTCCTCCTCTTTCCTCTTTCCTCTTCACCACCTCTTTCATACAATTTCCTCTTATTCTTACCCCAGCCTAAAAACCATATCATTCTTAAAACCTCTTTTATCAATTTTTCATCTCCCATTTCACTCACCTTATATTCATAGCTTATGACCTTTCTTGCTGCCAAGACTGCCACCTTGCACGCATTCACCTCCTGGAGGACGATGTAACCAGGTGTCGACCTATCAAGCTTCAGGATTTTTTTGAAAAACTGTAACTGGACTCTCTCTATCCTGTCCTCCTCTCTCGTTCTCCAGACTTCTGAGCCATTCAATAAAATGCTTCTCGCACACACCTTCCACACCGTCTCAGCCGCCCTGAAGTTTCCTTCGAATTTATTCCTCCATCCATTCCAGACTCGCCCAGCTGCCACCCACGCTTTCTTCGCTACATACTTCACATGCTCTCTATTGCTACCTCGATTTCCAAATACATACCTCAGATACTTAAACCTTTGCACCTCCTCGATTTCCCTCCCTCTCCATTCAAACCGCTCTTTCTTGAACCTCCCACCTCTTTTGAACCGCATCCATTTAGTTTTTTCCACATTCGCACTCAAATCTCTCTTTTCAAAAAACCCTTTCAATCACCTCTCTCAATTCTCCAGCTGTCTTGGCAAATACCACTACATCATCAGCGTATGCTAAACTCCACACCTTTGTTCTACCTACCACCACTCCTCCAGTTTACCCGTCTGCCAAAACTCTTTCCAAATCAGCCACATAGAGATTGAAAAGTGTGGGGCTCAGTGGACATCCCTGCCTCAGGCCCATTTTTATCTCAAAATTTTCCGTTACACACTCATTCACCCTGATCTTACACACCGTTTCCCTATACACCTCCCTCACATTCCTCCTCACCATCTCCGAAATACCCTTTTTAACCAAACATTCATACAATCTCCCTCTATCTACGGAATCATACGCTGCTTTCAGGTCGATAAAAAGAGCAAAAATGCCCCCAGATCTAATTTCCTGATCAATTATAAATCTAAGCGTTATGCGTTGCTCGACTGTGCCTCTTCCCTCTCTGAATCCTGCTTGCACCTCTGGTATTAATTGCTTTTCCTCTGCCTCTTTTCTCAACCGCCCTTCTAGAATCTTGGCGAACATTTTGTAGGAACAGTTCATCAGCATGATCTCCCTGTATTTCTCCACCCTTTCCTTGTCCCCATTTTTGTGGATTGGCTGTATTATCCCCTCTTTTCAGCTCTCTGGGATACCCTTTGTCCCTTTCCATATCTTGTTGAACTCCTCCGTCAGCTTGTCGATACATTTCTCTGGTACCAACTTCCACGCTTCATTTCCAACACCGTCCGGTACCACCGCTTTCTTCTGCTTTAAGGCTGCAATTACCTGGTGTACTTCCCCGGCAGTAATTTCTTCTTCACCTACTTCTTCAACAGTCTGCTCCCTTCTAACACTGTCTTTACCTCAAACCACCATTATCTCCACCCCTTCCAATAGAACCATATGGTGCCTTAACCAGGTTTGCTTAGGTATACTGTCTGGAATTCGCTCCTTCTTCCCGCTCTTCTCCTTTAAATATTTCCACAAATGCGCTTCAGTTTTAATCTCCAGTATTCGTTGTCGCTCTCTTTTCTCCCACATTTCTTTCTTTCTCCTCTCCAGGTTTCGTAAGTCCGCTCTCGTACTTAACCACAGTTCCTTGTCACCGGTACCCTCTCTCCACCTTCTCGTCACCTCTCTATATTTTTGTTTCTCCCTTATGAATTCCTTATCCGCCCATAATCTTCTCACTGTTCCTTCTGTGACTTTCCTCCTGACCATTGCTGTTTCCATATCCTCAGTTATCATATCTATATCTTTTAAAATATTCCAGTCTATTGCCTCCATTCTTAATTTAAACAGCTCCGTCGCGCCGCTATCCCACCTGGTAACTCATTTTTCTTTCCTGGACCCCTCTTCCACCTGCTGCTTTAACGTGATCAGTATTGGCATATGGTCAGATTCACCTTTCACTCCGATCTCCATCTCTCTAATTTCTTGCCTTGCGCAGTCGTTAACAACTCGTCTATCACCGACACCACCCCGCACTCAGTCCCCTTCCACACACCCTTTCAAGACATCCCATTGACTTTCCCTTACCCACTCTACCCATTCTTTTCTTTCCGCATTTCTCGTTTTGTCCTAAGCTTTCCTTCGTAGTACTTTACCAGCTCTATCCACCGTGTTGAACTGCTCCTCTCCTATCCTCACATTCCAATCACCTCCTAGCAGCAAGTTTGTCGATGTCGTACCTTCTATATTACACCTTATGCTCTCTTAAATTCTTTCCAGCCCCTTATTGTTATACACCGTGGCTACTGCCACCAGCCTCCCTTCAGCTATACCTCCCTGAAAACTATACCCTCCACCTCTTCTTGTAATCTCTGTGGCCCAGCCACAATCCAAAATATTATCTTAACATTTTCCCTTTCCGATCCGTCCTTGTGTTTCTGTCCCTTTCTTCTTTGGTCCCTTACTCGTTTTTTCCCCTTCGGACCAAGGTACCCATTTTCCATCGATTTCAACTGTTTTATAGCCTACTTTGACCCGATGACCCCTTTCCTTGAGATCCCTTGCCTTCTTTATAACTCCTTCTGGATTCCCTGCTCCTACGGGGCGAAATCGTCTTGTATAAATACATGTGTTCCTTTTAGCATGTGCTTATTTCTCATTATCTCCCTTTTTGTCTCCCAACATTCTAACTTTAACAAAATTGGGCCTTTGTTCCCTCCTTTAAAGCCGAGATGGTATGCATTCACGAAACCCTTGTTAATTCCTAACCTTTCCATAAACGTTTTCTTTGCCACTTCTCGCCATGTTTCTCCTTCAATTCCGTAAATTACGGTGTTATTTCTTATCTCCCTCCTTAATCTCCTCTCTTCAATATCCTTTAGGCTAATCAGTTCTTCCCTCAGCGCTTATCGTTCCTCCTCCCACCTACTCTCGGTTCTTTCCTTCTCCTCCTTAACTGATTCCGCTGCATCCTCCAGCTTCGACATCCTATTCTTTATTTCCTTATTCTCATCCCTCATTGCCCTCAGCTCCGATAACAATTCTTTTCTCCAGTACTTTTCTACTTCTTCCTCCTCCTTCTGTCTCTTCAACACTCTTTCCAGCTTTTCCTCCAGGCTTCTATTTTCCCTTCTCATTTCCTCCAGCTTTCCGTCTACTGCTGTGAACTCCTTTTTAATTTCTTTTAATTCCTGTAGAATTCTATCCAGCTGCTCACTCTGCACTGTACGACTCTCACCCCATCCTTTATCTTTAATCTCATCTTTTTTCGACCTTTTAGCTGTCTGAATCGGTGATCGATTAGATTATCGTTAGAAAGTCAAAATATTTTTGTTTAGTCTGCCTGTTCTAGTTAAATTAGTAGTAGCAACTACCAAGAAGAAAGTTTAAGATTAAAGTCTTAATATCTACACTTAACCTTGTAGTTTAAACATTGTGTCATATATCAATTTAAAGCTAAATCTATGCCGATTAGATTATCTCTAGAAAGTTATTATGTTTAAGTTTAATCTGCATGTTCTAGTTAGATTAGTAGTAGTAACTACGAAGAAGAAAGTAAAAGATTAAAGTCTTAATATCCACACTTAACCTTATAGCTTAAACATGGTGTTATATATCAAATTAAAGCTAAATCTATGTAGATTAGATTATCTTTAGAAAGTCACAATGTTTTAGTTTAGTCTCTCTACTCTAGTTAGATTAGTAGTAGCAACTACGAAGAACAAAGTTTAAGATTAAAGTCTTAATATCCACACTTGACCTTATAGTTTAAACATTGTGTTATATATCACATTAAAGCTAAATCTATGTAGATTAGATTATCTTTAATAAGTTGCAATGTTTTAGTTAAGTCTGCCTGTTCTAGTTAGATTAGTAGTAGCAACTACGAAGAAGAAAATTTAAGATTAAAGTCTTAATATCCACACTTAACCTTATAGTTTAAACATTGTGTCTATATCAAAATTAAAGCTAAATGTATGTTTATTAGATTATCTTTAGAAAGTTACAATGTTTTAGTTTAATCTGCCTGTTCTAGTTAGATTATTAGTTGCAACTACCAAGAATAAAGTTTAAAATTAAAGTCTTAATATCCACACTTAAACTTATAGTTTAAACACTGTGTCATATATCAAATTAAAGCTAAGTCTATGCAGATTAGATTATCTTTAATAAGTTGCAGTGTTTTAGTTTAGTCGGCCTGTACTAGTTAGATTAGTAGTAACAACTACGAAGAAGAAAGTTTAAGATAAAAGTCTTAATATCCACACTTAACCTTAAAGTTTGAACATTGTGTCATATATCAAATTAAAGCTAAATCTATGCAGATTAGATTATCTTTAGAAAGTTACAATATTTTAGTATAGTCTGCCTGTTCTAGCTAGATTAATAATAGATACTACCAAGAAGAAAACCATAATATCCACACTAAAACTTTAAATATTGTCTTGTTTATCAAATTAAAGCTAAATCTATCTAGTTTTAGAAAATGTAATGCTTGTTCAGTTAGTTTACTAATTATTGAGTTGGTAACAGAAATAGTGAACTTTTTGCGTGTGAGGGTCATTGTTTTCGAAAAGGCTATCGTCCAGTGATTAGCGGATTAGAAAGTGTCTATCGGAGACCCTTATATGCTGGTCGGCGAGTCGTTGACCTCGAAAAGAAAAAAAATATGATTCGCAAATATTTTCGCTGACTCAAACGACAAACGCAATCAATTTTCGCACAATAGATTATCTACTCTACATAATCCTCTGAGACTTTTTCAATATATAAATAAACAATCCGTAAACTTCTTCTCAGCCTTGACATAGTCAGACTAATTCAATTGGAATTAACAGAGTCCGTCTGTTAGGTTAGGTTAGGTTACTAAACTAGTATAAATTTAGAACTAGAATCTAAATCTGTATAGATTTAGCGTTAATTTAATACATAGCACTTGCAGAATAGATTCCATTTAAGTGTAGATTAGAGCTTCACACAATAGTCTCGTTTCTGATCTCGTCTTCAATCTTTGACTCTGACACGGGCAGCCGTAACATTTTCTTCAAAAATTTGAATTTCTCCTTCTGGGCTCGGACAAGTTCGGGTTGCTCGGGTTCAAATGTTACGGCTGCCCGGAACGAGATCAAAAACGAGACTCTCGTGTAAAGCCCTAGTGTAGATATTTATTTAGTTTACTAGTTATTGAGTTGGTGACAGAAATAGTGAATATTTTGCGTGTGAGGGTCATTGTTTTTGAAAAGGCTATCGTCCAGTGATTAGCATCATTTAGAGCATTTTGGTTGTTGCACTTAGTTTGTTGATATCTGTCAAGGCTACGTGGACTAGGTGATTAAGTCAAGAGCGAGGAAATTCCCGCGGAATGTCGCCTTGAGCGCACTTGAGTCCGAAAGCCTTTAAAACACGCTCAACATTTAGTATTCTATACACTAGTTGGTGTTCGGTATTTGGTATTAATAAACCGGTTGCGTAAAAGCCAAGGAGAATCTGCAAAAAACAATTCGCAATTGGATTATGTCAGATTGGTCACTGCAAAACGCATCCTAACTGCTAATCCAGTGACCGTAGCCTTGAGCAACGCACACTTAAACTACGTCTCAAGTTTACCAAACAAACTTTACCTTGGCATATCTTTAAATGCGTCAAATCCCATATTGCATAGCGTACATCAAACTAAAGCTAGTTTAACATAGATTTATAGTTTAAAAACTAATTGGTAATTGATCCCAAACTAAGTGAGTTATAGCGTATAACGTGAGATTAGTCCAAGAAACAAAATCTAAATATTCAATTGAGTTTAACGTCTGTTTACTCAAAGACTGATGAATACTATATAGCTTACGATATATCAAATTGTAGGTAATTTAATTGAAATTCATCATCTATAAACTAATTTGTAATTGATGTGAAACTAACTGAGTTATAGAATATATCGTGAAATTAGTCAAATAAGCAAAATATAAATATTCAATTGAGTTTAACTTCTGTTTCCTCTAAGATTACTGAATACTATATAGCTTAGTATATATGAGATTGAAGGTAATCTAATCCAGATTCATAATCTATAAACTAATTGATCAGTGATCTGAAACTAACTGAGTTATGGAGTATATCGTGAGATTAGTTTAAGAATCTAAATCTAAATAGGCAATTGAGTTTAGCGTCTGTTTAGTCAGAGATTGCTGAATACTATAGGGAGTATTATATAGGAAATTGGGGGTAATTTAATTCAGATTCATAATCTATAAAGTAGTTTATAATTGATCTGAAACTAACTGAGTTATAGAGTATATCGTGCGATTAGTCCAAGAATCAAAATCTAAAAATTCAACTGAGTTTATAAACTAATATATAATATAAACTAATTGATAAGTGATCTGAAACTAACTTAGTTATAGAGTACATCGTGAGATTAGTTCATGAATCTAAATCTAAATAGGCAATTGAGTTTAGCGTCGGCTTAGTCAGCGATTGCTCAATAATATATTGCTTAGTATATATGAGAATGAAGGTAATTTAATGCAGAATAATAATATATAAACTAATTACTAAGTAATCTGAAACTAACTGAGTTATTGAGTATTTCGTAATATTAGTCCAATAATATAAATCTAAATAGGCAATTGAGTTTAGCGTCTGTTTACTCAGAGATTACTGAATACTATATAGCTTAGTATATATGAGATTGAAGGTAATCTAATTCAGATTCATAATCTATAAACTAATTGATCAGTGATCTAAAACTGAGTTATGGAGTATATCGTGAGATTAGTTCAAGAATCTAAATCTAAATAGGCAATTGAGTTTAGCGTCTGTTTAGTCAGAGATTGCTGAATACTATAGGGAGTATTATATAGGAAATTGAGGGTAATTTAATTCAGATTCATAATCTATAAAGTAGTTTATAATTGATCTGAAACTAACTGAGTTATAGAGTATATCGTGCGATTAGTCCAAGAATCAAAATCTAATAATTCAACTGAGTTTATAAACTAATATATAATATAAACTAATTGATAAGTGATCTGAAACTAACTTAGTTATAGAGTACATCGTGAGATTAGTTCATGAATCTAAATCTTTATAGGCAATTGAGTTTAGCGACGGTTTACTCAGCGATTGCTCAATACTACATTGCTTAGTATATATGAGAATGGAGGTAATTTAATGCAGAGTAATAATCTATAAACTAATTACTAGTAGTAATGTGAAACTAACTGAGTTATTGGGTATTTCGTGATATTAGTCCAAGAATATAAATCTAGATAGGCAATTGAGTTTAGCGTCTGTTTACTCAGAGATTACTGAATACTATATAGCTTAGTATATATGAGATTGAAGGTAATCTAATATAGATTCATAATCTATAAACTAATTGATCAGTGATCTGAAACTAACTGAATTATGGTGTATATCGTGAGATTAGTTCAAGAATCTAAATCTAAATAGGCAATTGAGTTTAGCGTCTGTTTACTCAGAGATTGCTGAATACTATAGGGCGTATTATATAGGAAATTGAGGGTAATGTAATTCAGATAATCTATAAACTAGTTTGTAATTGATTTGAAACTAACTGAGTTATAGAGTATACCGTGCGATAAGTCCAAGAATCAAAATCTAAAAATTCAACTGAGTTTAGCGTCTGTTTACTCAAAGATTGCTGAATACTATATAGGTTAGTATACATAGAATTGGAGGCTATTTAATGCTGATTCATAATCTATAAACTAATTGATAGGTGATCTGAAAGTAACTGAGTTATGGAGTTTATCGTGGGATTAGTTCAAGAATCTAAATCTAAATAAGCAATTGAGTTTAGCGTCTGTTTACTAAGCGATTGCTACATACTATATGGCTTAGTATATATGAGATTGAAGGTAATTTAATTCAGATTCATAATCTATAAACTAATTTGTATTTGATCTGAAACTAACTGAGTTATCGAGTGTTTCGTGGGTTTAGTTCAAGAATCAAAATCTAAATATTCAATTCAATTTAACCTCTGTTTACTCGAGATTGTTGAATACTATATAGGTTAGTATATATAGAATTGGAGGCTATTTAATGCAGATTCGTAATCTATAAACTAATTGATAGGTGATCTGAAAGTAACTGAGTTATGGAGTTTATCGTGGGATTAGTTCAAGAATCTAAATCTAAATAAGCAATTGAGTTTAGCGTCTGCTTACTAAGCGATTGCTACATACTATATGGCTTAGTATATATGAGATTGAAGGTAATTTAATTCAGATTCATAATCTATAAACTAATTTGTATTTGATCTGAAACTAACTGAGTTATCGAGTGTTTCGTGGGTTTAGTTCAAGAATCAAAATCTAAATATTCAATTCAATTTAACCTCTGTTTACTCGAGATTGCTGAATACTATATAGGTTAGTATATATAGAATTGGAGGCTATTTAATGCAGATTCGTAATCTATAAACTAATTGATAGGTGATCTGAAAGTAACTGAGTTATGGAGTTTATCGTGGGATTAGTTCAAGAATCTAAATCTAAATAAGCAATTGAGTTTAGCGTCTGTTTACTAAGCGATTGCTACATACTATATGGCTTAGTATATATGAGATTGAAGGTAATTTAATTCAGATTCATAATCTATAAACTAATTTGTATTTGATCTAAAACTAACTGAGTTATAGACTGTTTCGTGGGTTTAGTTCAAGAATCAAAATCAAAATATTCAATTGAATTTAACCTCTGTTTACTCGAGATTGCTGAATACTATATAGGTTAGTATATATAGAATTGGAGGCTATTTAATACAGATTTATAATCCATAAACTGATTGTTAAGTCATCTGAATAAACAGACACGACTACATTGACAAGATTAGACAGACAAGACTAAAAAAAAAAAAATTGGTTCGGGGGAAACTCTCAATACAACTCCCTATTCCACCTTGGCTTTTAGCATGCGCCACCGCGGTATCGCATATTTTGCATTCATTCAGGGTGGGCAACCCGGACGGTTACCGCCCTAGTTGTTGTCTCCCCGACCAGGATTCGGACCCGGGTCTCCCGCATTGAAAGGCGGGTATATATTTCTATTCTATTTCAAATTTGTTTATTGATAAATTGTTCTAAAATCATAAAATAAATTTATAGTACACAAACATTTCTTCTAAGAGTACCTACTTAATTAAAAGTATCAATCTCTAAATTTCAAGTTTTAGTTCTGCGACTCCAGTTATACCACAAATTTCATGGTTTAACATGCCAATAGTGATACAAAAATTCCTAAAATACATATTCGTTGAAAGTCATATTAAAATAGCAGTAAGATGTACCAAAAAAAATAAAAGGTAACAAGCAAAATAATTAAAGTATCTTCAGATATTATCCTTTTTTTTAATTATATTTTATTTAGTTCTTGGGTAAAGGATTTCTTCTTCTTCTTCTTTAATCCATAGCCGGCGCATGGAGAGGTGGTCGACCTCGTAGCCAGTACGCTGCTGTTGGTGCCGCTAGATTCCGTGCTCCATTCACTATACGCTTCCATGCTAATCGATCAGTTGCAACGGTTCTTGCCTCAGCTGTTGTTATTCGCTGGTTTTTTTAAATCGTTCTCTACGTGTTTCAACCATGTGGTCTTCGGTGCTTGTTTTTGTGTTCTCCAATCAAGAGGTCGTTTTTTCCATAGGAGTTTGTGCGGTACTCGATTGTCGCCCATCCTACAGATGTGGCCGAACCATCGTAATCGGCGTTTTTGAATTTCCTCAACAATCGTTGTCTGTTGGTCGCACCTTTCTCTGATTGTCTCATTTCGGAGGTGGTTGAGGAGTGAGACGCAGAGAATCTGTCTCAGGCATCGCATTTGGAAGGCCTCGAGCTTGTTAAGGTCTGGTTTGAGTAATGTCCATGTTTCCGATCCATAAAGAAGAATTGGGAGGATCAGCGTCCGGTATAGGCGTATTTTGGTTTTGATGGTAATATTCGTCCGATTCCATATGCACCACTTGAGTGAAGCAAACGTTGCTGTTGCCTGGCCTATCCGGCTGTGAACTTCGGCTGTCGAAGCTACTTTCTTCTCCACAACTAGTGATCCCAAATGTTTGAACTGTGGTACCTGCTCGATTGTGGTTCCATCGAGGTAAACTCTGGCTTCAGATCCATCCGTTGTAAGCACTTTGGTCTTATCCGTATTGATTCTCAGTCCGTATGACTGGGCAATGCGGGAAATGTCATACAAGGTGTCTGTTGCTTCGGCATCTGTGTTGGCGAAAACCGCACTGTCATCGGCGAACATCAGATCGGTTAGGAAGTTTTTGTCATCATATCGAACTCCGCGTCGCCCATCAAAAGCTTTTCGCATAATCGTGTCGATCACAATGTTAAAAAGGAGCGGCGAGGCCACGTCTCCTTGCCGGACTCCGTTCCGAATCGGGAATTCCTCAGACATGTCGTTTCGGATACGAACATTGCTGGTTGAGCCGTCGTACGATGCTTGAAGAAGTTGAATTATTTTCAGTGGCACGTGTTCGATCTTCAGGGCTTCCCACAAGCTTGTCCAATCGATGCAATCAAAAGCAGATTTGAAATCGATGAAGACGATGATAGTTCGTTTGCCACAACGAATTCTTTCTTCCATTAGCTGACGGAGAGCAAATATCTGAATGATGCATCCTCGATGTGGTCGAAATCCAGCTTGTTCTTCCCGGCTTGTTTGCTCTCGATGTTTCTGTAGTCTTGATTGTATGATTTTCATAAATACTTTGCCGACGATCGAGAGGAGGCTAATACCACGGTAATTCTTGCATTCCCGACTGTCGCCTTTCTTCAAAATAGGCACAACAATCGCTTTCTTCCACACGGATGGAACACAATCTGAATGCCATATATGCACTGTGAGAACGTGAAGTTGATGTAATAAGACGTCTCCCCCGGCTTTGATCATTTCGGCAGTTACTTGATCTCCTCCCGGCGCTTTACCATTTTTCAGGGATTTTATTGCCGTCTTCACCTCATTGATTGTTGGTTCAGTATCGGGAAACTGATTTATCGGCTGCTCAATAATCGGCAGTTCGGGTGCTGGACCTACTGGCGGATTGTGGTTGTACAGCTGATGAAAGAATTCTCTCCACCGCTGTAGACGTTCCTGAGGAGAGGTCACGAAAGTTCCATCCAATTTTTTGATATTGTCATTTGTTGATGTTGTTTTGCCACTTAACCGTCGGATTGTCTGGTACAGCGTCCGGTACTCATGTCTTGACGCTGCTTCTTCCATGTCAGCCGCGATGTTATTCCAGTAAGCTTCCCGTTCCAATTTCATTTTCTGTCGAACTTCTTTGTTCAATCGTCGGTATTGTTTGAAATCGACGTGTTTCATTTGCTTCCGCTGGTCGACTAGATTGAGACAGTCGTCCGAGATCGATTGCTGCGTCCGTCGACGGATGGGCGGACACAGCTCCGTTGCACACCCCACAATAGACTCAGAAAGTTGTTTTTCTTCTATGTTGATATCGACTGGTATCGTGAGTGCTGCAAATTTGTTGGATAATGCGATTTGAAATTTTCGGCTGGTTTCAGGGTCTCGCAGACAGGCCCAGTTCCTCTTGGCTGATGGTGGTGCCTTTTTCTTTGCTCTTTGTAATTTCAATTGTAGTTTCACTCGGACAAGATAATGGTCTGATCCACAGTCGGGTCCACGCATCGCACGTACATCTTTGAGCGTCGATCGGAATCTGGTGTTGACCAAAATGTAGTCCAACATCGCCGAATCGTTGCCGGATGGATTTCGCCACGTGAGTTGATGTTTGAGGGGGTGACGAAAGATGCTGTTGCCGATGATCAAGTTGTTTGACGCTGCAAATGATAAGAGGCGTAATCCGTTGTCATTTATTTCCCCGTATCCGAATTTTCCCATCGTTTCTTCCCAACCGGTTCGATCTGCACCCGTATGTGCATTAAAGTCGCCCATAAGTACGATTAATTCGGTTTGGGGTATTGTATCCAGTGTGTGTTGAAACTGGGCATAAAATTCATCCTTGTTTGTGTCCGGGCTGGTCTCAGTTGGGGCGTAGACGGATACGATATGGGTCTTAATCGTTCCATCAATAGTGATAACCGCCAGACGCTCGGATATCGGTTGGAATGCGATAACACTGGCAGAGGCCCGTCGATCAACCATAAAGCCAACGCCCGCTTCTCGTTTGTCGCCACCAGAATAGAATAGCGTCATCGTCTCGTCGATTGATGGTGGGTCAACCTTCATTGTCCCAGATCCTGTGAGCCGCAGTTCTGATAATGCACAGATCGATATTTTGCATTTCAATAATTCCTTGGCGATAATTTCCTTTTGACCAACGTGATATCCCGTTCGCACATTCCATGCGGCGATTCGTATTTCTGATTTCGGTGTGATTAACCTGAGTCTTTGGCCAGTAGTCCACTTCTCACCAGCATCCCTGGTTCCCAAAGCTGGCGCATCGGCTGCCCCGGATGCGGTAGCATTAATTCGTAAGTGGTTAAGTCGTGTATCCATGCGGTTTCTTGCCTAGTTTCTTCGGTTTCCCGATTCTGGTCGGCGCGGCAGGCCGACCACCCTCCTCCTTTCACACCCTGGGCTTGGGACCAGACGACGGCGGAGACGACGGTGTATTAGGTCGAAAAAGGAAGGAGAGCAAAAAATACGTTTATGTCACTTTGACATAAAAATAAAGGATTTAATAAAGGTTAATAAAATTCCGATATATTGCCAACGTTTCGGTCTTTTTTAATTTCTGACCTTCTTCAGGGCTACAAAATTAAACAAAAACAATTACAATATTATTAATTAATATATAAATATCATACCTTATATCTAAATATTATATATTAATTAACTTTAACATAATAAACATAAATATAAACTATTAAGATTAAAATTTAAATATGAATCTTGTATATAAAATGACAAATATTAAAAACTAATAAATTTTTGTTTTTTGTTTTGTTTTTTGTTTTAAATTTAATAGATATGACAATGCTATTTTTGCGGTTGAATTTTGAATTTCGTGGTTGTTAGTTATGTTAGTTTTATAATGTGTGTTAATTTAATAGATTATTATAAAATATACTAAGGCCCATAGTGTCTTCTCTGTAATTAATAGTGTTATTTTTTTTAATTTGTATCATTTCACTAATATTTCTTCTTGTGCTATTTTTGTCAATGTCAAGAATTTCAAAATTGTCAAAATCAAAGAAATGTCCGTCTATAAAAAAGTGTTTTGTTAGTGCAGTTTTGTGCAATTTTGTGCAAATTTAAATTATTAGAATTTTTACAATCATTTTTATGTTGACCAATGCGTTTTTTTATGTATTGTCCAGATTGCCCAATATAACATTTATTACAGTTGTGACATGGAATTTTGTATACTGAACCTGATATCATATCTTTTGGAACTCTATCTTTGATTTTGGTGACAAATAATTTCCCTGCTGTTAGTATATTATACGGAGCAATCTTACAATTGAATTTTGTTGTTATCTTGTTAATTTTTTCAGTCAAACCTTTAATGTATGGAAATTTACAATGTTTAATTATGTTATCATTATTATTATTGTGTGGTTTCTTATTGTGTATCTGTTCTGTGTATTTTTTAATTGCCGAATTAATTAAGTAATAATGCAGCTCTGAAATCACCTTACTGCAGCCGGTCCCAAGCCCGGATAAAACAGGAGGGTTGAGCGGAGGGTTAACTACCCACCCTCGGAAAAAAGAAACTAGTTATGAAAACTGCAACTTTGCCTCGGAACCGGACAGACAAACACAAAAAACGACAAATGCAATGTAAAAGGACCATGAATATTGGAACTTGGAATGTCCAGAGTTGGTACAGACCTGGAGCTGCTATAAATGCTGTGGAACAACTGGAAAACACAGGAATGGATATAACAGCCGTCCAAGAAATAAGATGGCCAGACGATGGAAATATAAAAATAAGTAAATCCACCATCTTCTTCAGCGGTAACAAAAACGGAAGACATGAATTTGGAACGGGCTTTGTGATTAGAGACAACCTAGTACAGAATATACTAAATTTTAAACCTATAAATGAAAGGATATGCTACATACGAATGAAGGGAGAGCGATACAACATTTCGATTATCTCAGCGCATGCACCAACGGAAGAGAAGGATGAAGATATCAAGGATGACTTCTACGATGCCCTAGAAAGAGAGATAGATACGATGCCCAAACAGGATATGCGCATACTCTGCGGGGACTTTAATGCTAAAATAGGCAAAGAGCCCAGCCTATACCCCACAATAGGTAAACACAGCCTACACAATATATCCAACGACAATGGCTTAAGACTCACAGAAACTGCAGCAGCTAATAATATGCTAATAAAGTCAACCATGTTTCCGCATAAAGACATCCATAAGCAAACCTGGGTCTCAAACGACCATATTACACGCAACAAATTGACCACATCATTGTAGATGCCCGTCATGACAACAATATTATAGACGTAAGAAGCCTGAGAGGAATAGACGGAGACACAGATAATTACTTAGTCAGAGCAAAAGTCAAGTCCAGAATATCTAGCCACAAATACAATAAAACAACAATAAACCCACAATGGAACATGGACGAAATACACAATGCAGAGAAACAACAAAACTATAGAGAACAACTTGAACAAACCTTGAACTCTGAAAGAGAAGACAATGATATAGAACAGCTATGGGAAGCGACTGCCGAAATAATAACCAAGACAGCTGACAAGATCTTTGGAAGGAGTAAGCAGAAGAGGGCAAAAACATGGTATGACGAGGAATGTCGGAAACAACTGGAAAAAAGACAAACAGTAAGAAAGACTTGGATACAACTGCAAACAGACCAAAGTAAAAAGGAATATGACGACTGTCGAAAAGAAACAAGAAAAATAATACGCACAAAGAAAAGAAACTACGAACCACAAAAATATGAAACTATGGAGAGAGACCGGCCCAAACCAGGCTCCAGAGAATTCTACAAAGCAATTTCCTCTGAGAAAAGAGGACATAGAGCCAATTCCATCCACACACTGAGAGACAACCAAGGCCGTATGATAATCGACGGTAAAGAAATAACTGAAGAATGGAAAAAGTATTTTAGAGACCTTCTAAACATCATACAGGAAGAACAGCACAAAGAAGAGATCTATATCACAGCGGACATGCCCGTCAAAAATCCTTCCTTTGAAGAAACCCAAAAGGCCTTAAATAAGCTGAAAAATCACAAAGCGCCGGGTACGGACGAGATACCAGCAGAACTTCTGAAATATGGGGGAGACGCACTACATCGCCAAATCCACCAGCTAATAACGCACATATTGTTAGAAGAAAGGATACCAGCACGATGGAAGGAAAACATAATAGTGCCCATCCACAAAAAAGGGGACAAAACAAAATGCGCGAATTATAGAGGAATCTCACTCCTAAACACGGCATATAAAACCCTCTCAAACATCATTCTTAGTAGACTAATCCCTTATGCTGAAAATGTCCTAGGCGAATATCAAGCCGGGTTTAGGGCAAACAGATCAACTATTCACGCTGAGACAACTTCTAGAAAAGGGATGGGAGTATAACAAACCCATACACAATCTTTTCATAGACTTTCGACAGGCATATGATAGCGTAGAAAGAAGCCAAGTTTGGAATGCCATGGCGGAGTTCTCAATACCAAAGAAACTCATTCGGATGACCAAAGTCTGTATGGAGGGTGGAATATCTAAAGTACGTGTAAATAATAAACTGTCTGGCAGCTTTGAAATCAACAGTGGACTTAAACAGGGTGATGCGTTATCTCCACTACTATTCAACCTTGTATTAGAGAAAGCCATGAGGTCGGCCGAAATAAAAACAGAATTGCTATCGGGTCAAGGTCCCAAAGTGTTACTCGCATATGCAGATGACATAGATCTCGTTGGAGACTCCATTCTATCCACGAAAGTCATTTTCAACAAGGTGGAAGGAGCAACAAGTGAAGTAGGGCTGAAGATAAATGAAGAGAAAACGAAATATATGTGTATAAATAGAACGACACGAAGAGACAGAATAGGACAAAATATGACGATCAACACCTTTAATTTCGAAAGAGTACAACGTTTTAAGTATCTGGGGGCCGTAATCACAGCGGACAACGATGTTACCGAAGAAGTAAAAGACAGAATCCAATCTGCAAACCGCTGTCTATTTGCACTGAATAAGCTCATAAATTCAAAAAATCTCACAAGAAGATCAAAATATATAAATCCATCGTCAGACCTGTAATAACATACGGATGCGAAACGTGGACCATGACCAAAGCAAACGAAGAAAAGCTCAGACGCTTTGAACGAAAAATACTTAGAAAAATTTTCGGACCTCACCACAGACCAGTATAAGATCAGAACCAATATCGAATTAAAAGCACTCTACAACGACACCGATATTGTCCAAGAAATTAAATCACAGCGACTAAGATGGGCAGGCCACGTGCACAGACTGCATAACGAAAGACTTGTAAAACTGGTATGGGAGGAGATTCCCACAGGCAAGAGACCGCTCGGACGTCCCAGAATGCGATGGAGAGATAACATCCAAGCAGATCTCCGGAAAATGAACATTCCATTTGACCCTAGGTTGATGGAAGACCGAACAAATTGGAAAAAAGTTGTACAGTCAGCCAAGACCCACCCAGGGTGGTAGCGCTACGTGATGATGATGATGATGAATTAATTAAGTATTTTGGATAATTATTGTTTATTAAAATTTTCTTTGTAATGTTAATGTTTTGAGTGTGAAATTTTGGATGACTGTATGTGATGGCTCTTTTTAACAAATTATTTAAAACATTAACTTCAATTCTAACCACAATGCCAATCAAAAATTTAATGTTATAAATAATTTGTTAAAACATACAGTCATCCGAAATTTCACACTCAAAACATTAACATTACAAAGAAAATTTTAATAAACAATAATTATCCAAAATACTTAATTAATTCGGCAATTAAAAAATACACAGAACAGATACACAATAAGAAACCACACAATAATAATAATGATAACATAATTAAACACTGTAAATTTTCATACATTAAAGGTTTGACTGAAAAAATTAACAAGATAACAACAAAATTCAATTGTAAGATTGCTCCGTATAATATACTAACAACAGGGAAATTATTTTTAAGATAGAACTAAATAAAATATAACAAAATAATTAAAATTTCATTAAAATTTTAATATGGCAGTTAAACCGTCTTAAGTTGAGACCAATAACTAAAAATTTTGATGTCATTCACTCACTGATTCATTCTCAAAAATTGGCAGGTTCTGATAGAGGAGTTTGTGTTTTAAAATGTCGTTTTATAATGTCGTCGTATGTTCGTCAGGTCTCGTACTAATCTGTTCGGATGTCGTTTGTTAGTCTGCGTCTTGTTAAATTTTTGCGAATGTTCGTAAATGTACTCAGTAAATCTGGATATCTGTCGTTCCTCGTGTAAGTCACCAATTTTGCTGTATCTGTCCTTGCTCAAGGCCATTCTCAGGCACTAGTTTTGGAACCAGTGAAGAGTCAACAGGTTAGCCTTGGCAGCATTGCACCAAGTCGGTGCTGCATATACTAAAACTGGCCGAATAATGGTTTTATACAATAAAATTTTGTTTTCTTTTGATAAATGACTATTTCTGTTCATGAGGGAGTAGATGGATTTTAGTGTGGCAAATGCTCTTTTGATGGTGTTTTTTATGTGTGTCCTTGTAGCAAAGTCGTGAATCTAAATATACACCCACGTATTTTACCACCCTCAAATCTAATCAAATCATTTATACATGCATTAAATTAACAAAATTTTTACATACGTCAAACATAGATAGATAAAAGTATAATTGTATATATTAGTACAAATTACAAAAACCTTTAAGCAGGTACTCAGAAAATTCGCTCCGCCAAGCCTCCACTTGAGAGACTCACAAGGCAAACTGGCTTATAACGACAACTACCACCTTTTGCCTCAGTACTTTCAAAATCTACTCAACTGTGACCCACCCAGCGAAGACTTCGGCTATAAACAAACCACACCAAACCCGGACTCGCTTCCCCCTTCATTGGAAGAAGTTGGCCAGATCATTAAACTTCTTAAGAATAATAAGGCAGCTGGAGAGGACTCTATCGTTGCTGAACTGTGGAAAGGTGCTGGAAACAATGCCGTGCGTAAGCTAACTGAGATCATCCAGGACATATGGGAAACAGAGAAATTGCCACCCGATTGGAAATCTGCTCTGATCCATCCGCTTCACAAAAAGGGAGATTTTACGGATCTAAACAACTACCGTGGAATTTCTCTCGTCCCGGTAACATACAAGATTCTCTCGAAGGCGTTACAAACAAGGGCAGAAACTCAGTTGGATAGTGAACTGGTAGAATACCAGGGGGCTTCAGGAAAACCCGATCCTGTGTTGAACAGATCCTCAACCTTAAAACTGTACTTGCATACTCCAAGATTTGAAACCGCAAGATTCCATCGATAGAGAAACGCTTAACAAAGTACTCCTGGAACTAGCACTAGACAACAAAACCCGCAGACTAATCCTAGAAACTTTGACCAACACCCATTCCAAGGTTAAATTTAGAGGCGAGATTTCAGACAGCTTCGAAATAAAAACTGGAGTGAGACAAGGAGATGGACTTCCCCACTTCTCTTCAACTGTGTCCTTGAAAAGGTTATGAGAGAATGGCGCAAGGAACTGAACAATTTGGGTGCTCAGAGTGGTATCTACCTGGGACGTAAGAACGATGGACTGGTTGTAGATTGCCTGGCCTTTGCAGATAACATGGCACTGTATGCTGATTCCCTTGAGATGGCAACAATGCAGGTAAACTGTCTCAGAAAACAGGCTGCCAAAGTGGGTCTTCAAGTGTCGCTGGAGAAAACAGAATTCTTCACCAACATTAGAGAAGCAAACAGAGAGATGTTACTAGAACAGGGAAATATCAAGAGGACTGAGAAATGTAAGTATCTCGGCGAATGGATTGAATCCAACTTATCAGAAAGAGCATCATTATCCAAGAGAGTCAGCAAGTTAGAACTAGCCTATCGGCTGACTAAGAACACTTACAATAAGAAATGCCTGTCACGCAACCTGAAACTTAAGCACTACACATCAGTCTTACGACCAGAAGCCCTATATGCCATGGAGTGTCTTTCCTTGAACCGAAGGGGTCTAATAGAGAAATTGGAAATCAGAGAGAGGAGAATCCTAAGGAAGATCCTAGGCCCGGTAAAGGAAGATGGGGAATTCCGAAGACGGCATAACTCTGAGCTCTACGAACATATTGAGATGCTCTCTGCCTGTGCAAGGAAAAGAAGGGTAGCTTTCTATGGCCACATTGCAAGATTGCCTCCAAACCGACTAACCAACCGTCTGTTCACCTTCTGGCAAAACAAGAAGCTTCGTACCACTTGGTTGACAGAGACCGAGAAGGATATTAAAGAACTGGGAATAACAGATCTCAAAAACAGACAGTCTGTGAGACGCACCCTAAAGGAAGTCCGTGGATTTCAGGAAAAACCTCGAAGGAAAGGTACCCCCTGGACAGAAGAGAGAAAGGAGTTAAACCGGCAGAAGATGCGACAATACTGGGCAAAGGTCAAAGCCCAACAGTTGAACAAGCGTGGTCCAAAGTAGGCCTATTTGAAAGAAGAAGAAAAAGTACAAATTACAAAAAAAAACTTATCCTATAATTACATTACTAGTTAAAAAATCGGTTGAATTAAAGAATGCCTCTCTTAACAGGTACTGTTTTATCACAACGTTGAATTTTTTTGTTTGCAAATCACGCACAACTTGAGGTACTTTATTAAAAAATACCGGAGCTTGGCGAAGACTGGAGTTCCAAGATTCATTCAATCTAAGTTGAACAATCATTAGGTTATCTCTGTACCTGGTTCCATAATTGTGGATGTCACTATGAACCATATATCTATGAAAATTTTCCTTCGTGAGAATCAGGGAATAGTATATATAGCATGATGGTAAAGTCAGTATGCTGTGTTTGATAAAGGTGTTATTTGTATCAGCTCGGTAACTCAGACCAGACAGTATGAGTATGGCTCTTCTTTGTAAGCGAAATAGTCTCGCAGAATGTGCTAAATGCCCCCAAGTGATTATACCGTATGTGAGTAAGGAATGCACAATAGAGTGATAGGCTACGGTTAATATTTTACTGTCAACATATTCAGACAAACGTTTCAGAGCATAGACGCCAGATTCCACTTTTCCCGCAATGTAGTCAATATGAGATTCAAAAGTCATCTTGGCATCAAATTTAATACCCAGAAATTTTACAGTTGAGATCTCTTGTTCTTGCTGCGGCCTTAGTGAGAACACCAGTCTGTGTGTTTTAGTGAGATTTAAACATAAGTGATTTGCCAGGAACCAATCCTCTATTTCTAGGATAATGTTGTTCATACTTAGCACTACGTTGTCACGATGCTCACTAGTACACAATACCGTTGTATCGTCAGCAAAGAGAATCAACTCATTTTAGAATGTAGCAGTAGACAGGTTATTGACGAAAATGAGGAAAAGTAACGGCCCAGGAAGCGAACCTTGGGGTACTTCACTCTTAACCAATTTCCCTTCAGACAGGCCAATGACCCTCACAGAAGGTCTGCTGATATCTGTTACAAAGATAATCAGTCAACAACCGCAATCCTCTCTCACCGACCCCGTATATTTTGAGCTTATCAGCTAATGTATTGTGGTTTACACAGTCAAAGGCTTTGCTGAGGGCACAGAAGATAGAGCTCACATAATGACCTTTTTCAAAGCCCCCCACTATGTAGTCCGACAAATTGAGGCATGCCCCTGATGTTGATCTACCCTTACGAAATCCATATTGGTTTTTAATAAGTATGTCATTAGATTCAAAGTAATTGGTAAGCTGAACTTTAAGAATACTCTCTTAGATTTTCGCTATGACTGGGATCAGCGAAATTGTTCTGTAGTTACCTACTATCGACCGGTCTCCTATTTTGAAAACGGGGATCACCTTAGTCAGTTTTAGACAGTCTGGGAAGACTACCTCCTCTATGCACAAGTTAAATAGTTGTGTTAATGAAAAAACTAGCTTATTTATAACCTTCTTAAGTAGTGGGACGCTAAGTCCATAGATATCTTTACTGTGCTTTCTTTTCAGCTTGTCAAGTGTATCCCTGACCTCTATGAAAGTAACCCGTCTGAAGGAAAACTGACTATGTACCCCATGATCACGAGTATCATCATCATCATCATTTCCTTTATTCCTCGTGGGAGCATAGGGCATCAACAAACGCTCTCCATCTGATTCTATTCTGAGCCAGGGCCTTTACCTCGGGTAACAGGCCCACTCCTTTCCGCTTGCCCTGGCTTCCTGTACGACTGTCCTCCGCCACGTGATTTTTGGGCGGCCTCTCTTTCTTGAACCTTGGGGGTTCCAGTCAAGAGCTTCTTTTGCAATATCCCCCTCCGGCCTTCTAAGTGTGTGTCCGATCCATTTCCACTTCCTTCTTCTTATTTGGGTTTCAAGACGCTCCATATTTGCTTTTTTCCAAAGTTCAATATTTGCTATGGTATTGGGCCAAAATATTTGGCACTTGTTCGTGAATACCTGAAGTTGTGATACTATGGTGGTAGTCACTTTCCACGTTTCGCTACCGTAAAGAAGAACTGATACTACATTAGATTTGAAAATTTGGAGCTTTAAGTTACGGGAAGTTTTTGTTGAGTTCCACAGATTGTTAAGCATTCCGAATGCCTGTCGCGCCTTCTGTATCCGTTGTTTTACGTCTTTATCAGCACCACCATCCTGTGAAATAACTGCCTGCCATCTATCTCCAGGTTGCAGGGGGCTGTCGCATTGATCTTTATCTTGACTGATCTCGTGTATATCTCCTTATATACTCGTCGGCAGATACCCGCGATGCAGCCTGAGACTTTAAGATGTTCTCTGCGACAAAATAATGATTGAAGTGGTTTGAGTCAATTTCTGGACTTCCTGTTTGTTGTTTTGTAGAATTTCTGTTGATGTTGATGTTGATGACTTCCCATGCAGCCTTAGAAAAATTGTCTGCCTTCTTGATGTGGTCTGTGTTGCTTGTTTTTTGCATGCTAACAATCTGCGTTTGTACAGTTTCCTGTATGATTTGAATTTCATCTGGAGTTCTCTAGAAGGAAAATTATCATATAATTCTTGCAATAAATTTAAATGTTCCCTCATTGATTTTAGTTCATTATTGAACCATGAGACTTTTTTTGTTGTTGTGTATTTTTCTTTTAACTAAAGGAAAAGAAGAATCCAAAATACCTAACAAAATATGAATAAAACGAGAAAATTTGTTGTTTACATTAGCTTCTGAATTTACAAAGCTCCAGTCCTCTTTTTCGATCAGGTTGTGAAACATATTGTCCTTCTAATGTGAGTGGCCTGCAAAACTCAGTTTTATAATCACAGATTTTTACGCTACAATCAAATTCAACATTTATTGTTATAGCACGATGATGATTCAAAATTTAGAATATTATAAAAGTTAACAAACATGTTATCAATACAGTTTTTTCTGTCTTGTCCTATTGAAAATTTGTTTGGAAAACCCAAATGAACTCATAAGATCCAGAAAATTTCTGCACCTGTTATTTGGTAAGTTAAAATCAATGTTAAAATCACATATTCACACTTACATAAAATTGATAAAATTTGTTCAATAACCTCCAAAAACACAATAAAATTACTATTGGGTGGTCTATATACAGTCACAATTTTACAGTTAAAAGTAGATATTTCTACAGCAGATACTTCACAGTTCATCTCAATTGATAGAACCTCAATGTTAAAAAATGGTTTGGAAGAGAGTTTCTCGTCACATAGAATTATTGACCCTCCATGTATTTTTGTTACTCGTGGAAAGTTAGAGCCTACATTAAATCCTGGCATGGTGAGGGACTCAACTTCGTGTGTTTTTAGAAAGTATTCAGTAAGGCACACAATATTGTGGTTGTGTTCAGATAAATAATGTACAACTTCATCCAATTTGTTGCGTACAGAACATATATTCTGATGAAATACACTTAGCTGGTATTTGTTAATTTTTTTCCTCTAAAAAAGACTTGTCCTTTTCCAAATTATTGAATTTGCTGAAATTAAACCTTTTGTAGCCCACCCCTCTGGGCCAGAAATCATTATTGTATACATTTTCCATGAAGTCAAATGGTAGTCCCACCATAAAACTACTCTGACCAGCAGTGACGCTGAATTTTCTTGCTATAATATCGTTGGCATCGATATTCAGCTTTGACTTGATGTGGTTTATGATTGTTTCTTC
This sequence comes from Phosphuga atrata, assembly GCA_944588485.1. Lineage (NCBI taxonomy): Eukaryota > Metazoa > Arthropoda > Insecta > Coleoptera > Silphidae > Phosphuga > Phosphuga atrata. The sequence continues at coordinate 17,740,543 of OX155908.1, read as the reverse complement.
TTGAACATTTCCCTTGACCCTTGAAATGTGTAGCCAGACTTTTTTCGTTATCCCTACAAAATCGGAATTGGATTCCTCATTTATACCAATCTTTCTATGGTAGTCCACCTTTTTGTTGGGTGCTTTATTACTCGTTGCATTTTTGACCGTGTTTAATGCATTATTTTCTACCTTCTTCCATCTTGTTTGTTTTGTTTAGATTCTGGATAGGCCGCAGTTTTCTTTGCCGACACTGCTGGGCTCCGCGACCTCTGTTGAGATTGGGCCATACTATCATGATCAGATGAAGGGGGATCTATCTTCTTCACAGAGGATGCATATGACATAGTGACTTTTTCATGATTGTTATCTTCTAACGAGATTAACTTCTCTTCTAGGAAATTAATTCTTTCCTTCAGAAGAGAATTATTCTCAATAAGTACTTTGTTGATATTCATTACCTCGTTTAAGAGTACGTTTTCATACTTCGTAATAATGTCCACTGAGTCGGTGATTATGAAATCTACATCCACTTCGTGGGAGCATTCCGGGTTGGCAGCAGATATTGCCCGTTTCCAGCATCCTGGGTGGAAATGTAGCTTGCACTTAACACACCGCATTTTGTTGTTTTTTATATCGCGTTTGCACTGTTTACACGCAGTATACACTTCATTGTCGCCCTTTTCCACCGGAGCAGAATATTCACGACCATCTTCATCCGCCATCTTGATGACGCCTCTGAGGGGTTACTGGGTGTGTGTCAATTTTTGGTGGGTAAAACAGTTTTGTGTTGGTGTATTTTCCTGTAAAAGTGATGGTTTCCGTTTTTTTAGTGTTTAATATAATTTTCCAAAGTCTAAAGAATTTAATGATTTGATCAACATGAATTTGGGTCTTTTTGTGAGCAGTGATGGCGCCGTGTGAGTGATTGTAAATGGCGTAAAGGGCAAGTTTTGTCTGAGGCATTGTTGGTATTCCGTTGATGTATAAACTAAATAAAATCGGAGCCAGAATCGACCCTTGAGGTGCACCGGCTACAATTGGTCTTAGTCTTGAGTATTTGTCATTTATCAATACTCTCAAGTGACGGTTAGTCAAGTAGTTGTGTAATAATTTGATGATTGTCCGTGGAAATTTTAATTTTATTAATTTGAATAAAAGTCCGTCGGTCCAAACTCTGTCGAAAGCTTTATGTATGTCGAGTAATGTCATGGTTGTTACGTTATGTTTGTTAAAGTTAAATTTAATGTGTGTTGTTATTCGGCAGATCTGTTGGACAGTATTGTGTTTCTGTCTAAATCCAAATTGATTGTCCGTCAGAATTTTTTGTCGCTTAGTGTTTGTTTAGTCTCGTTAGTATAATTTTCTCCGTAATTTTGCCGAGTATGTTTAATAAACTGATAGGTCTCTAACTGTTCGGGTCTGAGTCGGGTCTTCAGTATTGGTACAACATTGGCGCCTTCCAGGACGGCGGAAAGTATTGTAGTTTTAAAATTCCATTAATTAAGTGAGTCAATTGGACGATTGCTTTTTGCGAAAGGTTTAAAATTTCGTTTTGTATTTGGTCAGTTCCTGGTGATTTTAGAGGTTTCAAATGTTTGATAATTGATTTAATTTCTATAGGACTAGTCGTCAGTTTGCAGTCTGGGTCCGTAAATTCCTATCTGTTCATGAATTGTCTAACTGTTTTTACTATTCTGATACTCTTCGTCTGATGTCTAGTTCTGGGTCAATTTTGTGTATTTCTTCAAATGTGTCTGCAATAAGTTCCGCCTTTTCTAGGTCGGACATAGCCAATGTTGTTCCACTTTTGAGCGTCGGTATAGGTTTGTATGTTGTCTTAAGTCTTTTGGTCATCCTTTAAATGAAGTTGTCTTTTGTCGTCAGTTCACTTAGCTTCTTAGTCCATTTGTCATTTCTAAATTTATTTCTTTATCTGCCTTGATAATGTGTTCATCTTTTGTTTGTCGGTTATGTCTCTGTATCTTTGCCAGTCTCGTCTGTGTCTGTTTTTGGTCTGGATCATAATTTTAATGTCTTCGGGTAACTGTTCGTTCCATGGGTCACATTTTCTATTTTTGATTAATTTACGTTTTACCAGAGAAATTGTTTTAGTCAATTTTCTAATCTCTGAGTCAATTTCTTCCGTCGTGTCTACACGTTTAATACTAATCTTTCTGTCCAATAGTCGCCTAAATTCTGTCCAGTCTACGTCTTTGTAGTAAGGTAATGTCCGTCTGTATCTTTCTCCTTGTGGATGTCCTAGGGTGATTCTGACGGGGTTATGGTCGGAATTTAAAACGTCTAATGTTGAAATGTCGGTGATTTGTGGGATTTTTTTGTCAGTGCTATGTCAATGGTGGAAGGTGTCATGTTGTTCGTGGGATAATGTGTGTGGGTGTCTGGAAAAAGAATGGCACAACCACTCCCCAATGCATAATTGTACAATGTCAGACCATTCCTGTTGTTCCTGTGACAATTCCAAGCAGTGTGAGTGGCGTTGAAGTCCCCGAAAATCAGCACTTTATCCCCAATTTCTGTCAACAAATCTAAGTCTCTCTTTGTAATTTTGTTCGTCGGTGAATTGTAAATCGAAATGATTTTTAGGTTATTTGTCAGTTTAAAAGCGATATGTTTAATTTTTATGTTTTTGTTAGTCTTAATTTTGACGTACGGTATGTTATTTCTGATCAGGACCGCCACACCTCCTGCTCCGACCTTGCGATCTTTCCTAATGACACGTAAGTTGAAAGTATCATCGATCTTCGTTTCATTAATGAGCAGTACAGGTGTGTCGCTGCTGTTCAAAAATAACATAAGCTCCCCTATCTTGTTTCTTAATCCATTGGTATTCCAGCTCACCACATTCAGTTGATTCGTACTAAATTAATGCAGTAAAATAATATTGTTTGGAGATTCTCTCCAATGGAATTGCAGGAAGCACACTGTTGGTTTAACTCTCTCCACGCTTGGAGAAGCTTTGGTACATCTACTATTAAATCGCGTTTTTTCTTCATTTCATTTAGTAATTCGTTTGAAGATTGATGTGGAAGATTCATGTTCGAGGTTTCTGGCTGACTAGTAAAGACTGGTAGATCTACTGGAGCCACGGTTTTCTTCTGCGTAATTCTCGGCCACTCCTCTGACATGTAGTGTGTAGTTGCATTTTTATTTTGTTGCCAGTAGTTTTCTTTCGGCGCCGGGGCATTCAAATAAGTGTTTCTTGGAATAGGAGTTGTTGCGGAATTCATTCTCTTGCTATTCAACCATTCTAACCTTTTTCGCTCCCTTACAATTTGCGCACTTTGCAGGCTCATCTCTCGGTTTTTCAGAAGCATGTGAAAAGTGACTCTCACCACACATCATACAGATTGGTTTTGCAAAACAATTACTGGTTGCATGGCCCCACTGCTGACATCTATGACATTGCACCAATTGTGTTTTATTGACATATTGCCTGAATAAAACTTTTGTGTTTAGAACATAGTGCACTAAATTTTCTAAAATCTTCAAAGTAATTTTATTGGGGACTATAACCAAAAAGAGTGGAAAGCTTGTGTTTCGCATTTTAGAGCACTTTACAATTTTAATTTGAAATTTTGAAAGAAATTCCAAAATAATTTCATCCTCTTCAGCATCAGCTGGTAAGCCATGCAACACGAAGGCATTGGTTTTTTCACTTGGTTTTTTCCAAGTGAATGTGTGGAAGTCACCTTCAATTTCAGTATCCACCCGGTTAAATTGCTCTATCGAGTTTAAATAAAAGTTAGTAGTTTCCCTTCCAAACTTTTTCAAAATTTTTATCCCGTTATTTCCAAAATTTTGTTCCGCAAACTTCTGCCTTCCTGAATCCTTCGATGCAAAACAATCGGCGGAGGTTTGATGAGTTTCGGGTTCCTATTAGTTTTCCCCGGAGTTCACTCCTGATTGTCAGACATGTCATCGTCGGAAATATCCGAGTTCTCGTGGTCCGTAAGAACCTGGAAGGAATTCGTGATTGGTACAGCCGAGGTACTCGGCAAAGAATCATCTAATTTAGTTTTCTTTCGGGTCATTATTTCCAAAAACTAAAGTTTATTTAAAATTTAAGCAAAAATTGACAATTCAACACGAATTAATTAATTTGACACTGACAGTTTAAAAAAGTATATATTATAAATTTAACTCCAATATATAATAAATCCAGGTGTAAATTTGAATTATATCAAATATCTACCCCCACAGTCTCAGTTACTCACTTTTCACACTTTCTTCTTTCAATAAATTCACTATTTCTCAGGAACAAAAATAATACGTACTTAAATATACGTACTAAGTAAACAATGAAAGGCAGGTATGTTGTCAACTACACCACCGAGGAGGACAGACAGACAAGACTAGACAGACAAGACTAGACAGACAAGACTAGACAGACAAGACTAGACAGACAAGACTAAACAGACAAGACTAGACAGACAAGACTAGACAGACAAGACTAGACAGACAAGACTAGACAGGACAAGACAAGACAGACAAGACTAGACAGACAAGACTAGACAGACAAGACCTAGACAGACAAGACTAGACAGACAAGACTAGACAGAAAAGACTAGACAGACAAGACTAGACAGACAAGACTAGACAGACAAGACTAGACAGACAAGACTAGACAGACAAGACTAGACAGACAAGACTAGACAGACAAGACTAGACAGACAAGACTAGACAGACAAGACTAGACAGACAAGACTAGACAGACAAGACTAGACAGACAAGACTAGACAGACAAGACTAGACAGACAAGACTTGACAGACAAGACTAGACAGACAAGACTAGACAGACAAGACTAGACAGATAAGACTAGACAGAAAGACTAGACAGACAAGACTAGACAGACAAGACTAGACAGACAAGACTAGACAGACAAGACTAGACAGACAAGACTAGACAGACAAGACTAGACAGACAAGACTAGACAGACAAGACTAGACAGACAAGACTAGACAGACAAGGACTAGACAGACAAGACTAGACAGACAAGACTAGACAGACAAGACTAGACAGACAAGACTAGACAGACAAGACTAGACAGACAAGACTAGACAGACAAGACTAGACAGACAAGACTAGACAGACAAGACTAGACAGACAAGACTAGACAGACAAGACTAGACAGACAAGACTAGACAGACAAGACTAGACAGACAAGACTAGACAGACAAGACTAGACAGACAAGACTAGACAGACAAGACTAGACAGACAAGACTAGACAGACAAGACTAGACAGACAAGACTAGACAGACAAGACTAGACAGACAAGACTAGACAGACAAGACTAGACAGACAAGACTAGACAGACAAGACTAGACAGACAAGACTAGACAGACAAGACTAGACAGACAAGACTAGACAGACAAGACTAGACAGACAAGACTAGACAGACAAGACTAGACAGACAAGACTAGACAGACAAGACTAGACAGACAAGACTAGACAGACAAGACTAGACAGACAAGACTAGACAGACAAGACTAGACAGACAAGGCTAGACAGACAAGACTAGACAGACAAGACTAGACAGACAAGACTAGACAGACAAGACTAGACAGACAAGACTAGACAGACAAGACTAGACAGACAAGACTAGACAGACAAGACTAGACAGACAAGACTAGACAGAAAAGACTAGACAGACAAGACTAGACAGACAAGACTAGACAGACAAGACTAGACAGACAAGACTAGACAGACAAGACTAGACAGACAAGACTAGACAGACAAGACTAGACAGACAAGACTAGACAGACAAGACTAGACAGACAAGACTAGACAGACAAGACAGACTAGACAGACAGAAGACTAGACAGACAAGACTAGACAGACAAGACTAGACAGACAAGACTAGGACAGACAAGACTACAGACAGACCGACAAGACTAGACAGACAAGACTAGACAGACAAGACTAGACAGACAAGACTAGACAGACAAGACTAGACAGACAAGACTAGACAGACAAGACTAGACAGACAAGACTAGACAGACAAGACTAGACAGACAAGACTAGACAGACAAGACTAGACAGACAAGACTAGACAGACAAGACTAGACAGACAAGACTAGACAGACAAGACTAGACAGACAAGACTAGACAGACAAGACTAGACAGACAAGACTAGACAGACAAGACTAGACAGACAAGACTAGACAGACAAGACTAGACAGACAAGACTAGACAGACAAGACTAGACAGACAAGACTAGACAAGACTAGACAGACAAGACTAGACAGACAAGACTAGACAGACAAGACTATACAGACAAGACTAGACAGACAAGACTAGACAGACAAGACTAGACAGACAAGACTAGACAGACAAGACTAGACAGACAAGACTAGACAGACAAGACTAGACAGACAAGACTAGACAGACACGACTAGACAGACAGACTAGACAGACAAGACTAGACAGACAAGACTAGACAGACAAGACTAGACAGACAAGACTAGACAGACAAGACTAGACAGACAAGACTAGACAGACAAGACTAGACAGACAAGACTAGACAGAAAAGACTAGGACAGACAAGACTAGACAGACAAGACTAGACAGACACGACTAGACAGACAAGACTAGACAGACAAGACTAGACAGACAAGACTAACAGACTAGACAGACAAGACTATACAGACAAGACTATACAGACAAGACTAGACAGACAAGACTAGAACAGACAAACTAGACAGACACGACTAGACAGACAAGACTAGACAGACAAGACTAGACAGACAAGACTAGACAGACAAGACTAGACAGACAAGACTAGACAGACAAGACTAGACAGACAAGACTAGACAGACAAGACTAGACAGACAAGACTAGAACAGACAAGACTAGACAGACAAGACTAGACAGAAAAGACTAGACAGACAAGACTAGACAGACAAGACTAGACAGACACGACTAGACAGACAAGACTAGACAGACAAGACTAGACAGACAAGACTAGACAGACAAGACTAGACAGACAAGACTAGACAGACAAGACTATACAGACAAGACTAGACAGACAAGACTAGACAGACAAGACTAGACAGACACGACTAGACAGACAAGACTAGACAGACAAGACTAGACAGACAAGACTAGACAGACAAGACTAGACAGACAAGACTAGACAGACAAGACTAGACAGACAAGACTAGACAGACAAGACTAGACAGACAAGACTAGACAGATAAGACTAGACAGACAAGACTAGACAGACAAGACTAGACAGACAAGACTAGACAGAAAAGACTAGACAGACAAGACTAGACAGACAAGACTAGACAGACAAGACTAGACAGACAAGACTAGACAGACAAGACTAGCAGACAAGACTAGACAGACAAGACTAGACAGACAAGACTAGACAGACAAGACTAGACAGACAAGACTAGACAGACAAGACTAGACAGACAAAGACTAGACAGACAAGACTAGACAGACAAGACTAGACAGACAAGACTAGACAGACAAGACTAGACAGACAAGACTAGACAGACAAGACTAGACAGACAAGACTAGACAGACAAGACTAGACAGACAAGACTAGACAGACAAGACTAGACAGACAAGACTAGACAGACAAGACTAGACAGACTAGACAGACAAGACTAGACAGACAAGACTAGACAGACAAGACTAGACAGACAAGACTAGACAGACAAGACTAGACAGACAAGACTAGACAGACAAGACTAGACAGACAAGACTAGACAGACAAGACTAGACAGACAAGACTAGACAGACAAGACTAGACAGACAAGACTAGACAGACAAGACTAGACAGACAAGACTAGACAGACAAGACTAGACAGACAAGACTAGACAGACAAGACTAGACAGACAAGACTAGACAGACAAGACTAGACAGACAAGACTAGACAGACAAGACTAGACAGACAAGACTAGACAGACAAGACTAGACAGACAAGACTAGACTGACAAGACTAGACAGACAAGACTAGACAGACAAGACTAGACAGACAAGACTAGACAGACAAGACTAGACAGACAAGACTAGACAGACAAGACTAGACAGACAAGACTAGACAGACAAGACTGACAGACAAGACTAGACAGACAAGACTAGACAGACAAGACTAGACAGACAAGACTAGACAGACAAGACTAGACAGACAAGACTAGACAGACAAGACTAGACAGACAAGACTAGACAGACAAGACTAGACAGACAAGACTAGACAGACAAGACTAGACAGACAAGACTAGACAGACAAGACTAGACAGACAAGACTAGACAGACAAGACTAGACAGACAAGACTAGACAGACAAGACTAGACAGACAAGACTAGACAGACAAGACTAGACAGACAAGACTAGACAGACAAGACTAGACAGACAAGACTAGACAGACAAGACTAGACAGACAAGACTAGACAGACAAGACTAGACAGACAAGACTAGACAGACAAGACTAGACAGACAAGACTAGACAGACAAGACTAGACAGACAAGACTAGACAGACAAGACTAGACAGACAAGACTAGACAGAAAAGACTAGACAGACAAGACTAGACAGAAAAGACTAGACAGACAAGACTAGACAGACAAGACTAGACAGACACGACTAGACAGACAAGACTAGACAGACAAGACTAGACAGACAAGACTAGACAGACAAGACTAGACAGACAAGACTAGACAGACAAGACTATACAGACAAGACTAGACAGACAAGACTAGACAGACAAGACTAGACAGACACGACTAGACAGACAAGACTAGACAGACAAGACTAGACAGACAAGACTAGACAGACAAGACTAGACAGACAAGACTAGACAGACAAGACTAGACAGACAAGACTAGACAGACAAGACTAGACAGACAAGACTAGACAGACAAGACTAGACAGACAAGACTAGACAGAAAAGACTAGACAGACAAGACTAGACAGACAAGACTAGACAGACACGACTAGACAGAAAAGACTAGACAGACAAGACTAGACAGACAAGACTAGACAGACAAGACTAGACAGACAAGACTAGACAGACAAGACTATACAGACAAGACTAGACAGACAAGACTAGACAGACAAGACTAGACAGACACGACTAGACAGACAAGACTAGACAGACAAGACTAGACAGACAAGACTAGACAGACAAGACTAGACAGACAAGACTAGACAGACAAGACTAGACAGACAAGACTAGACAGACAAGACTAGACAGACAAGACTAGACAGACAAGACTAGACAGACAAGACTAGACAGAAAAGACTAGACAGACAAGACTAGACAGACAAGACTAGACAGACAAGACTAGACATACAAGACTAGACAGACAAGACTAGACAGACAAGACTAGACAGACAAGACAAGACAGACAAGACTAGACAGACAAGACTAGACAGACAAGACTAGACAGACAAGACTAGACAGACAAGACTAGACAGATAAGACTAGACAGACAAGATTAGACAGACAAAACTACACATTAGTGGATCACATTAGTGGTAGATGTAGTAGAACACTAGGTAGAACTAGTAGATCACTAGGTAGATCTAGTAGATCACTAGATAGATTTAGTAAATCACTAGGTAGATCTAGTAGATCACTAGATAGATTTAGTAAATCACTAGGTAGATCTAGTTGATCACTAGGCAGATTTAGCAGATCACTAGGTAGATCTAGTAGTTCACTAGTTAGATTTAGTAAATCACTAGGTAGATCTAGTAGATCACTAGGTAGATTTAGTAAATCACTAGATAGATCTAGTAGATCACTAGGTAGATTTAGTAGATCGCTAGGTGTAGTGTTGTAGTAGATAATGTTAGTGTTTTTGTTTATGTAATTATGATTTTTCATGGCTATGTTGATGTGATAAATTGTAGTGTTCCGGAAACAATTTCCGACGAGTTCGCATGTAAATAAACGAGTCGGCGTGAGTCAGTGGGCGATGGAAAATATTTGCAAAAAGATAGTCAACAATGCGAAAAAAGCAAATTCGCGTCATGTAATTGGCAAGCCGCATTTTTTTAAATAAATATTTAGATATTGAGAAATTTAAATAATTTGCGGCGCGATACCGGCGCCGATAACGCAGACGAATTGGCGAGGCGAATTTCTCGCCGAGAATTAGTGAGGTTTCGCAGATTAAGACTGAATGTCATTACTGCTATCTAGTAGTTGCTCATTTCTTCGCAATTTTCCATTTTCCTACTCATGTGAATTGATTGCGAAATCTACATAGTCGGTTTCGTAAACAAATCAACTACTAAATATATACTTTTTTCAAGGCCGCGCTTATTTTGCGCAGTTTTCAATATTAACTACCTGGTTAAAACTGAATAGTCTTTCAATTACCCCAACGCTTAAAACCCAATATCATCAACTACATTCAAACTAGTTGCACAAAATGTAGTCTAAATATAGCTAAGTAGATTTCCTATAAACTGATGTATATTAATTGGCTCTAGTCCAGCTAGTTCTTGAGATATCGGAACTTGAAACTAGCCGATTAAATGTTTTGACCTTCAAATTCCTAAATGCTTGAAGCCCAATCTCGTCAACTACAATCAAACTAGTAGCACAAAATTTAGTCTAAAGATAGGCAATTAGATTTCCTATGAACTAATGTATACTAATTGGTGCTAGTCCAACTAGTTCTTGAGATATCGCCACTTGGAATTAACCGATTAAATGTTTCGGCCTTCAATTTCCTAAATGCTTGAAGCCCAATTTCGTCAAATGCAATCAAACTAGTTCCACAAAATTTAGTCTAAATATAGCCAATTAGATTTCTTATAAACTGATGTTTACTAATTGGTGCTTGTCCAACTAGTTATTGAAATATCGGCGCTTGAAATCGATCGATGTTTCGAAATATAAGTTTGTCAACTACTAATAAATTAGTTGGGCTAGCTGCATTTTAGCCGAATTACAAGACTAATTAGTTAAGTAATTTAAACCACATTTGAATTACTAAAACACTGATGTAAACTGAATTATGTAATCCCAATCATTTATTAAGTTATCTTGTTCTATTAAGTTTGAAACTTGTAAATCTTTGTTTTTATAACTTTGTAAAGTGCAACTAAACTACAGTATAATCTCGGTTATTCGGCTGTTGGTTAATGGGACGACACGTCCAGTAATCCGGCGGTCTGGAGACCGCTCGCGCTTCCTCCAACCACTCTTTCTGATAATCCGGCGGTTGTCTGATCCCATATGTGTCGGATTATCGAGATTATACTGTTGTTCGACAAGCCGCGCCAAATTTTGACCAGCATGTAGCAAATTCAATTCTCTACAAATTGCTTTAATCAAATCCGGACTAGGTTAACTACCTATTTCATACGCTTTTGTTTTGTTTTCAGTTGGCGAAGACTCAAGCTCAGACGTTGAAATTATTCCGCTGGGCAGACCAAGACCACATATTCCAAGTTTCCTCGCGGTGGACGACGACGAGGACTTCGATGCTGGTGACGTCGGATTCTTCCCGTTCCGATCCTTCGCCGGCTCAATAGGATGTAAGAATTAGTCTAAATCAATAAACCAGTTGCACTAAATCTAACAACATCGGTGTAGCTAAAGTAACTAGCTATAATCCGCGGCATCGTCGAATTAATTAACATTGAGAAAGCTGGACTGTTTGGACTAATGCTTGATTTATAGACAAACTAATAGACATTGAATATTCTAGACTAATTGGACGTTTTCTTGATTTGGAGACAAACTAATAGACATTGAGCAATCTGGACTGATTGGAGTAACTCTAGATTTGTTGATAAGCTAATAATAATTGAGAAACCTAGACTGATTAGACTAACACTGTATTTGTAGACAAATTAATAGACATTGAACTTTCTAGACTGATTGGACTATTTCTTCATATGTAGACACACTAATAGACATTGAGCAATCTGGACTGATTGGAGTAACTCTAGATTTGTTTGACAAACTAATACATATTGAGAAACCTGGACTAATTGGACTAATACTTGATTTGTAGACAAACTAACAGACTTGACTGATTGGACAGTTTCTTGATTTGTTGACAAACTAATAGCCATTCAGCAATCTGGACTGATTGGAGTAACTCTAGATTTGTTGACAAACTAACAAACATTGAGAAACCTGGACTGATTAGACTAATACTGGATTTGTAGACAAACTAATAGCCATTGAACATTCTTGACTCATTGGATGATTTATTGATTTGTAGACAAAGTAATAGACATTGAGAAATCGGGACTGATTGGAGTAACTCTAGATTTGTTGACAAATTAATAAACAATTGAGAAACCTGGACTTATTAGACTAACACTGGATTTGTAGACAAACTAATAGACATTGAACATTCTAGACTGATTGGACGATTTCATGATTTGTAGACAAACTAATAGACATTGAGCAATCTGAACTGATTGGAGTAACTCTAGATTTGTTGACAAACTAAGAAACATTGGGAAACCTGGACTGATTAGACTTACACTGGATTTGTAGACAAACTAATAGACATTGAGCAATCTGGACTGATTGGAGTAACTCTAGATTTGTTGACAAACTAATAATCATTGAGAAACCTGGACTGATTAGACTAACACTGGATTTGTAGACAAACTAATAGACATTGAACGTTCTAGACTGATTGGACGATTTCTTGATTTCTAGACAAACTAATAGACATTGAGCAATCTGGACTGATTGGAGTAACTCTAGATTTGTTGACAAACTAAGAAACATTGAGAAACCTGAAATGATTAGACTAACACTGAATTTGTAGACAAACTAATAGACATTGAACGTTCTAAACTGATTGGACAATTTCTTGATTTGTAGACAAACTAATAGACATTGAGCAATCTGGACTGATTAGACTAACACTGGATTTGTGGACAAATTAATAGACATTGAACATTCTAGACTGATTGAACGAATTCCTAATTTGTAGACAAACTAATATACATTGAGCAATCTGGTCTGATTGGAGTAACTCTAGATTTGTTGACAAACTAATAAACATTGAGAAACCTGGAGTGATTAGACTAACACTGGATTTGTATACAAACTAATACACATTGAACATTCTAGAGTGTATGGACAATTTCTTAATCTGTAGACAAACTAATAGACATTCAGCAATCAGTACTGATTGGACTAACTCTAGATTTGTTGACAAACTAATAATCATTGAGAAACCTGGACTGATTAGACTAACACTGGATTTGTAGACAAACTAATAGACATTGAACGTTCTAGACTGATTGGACGATTTCTTGATTTGTAGACAAACTAATAGACATTGAGCAATCTGGACTGATTGGAGTAACTCTAGATTTGTTGACAAACTAAGAAACATTGGGAAACCTGGACTGATTAGACTAACACTGGATTTGTACACAAACTAATAGACATTGAACATTCTAGACTGATTGGACAATTTCTCGATTTGTAGACAAACTAATAGACATTAAGCAATTTGGACTCATTGGAGTAACTGTAGATTTGTTGACAAACTAAGAAACATTGGGAAACCTGGACTGATTAGACTTACACTGGATTTGTAAACAAACTAATAGACATTGAACATTCTAGACTGATTGGACGATTTCTTGATTTGTAGACAAACAAATAGACATTAAGCAATCTGGACTGATTGGAGTAACTCTAGATTTGTTGACAAACTAAGAAGCATTGGGAAACCTGGACTGATTAGACTTACACTGGATTTGTAGACAAACTAATAGACATTGAACATTCTAGACTGACTGGACGATTTCTTCATTTGTAGACAAACTAATAGACATTGAGCAATCAGGACTGATTGGAGTAACTCTAGATTTGTTGACAAACTAATAAACATTGAGAAACCTGGACTGATTAGACTTACACTGGATTTGTAGACCAACAAATAGACATTGAACATTCTAGACTGATTGGACGATTTCTTGATTTGTAGACAAACAAATAGACATTGAGCAATCTGGACTGATTGAAGTAACTCTAGATTTGTTGACAAACTAATAAACATTGAGAAACCTGGACTTATTAGACTAACACTGGATTTGTAGATAAACTAATAGACATTGAACATTCTAGACCGATTGGACGATTTCTTGATTTGTAGACAAACTAATAGACATTGAGCAATCTGGACTGATTGGAGTAACTCTAGATTTGTTGACAAACTAAGAAACATTGGGAAACCTGGACTGATTAGACTTACACTGGGTTTGTAGACAAACTAATAGACATTGAACATTCTAGACTGATTGGCCGATTTCTCGATTTGTAGACAAACTAATAGACATTGAGCAATCTGGACTGATTGGAGTAACTCTAGATTTGTTGACAAACTAAGAAACATTGGAAAACCTGGACTGATTAGACTAACACTGGATTTGTACACAAACTAATAGACATTGAACATTCTAGACTGATTGGACGATTTCTTGATTTGTAGACAAACTAATAGACATTGAGCAATCTGGACTGATTGGAGTAACTCTAGATTTGTTCACAAAATAAGAAACATTGGGAAACCTGGACTGATTAGACTAACACTGGATTTGTACACAAACTAATAGACATTGAACATTCTAGACTGATTGGACAATTTCTCGATTTGTAGACAAACTAATAGACATTAAGCAATTTGAACTCATTGGAGTAACTGTAGATTTGTTGACAAACTAATAAACATTGAGAAACCTGGACTGATTAGACTTACACTGGATTTGTAGACAAACTAATAGACATTGAACATTCTAGACTGATTGGACGATTTCTTGATTTGTAGACAAACTAATAGACATTGAGCAATCTGGACTGATTGGAGTAACTCTAGATTTGTTCACAAAATAAGAAACATTGGGAAACCTGGACTGATTAGACTAACACTGGATTTGTACACAAACTAATAGACATTGAACATTCTAGACTGATTGGACAATTTCTCGATTTGTAGACAAACTAATAGACATTAAGCAATTTGAACTCATTGGAGTAACTGTAGATTTGTTGACAAACTAATAAACATTGAGAAACCTGGACTGATTAGACTTACACTGGATTTGTAGACAAACTAATAGACATTGAACATTCTAGACTGATTGGACGATTTCTTGATTTGTAGACAAACTAATAGACATTGAGCAATCTGGACTGATTGGAGTAACTCTAGATTTGTTGACAAACTAAGAAACATTGGGAAACCTGGACTGATTAGACTAACACTGGATTTGTACACAAACTAATAGACATTGAACATTCTAGACTGATTGGACAATTTCTCGATTTGTAGACAAACTAATAGACATTGAACATTCTAGACTTATTGGACGATTTCTTGATTTGTAGACAAACTAATAGACCTTGAGCAATCTGGACTGATTGGAGTAACTCTAGATTTGTTGACAAACTATTAAACATTGAGAAACCTGGACTGATTAGACTAACACTGGATTTGGAGACAAACTAATAGACATTGAACATTCTAGACTGATTGGACGATTTCTTGATTTGTAGACAAACTAATAGACATTGAGCAATCTGGACTGATTGGAGTAACTCTAGATTTGTGGACAAACTAATAAACATTGAGAAACCTGGACTGATTGGACTATTACTTGATTTGTTGACAAACTAATAGACATTGAACTTTCTAGACTGATTAGACATTTCTTGATTTGTAGACAAACAAATAGACATTGAGCAATCTGGTCTGATTAGAGTCACTCTAGATTTGTTGATAAGCTAATATTCATTGAGAAACCTGGACTGATTAGACTAACACTGGATTTGTGGACAAACTAATAGCCATTGAAAATTCTAGAATGATTGGATGATTTCTTGATTTGTAGACAAACTAATAGACATTGAGCAATCTGGACTGATTGGAGTAACTCTAGATTTGTTGACAAACTATTAAACATTGAGAAACCTGGACTGATTAGACTAACACTGGATTTGTAGACAAACTAATAGACATTGAACATTCTAGACTGATTGGACGATTTCTTGATTTGTAGACAAACTAATAGACCTTGAGCAATCTGGACTGATTGGAGTAACTCTAGATTTGTTGACAAACTATTAAACATTGAGAAACCTGGACTGATTAGACTAACACTGGATTTGGAGACAAACTAATAGACATTGAACATTCTAGACTGATTGGACGATTTCTTGATTTGTAGACAAACTAATAGACCTTGAGCAATCTGGACTGATAGGAGTAACTCTAGATTTGTTGATAAGCTAATATTCATTGAGAAACCTGGACTGATTAGACTAACACTGGATTTGGGGACAAACTAATAGCCATTGAAAATTCTAGAATGATTGGATGATTTCTTGATTTGTAGACAAACTAATAGACCTTGAGCAATCTGGACTGATAGGAGTAACTCTAGATTTGTTGATAAGCTAATATTCATTGAGAAACCTGGACTGATTAGACTAACACTGGATTTGTGAACAAACTAATAGCCATTGAAAATTCGAGAGAGATTGGATGATTTCTTGATTTGTAGACAAACTAATAGACATTGAGCAATCTGGACTGATTGGAGAAACTCTAGATTTGTTGACAAACAATTAAACATTGAGAAACCTGGACTGATTAGACTAACACTGGATTTGGAGACAAACTAATAGACATTGAACATTCTAGACTGATTGGACGATTTCTTGATTTGTAGACAAACTAATAGACCTTGAGCAATCTGGACTGATAGGAGTAACTCTAGATTTGTTGATAAGCTAATATTCATTGAGAAACCTGGACTGATTAGACTAACACTGGATTTGTGGACAAACTAATAGCCATTGAAAATTCGAGAGAGATTGGATGATTTCTTGATTTGTAGACAAACTAATAGACATTGAGCAATCTGGATTGATTGGAGAAACTCTAGATTTGTTGACAAACAATTAAACATTGAGAAACCTGGACTGATTAGACTAACACTGGATTTGGAGACAAACTAATAGACATTGAACATTCTAGACTGATTGGACGATTTCTTGATTTGTAGACAAACTAATAGACCTTGAGCAATCTGGACTGATTGTAGTAACTCTAGATTTGTTGACAAACAATTAAACATTGAGAAACCTGGACTGATTAGACTAACACTGGATTTGGAGACAAACTAATAGACATTGAACATTCTAGACTGATTGGACGATTTCTTGATTTGTAGACAAACTAATAGACCTTCAGCAATCTGGACTGATAGGAGTAACTCTAGATTTGTTGATAAGCTAATATTCATTGAGAAACCTGGACTGATTAGACTAACACTGGATTTGTGGACAAACTAATAGCCATTGAAAATTCGAGAGAGATTGGATGATTTCTTGATTTGTAGACAAACTAATAGACATTGAGCAATCTGGACTGATTGGAGAAACTCTAGATTTGTTGACAAACAATTAAACATTGAGAAACCTGGACTGATTAGACTAACACTGGATTTGGAGACAAACTAATAGACATTGAACATTCTAGACTGATTGGACGATTTCTTGATTTGTAGACAAACTAATAGACATTGAGCAATCTGGACTGATTGGAGAAACTCTAGATTTGTTGACAAACAATTAAACATTGAGAAACCTGGACTGATTAGACTAACACTGGATTTGGAGACAAACTAATAGACATTGAACATTCTAGACTGATTGGACGATTTCTTGATTTGTAGACAAACTAATAGACCTTGAGCAATCTGGACTGATAGGAGTAACTCTAGATTTGTTGATAAGCTAATATTCATTGAGAAACCTGGACTGATTAGACTAACACTGGATTTGTGGACAAACTAATAGCCATTGAAAATTCGAGAGAGATTGGATGATTTCTTGATTTGTAGACAAACTAATAGACATTGAGCAATCTGGACTGATTGGAGAAACTCTAGATTTGTTGACAAACAATTAAACATTGAGAAACCTGGACTGATTAGACTAACACTGGATTTGGAGACAAACTAATAGACATTGAACATTCTAGACTGATTGGACGATTTCTTGATTTGTAGACAAACTAATAGACCTTGAGCAATCTGGACTGATTGCAGTAACTCTAGATTTGTTGACAATCTAATAAACATTGAGAAACCTGGACTGATTAGACTTACACTGGATTTGTACACAAACTAATAGACATTGAACATTCTAGACTGATTGGACGATTTCCTGATTTGTAGACAAATTAATAGACCTTGAGCAATCTGGACTGATAGGAGTAACTCTAGATTTGTTGACAAACTATTAAACATTGAGAAACCTGGACTGATTAGACTAACACTGGATTTGTAGACAAACTAATAGACATTGAACATTCTAGAGTGATTGGACGATTTCTTGATTTGTAGACAAACTAATAGACATTGAGCAATCTGGACTGATTGGAGTAACTCTAGATTTGTGGACAAACTAATAAACATTGAGAAACCTGGACTGATTGGACTATTACTTGATTTGTTGACAAACTAATAGACATTGAACATTCTAGACTGATTGGACGATTTCTTGATTTGTAGACAAACTAATAGACCTTGAGCAATCTGGACTGATAGGAGTAACTCTAGATTTGTTGATAAGCTAATATTCATTGAGAAACCTGGACTGATTAGACTAACACTGGATTTGGGGACAAACTAATTGCCATTGAAAATTCTAGAATGATTGGATGATTTCTTGATTTGTAGACAAACTAATAGACCTTGAGCAATCTGGACTGCTAGGAGTAACTCTAGATTTGTTGATAAGCTAATATTCATTGAGAAACCTGGACTGATTAGACTAACACTGGATTTGTGGACAAACTAATAGCCATTGAAAATTCGAGAGAGATTGGATGATTTCTTGATTTGTAGACAAACTAATAGACATTGAGCAATCTGAACTGATTGGAGAAACTCTAGATTTGTTGACAAACAATTAAACATTGAGAAACCTGGACTGATTAGACTAACACTGGATTTGGAGACAAACTAATAAACATTGAACATTCTAGACTGATTGGACAATTTCTTCATTTGTAGACAAACTAATAGACATTGAGCAATCTGGACTAATTGGAGTAACTCTAGATTTGTTAATAAGCTAATAATCATTGAGAAACCTGGACTGATTAGACTAACACTGGATTTGGGGACAAACTAATAGCCATTGAAAATTCTAGAATGATTGGATGATTTCTTGATTTGTAGACAAACTAATAGACACTGAGCAATCTGGACTGATTGGAGTAACTCTAGATTTGTTGACAAACTAAGAAACATTGGGAAACCTGGACTGATTAGACTAACACTGGATTTGTAGACAAACTAATAGACATTGAACATTCTAGACTGATTGGACAATTTCTCGATTTGTAGACAAACTAATAGACATTAAGCAATTTGGACTCATTGGAGTAACTCTAGATTTGTTGACAAACTAATAAACATTGAGAAACCTGGACTGATTAGAGTAACACTGGATTTGTAGACAAACTAATAGACATTGAACATTCAAGACTGATTGGACGATTTCTTGATTTGTAGACAAATTAATAGACATTGAGCAATCTGGACTGATTGGAGTAACTCTAGATTTGTGGACAAACTAATAAACATTGAGAATCCTGGACTGATTGGACTATTACTTGATTTGTTGACAAACTAATAGACATTGAACTTTCTAGACTGATTAGACATTTCTTGATTTGTAGACAAACAAATAGACATTGAGCAATCTGGTCTCATTAGAGTAACTCTAGATTTGTTGATAAGCTAATATTCATTGAGAAACCTGGACTGATTAGACTAACACTGGATTTGGGGACAAACTAATAGCCATTGAAAATTCTAGAAAGATTGGATGATTTCTTGATTTGTAGACAAACTAATAGACATTGAGCAATCTGGACTGATTAGAGTAACTCTAGATTTGTTGATAAGCTAATATTCATTGAGAAACCTGGACTGATTAGACTAACACTGGATTTGGGGACAAACTAATAGCCATTGAAAATTCTAGACTGATTGGACGATTTCTTGATTTTTAGACAAACCACTAGACATTGAGCAGTCTGGACTGATTGGAGTAACTCTAGATTTGTTGATAAGCTTATAATCATTGAGAAACCTGGACTGATTAGACTAACACTGGAATTATAGACGAACTAATAGCCATTGAACATTCTAGACTGATTGGACGATTTCTTGATTTGTAGACAAACTAATGTACATTGAGCAATCTGGACTGATTGGAGTAACTTTAGAATTGTTGACAAACTAATAAACATTGAGAAACCTGGACTGATTAGAGTAACACTGGATTTGTAGACAAGCTAATAGCCATTGAACATTCTAGACTGATTGAACGGTTTCTTGATTTGTAGACAAACTAATAGACATTGTGCAATCTGGACTGATTGGAGTAATTCTATTCACAAGCTAATAAACCTTGAGTATCCTATACTAGTTGGACTAATACTTGAACAAACAACATCTGAAACTAACAAACTCCTTCTCAGTACTAATTACTTATTACATCACCTAGATTAATTTGGAAAATTGCGTTTTAACGTCTAACTACATAGTCAGCCCATATTTGCGAATTCGTAGGTAGTCCGTCCCACACTCGCCAAATCCCTATAAAATCTGCAAGAAAACGTAGAAGCAATTTAGTTGTAGTGAACAAGTGTTAGATTAACTTTATTACCTAAATATTAAAACAAGTTTTAGTGTAAAGTCGCTATGGCGCTCAGAAGTTTGGAAGGTAGATCACTAACAAGCTAGTTCAAGACATACTGATAATTTAGACTTAGAACTTTATACGTCTATTTCGACTGATTCTTAAACCAAGAGCGATTTAGAACAATTTAGTCTACAACCAGTCCACGTCTTCGTCTTTTAACTAAGGCTAAAGGCGGCTACACACGATCCGGCCAGTTCGATCTGAACAGTACGCATGAAGGCTTGTAGCCAGAAGGTCTGACGACCCTCTAAACGTTCAGGCGATTCTTAAATATTTATCGTCATGACTTTCACTGACGTCGAGTGTCTGAAGTCTTAACAGTCGCTGCTTTGTATAAACATCTGGGTCATGTTCAGGTGGCCGGTCTTCTGGCAGACTGTTCAGTTCCAACGTGTGTAGCCGCCTTAACCGAGCTATTAATAAAATTCGATTTTGTTTCTTCTTTGTATTAATACCGATTTAGACTGAAAGCGGAAACGGAAGATTTAACTAGGTTTTGTTTGCAGCGTTATTTAACCGGTTGTTCTCCGATGTGGAGAACATGTGGAAGACGATCCCGACCAAAAGCAATTCGAGTTTCTTCCCGGGCTTTCTAAACATCGACGACATTGACTTGAGCAAGGGCAACACCACCTCCGTCGTAAAGGTAAGTGCGACCATGTCCTAACTAGAACGGTCTTAACCAGTCCATTTGACTAATTCAGGAAATTAACGGCCACAAAGTCCAAATAAACGAGACGACGTACAAGAAGGAATCGGAGCACGGCGGGTCGGTCTACAAAGTCCGTCTGATCAACGTGTTGCCGGACGGGACAAGCGCCACCCCGGAGTTTGCGCCGACCGCAGCCACGACGCCTCGAGACGTCGAGCCGCTGGAGAACAGCAAGGAGAACGAGATTGCGTCGCACGAGGTAGATAGAACGCCGCAGAAAATACAGAAAGCTTGAGAATTGGCCCGACTTGCATGAGCAACATTTTGGCTTTATATATCTAACGACTTACACTTAAGGCTAGGTTTCACTGAGACACCATCACCATCATCAACAACTCTGTAGACAGTATCTCACTTAGTGTCCGATTGCAAACGCCAATAGACCTTTTCATAGTTGAAATGTTTTGTGCCAATTTCCGCCTGTTATACGTGAAAAAGTGCCCGAACTTTTTGACGTATAACTAAATATTTGCCCGAAACTTTCATCTTCCCGCCTTTCAAACTTGGCGGATGCGCTAACTAACCGTAAAAAGGTCTATGGTGTACGATTGGTGCAAATTTGGTTGCGTAACTACAACCAATATGGCGGGGCCACCAGCGCCATTAGTGTCTCGTTTTGGTAGCTCAAGACGTCACGGTTGCGCCGCTATGGTGTCCCATTGAAATATAGCCCTTAATCCAGGCATTAGTTTCAAAGATATTTTAATTTAAAATAGTTTATCTACTTATAAGCGTATAACTTGAGAACTTTGGATTCAAAATTCAAGTTTTACTATATTTCCTGATTGAGTTACTTCCATTTCCTGATCCATTCTACTAGATTAGACCGTACTAGCTTTGCTAGTTACTCTACAAAACTTGATTTTGTCTAGTTGGATCTTAAAACTAGTACGTCAACTTGAACTAAAGTCTATAACTAAAAAACTAGACTAGTTAGAAAGGAAACTTGCGATTTATTATGTTCCCTCGTTTATTAATTTTAGTAATCTAGACCTAATTAGTTTGTCTAAGCTAAGGTAAGTTAGCAATGCTTGAATTAGTCTAGTTAGATAGTCTTGATATATATTGCCAAAATGGGTGTGTTTTGCCAAAATTTTTCGCAAACTAAATCTAAAGATTTAAACTACACACTAAATATTAATACTATACCAATAATCAATCCTACTTTAATAAACACAATCTGGTTGTTAGTTGAGTTAATATGTAGTTGATACCTAGGCGAAGTAGTTAACTATTATATTAATTGTTTGAATTTTATCTGGACTAATAAAACAGACTAAAACTAGTTTGAATTTGTTTTTTCTACAAACGCAAATTCGGGTCTGATTCTATGTCTAACTAATCAATTAACAACATGACATTAACTTACTAACTAGCTAACTCTAATTCTGCTTAAAAGTCATCAATAGACCTTTTCTGTGCGCATGCGTGTTTTTCGTGTTTGAAAACAATAAAATGTGCCCAAAACTTTCATATTCCCGCCTTTTAAACGTGGCGGACGCGCATGCGCTTAACTAACCGTAAAAAGGTCTATTCATCATTTACATTGCTTCATTCGCGCTTTTTGACATACGCAGCCTATAGGCAACTTTACACACATTTTTAATGCAACCATAACTGCTAAAGATTAAAACCTAGAAAACTAACGTGTATATATCGTTACGTAACGATTATAAAACAAGTATTTTGCCGTGTAGTTTATAAGATATTTGCATTAAAATGATCAGAAATTAACGAAATCATCTGCCACAATTTAGCCAACTACTATGAATCTAGTTAGTCTAAGCTATATCATACTTGATTTTGTTATAACTAATTAAATTATCTACAAGCTGGTGCTTACTAGTCTGTGCTACTCCGAATAGTTCTTGAGATATCTACGCGCAAACTTAGTCTACTAAATTTGCAATGTTTTAAAAACCAAATATCTTTTTGGTTGCAATTTAGCCAACTACACCTCAACTAGTCGGATTAGCTTAACTAGATTTGGTCTAGATATAGTAAATTAGTTTCTCCACATACTGATATGCACTAGTTTGTGCTAGTCCAAATAGCTATCGAGATATCTACTCGCAAACTTAGTTTATTAAATCTCGAAATATTGCGAAGTTTACATTTTTTTCTGTCTGCAATTTAGTCAACTACAAGTAAACTAGTTCAACTAGCTAGACTAAACTTGGTTATAATATAGCTAATTAAATTATTTTTAAGGTGATGTATTCTTATTTGTGCTATTTGTACTAGTTCTTGAGATATCTTAACTCAAACTTAGTTTATTAAATCTCTAAGTTTTGCCTAGTTAAAAATAATTTCTGTTAGAAATCTAGTCGACTACAACTAAACTACATGGACTAGGTAGACTAAACTTGGTAAATATATAGCTAATTTAATTCTCTTTAAGATGATGTATACCTATTTGTGCTATTCGGACTAGTTCTTGAGATATCTTAACTCAAACGTAGTTTATTAAATCTTTAAGTTTCGCCTAGTTCAAAATTATTTATGTTTGCAATTTAGTCAACTACAAGTAAACCACTTGGACTAGCTAAACTATACTTGGTAATAATATAGCTAATTAAATACTCTTTAAGAATATGTATACATATTTGTGCTATTCGGACCAGTTCTTGAGATATCTTGACTCAAACTAAGTTTATTAAATCTCAAAATTTTGCTCAATTCAAAATTATTTTGTTTGCAATTTAGTCAAGTACAACTAAACCCCTTGGAATAGCTAGACTATACTTGGTAATAATATAGCTAATTAAATACTCTTTAAGATTATATTTACTAATTTACGCTATTCGAACTAGTTCTTAAGATATCATCACTCAAACATAGTTTATTAAATATCGATGTTTTGCCTAGTTCAAAATTATTTCTGTTTGCAATTTAGTCAACTACAACTAAACTAGTTCGACTACCTAGACTAAACTTAGGGAAATTATAGCTAATTAAATTCTCTTTAAGATTATGTAGACTTATTTGTGCTGTTCGGACTAGTTCTTGAGATATCTTAACTCAAACTTAGCTTATTAAATCTCCAAGTTTTACCCAGTTCAAAATTATTGATGCTAGCAATTTAGGTAACTACCACTAAACCACTTGGACTAGCTTGGCTATACTTGGTAAGAATATAGCTAATTAATTACTCTTTAAGAAAATGCATACATATTTATGCTATTCAGACTAGTTCTTGAGATATCTTGACTCAAACTTAGTTTATAAAATCTCTAAATTTTGCTCAGTTCAAAATAATTTTATTTGCAATTTAGTCAACTACAACTAAACTAGCTGGACTAGCTAGACCAAACTTGGTAATAATATAGCTAATTAAATTATCTTTAAGATGATGTATACTTATTTTGCTATTCGGACTAGTTCTTGAGATATCAACACTCAAACTTAGTTTATTAAATCTCTAAGTATTGCCTAGTTCAAAATTATTTCTGTTTGCAATTTAGTTAACTACAAATAAACCACTTGGAGTAGCTAGACTATACTTAGTAATAATATAGCTAATTAAATACTCTTTAGATGTTGTATACATATTTGTGCTACTCGGACCAGTTCTTGAGATATCTTAACTCAAACTTAGTTTATTAAATCTCTGTTTTACCTAGATAAAAATTATTTTTGTTTGCAATTTAGTCAACTATAACTAAACTAGCTCGACTAGCTAGACTAAACTTTGTTATAATATAGCTAATTAAATTCTCTTTAAGATTGTGTATACTTATTTGTGCTATTCGGACTATTTCTTGAGATATCATCACTTAAATTTAGTTCATTAAATCTCTAAGTTTTACCTTGTTCAAAATTATTTATGTTTGCTATTTCGTCAACTACAACTAAAGTAGTTCGACTAGCTAGACTAAGCTTGGCAAAAATATAGCTAACTAAATTCTCTTTAAGATGATATATACTTATTTGTGCTACATGTACTAGTTCCTGAGATATCTTAACTCAAACTTAGCTTCTTAAATCTGTAAGTTTTGTCCAGTTCAAAATTATTTTGTTTGCAATTTAGTCAACTACATCTAAACTAGTTCGACTAGCTAGACTAAACTTGGTAAAAATATAGATAAATAAATTCTCTATAAGATTATGTATACTTATTTGTGCTATTCGGAGTAGTTCTTGAGATATAATCACTCAAACTTAGTTTATTAAATCTCTAGTTCAAAATTATTTCTGTTTGCAATTTAGTCAACTAAAACTAAACTAGTTCTACTAGCTAGACTAAACTTGGTAAAAATATAGCTAACTAAATTCTCTTTAAGATGATGTATACTTATTTGTGCCATTCGGACCAGTTCTTGAGATATCTTAACTCAAACTTAGTTTATTAAATCTCTAAGTTTTACCTAGTTCAAAATTATTTCCGTTTGCAATTTAGTCAACTACAACTAAACTAGTTGCACTAGCTAGACTAAACTTGGTAAAAATATAGCTAACTAAATTCTCTTTAAGATGATGTATACTTATTTGTGCCATTCGGACTAGTTCTTGAGATATCTTAACTCAAACTTAGTTTATTAAATCTCTAAGTTTTACCTAGTTCAAAATTATTTCCGTTTGCAATTTAGTCAACTACAACTAGTTGCACTAGCTAAACTAAACTTGGTAAAAATATAGCTAACTAAATTCTATTTAAGATGATGTATACTTATTTGATTTATCTTAACTCAAACATAGTTTATTAAAACTCAAACATAGTTTATTAAGACTCTAAATGTTGTGAAGGTTTGGCAACGTTGGCACAAAAAGTGGCGCGCGTTTCAAATAACTATTGCACGCTTCCTAAAACCTTTCATTCTCTTGTACACGCAAAACAAAACACTCTCGATTTTGTTGTTTTCCATGCACACTGTTTCTTTGCTTAGGGTTCTCGCTACGGCGGCATCGAAACCTTTGACGAGCCGGACAGATTCCCAACGGGTCGCGAGACCGAATGGAACGAGTTGGACTCGGCCGAGTCCTTCGACAACAATCTAGACTACAACGTACAGGAGTTTAGGGACTTGAGCGACGATATTTACGTTAATAGGGTGCTAGCCGATCGGGGACAGCCGATTAATCCGGACGCCGAGTACATTGATATGCAGAATGTCGAGAAGTTGTCGTAAATTTGCGATTTTAAGGGATTTTTGCGAGTTTCAACGAGTTTGTGAACAAATTAAGTGTGGTAATTTAAGCGGATGTGGATTGGTTTAGAAGATGTTAGGTTATAAACGTGATGCTAATGTTTTCTTGGCTGGTTGTGCCAATTTGGTAATTACAGACAGACGAACGGACGGTTTGCAAAGTATTAAGTTTCAATTGTTTCCTAAAGAATTTGGAGAGGTTTTTAAAAAGTTTAAAATATTTTCGAATTTAAAAGAAAAAAATTAGTGGTACATTGAATTAAAAAATTTGTTTATATTTATAAAAAAAATGTTTACAAAAAAAAATGTGTATTTTTCAATTCAATGTAAGTATGAATTACCACGTAGTACAGTCGCAAACATCCTATGTTTAGTGGTACATCAATATTTTGTAGGTTAGGTTTCAATTTAATTTAAAAATGTTACAAGTATTTTAAATAAAACTAGTCTAGAAGATATTACATGTTTAAGCTGAAACTAATATTTTCTTGACTAGTTACTAATTTGATAATATCAGAGAGACGAACAGACATTTTGAAAAGTATTAGGTTATAATTGTTTCTAGACGAAATAGTGGACAAATTATGACTCTTTTAGACTAATTTTAAATCTTTAGACTAATTAAGGATTCAATTAACTAATTAATTGAGTATTAGTATGAATGAGCGTAGACTACTTTAGATAATATCTTTATACATACAATTTTTCTTTACGTGTGTTGTGTCACTGAATTCGAGATCCGATGCTACTAGAGAAAAGACAATAAATTGGTCGCTTGCAAAGTGTGAAATATAAACTATTAGCAAAATATAAACTATTAGCAAAATACTCCTTCTAAACGACTGGACAGATTTTGATGAAATTTTCGTTTGTGTTTGAGTGGGTACCTGGATGGTTTCGAACAAGTATTGAGCCCAGTAGGTTAGGTAAGATTAGGTTAGGTTAGGACAACGTCAAAGGTGAAACCGGAAAATCATCAAAGTCGTTCATGACGGTACAGACGAAGATCTCTGGGAATTTTGTTTTAAAAAATAGAGAAGGAACAGTAAATGAAAATTAGGTTAGATTAGGTTAGGACAATGTTAAGGGGGAAACAGGAAAATCATCATAGTCGTTCACGACGGTACAGACGAAGACCTCCGGGAAAAAAAATTAACAAAATAGAGAAGAAACAGTAAATGAAAATTAGGTTAGATTAGGTTAGGTTACGACAACGTCAAAGGGGAAACAGGGGAAATCATGAAAGTCGTTCAGGACGGTGCAGACGAATATACCTCTGGGAAAAAAATAAAAAAATAAATAGAGAAGAAAGAGTAAATGAAAAATTTCTAAACGTCATGAGCCCCCAACGATTAAGGAAAACGGTCGCCGGCATTTTCCACAAAACAAAAAGTACGGATCTTCACAACCCAACAAACTTTTACGAGAGAAATTTTTTCAGAGCAAAAACAAAACATAAAAAAACAATTGGAAGAAAACACAAAGCATAGAAGAAGGAAAAGAAGAACAGAAGCCATAACTTTTAACCAAGAAGGTAAAAGTTACACAGAAATTCTCAATGGTGTCAAGGAAATAGTCCAAGCAAACAACGACGAATTACATATCTACGCTGTCAGATTTCCTAGATCTGTAATTCGTCGTTGACAAAAAATGCAAATCTGCTTCTGACAATGGACAGAGAAGCAAAATGCACAAATGAGGCAAAGACTGCAAAAGGCCTTGCAAGAATCTAAGTGATAACAAAAAGCCCGGATGAAAAACCTGTTCTATTCGCTATCAGAGACATAGATGATATCACGACAGAGGAAGAAGTTGAGGCAGCTGTGACATCACTACAGGATGGGAACGTGGAAACCGCCAAAACAGGTGCAAAACCTCTGGTCTGGGTCCAGTAGCAGCCAAACAGCCACAGTACGCACCTCACAGCAAATCGCAAAAATACTATTGGAGATAAACCAATTTAAAAATAGATCTGGTCCAGTGCAGATTAAGAAAGGAACAGAAAACCAACAAATGTTTTAGATACTGGGGCACACGACATGAATTCAGACAACGCAAAGGAGAAGACAGGTCCAACATGTGCCTGAAATGCGGACAAAGTGAACCCTGTTTGGAAGGAACCATTGGTCAAGGCTTGGACCAAGCCTTGGCCCGTCGTCAAGCCAATGCCCCTTGGCTTGGGTCGAGCTTTGGCTGACCATTGGGCGAGCCATGGTTCAAGCCTTGGATGGTAGCCTTGGTAATGTTCCAAGCCTTGGTAAACTAAAATATAAGACTTGGGCCGAGTCTTGGGAAACAAAAAAACAACGCTTGGACCGAGTCTTGGAAAACAAAAAAACAACGTTTGGGCCGAGTCTTGGAAAACAAAAAAACAACGCTTGGGCCGAGTCTTGGAAAAGAAAAAAAACAACGCTTGGGCCGAGTCTTGGAAAACAGAAAAACAACGCTTGGGCCGAGTCTTGGAAAACAAAAAAACAACGCTTGGGCCGAGTCTTGGGAAACAAAAAAAACAACGCTTGGGCCGAGTCTTGGAAAAGAAAAAAAACAACGCTTGGGCCGAGTCTTGGAAAAGAAAAAAAACAACGCTTGGGCCGAGTCTTGGAAAACAAAAATACAACGCTTGGGCCGAGTCTTGGAAAACAAAAATACAACGCTTGAGCCGAGTCTTGGTAAACGAAGAAAAGAGTATCGGATCGAGACTTGGAAACGTACAAAATTAAGCTAGGACCTTGAAAAACTAAAAAGAAAATATGGATTGAGTCGGGATAAAATAATTAATTCTACGAATTAAAGATAAAAAACAATTTTTTATTTTATCTGGTACATCTGGTACACTGATATAATTTTTTATTTAATCTGGTACATATATTTAACTATCACTATTATCGCAATAATCGTCCTCCATCTCGATCCTTAGCACCAGACAGAAATTGGCTCACAGTTGTGAGTATCTTCAGTGGATGATTGCTGCTCTCCATATTTTGTTTTAATAAAATCTAGAAATAATGTATTTGTGTAATCACAAAACATTTATATTACAATTAATGACTGCATTTTATATTAATTGTTTTTTACCTTCAATTATGTCATAAGTCTTAGTACCATTAAACTTCAGTTTTCCAACATTGTTGGTTATACGTCCAGCACCACTCTACAGTAATTGCACTTCTTTGGCTACCATCTCAGTCATTATCATTTTAATTGCTTTAAGATAATCTGAACAACCGTCTGTTAATATTCCAAACATAGTTTTCTAAAATAAAAAATATAATTATCAATTTTAAAATCTTTTGAATCAATACTGGATATCTTAAGATTAGACAATGTGTCAATGGAGAAAAATGTCTAGAATGTGGGGCCACAGGACGGGAGCTGCAATATGCGACAAGAGTGCCCAAAGACACGCAAGTGGAGGTGTGGTTAAAGGACAAAGCGTGACAACGCAGGACAAATAGTACACATTGATCAAAAACTCCAAATAAATACAATGCGATGCCGCGCGGCATGTAACCATCTAGACGCCACAGTAGCTGAAATAATAGGTAATAGAAGATGGCCCACCAGAACAACGCCCGCAATGTTACAAAACTTCGGCCTTAAACTTGAGGAACAAATTAAAAAGCCACAAGACCATACAGCTGAGTCGTTTATAAAACACTAAGCAAAGCATATGAAGCAACATTCCCACAAAAAAAGCGGTTCGTAAAACCCAGGCGTGTCTATTGGTGGAACGATGAAATCGCCTCTTCAAGAGCAGCTTGCATTGCGTCGAGTCGCATATATTTGCGCAAAGGAAGAAAGAAAGCAGACCTAGCTCTCAGGGAAAAATACAGACAAGAATATGTAACTGCCAAAAAGCCTCTCAGATAAAAAATACATGTTTCTAAACGTCTTCAAAACTTGTGCGAAAAAATTAACGAAGATACCTGAGAGGATGCGTATAAAATCGCAATGCGAGGACTGAAAATAAAGTACCCATTTTTACAGGTTCCGATGGAAAAGATGTTGGAGGTGGTAGACGCAATGTTCCCCACTCATGAAGAGCCGAGCTAGGAGCAACCCAACGTGACGGTGGTAGTCCCATTTACGGAAGATGAATTGCTAAGAGCCAGTCAACGTATTCGTAATGGTAGAGCGCCAGGACTAGAGGGACTCCCACCTGAGGCTCTAAAAGCCGCAGTGGAAAAATTCACAACATTCCTAAACGTAATGAACCATATAGTTAGCGATGGGATCTTTCCCGACGACTGGAAAAAGGTGCTAATTAAGAAAGGTGATAAATCATCACAGGAACCTTCCTCATATAGGCCCCTCTGCCTCTTAGATGTTCTCATTAACTCTTGGAACACCTGATACTTTGCAGACTAAAACTAGAACTTAGGTCAGGTAAACAACTACCAGAAAAACAATATGGCTTCCGAGAGAGAAAATCAATAATAGACGCTATAGCAAAAGTCATTGAAGTAGAAAAAAATCGCAAGCGGGCACACAGAAAACTAGAAAGCTATGTGCCCTTATCACACTTGACGTGAGCAATGCTTTCAATTTAGCTGCCTGGCAAAATATTCTTGAGGAGCTCTCAGGAAGAGGTATCTCACAATACCTGCTACGTCTGGTACCAAGTTACCTACGTGTTAGGAAAGTTTTTCTCCAAGAAAACAACAAATTAGTGGGGCGTGATGTCTGTAGTGTGGTGCCACAGGGCTTTATTTTGGGACCGACACTATGGAATGTCTTTCGGAGTACCCAAACTAAAGCTACCAGAGGGTGTGGGCATCGTGGGCTTCGCTGATGACTTGGCACTTGTAGTCTCGGGGAAGACGGAAATGGAAACTATGTCGAGAGCAAACAGGGCCATTGAACAGGTGGACACATGGATGGAAATCCAGAAACTGAAGCTGGCACTGGAAAAGACAAAAGCAGTATTGCTAACTGGACTAAAAGAAAACGAATCTAAACGATCTTACCTAATCCCAAAGGAATCGCAAAAATATCTAGGTGTAACCTTTGACAAGAGCCTATCCTTTAATCGCCATACCACCACAGTGGCAGTCAAAGCACTGAAAACTGCAGCAGCGTTAGATAAATTAATGCCCAACGTAGGAGGACCCCGCAGTAGTAAGCGAAAACTTCTTTGCTCGGTTTGCTCCAATGCTCTACGCAGTCCCGATTTGGGCAAATGCTTTGAGAAAACATGTGATTAGACAAAACTTGGTAACCGTTCAAAGGAAAATGGCGCTAAGAGTATGCTGCGCTCACCGGACTGTCTATTGGTGGAACGATGAAATCGCCTCTTCAAGAGCAGCTTGCATTGCGTCGAGTCGCATATATTTGCGCAAAGGATGAAAGAATGCAGACCTAGCTATCAGGGATAAATACAGACAAGAATATGTAACTGCCAAAAAGCCTCTCACACAAAAAATAAATCTTTCTAAACGTCTTCACTGGCAAAACTTGTGCGCAAAAATTAACGAAGATACCTGAGAGGATGCGTATAAAATCGTAATGCGAGGACTGAAAATAAGGCACCCATTTTTACAGGTTCCGATGGAAAAGATGTTGGAGGTGGTAGACGCAATGTTCCCCACTCATGAAGAGCCGAGCTGGGAGCAACCTAACGTGACGGTGGTAGTCCCATTTACGGAAGATGAATTGCTAAGAGCCACCACAGTGGCAGTGGCAGTTACCACCACAGTGGCAGAAAACTGCAGCAGCGTTAGATAAATTAATGCCCAACGTAGGAGGACCCCGCAGTAGTAAGCGAAAACTTCTTTGCTCGGTTTGCTCCAATGCTCTACGCAATCCCGATTTGGGCAAAGGCTTTGAGAAAACATGTGATTAGACAAAACTGGTACCCGTTGAAAGGAATATAGCGCTAAGGGTATGCTGTGCTTTTCGGACTGTCTTTAGGGATGCTGCCCTAGTGTTAGCCGGCATACCACCCATAGAACTTATGGCAGAAGAGAGGGTAGAAGTCTACAATGGCGATCAAACGGCGATGGCACACAGGCCGACAAAAAGGCACTAGCGACGGCCCGAATGTACCAGACCTGGCAAAACCAGTGGAGTCTATACACTAAGGGATACTGGACCAGGATCCTAATCCCTGATGTGGAGCCTTGGGCAACTAGAAAACACGGCGAAACACATTTTTACGTCACCCAAGTTTTGAGCGGACATGGCTGTTTCAGGAACTTGCTCCATAGCATCGGTAGGTCCACAGATTGCCTCTGTACTTACTGTGGACTCACAGACAGCGCGGTCCATATCGTTTTTGAGCGTGACAGGTGGATACCTGAAAGCGATAAATGGAAAAATAAGACTGGACAAACACTAGACTCATCAACTATGGTTGAACAAATGATCTCGTCGGAGGACTTATGGGCAGATACATCAAGCATGATCCAAGACATCATGACAATAAAAATGCTAGACAAGCGGAAAGGGAAAGAAGCCGAAAAGATAAAAAATGTTAGTACCTGAACCCCTAATCACTGCAAGTGGAAGGGGGGTGTAAGAGCAACACTATGCAGCAATATCTTGAAAGTTATGCGAAAAGCGGTCCCAAGATGCTCGTGATATTCCGGAAGGTCCACTTGCTAAGTTAACCGTGAGGTGCTTACTACGACCCCAACAAAAAAAAGTAGCTGAAATGGTCATTGGCATAACGATCATAAGCGAGCCAAATAAAAAGGGAATAAGTGGACACGAGCGGTACATAGACGGGAATGGTGACACCGAGATTAGGGTAAAGAATGCGTATATAGTAATAACGGGTAGCGGAAGTGGAACAGGTTTTGTCTGGGTGGAAACAAGGAACCTGGTGTACAGCTGTTATTTCTCTCCGAATGAGAAATTAAAAGACCTGGAAAAATCTCTTGACGAAAGCAATGACGGCGCAATGATGAGAAGAAACACTAAACCCAAAGTATAGCGGGTGATTTTAACCCAAAATCCCCATGCTGGGGAAGTGGGACAACGGACGAACAAGGCGACCTAGTCTCTGGCTAGATCTCTGAACTAGATCTTCACATGGAAAACGTGGGGGATGTACCTTCGAACGAAGAACGTCGCGATCCATCGTAGACCGCATTCTTACTAAAACACTTGGGGGGGAAAGTCAACAGTTGGGAGGTACTCGACAGAGAAACCCTAAGTGACCCTAGACATATATGTTACTCTGTAAAGATTGAAGACAGAAAAAGACCAACTACGACTAGGGCTACACAGGGCTGGTCAATTAGGAACTTAAATGAAAACAAACTGAACGGGCAGAAATTGACAGAACGCAAGAAAATGCGGCAGATGAAATGGTGGCGGTCATCACCAGAGTGTGCAATGAGTGTGCAAATACTACCAAATAGGAAGAAGAACGGTAACAGAAGCAAAGTTTATTGGTGGAACGAGAACATCGCCCAACTAAGAAAAAAAATGTAAATATGGATTACCACGTAGTAAAAGTCGCAACCATCCTAAGTTTAGTGGTACATCAACTGAGAAGAATCTTAAAAAATGCCGAATACAAGGAAACGATAACTAAATCCAGGGAAGAATATAAGAACATTAAAAAACATTAAGAAGGGAAATAAATGTCTAAATAATGGAACATTGGAATAAACTGTGACAGATGGTGGACGATGGTCCACTACACCTACGCCTACGCAATAGCCACTAGAGGTCTAAGGGCTAGATACCCCCAACAAAGCTCCCAATAGAAAAAATCTAAGAAATAACCAGCATTCCCTTCTCCACACACAAGGAACCAAACAAGTAACAAGAAACCCCCGAATTCACTCTGTTGACTACAAACTGATAATACCAATCACAGTGATTTTAGAGGTAATTTTTAGTGGTCATAAAGTGGACTTGGAAAAATACGGATATGAGACCGTGAAAATTTACGTGGAATTATATCCCTGCCATGTCAAGGCTCCAACAAAGCACAAAATCCTGATCTATGGTGCAACGGTCACGAAAAAAGCACTGCTACCTATAGAATTGCTGTACGAAGAAACAGCAGAGCCGCGCAACAAGCATTTTCGTTCATATGGAATGACTTTCGTCAGAAAACTCTCGAGAGAACTGTTCCATTTAAATGTTATTCATGGACGTAGCTGGGGGGGGGGGGGGTAAGAAAGTCAGTATTAACATTCTGATAACCAAAGGTCTCCTCCAGAAGTCCTCCTTCATAAAAAAAACACCAGACTGCTGCAGTACGACTCGAGGACGATACGACCAGCCATATACCTATTAAACGTGAAGTACATCAGGGCTGTGTACTATCAACATTGCTGTTCAATATCTACTCGGAACAAATATTCCTGAAAGCCTAGGAAAATTCTACAGATGGAATCAAGATCAATGGTGAACTATTGAACATCAGGTACGCGGACTATACGGCTATATTTGCAGACAGTGCAGCTGGTCTACTACGTTTGATGAACCAAATAATAGTAGAAGGTGATGCGTTTGGGCTAAAATTAAATACGGCCAAAACGAAAACATTGTTTATCAGTAGAACACCAGATATCCAAGCCAATTTGCAAGTATACAATAAGCAAATAGAGCATGTCGCTAAATTTAAATACTTGGACAGCTAGATCACCGAACACCTGGATCCAGATCTGGAAGTAAGAACTACGAAACTTACGAAATAGTTAGAGCTAAAAATAGTAAAAGACCGCGGGGCTCCAGGACCTGGCGGAATTCCACCGGAGACTATAAAACTTGCAGCTTGCAAAACGCCCCATTATATGCTCGCGGTTATGAATAGATGGCTCAAACTTGCATACTTCCTAAATATATGGAAAGTTGCTTTTCAAAACTAGTACTACTCCGAAAAAACTTAAATAACCCAAGTGAAGCCGCCAGATTCTGACTACTGCACCTTCTGGATGTGGCAGGCAAACTGCTGGAGCAACTGCTGCTAGGACGAATAAGGGTGGAAACAAACATGTCCGAGAGACAGGACGGATTCGGGCCATGGAGGTCAACGATAGACGCAATCGGACAGGTGGTAGAAGCGGCAAGGGCAGCTAAAGCAGGAATGTGGAGACAAGAGAGACTCATAAGGCTCGACGTAAGAAATGCGTTTAATTCAGCAAGCTGGCAACATACCGTGGACGAGGCGACAAATTTTGGACTCTCCCCCATACCTACTCAGCATAATCAGAAGCCACCTAGACAATAGAAAAATTGCGATACAAGAAGAAAATAAAATAATGGAGCTTGAAATCTGCAGTGGTGTTCCACAGAGCTCAGTATTGGGCCCAAGTCTGTGGGACATTCTGTACGACGGAGTGCTCAGTTTAAAGGAGTTGAGATAGTCGGTTTTGCGAACGACTTGGCAATCACAATCTATGAAAAAACGAAGAACATAGTAACGGACAAGGCAAATGAGGCTGGTGGAGGAGTCGCTAGAGGAACAGGAGCTAAAGTTAGCACCAGAGAAGACCGAGGCTGTTATACTCGCGGGCAGGAGACAGTTAAATGAGATAACCTTAAAGATGCCATAAAAACACCGAAAAGAGCAGTAAAGTATCTTATTGACAAAAAACCTATCGTTCATCGATCATGTCCCCTAAGCGGCGGAGAAGCATACAAAACGAGACCGCTGCGCTGGAAAGACTAATGCCAAACGTGGGAGGTCCCATTGCCTGCAAAAGAAAATTATTCTGTTCGGTAGCACAATCTGTGATGCTGTACGGAGCACCAATCTTGGAGAGGGCAATGGCGGTACAGAAGACAAAAAATGAACTGGCGACAGTGCAACAAAAACTGGTCCTTAAGGTATACTTCCGAGCAAAGCGGCTCTGGTGTCACTAACGCAGCGTCAAGGCCGCCGCTACATAGCATATTATGCACTATGGAAATGTATGAGGCGCCGTTCGAGCGCAGCGACATTGACGCGGTTAACGTTAGTGCGTCAGTTTCACTGCGCTCGAATGGCGCCTCATACATTTTCATAGTATATAATACTATCTCTATAGTATATAATATTATAGCATATATAGTTTGCCGGCGCGAGTGGTGTAGTGGTGACGCTCGTGGCCTCATGTTAGAGCGCTAACTGACGAGTATAGAGGTCCGAGTTCTATCCCCAGCGCCGGCCGCATTTCTTCCAGAAAGACAAATGTGAAAAATGGCAATTGGCGCAATTTACTATAACAACAGGTTTCTGGGCCTAAGTGAATGTGATAGAATACAATAGGCTACCAATAGGCCGCAGTGTTCGAAGGGTCGGCAAACCCGGTAATCACATCGAACCAAACTTTAAAAAAAAATCGCTATGTCGCCGCCTCAGTATCGCTGCGTTAGTGATGCCAGAGCCGCTTCCCTCGGAAGTCTACCTTAAGAGCCAGTAGCGCGTACAGAACAGTATCCAGGGAAGCCATTCTAGCAATTGCAGGAATATCCCCACCGAGGCACTAGTGTCAGAGAGAAACAACATATATACGACAAAACGTCTAGGTAACCTGTCAAAACAGGACATAAAAAAGCTGCTACTGACATGATGTACGAGACTGAGCAAAAGCAATGAGACAATGCAAAGACAGGAATATGTACAAGATGTATTATACCAGACATCCAGAAATGGGCCAAAAGGAAACACGGGAAGGTAGGCTACCACGTTACCAAAGTACTCAGCGCCCATGGCTGTTTCAGAAACTCCCTTTAAAAAAATTGGAAAAGCAACGGACACCCTGTGTGACTCCTGTGGATCAGAAGATAACGTTGCACAAACGATCCTTGAATGCATGCGCTGGTACGAGGAACGTAGGGACTTACCGGAAATTAAAGAGGCAACCGATCTTGCAAACAAAATGATGAAACTGGGGGAAATACAGGAAGTAATCCGTGCAATAATAACACGTAGGGAAGAAGACGAAAGGTCTCGCCAGAAGAGCGAAGTATAAAGAGGAAAACAGAAAATCTAGGGCGATAAAAAACCGTCCGGGCTGTTCACCCAAGGTTAGGACAACGTATGCACGGTTTTACTGGACCGATTTTAAAGTTTGTTGTATAAGTTTGAGTGGGTCACTGGATGGTTTAGATTCATAATTGAAAACGGAGGTTAGGGTAGGTTAATAGGTCAAGACAACGTTTGCCGGGTTCTGCTGAACCGATTTTGATGAATTTTATGTGTGTGTGTGTTAGCGAAGTGCTAAAGAGGAAAACAGCAAATCTAGGGCGGTAAAAAACCGTCCGGGCTGCTCACCCAAGGTTAGGACAACGTATGTCAGGTTCTGCTGGACCGATTTTGAAATTTGTTGTATAAGTTTGAGTAGGTATCTGGATAGTTTGGATTTAAAATTGGTCCCGGGAAGTGGCGCGGCGATCAGATTTCAGTATTTTTTTTAATTTTCAAGGTAGGACAACGTCTGCTAGGCCGGCTAGCTAATAAATAAAGTTAAAACATAATAGACTTAGATTTACAGAAAATGTTTTTCCAATCCCAGTTTTGCCTAATGAGATTTGCGTGACATTCTTGAAACTGAACAATTCCCTCGATTTTGATTTTGTAAGTTTTTATTTGATTTTGTAAGTTTTTATTTGATTTTGTAAGTTTTAAACAATTTACTTCGTCTGTCTGTAAGCGGGTTTGTGTCTGTGCGTCTAGTCTAGCTAGATCTAAATTTTCTAGCCTAAATTTATTGCAAAAATCCCTTCGAATAAGCTTTTTTATAAATTGCATAGACTGATTTTTAAATTTTTTGTTTCTTTTTTTGTTTGGGGAAAACTTTAAATGTTTTGGGTTGGTTTTTCTTGCCAAAGATTTTTGTTTGCAATTCTGTTTTGCCATAAAATGCAATTTTTTTTATTATTTTTAGTAGATTTAGTTTTAACAGGTTCAGCGTGGACATCATCGTAAAGACATTTTAACTTATTTTTTTACATAAAACAAAAGAATACTCGTAGATTTTAGATGTTTTTATACCTACTTTTTATTTTTATTTTTAATTTATTCACTTGTTTTTTATTCGGTATTAAAGATATATTTATATTTTAAACTGTGTTTTAATATCCACAAGCTTTGAATTCTGACAGGAGTTCTTACGGGATACTGCAGACTATAGTTATTTTTTTAAGAATGCAGTACAGGGAAGATAGGGCTTATTTGTCCTTGTTCTCTGATTGGCTTAAATCGAGGAGAAGTTCACACCGACGATATTTACTTCTCCATCTCAACCTCAGGGCCCGATCTAGCTATTTAAAATATATATCAAAACTAATATTCGCCGCCCTTTACACCACCATCGCCCTGGTGTTTACCACTTGCTATTCCAAAGAAATGTGATATTGCTGGAATTGTATAATACTCACCTATGTTAGTCTACGGGGGCTTCTGAACAAGCATACAAAAGTTCATGAGAGTATGTATGTATAAGTATGTTTATAAGGATATATGTATGTTAAAGAATTTCTCAAAAAACTACTGAATGGATTGAAATATTTTTTTTAACGACATAAATTAATATACATAATAATAATATATACATAATATTATATTACGTATAAAAAAAAACACAAGAAATGATTTGTTTTTAAATTTAATGCAAGTAAAAATAACACATTATTATGTAACGATACAAAACGAATCAGTCATTATTAAAAATAATCAAATTAGGTAAATAAAACATTTTTCCTGAAAATATTAAACTCTACCTCGTAATTAAAATAATTTTCTTCGCACTTTTTGCTCCGCAAAATCTTTAATAATTTCTAATAAATTTATACTGTCAAAAATCTTGTGTTCTATCGAAATCATAGCCAATCCAGACAAT
The DNA here is from genome assembly GCA_944588485.1 of Phosphuga atrata. Taxonomy (NCBI): domain Eukaryota; kingdom Metazoa; phylum Arthropoda; class Insecta; order Coleoptera; family Silphidae; genus Phosphuga; species Phosphuga atrata. The sequence goes on along the minus strand of OX155908.1, from coordinate 17,701,163 downwards.
CTATTCTGTGTCATGGTGGATCGCAGATAATTTTTTATTAGTTTTAATTTGGAAAAGCTTCTTTCGACACTTGCAACTGTAACTGGTAAAGTTAAAAGAATCCTGAGCGCAATACTGATATTTGGACCAAATCTTAAATCTGTTATGAATTTTAAAACGTCTTGAGGAGACAAATTACTGTTTAAAAACATACAAAGAACTGATAACTCCTCTGAAAGGTCTATTGCATTCACATCACATGAGTTGTCGTGGGTTAAAATAGTCTCCAGGTTCTTAGAATGCTCTAACAATTCGTTATATAAAAAAACAAAATATTTACTATGCTCAGTAATCTGGGAAAACCTTAACTCTAAGGAATTTATAGCTGTATCTATAATGTGAAAAAATACTTCAATTTTATATTTTTAACGAGGTTTAATGATTGGTTCGTCACTACACTCGTAACCAAATTGCTTCTTTTTGGATCGAGCACGAAGTTTCGGCAAATTTTCTAAGTCTAACACCTCGCAATCAATTTCAGAAGCTAAGAGTTTTGCGTCTTCAAGAACTTGAGTAAAATACTCATCTGAACGTGAGTTTTAAAGAAATCTTGAGTATTTTGAAGTATTTTAATAACAGAAACGAAATCAAAATCTTTTCTTTGCATTAATTTACTAACCGGATATATCCGATTCAAAATTTCGTACCAAATTATTATAGAACATAAAAATTTAAACTGTTTAATTTGGTTCAACAAACCCGAAGCTTCGTCTCGTGTAGAGGTATCTGTGTTTTGGTAAACACTAAACAATGCATAGTACACTTGATCCTATTTGATGTCTTAGTGCAGTGCTTTCCACACTTTTTGTACCTGCGCCCCCCTCTTTGGAAAAACAAATTGTTGTGCCCCCCTTAATTTTTCTAACAATCCAATTTCATAAACACTCATCTGATATTGTAATTTATTTAATGGGCTACAAAATAATATACAATATTATGTATAAAAATACATAAAAAGTAATTATCTATTTTTAGAAATAATAATATAATGTAATAAAAACAAATCTTACAAAAGTACAAAAAATAGAATTCAACATTAATACAACATTATAAAAATTTAATGTGAAGGGTGAGCTTGTTTTTCAGCACAAATTTTGTCAAACCGTGGTATCATTGAAGATATCGCGGTTCTCAGTTCCTTTTCAATCTCTAAGCAAGATCGATACTTTGTCTTTAAGACAGCTACTGCAGAAAACCCAGTTTCACATAAGTAAGATGTTACAAAGGGCAATAAAATTTCTGAAGCTTTATTTGTTAAAGTAGGAAACTCGCCCTTTACTCGTAACCAAAACGTGACAATATTATTTTCGTGTTGAAACATCTGCTTTAATGTGCTGTCACTAGATAAGTCAATTATCATTTCCTGCTCTGCTGTCGTAAGGCCAAAATCATCATATTTTTCAATCACAAACGGGTTTCTAATCCATTCATATTTGGACATGTCAAGATCTTTAAAGTAAAACGAGAATTGCTCCCTTAAACTGGTCAAGTGTTTATTATTAAGAACTTTACTTTCTTCTATTTCATCTGCAAGACAGGTAATTTTAAAAGAGGGAAACATGTCAAAGTTATTATTTTTCAAACTTATTATCCACAGTTCCAATTTTCTCATAAATGCAGTAACCTTGTCTTTCTGGGCAAAAGCATGAATTTGAGGCCCTTGCATTGATTTATTTAAAGTACTGAGTCTTTGAAAAATATCCACTAAATACGCAAGTTTTACAAGGAATTTCGTGTCATAAAACAAGTTTGCTTCATCTCTATTATTATCAGTAAGGAATATGGCCATCTCTTCTTGTAGCTCAAACACCCTTTGAAGTACTTTGGAACGAGAAAGCCAACCTGCCTCGCAATAATATAGAAGTGGTGTATATTCTGAACCCATGTCATTACACAATTTTGCGAAAAGCCTTCCTCTTAATGGGCTATTTTTGATAAATTTTACAACTCTTATAATAACTTGAAATACTGTTAATAAATCTTCAACCATATCTCTTGAAACAAGTGATTGTCTATGAATCATGCAATGCGTTCAAATTGCCCGAGGAGCCACCTTTCGAACTAGTGCCTGTAGACCAGCCTTTTTTTCCTGCCATAGATGGAGCTCCATCTGTGCATAGTCCAACACAGTTCTCAAACAGAATGTTATTTTCATTTCATATTTTCATCAAAATTTATCAATCATTTTAAAAACTTCACTTGCTGTAGTATTGCCTTCAATAGGTTTACAGAATAACATGTCTAATGCTTTTTGTGTAACAGACATGGTCTTTGAAAACATTTCTTTTTGTTTATTTAAATTCTCCAATTTTCTTTGGAAAAATTCTATTGTCTTGCCAACGTGATCTGCATGTACGTTTTCGAGATGCCGTTTTAATTTATTTGGTTTCATGCTGTCTGAGGCTAAAATATTCAGACACAGCAAACACATTGGTCGTTCTTGGGGTTAAATGACTTTACATGTAAATCCAAATGATAAGTACATTGGATTTTCTACATTTAGGTTTACTATTTTGCGAAGATGTTCCGCTATTTTCGTTACCTTTTCTTTTGCCGTCTGCTTCTGCTTCATTCAATTTTCTTTTCAACCCAGTTACGTATTTATCCATCTAAAAGGGTTATTATTTTAAATCAAATAAAAATACTTTATAACAGTTTTGAAATTTACCTCAATATTAATTTAGAAGTGTACCATAGCGAAGATATATATAAATATCAACGTGGTTATCGCAGGCAATACTAACGAACTAATTCAGTTTATAGACATCTGCGTGGAAACGGGCGAGTTTAACCAACGTTTCTTAACGAAATGCCGTTGTCTGCTCTCGTCTGGGCGCACGCATCCAGGTGTAGTCGCGTCGGCCGAGTTTGAAAAACCCCGCAGTCGCGCGCAATTGATGATAGTTCCACACCAGATGTAATGAGCGCTAGTGTCGTCAAATTAACGACGGCCTTGGCTCATAAGCCTTGTCGGGGCCTGCTGCCTGCTTCTGTTTACTGAAGTTTGGCGGGTGTAACCCCGAGAATACCCGGGATGATCCGAGTGCTTGTCTAGTGTTTCCTCGCGCTCGGCTCCAAACGGGAAAGCAAAATGTTTTCGTTACAGCAAGAGTATGGATGGATTTTTTAGCATTTATACCCGAGAAATTCGCGGCGAGGATTGTGGATTACGTATATCCGTTTTTCTGATTAATTTTTTTGACACCTATTCGACTTTTTTGGTTTGTATTCGAAAATGATATTTTGGAATCAGCTGCGTGCCCCCCTTGCAACAGTCTCGCGCCCCACAGTTTGGAAAGCACTGTCTTAGTGGTTTTATTGTCTCGATTCGACTTTCCCATCTCGTGTTACTAAGTGGTTTTAGAGTAATATCTTTTACATTCTTCAAAAGAATTGACCATCTCAATGTTGAAGAGGAAGAGAAAACATATATTTTTTGCACAGTACTAAAAAAATGTGTAGCTTTCAGTGAGGACTTTGCCATGTCGTTTACCACTAAGTTTAAAGAATGACTACTACAAGGAACATAAAATGCCCGTGGATTGATGTTTTTTATCCTGGCTTGGACGCCACTTTGAATACCTTTCATATTAGATCCATTATCATACCCTTGCCCTCTTATGTTTTCTAAAGACAATCCAAGTGCTGATAATTGTTCTAGGATAATTTCTGTTAGTGCCAAACCTGTAGATTTTTCGATTGATATAAATCCTAAAAAACTTTCATTTATTACAATTTCTGACGTTCTTGGATTGTCTTCGGTTTGATTAATAGAAATATACCTAATTATGAGGGTCATCTGCTCAGTTTTGCTAGCGTCCAGGGTACAATCAAGATATTAGAATAATATTTCGATTTAATGATAGCTTCCATAGTATGTTTTTTATGCTGTTTGAAATTGTATCAATAAACTCATTTTGAATAGTTTTACTTAAGTAGATTGCTTTTCTCTCCTCTTTCTTCAAAACTCTGCGTACATGTTCCTGCATAACAGGATCAAATTCGGCTAACAATTCTACTAATTTAAAAAAATTACCGTTGTTATGTTGATATAGATTTTCAGAAGTACCTTGAAAAGCCAAGCAGTTTTTGGCTAACATTTTGATGATTGAAGCAATACGTAACAAAACTCTATTCCAGTGTTCTATTTCTGATTTAATTATTCTTTGTGACTCGGCATCTATCGTATGAGATGATTTCAGCCTACATGAAAGTTCGGCCCATAATTTTACAGCTTCTACATGGTTTCGTGATGTCTCATGAGATTTAAGCATATCGCCTACATGCTTCCAATTTTTGTAGCCAGCTTCAGATAGACCGGAAGTTGTAGTTGTATTAAATATTTTGCAGCAAAAACAATATACCCAATTTTTTGCCACATAATATACAAGCCAATCTCAAAATTTCTTCACCGTTGTTAAGCTTTGTCTTATAATATCTCGAAGTAAACCTTTGACCATTGTTATCCCGTGGAAATTCAAATTCATATAAAACTTCTATTTACCAAATATATTCTTTCTGCATCTGTTAATCTAACGGGCCACGTGGCTGGGTCGACATCTAAAAATGACGTTGATCCTGCAGAAACACTTGTAGTTGCAATAGCACCATCAGCTACAATAGCGCTTGACCCAGAAGTAGAAGCATCAGGTTCACAGATTATATTGGGATCGGGCGTATGTTCATCATGTGATTTAAACGAAGCTGTAGCTACTACATCGGTTTCTCGTATGGGCGACGTTTGTTAAGCTCACTTCTCTTTAAAAAGGACTCTAAAGCCCCTGCTTGCTTTTGCCGCTATGCATCTTTTTCGAGTCGTTGTTTTTTATATTGGTATCCCGACAAGCGTGATCTACCGTCAGCCATTCTGTTCCGTAAACAATAAAAATATTAATTAAATTTAAATAGATATATAATAACTTTACTAATATTATAAATCCGAAAGTAATTATGTTTGTCTGTATGTTACGTTTTTTCGCTTAAATCGTTGAATTAATTTTGATAAATTTTGCTATATAGAAATAAATTGGACTTTCAAAACGGAAATAGGCTACTTTTTACCGCAGAAAAGTTACTCATTTCTTGCGGACAATGTTAAATTAAAACCAGGGTTGAGATGATTTTAAACACTTGATTTTAATCAGTGATTTAAATCGCGATTAAAATCAAGTGATTTTTTTTTAAATCGTTGATTTAAATCAATACCCTTTTGTATAGTGACTTCCCTATTATTTTTTGTAAGTAGCATAAACATTGAAATTCAATTGAAATTGTAACCGAAATTAGTTTTACTAGTACAAATACAGTAGGTATATTTACAATTTTTTAAAATTTAAAAATACCATTAAAAATATCATCAAAAATTAAATTTCAATTATAATTGCAACTTATAAATTATTTTCACTCTTCAGATTCCCAGCAAATTTGAAATTTTTATTTTCACAAAAAATGAGTTTTTTTTTTAATTCCATTAACAATTACCATATAAATTAAAATTCTATTTAAATTGACACTCTGAATCAAAATCGTAAACCAAAAATCGTAGGGTGATGACAAAAAATAATTATGTAACCAGTAAGAACATAAATATCAAAATATGTTAAGTGACTGCGACTACAGCAATACCCAAACGGTTTTTGTCAATTTTAAGTCGTAGATTTTTTCAAATTATTCATTGTTGATTTTTTGTTTGAATGTGACTAATATTGATAATTTTAGAAGAACTGAAAGAAATTTTATAAGAACATAGTGAAAATATAATTAAAATAAACAATGAGGTTTTTTTTTAATAATAATAACCGACTTCCAAATGAAGAAAGATTGGAATATGTAAATGAATAAAAAAAATCTGATTTAAATCAAATAAATCCGATTACTTTGATTTTTTTTAAATCATGATTTTTATCAACTCTGATTAAAACTACTTTCTAGCTTAAAAATGCGTATTTTTTACGTACTACAGATTTATTTTATAAAATAGGTACTTACTTAGTAAATTTACACGAATCACACGCGCACTTCAATATGTATTGTTAATTGTCTGATTAATCTACCACCAATATTCACACCAATATTCTACCACCAATATGGCACGTTCAGTAATTCGGCGCTCTCGGAAAACTATTTTGTATAATATTTTGAAATATATATAATAACTATAATATTTTTTTATATATCTAATTATTTTGTATAATATTTTTTCAGTTATTTTTATTTAATACTATGTGTTCTTAGTATGTACCTACTTATGTACATATTTTTTATATGTAGAGGTACATATTTTATTATTTCTGAACGTTTGGACTTCGTGTAACTCGGCGCCCTCAATTTTTCCGCCCCTCATTTTTGCCGCTCTGGGCATTTGCCCCAGCCGGTCCAGCCGCCCCCCCTTAGATCGGGCCCTGCTCAACCTCTATTGTCTCTTTCTTTCCACATACATTTGCAGCTGTTAGTTGTCAATGGCTGCCGTGTCAATTCACAATTATCATCTGATCTGTTTGTATCATTTAGATTTTTTGCGTTTTTCTCCAATTATTTGTTTGTATTTTATTACTATTGTTGCCATTTAGAGTATTTAATCAATAATAATAAGATATTCAATGAAACCATTAATAAATTACCAATTTTATATTCAAGTAACTATATTTGAATTTAGCGCCAAATTTTGTAACTAGATTGAACATTTGTCATAGTGTAAATCAGGTTTCTAGTTACTGCATTCTTAAAAAATATGGACTATAGCTAGCCCCTAATCTCTTTAACCTTTACACCAGTGAAATGCCGGCAACCAACTCCCAGAAGTTCTGCTAAGCTGATGACATCGTTATAGCCACTCAAAGCAGGCTCCTTGAGGAAAGTTACGAAACTCTAACGGGGACTTAGAAAACCTCGGGAGATACTACAAACAGTGGCGACTATGCCAAGCTTTCCTCATAGCCAACACAAACCTGTCCTTGATGACAATCGGAGTGCAGATTCCACTTATAAGCTCCATACCAAAACCAAGATGGAATTTTAATAAAGCAGACTGGAAAAAGTTTCAAAGCATTCTCGACAAAACCCCATTGGATCCCAGCCAAATCGCAAAACTATGATAGACTCTGTGGGGCTATCACGGCCACAGCAAAAAAGTAAATTCCTAGAGGTTATAGATATGAATTCATTCCAGGATGAGACGACAACAGTCAAACCCTCTACGAAAAGTATCTAAACAACGAAGATCCGAAGCTAGCAGATGAGATACTACAAAGCCTCGATACTGCCCGACGAGACAAATGGTCCCAAACTGTTGCCAAAATGGAATTTAAGCACTCAAGTAGGAAGGCATAGGCCTCAGAAAACTTAGATCAAGCATGCCACCCGCAAGAACTTATTAAAACACGTGATGTTCATGCGAACTTAGTTGGTTGACTAACTTTATTCAAGACCACACTTGTACACAATATTACACATAGAGGGCAGATATAGTTTACAGTATATTTTCAACACCCCCACTTACTAAAAAACTAAATATGACCTATGTTTAATTATTACAAACACCTAAATACTTAAGGAGACCAAGAAGTTTATCTGAACTTAAACCCTTTGTTAGAATATCAGCTGGCATCTCGTTAGTTGGCAAATATTTTATAATAATTTGTTTATTAGCTACTGCTTCTCTAATAAAATGATGTCTCATGTCTATATGCTTCGATCGCTTGTGATATGTATGATTTGCCGACAAATTTATGGCACCTTGATTATCATTAAAAAGTTCAACACAATTATCATTTCCAGTCAACTCGCTTATTAGATTTTTTAAATAGATAGCTTCCTTAGCTGCTTCAGAAATGGCCATGAATTCCGCTTCAGTACTTGATAGCGCAACTCTTCTTTGTTTACCACTTTCCCATGAAATCACCGAACCACAGAATTTGAAAGTCCATCCAGTATATGATTTTCTATCTATTATACTATTTCCCCAATCAGCATCTACAAATCCTACTAGCTCTCTATTATCTACAGAAAATTTCAAACAGTAATCTTTAGTACCTTTCAAGTATCTTAATAAACGCTTTGCACTTTTCCAGTGCTGATCCCCATATGATTTGTTAAATTGACTTAAATAGCTCACACTGAATGCAATGTCCGGTCTTGTAAGAACCGCTAAATACATTAAGCCCCCTATCAGGTTGTGATATGGTACCTTATCAACAATATTCTGATCATGTGAATTGTCTAAATTTAAATTTTTTTCTATGGGAGTTTTGACTTCTTTACAATCAGTCATATTAAATTTTCTCAACAATTGATCTATATAACCTGATTGAATCAAGGTCAAAGTACCTTTTTCTTTATCATGATTGATTTTCATACCTAGACATTCCTTAATTTTTCCTAAATCTTTAAATTTGAATCTACTACTTAATTCCTCTTTCAAAAAATTAGTTTCACTTTCAATATTGGAAAAAATAAAGAAGTCATCTACATATAACGTTACAATACTATATAAATCATCCTTTCTTTTTATGAAAACACAAGGTTCGTATTTCGACTTTACATAACTTAGCTCTAATAAAACTTTATTAATTCTATCATTCCAGTATTTGGATGATTACTTGAGACCATACACAGCTCTGTTAAGTTGTAATACCTTCCTTTTAATTCCATTCAAACATTTATAGCCCTCTGGAATTTTCATAAATATTTTTTCTTTTAAAAAACCATTCAGGAAAGCTGTTTTTACATCTAAATGAATTATATCTAAATTCAATTTAACTGACAATGCAAAAAATAGTCTTAGCGTAGTGTGTGACTACTGGAGAGAACGTTTCACTGTAGTCAATATCTTGCTTCTGAGAAACCTTTTGCTAACAAACGCACAAGAAACTTGAATTCACCTTCACTATTAATTTTCTTTTTAAATCCCACTTAGAACCCACAATCGTAGAGTTTTCTTCCAAATCAACTAATTCCCAGGCGTTGTTCTCCTCGAATGACTGCAATTCTTCCTCAATAGCCCTTCTCCAAAAAACTTCTTCATGTCTTGAAAGAGCTTCTGATACAGTGACTGGATAATCTTCCAAGTTCGTATCCCCTTTAGATATGAATGAGACAAAATCCTCATTAAGTCTTGGTTTTGGTGGTCTTTGAGATCTTCTTATTCTTTCTTGAAATACTTCTTCATCGTTTCCAGGAATGTAGTCATCATCATCTGTCTGCTGATCATCTGTGAATTCTTCTTCTCAACTTTGACATTCTACTTCTTCTTTATCTTCAGTAGAAGATGCCATGCATTCTTCCCCCACTGAATCTGATATTTCAGGTTTCTGAGTGCTTTCTGTTTCTCTTGTTTCCATTACAGTTATGTCACGGCTAGTGATTATATTCTTTGTTACTGGGTTGTACAATCTATAACCTTTTGTTGTTTCATCGTAAACAACAAGAATATGCTTTATTGCCTTCTTGTCCCATTTCAGCCTATTAGCTTTAGGAACATGCACCATTGATAAACTACCAAAAATCTTTAAGTGGCTAATGTTTGGCTTTCTACCAAACCATAACTCATACGGAGTCTTATCTATACCTGAAGCCACAGAGCGATTCATCAGATAGCATGCTGTGTTACTGGCTTCAGCCCAAAATATTTTTTCAAGGTTTTTATCAAAAAGTAGGCATCTAGCTTTTTCTACTATGCTGCGATTAAATCTTTCAGCCATGCAATTTTGTTCAGGTGTATGACTATTTGTTTTCTGATGTATTATTCCAATATTCTCAAGAAATATTTTAAACATATTGTTAACATATTCTCTTCCATTGTCCGTTCTCAAAGTTTTAATCTTTTTGTTTGTTTGTTTTTCAACCAGATTCTTAAAACATTTGAATTTTTCTAATGATTCTTCACATCACATCCTTCGTTGTCAAAATGTATATGAAGCACATCCTGCTATAATCATCTATGAATGTTATGAAATATTTCGAACCTCCAACTGACTTTTTTCCATTGGTCCGCAAACATCACTGTGAATTATTTCTAGCAATTCTCCTGCCCTACTACCTGATTTTGGAAAAGGTAAGTGGGTTTGTTTGCCTTCACAACAAATTTTACAGTTTTGTTTTTGATCATTTGCTAGTCCAGTGTATTTTAGTCCATCGACTAAACCTGTCATTTTAGTTAAATATTTTGCATCCATATGTCCTAAACGTATATGCCATACATTACTTGATTCTGCGGGAGCTGCTAACAAAGCCATGTTTTCTTGTTTTAGAATCAGTTTATATATATTGTTTTCTAACTTTGCCATTCCGACTAAGACATCATTCTTGTTATAAATTTTACAACCTTCATTATTAAATTCTACCTTATTACCATTTCTGATCAACTGACCCACTGATAATAAATTAGTTGTTAGTTTCGGAACGTACTGTACATTTGTTAAAACAATATTTACTTCATCTTTACATACCAGTGTTTGCATTTTTACATCATCTGCACTGATAACTGGAATCTTTGTTTCATTGGCAATAGTAATTTCAGTTAGCTCTGGTTTTCTTTCATTTATTAAGTGATTCCGATTGGCTGTTAAATGAAAACTTGCTCCACTATCTACATACCAATCTGTATTTTGAAATTTACCACTTCTAAATTTCTTCTTCTTCAATCTCTCAATCATATCTTTCAATTCCTCCTCCGATTTTGTCAGTATAACCACACCATCTGCGTATGCCAGACTCCACAATTTCTTCCTAACAACCACAACCGCCCTGCACGTCCAGCAGCCAGGACCTTCTCCAAATCTGCCACATATATATTATATGTGGTACATTACTATAAGAGTGTCGAGTTAAGCGGGCAGCCTTGCTTCAGACCCGTATCTAGTTTGAAAGCGCTCGACTTCCTCCCTCTCACTTTGACCCTACACCACGTTTCTTTATACAGCCGCTCGATATTGACACCCAGTCAAGGGCTGGGCGGACAAAGGTTTTGTACTTGTAGAGTGTTTGTTGAACTCGGGTGCGGGGCCAGGAGAGAAGATTTAACCTGGACCTCATTTTATAGAGACAATGTATGATGTTAGGTAATGGGCTTAGGGCCTGGGTGAAGATCGTGCCAAGATACGTTATTGATATTGGGGTATCAGGGGTTGGCTGTAAAGGTTTATTGAGTATTGCTTTTCGGCAATACGTTTAGAGAGGTTTTTGTGACGGGAATGAATCAGTTTGGATTTTTGGGGATTAATCTGGATGCGCCAGAAATTCATTAAGTTTTCGATTTTGGCAATAAATTTGTTTAGGACAGTTGCCGAGATTGAGGGGTTTCGTGCACACTGCACACTGCACTTAAGGCATATGTTTGTTTATTCGGACACTTTGACTTGTAATGTCCTGTTTGTTTACATTTAAAGCAAACGACATTACTTCTGTCATTTCATCTGTCTGACATTTCTCCCGAGTTTTTACTCTCGCCATCTTTTGACTTCTTTTTGAAATGCGATTTACCGTTCGCAGCGAATCCTCCGTTCGTTTCACTAGCGCCATCTACTTCCATATCTAGTAACTTCGTCATAATGGAATCTGTACTGACATCAATTCCAGAATGTTCTATGGCCATAATCATGGACGCAAACCTTTCCGGTAATCCCGCTAGGAGTAATGAACCTATCCACTCTTTATTAATGTTAAAACCAGTTCTTCGCAGTTTTTGCGACGTTTCAACCACTTGATTTACATACGATGACATGTTGTCACAATTTTCTAGACGTAACGATATCAGGCTGCGTAATAGTACAATCTTTCTTGTGAATACATTGTCGTCGTATAGATTTTTTAACTTTATCCAAACTTCTCTTGCCGTTGTTGCATCTCTCACATGCATAAACAAGGATGGATTAGAGTCAAAACCAATTTTGATTTGGCCTTCGCCATCACGGTGGCATCCGTTTCTGTGTTGTCCAGACATTTTGACAAACCTTCAAGTACGAAAACATTCTCGACGGGAAACAACCAATCGTTATAGTTTTCTCTGCCTATTAGCTTTGGCACACTATTATTTTAAATAACTTGTAGCCATATGTTATGACTCGTGTTACGGAATCGGGATGTGGTGTTAGAATCACGGATTATAATTTTGTTCGAAGGACCAAATTTAAAAATCTTTATGGTTTTTTTAACATTTATTTCTACTATATTAACAACAAAGAAAATGCACCGAAACGTTCGGTTTTTTGTCTTCAAACACACTCTTCCGCCCGGGTTTTTATTTTTTACTAAACTAAACTAAAACTACCCTCTCTCTCTCCACGGTAGGTGGGGAGGAGGCGACCAATAAGTACATTGGATATTTTAAAGGGACTTAACATGCCGCCGCTGTTGAATTTTCCAACAAACCAAAATATTATGAAAATTCAAAAATAAAAATTTAAAATAATCAAAGTCAAATTATAGCTATTAAATATACAAGAGAAACTCTCCAAAGTTTCATATAAAGTTCAACATAAATATAAGTCACAACACTTTTATAGCACACGTCCCAAAAATTCGCGCACATTAATTGTGATTTACTTAAGATGTTGCGGCTGGCTTCTTTCCGTTAATCCACTGGTAAACGTGATATCCGGTTGACTGCTCGTCTCACGATACCCGACGAAGTTTTGACAGAAACGACGCGGGTGATGTCATCTTTGCCCGGGTGTAGCTCGGTGATTCTTCCCAACAACCATTGTTGAGGTGGAACGTTGTCTTCATGAATTAGGACCATTTGCTCAATTATCAGCTCGAGGGGTGGCTGATTCCATTTATACCTAGGTTGCAGTTGAACCAAGTACTCTTTGTGCCAGCGGTTCCAAAAATGCTGACGCATACGTTCAATATGCTGCCACCGCGATAATCGGTTTATTGGCGTAAGCTGTAGGTTCGATTCTAAGGGTGTTGTCAATGGTTCTCCTATTAGGAAATGACCAGGGGTCAGGGCTAGAAGATCATTTGGATCGTTTGAGATAGGACATAAGGGACGTGAATTTAGGCAAGCTTCAATTCTAGTTAACAAAGTATACATCTCTTCATAGTTGAGGCAAGTGTCGCCTATGACCTTTTTTAAATGATGTTTTGTTGATTTAACATTTGCCTCCCATAAACCCGCAAACTTAGGGGAACGAGGTGGTATGAAATGCCATGCTATGTTACAGGGTGTTAATGAATCAATGACGTTTTGAAAATCGCTTGATTTAAATAGTAATTTGAGCTCCTTATCATTTCAGAGTTCCTGCTCTGAAATTAGTGGCATTGTCAGAATACAAGTCGGACACATGTCCACGTCTAGCTATAAAGCGTTTTAATGCTGCTAAAAATGATTCGCTTGTTAAGTTGCCTACTAATTCTAAATGAACGGCTTTGGTAGCAAAACAGATAAAAAGGGCTACATATGCTTTAATTTTATGTTTACTACGGCCAAATCCAGCTTTAATGAAAATGGGTCCCATGTAATCTATACCTGTTTTTATAAATGGGCGGATTTGTTCGACACGTTCTTTAGGTAAATTGCCCATAGTCGGAGAAATGTTTTTTGGTTTAAAGCGGAAACATTTTACGCACTTGTGTAGAATATTTTTTATTACATTACGACCAGAAATGATCCAAAATTTTTGTCTCAAACATGATAATGTGGCTTGAGCACCTGCATGTAATTGCCTTTCGTATTCCTGAACCACTAACAAATTCGTTACATGATGTTTGGCAGGTAAAATCAATGGATGTTTTACATCGAAAGTTACAAGCCTTGTAAAAAAAAGTTACATTTTTGATGCGCCCACCTACTCTAATTAAATTATCTTGTCTAAAAAGGGATTTAATGGAAACAAAGAACTTTGTTTCTTGACATATTGGTTATTCACTAACTGTTTTAAATCAGATTTAAAAGAATTTTCTTGAATAAGTTTTACCATCGTTTTTTCTGCTGTGTTTAATTCTGTCGTACTTAAGTGACCTAATAATTTACACGATTTGTTTCTGCAATTGTAAATAAATCTTTTAACAAAGGCCATAACTCTTTGTAGTTTACAGAAATTCGAAAATTTTGTTAGGAAATCCAGTTCCACGGTTATTGCAACGAGAATTTTCTTTGTAATCTTACGTTTTCTGGTATTTTATCCGGATCAAAATTAAAAGAAGAATTGGGCCATTGGGCCTCGTCTAACGACAACCACTCTGGACCGTGTAGCCAAAGGTTACTGTTAAGTAACTGTTGAGGGGAAGCCCCTCTAGATATAATGTCGGCAGGATTATAATTTGAATTAATATGACGCCATTCTTTAATATTTGATAGCGATTGAATTTCAGCTACTCGATTGCATATAAAAGTTTGCCACGTATTGGGCGGGGCAGCTAACCACGATAAAACTATGGATGAATCGGTCCAGTAAGTTAATTTATCTACCTTTAAGTCTAACCTAGGTACAACCCTTTGTACTAATCGAGCGAGTAGGAGACTTCCGCATAACTCTAATCTTGGGATTGTTGTTGATTTCAAAGGAGCTACTCGTGATTTGCTACATAAAAGGTTGACCGAAAAATTACTGAAAGAATCTTTACTTCTTATAAAAATTGCGGCCCCATATGAAGACTGGGAGCTATCGCAAAAACCATGAATTTCTATTGTAACGGTTGGTAAAAGTGCAATTACTCTTCTATCAAACTGAATTTCGGTAACTTGCTTTAATTCTGCGGTAAATTTGTCCCACATTATTTGTAGATCGGGTGGTATTATGGTATCCCACGCAAGTTTTAATGACCATAATTTCTGCATGATAATTTTAGCTTTTATAATCAATGGGCAAATTAAACCCAGAGGATCCCAAAGTTGTGCAATGATGGATAGAATATTTCTTTTAGTTACGCTATCATTGGATAATTCAATATTACAACCAAAAGTAAGTAAATCGTTTTTACAATCCCATGCAACGCCTAAATTTTTAATTTGTTGATCAATATTTAGATTGACAACGGTTTGATTGGCTTCTTGTGACAACTTTGGACAATTTGAAGACCATTTTGACAATTCAAAACCTGCTTTATTTAAAATGTGACTGATATCATTTTTTAATTTATTGGCTTCCTCAGCGGATTGTGGGCCAGTAAGTAGATCGTCCATGTAAAAATGTTCTAAAATAACCGAACTAGCTTTAGGAAAATTTTGTTTTTCGTTGTGTGCGGCTTGTTGTAAACTACGTACAGCGAGAAATGGAGCCGATGTGGTTCCATATGTTACTGTTAACAATCGGTATGTTTTTATGTGATCTGTTTGATTTTCACGCCATAGAATTCTTTGATAGTCTGTGTGTTGTGAATCTACCCTTATTTGGCGGTACATTTTAATTATGTCAGCCGTGAATGCTATTTGAAACGTTCTAAAATTTACCAAAATAGAGAAGAGATCTCGTTGTATAGTAGGACCCGTCATTAAAAGGTCATTAAGGCTTTGTCCGTTGGATGTTTTTGCACTGGCATCAAAAACTACTCTTAATTTACCCGTTGAAGGTTTGAATGTAGCTTGATGCGGTAAGTAGCAACTATTATTATTAATTTCACATTCCGGCACTAACTCCATGTGATTTAAAATGAGGTATTCTTTAAGGAAGTTTGAGTATTCAAGCTTTAGTGCTAGTATCCGGTTAAATTTGCTTTCGAGAGAATGTAATCTTTTTATGGCTATGTCCCTAGAATTACCCAGATGTGATGGTTCGGTCTTAAATGGTAATTTTACTACAAAACGCCCCAGGGTGTCTCTTTTATGTGTATTTAGAAAATGTTTCTCACACCGAATTTCTTCTTGAGATAATTTACTTTTCTGGTTGTATTCTTCAATTTCGAAGAATTTAGCAATTTGTGTTTCCAGAGTTGTTTCCGGATTTACGGCCAGATTACAAACCGTCGTTGGAGTTGATCCTTGTATTTCCCCAGAAACGACCCAGCCCAGCTGTGTTTCAACTAAGTACGGTTGATTTTCGGCCGTTTTAAATTTACCTGATAGTAATAATTCCCAAAAAAGGCCTGCCCCGATTAACAAATCTATTGAACCAGGTTTCTTAAAATTTGAATCGGCTAATTTATTAACAATATCAATTGGAATATTTATATTAATGTTTTGCAAAGATTGGGACGGTATGATTCCCGTGATTTGAGGTAAAATTAAACATGAAATTTCTTTTGAAAAAGTATTAAATCTTGATCTTATGGCTACCTGAGCTACTTTGGTTGAATGAATCGTTTGTTGGTTTATACCTACAATTGGAACTTTCATTTCTTTGGCATTTAGATTCAATTTTTTGACCAGGGATTCTGTTAATATTGCTCTTTGTTTAATTTGCTTCTTAATAATATTGCTCTGAGAACCCATATCTAGCAAAGCGCGACACTCAAAAAAGCTACCTGCGGCGTTTTTAATGTAAATTATAGCTGTTGCAAACAAAATTTCTTTATTTCAATTAAATGGTACGTTATTTATTTTGCATGTTGTAAGATTATTTAGAGTACTAGTACTGGGTTCTTGTTGAACTTGCTCGTGTATCAAAGTATTATGATTTTGGCGGCAATGCGCGCATCTAAACCTTGACCTAAAATCGACATTTGAGTGGTTAGGCTTTAAGCAATTTTTACATAAACGTAGATCCTCAATAAATTTAATTTTGTCGACTAGTGATGAATTTAAAAATTGTGGGCATTTGTAAATCAAATGAGAACTATTTTTACAGAATGAACAAACTGATTGTTTATTGTTCACTGCAATGTGAACTGTTGCACTATTGCTTTGGTTATTAGGTTTGCTATATTTCCCTGATGAGATTTTTTTATGATTCAGCTCCTTAATGTTTGGTTTGTTCATGTATTCTAATGACTCTAAAGTAAGACACCTTTGATCTAAAAATCTTATTAACTGAGCTAAAGTTGGTATTTCTGAATTTAGTTTGTTTAGTTATAATCTAACTTTTCGGTTAATATTGGAACCAATAATGCATCCCATTTATCTGTGTGTTGTTTAAGTGTCTTTAATGCTTCTATATTCGTGTTGACGTCGGTAACTAATTGCCTCAATGAAGAATGAGAGGTCTTTAAAATATTATTAATTTTTAGAATTGAATTTACATGACCATGAACTATCAAACGTTTATTATTGTACCTTTTTTCTAGAATATCCCAGGCTGACTTGTAATTAGCGGTAGAAATTGTTAGAGGTTCGATTGCACGATAGCCGTCATCTTTTAGGCAGGATTTGAGATAGTGAAACTTTTGACAATTATTTAGATCTTCTCGATTATGAATTAAAGTTGAGAACATGTCATTAAAACCAGTCCATTCAGAATAATTTCCCGAAAAGGATGGTAAATTTAAATCAGGTAATTTTACCGTTAATTCGGTCTCCGCTGCGGAGGTGTTTTGATTTCTACGAGTACTAGTTTCCGTATTGTCGAAAAAATTTGTTATTTTTGACAATGAATTATAATAGCGGGTTTCAAAGTTTAACCATTCTTGATTACAAGCCATTTTTTGCTCACGCGATGTACTTAATTTCTCGATTTCCGCTTGAACATTGTCGAATTCCTTGTACACACATTGCAAATCGGTTTTTCGAACTTCTAACTGAATTACGTCACCGTTTTCATCAAAATTATTGACATAATCTTCAATGCGTGATAAGCGTGATTTTATATGCTCGCGTTTTTGAGATAACTCTACTAACTCAACCATTGTGACACAATTTCACTTTTACTAATAGGTTACCTACTCGAAATGTATACTTTCTTAAGGGATAGTGTATTTGGAGATTAAAGAAGGATTGAGAACCACTAACCTTTGACTCCTTTGATGTAGCGACGTTTGGATGCTGATACCAGGATGTTGGCTGCGGCTGGGTTGAACCTCTTCAATGTGGGTGCCCCATAAACCATAAAGCGCTGAACATTAGGTATGATCGTGTCCTATTTTGCTGGTGGCTATCCGGTTAGGAGATAGACCATGTTATGACTCGTGTTACGGAATCGGGATGTGGTGTTAGAATCACGGATTCTAATTTTGTTCGAAGGACCAAATTTAAAAATCTTTGTGGTTTTTTTAACATTTATTTCTACTATATTAACAACAAAGAAAATGCACCGAAACGTTCGGTTTTGTGTCTTCAAACACACTCTTCCGCCCGGGTTTTTATTTTTTACTAAACTAAAACTACCCTCTCTCTCTCCACGGTAGGTGGGGAGGGGGCGACCAATAAGTACATTGGATATTTTAAAGGGACTTAACACCATTTCTTCTGTGAATATTTATCAAAAAACTTTGGGCACGCTGGGCACATAACCTATTAAAACACGTGATGTTCATGCGAACTTAGTTGGTTGACTAACTTTATTCAAGACCACACTTGTACACAATATTACACATAGAGGGCAGATATAGTTACCAGTATATTTTCAACAGAACTGACCGGCAGTAACTCCAGACCAGATAGCAAACCGCATTGTTTCTACATCAAGAGCACCTAGTGACAAAATCCCTACAACCACCATTAAAAAAGATCTATCCCAGCTTATAAAAGACATCGTGGAAGAATCTGCATACTCAAAAATGGAGATAGAAAACGCAATAAAATAAATGAAAACTGGAAAAGCCCCCGACTACGACGGAATACACGTAGAATTCCTGGTTCAATGCGGACCCAAAGTCCGCAAACAAAGAGTTGGCTGGCAAAATTTTACTCAGAGATCCTCTGTACAGGCTATATTCCTCCAAAACTCAAAAATAATATCAATACTTAAGCCTGACAAAGATGAGGAAAAGCTAGAGAACAACAGTCCTGGAAGATCTGGACTACGCAGACGATATCTGTTTCCTGGCACACACCCACGCCGACATGCAGAGCAAACTCGACCGTCTCTCTGCAGAAGCATCCAAAGCAGGTTTAAAAATCAACACTTGCAAAACCAAATCGCTTAGAGCCACCACGAAGAATACCCGCGTCTTCCGCATTTATGACTAACAAATAGAGGATATAGATGAATTCAGGTACCTGGGAAGCATAATTACACATGAGGCCGGCACCACCACCGATGTCTCATACCAAATAAAAAGGGCCAAACAGTTATTTGGTATGATCAGGCCGGTCTGGACCTCCAGACTGTATTCCACACGAACAAAACTAAGAATATTCAACTCAAATGTGAAATCCGTCTTGCTGTACGGGCGCCAAACATGGAAAATCTCCAAAACAAAAGTAAATAAGCTTCAGGTATTCATAAACAAATGCATACGAAGTATACTGCGCATTTTTTTGGCCAGATACAATACGAAATGTAGACTTATGGCCCCTGCAAACCAACAAGAGATACAAAAAGAAATAAAACACCGCAAGTGGAAATGGTTGGGCCATGTATTGAGGAGAGACGAAGGAAACATACACTAGGCAAGCCTTACAATGGAACCCGCAGGGTTCTCGCAGAAGGGGACGTCCAGCTAACACGTGGAGGAGGACCATAGACGCAAAATTAAAGGACGCAGGAAAAACGTGGAACGAGGTGAAACGCCTCGCTCAGAATAGAGTCAGATGGAAGGTCTTTGTAGAGGCCCTATGCTCCGCGTAGGAGTTAGAGAACAACAAGAAGAAGAAGAAGAGAACTACATGCCGATCGCTCTGTTGAACTCCTACTACAAACTACTCGAAAGAGCGGTTATTTTTAACCGCTTAAGCGAGACCATCATGCAACACATACCGATAGAAAAAGCCAGCTTCAGAAAAAATCGAAGCTGTTGCGATCAAGTTCTGAGTCTTACAACTTTCTTAGAAGTAGGCTTCCAAATCCAAGAAAAATCGTCAGTAGTATTCATATACTTAACAGCAGCATATGACACGGTCTAGCGCCAGGGCGTAACGTACAAGCTACTCAAAACCATCAGATGCAAAACAATGACAAAGCTCATTGACGAAATGCTCAATAATCGCACCTTCCAAGTACATATGGATGACCACTCTTGCAGAAAGAGATTACTAAACAATGGTTTGTGCCAGGGGTCCATTCTCGCTCCGCTCCTTCTCAATCTCTACGTATCTGATCTACGTGAAACTCGATCTAAGAAATTCAACTATGCTGATGATATGGTTTTAGACACAAAAACCTACAAATAGCAGAGAACATCCTGAACGAAGACCTAAAGGCCATGAACAAATTCTTCATAAAATGAAGACTCAAACCTAGCGTAACTAAAACCGAAACATTATGTTTCTTAACTTAAATACTTAAATAATAAAATGGCGAATACAGAGTGGTATCTACCTGGGACGTAAGAACGATTGACTGGTTGTAGATTGCTTGGCCTTTGCAGATGACATGGCACTGTTTGCTGATTCTCTTGAGATGGCAACAATGCAGGTAAACTGCCTCAGAAAACAGGCTGCCAACGTGGGTCTTCAAGTGTCGCTGGAGAAAACAGAATTCTTCACCAACATTAGAGAAGCAAACAGAGAGAAGTTACTAGAACAGGGAAACATCAAGAGGATTGAGAAATTTAAGTATCTTAGCGAATGGATTGAAACCAACTTATCAGAAAGAGCATCATTATCCAAGAGAGTCAACAAGTTGGAACTAGCCTATCGGCTGACTATGAACACTTACAACAAGAAATGCCTGTCACGCAACCTGAAACTTAAGCACTACACATCAGTCTTACGACCAGAAGCCCTGTATGCCAGGGAGTGTCTTTCCTTGAACCGAAGGGGTCTAGTAGAGATATTGGAAATCAGAGAGAGGAGAATCCTCAGGAAGATACTAGGCCCGGGAATTCCGAAGGCGGCATAACTCTGAGCTCTACGAACATATTGAGATGTTCTCTGACTGTGCAAGGAAAAGAAGGGTAGCTTTTTATGGCCACGTTGCAAGATTGCCTCCAAACCGACTAACCAACCGTCTGTTCACTTTCTAGCAAAACAAGAAGCTTCGTACCACTTGGTTGACAGAGACCGAGAAGGATATTAAAGAACTGTGAATAACAGATCTTAAAAACAGACAGTCTGTGAGACGCACCCTGAAGGAAGTCCGTGGATTTCAGGAAAAACCTCGAAGGAAAGGTACCCCCTGGACAGAAGAGAGAGAGGAGTTACACCTGCAGAAGATGCGACAATACTGGACAAAGGTCAAAGCCCAACAGTTGAACAAGCGTGATCCAAAGTAGGCCTATTCGAAAGAAGAAGAAGAAGAAAATGGCGAATACAGAACTACATGTCGAATTTAACAGGACACGACTAAAGTACAATAAATACCCCAAGTATCTGGGTGTAACTTTAGACTATCCTTCAAAAACATTTAACCAATGTAGTTGCCAAATTAAGAACAAGAAACAACATTATTTCCAAACTAAGCGGCACGAGTTGGGGTGCCTCAGCTGAAAAGCTCCAGTGTTCTTCTCTAGGCCTTGTGTTCTCCGCAGCCGAATACTGTGCACCTGTCTGGCTAAATATCCCACATTCAAGATTGGTAGATTCCTAACTAAGCAGCTCGCTACGAACAATTAGCGGCACTATAAAACATACACCTACATACTGGCAAAACCAAACTATGCAATATATCTACCTCCAGCCCACCTACGACGCTCAGACGCTCTCTGCAGAGAATATAAAAAGATCTTAAGCAACCTACTGCTTCAAATCCATGAAGATATTGACCACCTTGGTCACAGGCTACGTTCCAGAAAACCTCCAATCCGAAAAGCCACAGTTCTTACCACAAGCAACTTTAAACTTGAAGAAGAGTGGGCAAAATCCTGGCAAAACATTGTGCTCTTTATCCATAACAATCTTCATATAAACGAATCAGTTCCTGGATCCTCACTTCCTAAAAAGACTTGGTGCTATCTAAACCGCATTCGTACCGAATGCGGCGTATGTGCAGACTCCTTATATAAATGGGGAAAAGCCCGAAGCAACACGTGCGACTGTGGCGAACAACAAACCATCCACGACATAGCCTCTCTCTCTCTCCAGTCGTTTTACCTCATTGCTGAAGTGTCGTGACCTCTCGCGCATAGTTGTGGAACGCATCGTCACACTCATATGCGGGACCTTCAGTTTATCGCCGGTTCCGAACGGAACTATTTGAGAGGTTCTCTTGGCAGAATTACTCGGGGTAGTTTGCCATAGCTTTCCACGAGGTGGCCACAGCATAGTTCCGTGAGAAATTTCACGGTTTGTCCGGGGATCGAACCCGGGATCTTAGGTGTAGCGAGCGGATTCGTTCACCACTACACACCACTGTGACCACCAATAATATCTCTCCAGTCGATTTACTTCGTTGATGAAGTGTCGTGACTTCTCGCGCATAATTGTGGAACGCATCGTCACACTCATATGCGGGACCTTCAGTTTATATAATAATGGATCCGATTGATATAAGTAGTGTATCGAAGTTTGATGGGACGCATTTTCAACTTTGGAAATTTCAAATACAAACTGTGCTTGTTGCAAATGGACTTCTGGAAGTTGTAGACGGAACAGAAGCCTAGCCTATTGATGATGCAAGTGACGCAAGAAAGATGGCATGGATTAAAAATAATGCAAAGGCGATGTTTGTTTTGTCGTCTTCAGTTGTCGATTCACAGTTACAATACCTCATCAAACCTGTATTACGGCTAAGTCAATGTGGGAAAAGTTATGTGCCATACATGAACAGAAAAGTGAGTCAAATAAATTGATGTTGATGAATAAGTTTCACGAGTACCGTATGTCTTCAAGGGACTCTGTGGCACAACGTATAGCCAATGTTGAGAATATGGCAAGCCGTTTAAAGGATGTTGGTGAAACAATTTCACAGGTAGCAATTATGGCAAAAATTTTGGCCAGTTTACCATCTAAGTATGATGCTTTCGTTACTGCTTGGGATAATGTAGAAGCTGATAGACAGACAATTGATATCTTAACTACCCGTTTAATAAAAGAAGAATTCCGAATCTCTGCAACGGATGATGTAAATGGTGCTTTTTCAACCCTGAGTATTTCAACCTCCAAAGAGGTTTTTCCATCAAAGAAGAATGAAGACACAAGACAGGCTTCTCCACAACAGCAACAAAAGAAGAAACTTACTTGCTTTTATTGCAATAAACCAGGGCATATTGCAAAAGTATGCAGGAAGAAACATCGGGACATGGAGCACAACAAATCTAAATTCAACTTTGATGATACCGCGCTTATGGTGCAGTCCAATGAAGCAGCAAATATTCTACAACTCAACACAGAAGATATTTGGTTACTGGACAGTGGTGCATCCAGATATATGACATATAGAAGAGATTGGTTTTCCAAGTTCCAAGAAATTAAAGGAGAAAAGGTGACTCTATGAGATGGATCCGAATGTGTCCGAGGTCAGGGTACAATATACATACAAAAGTCCATTAAAGGTAAATATGTAAATGGAAGATTAGAAAATGTGCTTTTTGTACTAAAACTAAATAAAAATTTACTCTCAGTGGGAGCATGCATGAATAGGGGCCACAATGTAAAATAAAAAGATACAGTTGAAATATACTTAGATAATAAATTGATAGCAGAAGGTGTTCGTCAAAAGAATAACCTTTTTAGAATGCTTTTTAGAATTAGCAAAATTGAAGCTAATATTCATGCTGTTCCAGATATAAAAGAATGGCATGAAAGACTCGGTCACATTGGAGTAAAATATTTACGTGAAAAGAAATAGTAAATGGATTCCAAATGTCTAATGATATAGATTTTTTCTGTGAACCCTGTCAGAAGGGAAAACAACATCGTTTACCATTTCCCAAAAATAAAATGAATTCAAAGTCAAAAGTTGAAGTTGGTGAATTCATACATAGTGATGTTGTAGGTTCACTCCAGGAAATGTCATTAGGAGGCTCACGATTCTTTGTAACTTTTAAAGACCATCGCTCTGGATACAGGTCAGTTTATTTTTTGAAGCACAAAAGTGATGTTTTTGATAAATTTAAAGAATTTCATGCTTCTGTCAAGACCAAGTTCAATCCTTCTATAAAGATTATACGTTTTGACAATGGAACTGAATACTGTAACAGACCAATGACAGAGTACCTACACTCACAAGGTATTACAATTGAGACAACAGCTCCTTACACACCTGAGCAGAATGGGAGAGTCGAAAGGGACAACCGAACAGTTATGGAATGTGCTCACACAATGCTACAAGGTAGTCGTCTCCCATTGCAACTATGGGCGGAGGGTCAATACTGCAATCTACATATTGAATCGAACCCCATCTACTCAAGTAAGAGATACGACTCCCTACGAACTATGGATGTGTCAGAAACCTGATTTGGCATATATCCGAACATTTGGTGAGATAGTTTTTGTACATGTACCTAAAGTAACGAGGAAGAAACTAGACGCTAAGTCACAAAAAATGGTATTAGTTGGATATAAGGTAGATTCCAAAAACTTTAGACTATATAACCCTAATACAAGAAGTATAACTGTATCAAGAGACATGGTTTTTCCGAAATACCTGGACAAAAATGAATCCATTCCAGAAGAAGTACAGCCTACACTCAATGTTCAGCGTGAAGAACTTGATCCAGCAGAGATACTTTTCGATAATGACGAACTGGACCCTGAGATGAGAGATGAACATATCCAGGAGGAAGATCAGGACGCTGAAGAGGCAGCAGCTCACCCTCATAATTTGAGAAACCGAAACCAACTACAGAGACCAATCAGCCCTCAATGTCAGATCATAGGATCATAGAGTTTGAGCTGGAAGGAGCGAGTGAGGAAAACACCCCCATTCGAAACCCCAGACAAACTGTGTGGCCTATGTTTAGTTCCCAACTAAAAGAAAACCTAGAGCAGGTGACAGTGCGGGGTAGTATCAAACACTACACCGTGCTGGAGCAGGCTGTAGGAGAAATAAATGTAGCAATCACCACGGCATTTGAATCCAGCTGCCCGGTAAAAACCGTGAAGGACCATAAGGACGAAAAATGGTGGAACAAAAATTTGTCTACATTAAGAGCAAAAGTACGTAGGCTTTTCAACAAAGCCAAGCAATACGGAAATTGGCTAGAATACTCTGAGGTGCTTACCACCTACAACAAAGAGATCAGAAGGGCATAAAGGGAAAACTTTAGGACCTTCTGTGAAAACATAGAATCCACGCCGGTGGCAGCTAGACTGCACAAAGCACTAGCGAAGGATAGAGTGTAAATGACAACCACTCTCAAGAAACCGGATGGGACTTTCACGGAGGATGAAGAGCAAAGAGCTATCCTCCTAATAGAAACCCATTTTCCGGGATGTAGAGGATACAGGGAGACCGAGGGCTTGATGCAACCACGGAAACCAAGTCGGGCCGACTGGAAGAGGGCAGCGTCCATATGTACGGAAAACCGAATCAGATGGGCTATCGGCACTTTCCAGCCTTTTAAGGCCCCAGGTGTGGACGGACTAGTTCCTGCCTTCCTACAAAAGGGAGAGAGAGAACTAATGCCGTATCTTCTAAATATCTTTAGAAGTAGCTTAGCGCTCGGATATATACCGGAGCTATGGAGAAGAGCTAAGGTGTTATTTATACCGAAGGTGGGAAAGAAAGACACCACTCAACCGAAGTCATTTAGACCCATTAGTCTAACATCTTTTATGTTAAAGACAATGGAGAAGGTGATTGATAATTACCTTAGGACTATAGTGCTGATAGGTACACCACTACACAGGAGTCAGCATGCTTACAGAGCAGGGAAATCCACAGAAACCGCCCTGTATCAGCTGACAAACGAAATAGAAGCAGCACTAGAGACAAAGGAAGTAGCGATATGTGCCTTCTTGGATATAGAGGGAGCTTTTGACAACTCCTCACACGAGGTTGTCAGGGCGGCCCTTGAAAGAAGGAATATCGACAGCACTATCTCAAAGTGGATGGGAGAAATGCTGAGAACTAGAACGGCGGAGACACAAGTGGGAAAATACACCATTAAGATCTCCACAACTCGAGGGTGCCCACAGGGAGGTGTACTATCACCGCTAATGTGGAGGTCAAGGGATCATCAAATGTCAAGGTTACGCCGATGACATAGTCATAATGGCTAGAGGGAAATTTGAGGGAACGCTCTGTGAAATTGTTCAGAGAGGCCTCAATGTAACTAGTAGATGGTGTCAAACAGTGGGACTGAAACTCAACCCGAGCAAAACCACGGTGATACCATTTACTAGAAGGAGAAAACTAAACTGCCTACATCCCATACTCATAGATGGGAAGGCAGTAGAATACCAACAGGAGATAAGGTATCTGGGTATCACACTAGATAGCAAACTCCTATGGAATAGACACGCTGAGGCAGTGGTAGGTAAAGCCAAACGCGCCCTAATGGTGTGCAGAAATCTGGCAGGAAAAACGTGGGGTTGTAACCCCACTATCCTGCGATGGATGTACACCATGATAGTGAGACCTGCAATCACTTATGGGGCAGTTGCGTGGGGAAGTAGAATCAAGCTGGCCTCTATGAGGAAACAGCTTGAGAAGATTCAAAGACTGGCGTGTGTCTGCATGACGGGGGCGATGGGGTCGTGTCCGACAGCAGCATTGGAGCTGCTGCTGGATCTGACTCCGCTGCACCTAGTGGCGGAGAGCGCCGCCAGATCGGCGATCGTAAGATTCAGGAAGGAAGGAATGGGCGGTGATAAAATAATCGGGAGCAGAGACCGAAACAGCCTCGCTGCCAAGATCCCCTGGCTGGAATTACCAAAAGACTAAATAGTATGCAAATACCACTTCGAGAAAAACTACACAGCATTGTGTAGTAGCAAAGTCGATTGGAGCGACGAATCCTCAGCATACCACATAGAGCAAAATGCCATCAAGTGGTATACAGATGGTTCGAAGACAAAGGAAGGCACTGGTGCAGGAGTGTTTGGACCTCGTACCAGATACTTCCAATTCATGGGAACATCCCCAAGTATCTTCCAAGCAGAGGTACACGCAATCGAAAGATGTGCACAGTTTAACCTCGACAGGATTTACCGCAAAAAACGAATTGCTATCCTGTCAGATAGCCAAGCAGCATTTAAGGCCATTAGCTCATACACCATCAGATCCAAACTGGTATGGGACTGTGTGGGGAAGCTGAACAAGCTTGGCAGGGATAATAAAGTAACGCTATACTGGGTACCAGGACACACTGGTATAGACGGAAACGAAGAAGCCGATCACCTAGCAAACAAGGGATCCAGAAGCCCCTTTATAGGTCCGGAACCCTTTTGCGGTATGAGCGTGAACACCATCCGCAAAAGTTTAGATGAAGAAATAAGAGGAAAATGGATGAAAACCTGGAAAGAACTTCCAGGGCTAAGGCAATCCAAAGTGATGCTGGGATCTTTTAACTAGAAGAGAACGGGAGCTTGTCTGAAACTAAGCAGGAACAAGCTCAGAATTCTGACAGGAGCCCTGACGGGACACTGCAGACTTAGGAAACATCTCAAGGCCCTAGGCCTAGAGGAGGATGATGGATGCAGATTCTGTAGCTCAGCAGAGGAAACCCCATACATCTGTTCAAAGACTGCGGAGCATTACTCCGCAAGAGACAGATGTACCTTGGGGCTCACTGCTTGAACACAGAGGAGCTGCAGGCCTTGAATCCCACCCAGATCTGGAGATTCCTAAAGGAATCAGGATTAGAGGAGGCGCTCTAAATGGGTAAGTACACCAACACTTGGAGGAGGAGGGTGGGGTACAATAGATCTATAAAGGTCGCAGTACAAGTCGTCACCACCATATCTACAATCAGCTTTTATGCCAACCTCATAGAACTTCAAGAACCCACAACTTTTGAAGATGCAATTTCCAGTGAAAATGCAGGTGACTGGAAAACTGCAATAGCCGAGGAACGATTCACACAATTACCTAAGAATAAGAATAAAATAACCAGCAAGTGGGTGTTTAAAATGAAGCACTCTCCTGCAGATAACAGCACTCGTTATAAAGCACGACTTTGTGCAAGAGGTTTTCTTCAGCAGGCTGAAATCGATTATCAGGAAACGTTTTCACCAGTAGCACGATACGAATCAGTTCGAACATTACTGGCAATCGCAGCACGGCAGGATTACGAAATTTCTCAATTTGATGTCAAAACGGGCTTTCTACATGGAGATCTCCAAGAAGTTTATATGGAAGCGCCGAAAGGTATTACTGTAGATAAAGTAAATCCACAAGTTAATCTATGTTCTTATAAATATGAAAAAGTAGAATCTGAATGTTTTCCTTTTCGTAAAGCAATTGGAAGTTTGGTGTACTTGGCAATAATAAGTAGACCAGACATTTCATATGCAGTAGGCCTGTTAAGCCGATTTTTGAGGAATTATCATAATGAACACTGGCAAGCAGTTAAACGTTTATTTAGATATTTAAAAGGAACTGTTCACTTTGGAATATTGTACTGTGGAACATCGGCTGACCTGTTAACTGCTTATTCAGACGCTGATTACGCAGGTGATCCAGATACACGTAGATCAACTTCAGGATATATATTTATGATGTCAAACGAACCGATTTTTTTGGTCGTCGAAACGACAAAGAATGGTGTCACTCAGCACACCCGAAGCGGAGTTTATAGCTGCCAGTGAGGCAACTAAACAACTGATTTGGTTACAACGATTTGTGTGTGAACTCGGATATGCACATGATTCTCCTATAAAGTTATATGTTGATAATCAGAGGGCCATTAGGCTAATAAAGAATCCAGAATTTCATAACAGAACGAAACTTTACTAGAACGAAATTTTATTAGAGATGTTTATGAAGATGGCGTTCTAGATGTAGAATATATCCGTAGTGAGGATCAGCTGGCTGATCTTTTCACAAAGGCTTTATCCAAAGAAAAATTTGTTAATTTTCGTAGTAAAATTGGAATTGTAGAATTAAATTTTCTTTGAAGCTTCTAAATAGTGGGAGTGTTGAGAATTTGAATTTAGTACGCTTCTGCTTATGCGTTAGTTTCTTGTCTCAGTACGGCAGCGCTACAGTTTCAGTGTGCCGCCGTTAGTTGTAATTTAGAGTTAGAGACACAGTCGTTGCTTTTTATCCTTCAGATACACTACAAGCATTACCTTTTTACTTACTTTATTTTATTTAAACCATCGTGTTATAACTATATAAACGTGTGTATTTTGTTTTACTTTCAATATCAAATACATTTTCTACTGTCGTTTTTGTACTCTGTGTTTTTAGTTCGAGTTAGAACAATTCTAAACCTTAACAGAGATACATGTAATGCCATACGATAAATAAATAAATATGTCAAAATCCAAGCAATACCGAGGTATATGCATTCCAGCTTAATAACCGCCTTACAAATAAAGACCTGAATGTCACATTCTGTTGTAAAAGTAATAAAATTATTCTGTAATAAAACACAACAGCCACCCCAAATACATTGGCGTAACACTAGACCGGTCCCTAACATATAAAAGACATTTGGAAATAACTGGACAACAAATAAAGACCAGGAACAACATAATTAGAAAACTGGCTGGGACTACTTGGGGAGCAAAAGCAGAAACACTACGAACAGCTGCCCAATCACTTGTTCTTTCAACGACAGAATACTGTGCACAAGTGGTACAAGAGTACTCATACTAACAAAGCCAATGTGCACCTCAATGACCAGACGTACTGCTTTCGGCAGTACAGTACTTCTTTGAGATAATATGTACCGTCCAATTTTTAGGTACTGCATTTGTACTGCCTTACTTATAGAATGTACTGCTTGTAATACTTTGCATGATTTTGTAAAACTAAATAAGTATAACTGTGTTTTATGCATTTTCAAAGCGAATGCCAAATCACGACAAGCTGTTGTATTTAATAGCACTATTAAAGAAAAAAAAACATTTATTTCCCTATGTAAGCTTGCAACACATATATACATATTTACATGTTTATACATATTTACGAACTAAGTGAAATTATGTCAAAATCAAATCATTTCTATATTTCTTTTATTTTTGCAAAATACTCGGCCATATCGTATGGTTCCATATCAATTAATATATTCCGTATATCCTATTTAAGTTTATTAGAATTCGTTGTACATTTTATTCTCTTCGGTAGTGTGTTATATAGTTTAATATTAATATATGGAGGTCCCTTTTCGGTCATTGTTAATCTATGTGTAGGTATTGTATAGTTATTAGTTCTTGAATTTATATTACTATTCCTATGCTTTTCAAATAGGTTTTTGTATTTGAAGGTAAACACTAGTGTTTCGTATACGTATAATGCTGTTATTGTTAATACACGTGCTGCTTTAAATTTTCCTCTACATGTTTCCTTATATTTCAAATTTTCTATTATTCTTAAAGCTTGTTTCTGAACTTTAAAATTTTTTTTGACATCACTTCCTCCTCCCCAGAACATTATGCAAAATTTTGCATGGCTCTGGAAATTGGCCAAGTAAACTATCCTGAGGACCTCTCTCGAAATATATTTCTGTAGTATCCTTAGGGCGAATACTGTTCTGTTTAATTTCTTGGATACTTCATGTATGTGTTGTGACCAGTCCAGGTTACTGTCAATAGTCAGTCCTAGTAGTCGAACGTGTTTTTGGAA
The DNA here is from genome assembly GCA_944588485.1 of Phosphuga atrata. Taxonomy (NCBI): domain Eukaryota; kingdom Metazoa; phylum Arthropoda; class Insecta; order Coleoptera; family Silphidae; genus Phosphuga; species Phosphuga atrata. The sequence continues at coordinate 17,670,537 of OX155908.1, read as the reverse complement.
CGCTGTCTTTTCGTTGTTGATTGTTACATCTATTGGGTATCTTTTTGTGCTTCTTTTTGTCTTGAAAACAATAACATTAGTCTTCTCCTTGTTTACAATTAATTTATTTTCCGTAAACCATTGTATCAGGTTTGCCATGGTTGAGTTTATGTTCGTCGTTATATCTTCTGTCCTTGAATTTATCGTTAGTATGGTGGTATCGTAGTTCCGAAAAAGTTGTTCAATAGCCAACCAGAGGGAAGGAGAATGGCCGGAAGGCCAAGAGGGAGATGGAAGGATGCGGTAACAACTGACCTACAGAAACTTCAAGTACGGGACTGGAGAACGTTGGCGAGTGATAGGTCCGCTTGGAGAAACATGCTGAAGGAGGCCCAGACCGGCAATCGGTTGTACATCCGAACATCCGCGCAAGCCCTCTGTTTTTCAACTGCAGAATATGCCTGCCCAGTCTGGTGCAGATCAAGCCATGCGATACAGTTCGAAGCAAACCTTCGACGATCGCCAGGTCAAGGAAAAAAGTTCTTCAATTTTTTCAATGTACTGAATCGATTAGTGAGGACTAGAAGTCTCCAATGAGATGGAATGACAGATTAAAAGAAATGACGGGACACTCAATGCACGAGGCAATACATCTAGCACAAAATAGAAACGCATGGAAACAAAAAATTCAAACACATACCGAAAATACTATCACTACACCCTCCAGAGGGTAGAAAGACTGAGAAGAAGAAGTGTCTGTGGTGAGCCGTTCAAAAAGTATTACAGCGTTAAATCAGTCGGAAATGCGAGATTGTGTGCAGCTAAAAAATATATAAAACTTGTTTATTTGTAACTTTAGAGCGAAATAAAGTGGAAAACCGTTTTCAGCACTTCGATTTCCTTCGGGTAACCAAAAAAAAGTCACGAAAAAATTTTTTGCAAAAATATTCCATCATTTCGTTCGAAAAATATGTGCCTTTGCGGTTTTTTTCGATTTTCTCGAGAACAGTAAAAACAGCGAAATCATTTTCGGCACACAGAAACTACAGAAACACTAAGAGACAAACAGGTCGATGTGTAAATTGTCCGGAAAGATTCAATAATTCGTCAAGAAATTTCAAACTGAAATTTACCCGATTCTGGATTTGATAAGTAGATATCTCGGAAACGGTTGCAGATAATGAAAGACAGATTGCGGCATCGTTTTCAGAAGGTCATTTTCCTATTGATACACTAAGATTGTCCGCAGGAAATTCACGACTTTCCGAGATCTCTACTCGAGCGCTGAAATTTATTAAAAATTTCTTCAATTCTTGCATAGCGACATATACTTTGCATATCTGTAATCAGAAGCAAAAATGCTTTCATAAACGTTTTTAAATCTTACTGTGACTAAAAAAATAACGATTTTGACCAAATCGATTTTCTCACATTTCGTCGTTTCCGCGGTCTAAACCCCCCGTGTCGGTAGTATTTCTTAACTGAAAACTTCCTAGGGAACATTATATACCCTTTCCGACTAATTTTGGGACGCTGAAATTGGTGAAGACTTGAAGTCTCTGTGGTGAGCCGTTCAAAAGTTATGACAGCGTCAAATCAGTCGGAAATGCGAGATGGTGTACAGCGAAAAAGTATATAAAACTTTGAAGCATGGAACAGCCCGACAACATCGAAACGAAAGCCCCTATTCAGGGTCACATTTGGACTGGAAGACATGGAGAACGCTAAACAGAATACGAAGCGGTGTGACACCCGTAAAAACAAACAAACCAAAGTGGAAAATTGAGGAAGACCAACAGAGTAAGTGGTACAATGTATTGCTTTCGCATTTAAAAAATCTGGTCACCTTACTAAAGTCCACTCCAGTACCTTTGCTCCGCGCACTAACGAATTTAACACCCCCAGGTGTGAAATGTGAAATAACTGAAAACAATACAAAACTACAAGACAACAAGCTACTGTTCGCGAACAGGGAAACTACACGACCCTAAACACCCTAGAAATCTGCCAATCCACATGATATTAGATAATGTTGCGGTCCGCCGTCTTAAGCCCCGACAACACATCTGGCAAGATGAGGTAATAACCCATCACTAACAATTTCATATCAGAGAAGCTTGGAAAACCAAATGGACATCAAATCATGATTTTAAACATAATGACTATGAGGATCCTACCGTTCCTCTCCCAGGAATGCAAATGTCTAGGAAAGCATGTTTAGCCTTAACCGCATCAGAACTGGCCATGCCAGATGCAAGTCCATGTTGTACACGTGGGGACTCTCGGACAACCAGGAATACGACTGTGGAGCGCCAGATCAAACAGTAGCTCATATAGCACACGAGCAGTGTTCCCTCTATTTTTTGTTAGTGCTGCGCGGTCCAAAGTAGAGTGGGAGCAAAAAAAAAATTAATTTAAAAATAAATTGCGCAATTTTTTATACTTTTATTTATTGGATGTGGCTATTGGTATACGGATGTGGTATACGCAATTGGCTATTTATACATACAGTCTACATTCAGCCTGTTCCAGATATAGCGTTGAATTTTTATTTTTATTTTAGGTGAAAATACAAAATGGTCACTAATAAAAATGTGACTTAATCATAATCATACAATCGGTAAAGAAGAATATGGATATTATGGCAAAGCAAAAAATGTGATTGAAAATGATTATGATACAGCAACAACGGCTTTGTTATTATCGAGCGCTAAAGATGGAATGTAAGTATTTTGAATTAGGAAAGGTGAAAAAGTTTATACGAAAGGATATTCAAAATTTTCAAAAAAAACTTTTTACCACAAGCACAGAAACAGATCAAAGTGATTTAATGGAATTTTTAGCAAAAAATGAAGAAAATTGTGGAAATGGAGGAATATGGTTTACGCTATAAAAAAGATACGGAAGAAGAACTGGAATCACTATTTATAGCCTCCTCAGAAATGGCTCTAAATTATAATAATTCTCAGGGCACCAGTTATAGAAATAGATGTTCTTTTCTGGTTTAATGTTGGAAATATTGGGATTTTGTTATTACTCTAGTATAACCGACAAATCGGAATTTGCAGCTGTTGCATTTATTGCTAAAGAAACATATTCGTCATTCATATATTGTATGAATGAATTAAAAAAAAAATATGTAAGACTAATCCGTCCGTTTTTTTAATTGAAAGAACAAAGACAACCGAAATAAAAGCAATAAGATATTTGCAAATTTTTTTTTTTGCAAATTCCATGTTATTATATATAATCGATTAGTTTCTACTGCGTATAATTGGCAAATTGATGAGAAGCATAAATAATTGGATGAATTCAAGAAATGCTTGTATTCCCAAGCATATATCCCCAAGAATATGTAGAGCAGAAAATAGATTTTTTGTAAATTTGTAAATCTGTGCAAGTTTTTATAGGAACAAAAGATAAATATGTAGCACTCAAAGGTTCACTCAGGGTTCATTGCTTTAGAAAATATTTAAATATTAAACCATTAATGGAAGACACTGCAACAAACAGAATTGAACGATCATTTTGGACCCTTAAACAATACATACAAACTAAATATCATAGTTTTCCAATAATTTACGTATGTATTACGGAAATGATAAACTGTATTGATTCAAGAATAAATAGTAAATTAGCCAAAAATAAATAAAATGTTTTTAAAATTATGGATAGTGATATCGAAATAAGAAATATACTTGAAGGATGTTCTGAAGCCCTCACAGAGACAGGAATCAAATTTTTCATATACAGTTAAAATTATTTCAAACTTTAGAGTCCAAAATGAGAATTAAAAATAATAGCATTGAGGAAAATTTTGATAGCAAAATATCAAAATTTTATAATATATCGGTGGAAACTTCTCTCGAAGGCGTTACAAACAAGGGCCGGAAATGAGCTGGATACTAGGGCTAGACAACTAGGGCTAGACAACAAAACCGGCAGACTAATCCCAGAAACTTTAACCAACACCCATTCCATGGTTAAATTTAGAGGCGAGATTTTAGAAAGCTTCGATATAAAAACTGGAGTAAGACAAGGAGATAGACTTTCCCCACATATCTTCAACTTGAAAAGGTTATGAGAGAATGGCGCAAGGAACTGAACAATTTGGGTGCTCAGAGTGGTATCTACCTGGGACGTAAGAAAGATGAACTGGTTGTAGATTGCCTGGGCTTTGCAGAAGACATGGCACTGTTTGCTGATTCTCTTGAGATGGCAACACTGCAGGTAAACTGCATTACACTTAGAAAACAGGCTGCCAAAGTGGGTATCCATGTGTCGCTGGAGAAAACAGAATTCTTCACCAACATCTGAGAAGCAAACAGAGAGATGTTACTAGAACAGGAAAACATCAAGAGAACTGAGAAATTTAAGTATCTCGGCGAATGGATTGAACCCGTTATCAGAAAGAGCATCATTATTCAAGAGAGTCAACAAGTTAGAACTAGCCTATCGACTGACTAAGAAGTGTCTTTCCTTGAAACGAAGAGGTGTAGTAGAGAAATTGGAAATCAGAAAGAGGAGAATACTCAGGGAGATCCTAGGCTCGGCAAAGGCAGATGGGGAATTCCGAAGGCGTCATAACTCTGAGCTCTTCGAACATATTGAGATGCTCTCTGACTGTGCAAGCAAAAGAAGGGTAGCTTTCTATGGCCGCGTTGCAAGATTACTAACCGACTACTCAACCGTCTGTTCACCTTCTGGCAAAACAAGAAGGTTCCACTTGGTTGACAGAAACCGAGAAGGATATTAAAGAACTGGGAATAACAGATCAATGCTGGGCAAAGATCAAAGCCCAACAGTTGAACAAGCGTGGTCCAACGTAGGCCTATACCAAAGAAGAAGAAGAAGACATCGGCGGAAACATGTTTGTATTCATTTTGGAATTCTTTTAGTGCACAACGTCGTCATATTCTTATGATAAGAAAATATAATAATTTGGACATATTTTCAAAAACTTGTTATCATGCAAGATATATTTCAACTGAAAATGCACTAAATATGGATACAGATGTTATAAATCATCAAAACATTGATGATTATATTGAAGATGAACATGTAGAGTAGTGATGAACATGTAGAGTAGTGATGAACATGAGAGAGTAGGAGTGGGCTTACAATTGTGTGCGCTTGAACGAGAAGAACCTGAAGAACAAATTCGGTCTAATACCTAGCCCTGTCAATGGAGCCTTGCCAGCCCCTCAAATCAATACAAAAAAATTACAATTCAAATCTAAAATAAAATCCAAAGGACGTCCAAAGATAAAGACTAAGCACACCACTTTAAAAAAAAAATACAGAATATATACCTGTATTTATTTTACTTTATACTATATTTTACCTACATTAAATGTAATTTAAACCTATATGTCACTGATCTAGTGATAGTTTAAATTTTATTTATGAGTTATTGATCCATATGAGTTATTGATCAAGATTGTAAATGAACTTTAATAAATAAAAGTATAGTTATATTAATATTATAATTGTGTAGTTATTACCAAAATAGTAACTCCAATATTTGTATATACAGTCAGAATGTGCAAATAGTCAATTGCGAATGCATACTGTATGTATAAGTAGCCAATTGCGTATACATACTATATGTATAAATAGCCAATTGCGTATACATACTGTATGTATAAATAGCCAATTGCGTATACATACTGTATGTATAAATAGCCACATCCTTATTTATTCGAACAATAATATCAGATAGCAAAGTAATAGTTTTGAATATTTCCAATGAAAATTTATTATTTTGTTGTCTTCTGTCTTTCGTACTAACCCACTGTTTTAAATCTCGGTTTTAATTATTTGCCCATATTGGCGGTATTGTCAATTGCCCTCTCAAGGAAATGTGCGCTTTTTCGCGCCCAAGCCCAATTTCGCTCTCGTGACCAATTGACAACTTACCGCCCTAGTTGTAAAATATACTAGTTGATGTATAAGTTATGTTAAACATAATTTTTAATTTTTTTTGTTACAATTGACTTGCTGTCATGTTCGACTTTTAAAATACCAACAAATAGAGTTTTGTAATTTATATCATTATCACGATATTTAAAATCCAAAATTAGTACTTTTTATACTGAAATATCGTTGCTTTCGTCAACAATTAATGTATTGAAGGTTGAATTTTCAGTTCGTTAAAAACATTTTATTCTAGGATATTGTTTACACATTCGGTGAATTCAAAAGCATAATTTTGACTTCGCCAATTTTGTGTCAACTTAATATTACCATATGCTTATCGATTTTATTAACGAGAGTCATTGATACGTGTTCGTTATTCAGTTAATACGTATTGCCAATATTACAACAGTTAATTATATTATTTATATTAATTTATGTTAATTAGTTTATTATATTATATTATAACAGTATCGATTGAAACATTAACTTTCTCAAAATCAGATTTTGACCGTTCTTGTTTTTCCCTTTTTCCCGCGACGTTCTTCAGGTGTTTTCTTTAACATTTTTACATTTTTTAAATTAACATTTTTTCAAAATTTGTGGTTTATTATCTTCTCTATGTTGTTTTTGAAAAATATTTCTTTTTAAATAATGTAACCTATAACCTTAATATATTAATTAATCTTCTTTCTTCTGAAATTTCCCCAATTTCGAAGACAAAATCAACGTCCCGTAATTTAAGTGCGCGGAAAATTAATTTATCTTCGCAGATTTTAAAATGTCACGAAAACTACTGCGCATGTTAAAGGGAACATTGCCCACGTGTGTCCAATAAGAAGATTTGAAGGAGAATGGAACGAGATACTGAATGCCACTCTGTGCAGGATCAGGTTTGTTCGTCTAAATGATTTGACTTATGTAATTTTATAAGTTGTATATTGTATTAAATTCGTTTATTTTACAATAAAAAAAAATGTTTTCGTGGCGGTTGAACGCGCGTGAGATGAATACTAAAAAATCAATACTAATGACAGCCTCCGATCCAGAACGACTGAATCCGAAATGGGAGGAAATCTTCCTCCCTTCAATGGTAGATGGCGTGGACATGCCCCCAGCCTTGGAAGCCCAGCTTTGAAAATGGTTATGGAGTTAAGCGTCGTCGTTTACTGATGGCAGTGGCAACGGGCAAATCTTGGAGAAGGCTCGTCGAATTGTTTCAGTACTTGTGTGGATGTCCGCTACTCGAGCCACGCCGTCCTTTCCTGGAAATATACGTGTAATACGACCTAACCACCACTTCAACGGCGGAAGGTTGTCTTCCTTGATGAGGACAAGGCTGCCCAGTGAGATGTCATCCTGCTTAGTCTTCCACTTGGTTCGCAGTTGCAGCTCCGACACGTATTCTGTGGACCAGCGTCGCCAGAAGTGCTGTCGAAGTTGTTCGATTCGTTCGTAGCGTGTCAACCTCGAAGTCGGCTTATCCGTGACGTTTTCAGAAGGCGGTGCTGTCAACGGTCTGCCAATTAGAAACTGGGAGGGAGTAAGAGGAGTAAGGTCGGAAGGATCTGAGGATAGAGGTGAAATCGGACGGGAATTTAGGACGGCTTCGATTTGTGTCAAAGCTGTGCAAAATTCCTCGTAAGTTAATCGCGCGTTGCCTACTATGCGCCTCAGGTGATGCTTGCACGAACGTACCCCACTCTCCCATAGACCGCCAAAATGTGGAGAATAAGGAGTATAATAATATATAAGGATATATATATATATATATATATATATATATATATATATATATATATATATATATATATATATATATATATATATAATAGTATATAAGGAATAAATCGAAATTCAATATTATTATCTGAAGCATAACTAATAATAGTTTCTGAACCTTTGTTTAAAAATAAAGGAAATTCTTTCTCTGCACCTACGAAATTCTTGCCATTTTCCGAATAAATAACGCAAGGTTTACCTCGCCTGCTAATAAAACGTTTTAATGCTAAAATATAATCATTTGAAGAAAGACTTGTAACAAGGTCCAAATGCATAGCTCGTGTCGTGAAACAAATAAATAAACATATGTAGGTTTAGTTTTTTAAGCTTTAGTTAATCTTGAGCCTCTGCCCTTTCGATTTAATATAAACACTGGCCCCGCATAATCAACACCTGTTCTCATAAATGGGAAGCCAGGTTCTAAACGCTCAGGCGTACACGAATGCGTGTACACTTCACGCAGTCATGCACTATTTTTCTCGCTAAGTTTCTAGCATTTAATGGCCACCAACATTCACGCACCGTGGCTAAAAGAAGTTGAGGACCCGCATGTAATAATCGTATATGTTCATATCTAAATAAAAGAATAGTGAAAGGATGTTTACTGCACAATAAAACAGGATGTTTTTTGTCGTAAGTAAAACTAGATGAATTAAATAATCTTCCACCAACCCGAATTACTTTATGTTCATCCATAAAGACATTAAGACTAGAAACCTTATTATATTGTTTACAAGTTCGTTTAATAGATGTATTGTCAACTAAGTTATTGTAAACATCTGGAAATGATTTTATTTGCACTAACCTAATTAGCATTCTTTGTGCGGTATTCAGTTCGCTTACTGATAATGTTGCGAACTGGTAATTTGGTATGGTGCTGCTCCAGGATCAGGACAATGGATGAATTAATTACACGCAAATATGTCCTTTATATGTAATTAAATACTACTTATCTGCTAATATCTTACAATATGTACAACTAATCGCTAACTTATTACAATAATTACTAACTAACTTAAAAATAATAAATAATAAACAATACACTTAATTCTACGAAACTTATGGTCGAAACCCGGAATTTACTTCAACGAAAATACGGAGGTTCGTCTTCAAAACTCAAATTACTCTCTTGCTAGCTCAATTCTGACTGCCCCTTTTTAACTTCCCCTCTACCTCATCACCTCGGTCTTGATGTGAGTCCTCCCCTAATCTTTATGGAAAATTTCCAAAACTCATAAAACAAAATCCTCTCGGCGTCTCGGCACGATCCCTAAGTTCGAGCGTCTGCCCGCATGATTTAGATAAAGCAGACTAATGGTCCTAAATAAACAAAAACTAATCGGGTGTCCACTTAGTTTTCTTTGCCGACTCGTGAGAAACTGAAATTCTTTGAAACCAAAATCGCGAGATCACAACAGTATTCAGTTCGCTTACTGATAAGAAACCGATGCGACGGCTGTCTTTAGCGATCGACTTGATTCGTGTATTATCTATAAATCTTAGTATGTATGCACCTATTCGTTTAAGTTTAGAAAATGAAGCATAATTTTCAAAGTTTATTAAATCTTCGCATTGTATAGAAGGTAAACATGTTTGTTTATTTTTTAATTCTGGTAAAGTACAGACATCTGAATTATTGCAGTTAATATGATCGAAATAGTTTAAATTGTGACGTAAATAAGACAAATCACAATCCTTTAATAAATCTAAACTATAACCTCTCGACAATAGATCAGCTGGGTTGTCTTTGCTACTTACGTGTAACCATACCGAGTCGCCCGTGAGGTCATTGATCTCGGTCACTCGATTTTGTACAAATGTTTTAAGTAAATGTGGTGACATTTTAATCCAACCCATGACTATTGTAGAATCCGTCCAGAAATATATTTTACTAAACTGTAACCTAAGAGACTCAACGATTTTCTTGTATAATTTAGCTCCTATTAAGGCAGGAATACTTATAGCCTTTAAAGGTGCAACCTTACTTTTGGCACACAACATGCGCACGGTTACGTCAGAGTTATCACTATAAGTACGTAAATAAGCACATGCACCGTATGCGTCTTGGGACGCGTCGGTAAATATATGAAGTTCTGTATATTGAGTGTGATCCCCCTTTACGTGACGAAGAATGCGAATGTCTTTTAAAAATCTTAACGTAAAAATAAAATGTTTCCAAGTGTTGACAACATCCCCAGAAACCGGAGTATCCCAGTCAATTTTACTTAACCATAATTTTTGTAATATCATTTTTGAAATTATGACTGCAGGAGAAAGAAGGCCTAATGGGTCGTATATTTGTGATATAACTGATAACATTACCCGTTTAGTTAAATTTGACTCGTTATCATTGTTATCAATATTCGTAACAAAATGCAGCTCATCACTAGTGTTGTGCCAACCTAATCCGAGTGTTTTAGTTTGCGCATGCTCGCCTATAAAATGGTCTGTGGCTTTATCTTGAGATACGTCTAAATTAAATGTCCACTTGTGCAAAGGAAAACATCCTGACTGTAGTACTTCTGAAGTTTTCTTGCAAACGTGAATTAAATTATCTAAATCGTCATCACCAGTGATAAGATCGTCTACGAAAATGTCTTGATTGATGACGCGAGCGATGACGTCATCATCACACTCTAATGCTAACTGTCTGATACATCGCATACTTAAATATGGAGCTGACGCAGTTCCATAAGTAACCGTATTAAGTTGGTAGGTATCTAATGGATCCGAGGGATTATGGCGCCACAATATTAACTGTAATGACCATTGATCAGACTGGAGAAGAACCTGACGAAACATCTTCTCTACGTCTGCACAAGCTACATATTTATACTGTCTGAATCGCAACAAAATAGAAAAAATATCATTTTGTAACGCGGGTCCCGGAAACTGAATATCGTTTAATGATTTATTCGAACTAGTGACAGCACTAGCGTCGAACACTACGCGTAATTTTGTAGTCGTACTATTTATTCTCTCTAACGACTCCGTGGTGTGGAAGATAATAGTTAGGTTGACTACAAGTTACTAACTTCGTCATGTGACCTAAGTCATTATATTCTTGCATAAAGTTAGTATACATACGTTTAAATTCTGGTAACCGTTCAAGTTTACGTTCTAATGATAAAAATCGTTTCTTCGCTAACGTATAAGAATCACCCAGTGCGTCTGGTGCATCTCTTAGCGGTATACGAACCGAAAATCTACCATTTTCTTCGCGTTTAGTCGTATTATTAAATAATTCCTCACACATACGTTCATCATCTGTAAGAATTACACATGGTGATGAAGGAATATTCTCAATTTCCCAGAATAACCGCAGCTGCTTATCTACGTCCTGACTGAAGTGACAATGAACGTGAGTAGGTTTCGAGTTCCTAGCAAACACAGGACCAGACAATAACCATCCTAACTTCGAATTTTGTAGGAATGGTCCACTAGGTAAACGTATTTTATCGGTTTCTAAAAGATCCCAAAATCTATCTGCACCTATCAGCAAATCAATATCCGAACTAAAGTCAAACGTAGGATCTGCTAATTGTAGGAAATCAGGAATACGTATATGACCAGCTTCTATGTTTATCGTAGGCAAACTGGACGTTATGCATGGCAAGACAATACATCTAAGCTTGGTATAATAATCGTTTATTTTTGATCGAATTAATATATCGCATGAATGGCCTGACTGTGCGACAGATTGTACTGTGGACTGTATATAAGACGCATTTATTAGTTTAGACAATTTATCCGTAACAAAACAGTTCTGGCTTCCACTATCTAATAGCGCACGAGCTGTATGATAAACATTATTATTATCTGCTAGTTCCACTAACGCCGTAGAAAGTAATACCGTATTTATCAATTTAAAATCACTAGTTGCTTTATCGCATACAACAATGTTATTCGAATTATTAGGTAAATAATGCAAAGCAGTCGTCGTGGTGTGTGTAACGTTCGCCTCTCCGCGCGACTCACTACGCACACACGCACTGTTACCAACGGTTTGATTATTATGATTTTCTAAATGTAACAAACTGTTATGTTTGCGCTGGCATTGATTGCACGGTCCGAAAATACAGTCGTCTAAAGTATGACCAGCTCGCAGGCAATTCCAACACAACTTCTTATCCGTAACAACTGTCATTCTGTCCCTAATAGACATGTTAAGGAATAATATGCACGTGTATAACGCATGACCTTGATTGCACAAGACACAATTAGGTAAATCCTTTTTAAAATTATTATTACGATAGTTGTTACGAGTAGTAGTTTTCATAGATGAATAACTATGCACGCGGTTTGAACTTCGTTTATCACTTGTGTGTTGATGCTTATCAGTACGAGACAATTCGTTTGACTTTACATGGTTTGCACTAATCATTTCTAATGTATCTGCGCGATTTTCAAGAAATGAAATTAAGTCGTTTAATTTGACCTTGTCGCGTGACCCTAAAGACATGGTACCTATGTGGTTTTCCCACTCCCGTTCCGTGGAAGGATCAAGCTTGCTTACGACTAAGTATATAACTTAGGTGTCTCAATTGACTGTGGGTTCATCAAGTGACGCCAGAGCGCGTAAATTACGTAGGACGGTATCAATTAACTTCCGAATTTGTGATGGTGATTCCTGCTTTAATGACGGAATACTATATAACGCTTTTACGTGATTATTAACTAACAACCTATCATTATGAAAGCGGTTTTCTAATAGCTCCCAGGCGTGAATGTAATTGGCTGGACTGAACTCCAAGGCACTTATGACCTGTAATGCAACTGTAATGAAACTTTTGTATTTCATCTAAATCAGAACGGTTATGTATCATAGTGATGTATGAATGTTTGAACTCCAGCCAGTGATCATAAGAACCTTCAAAGGCAGGGAGTTTTATATCTGGTAATTTAATATTAACTGGTTGTTGGAAACCGTCTCGAACTGATGCAACAGGGAGCTTGTCGTAAGCCTCCGCGTTGTGAATAAGACAATTCGCACTGGCCATAGCCGTAAAATATAATGATTCTAACGCTTCGACATATTCTGAATTAGCGGCTAATTCTGATTCAGATAAAACTAATTCTATTTCACTTTCAATGCTATTAAATTTAGAAAATATCTCGATGGCGGCCTGAAGTCGCAGCTTTAGTTCGGCTACTTGTAAGGCAGCCAAGTTGCTCCCCACTAACGAGTCAACAAAATTTTTAAATTGGGTTAACCGGCCCTTTACAGTACCCCTACGTTTCTTAAGCTCAGAAAGAATTTCCTCTACAGACTTTGGAGACATTTTGGCGGGCTACGAATAAGCGTTAGGTATGTAGGTACTCACGTGCAAACTTCAAAGGAGCCGCGTGGCTGCAACTCGCGTACAATCGAACTGTAATCGTATACTTAAACACAACGTTAAAACAAATGAAACGTATAGAGAAAAGACGGGAACAAAGACCTGACCGTTGCGTTTTCTGATATCTTCGTTTTTCTTCTCTCGTATGAAAATGGCTCCTGGTTCCAGGGTTCCCAACTTAGGGGTTTTCCCCCCAAATTTAGGGGGTAAATAAGTGGGATGGGATTTTTTTAGGGGTTTTATATTTTTAGGGGTATTTTTAGGGATATTTTTACATTTAGTAATTTTTTATAGAAAAATAAAACTGTAAAAATATATGTCCTGGGATAACTCTAGCTAGGCAATCTTAATTATATAATTGTTGACCTGGCGACTTAGCGACATCTAGTACAGTTTCTCGTTACTAAGATATCGCAGTTAAATGAAAAACATAATGATTGTGACGGAGCTGGCTGTAAACGTTTTGAAAATGTCTCAAAATTCGAACTAGCATTTGTCACGGTGGCAATTTCAAACGCATTTTCGAACGAGCTTTCCATCTACAAAATTGTGAAAAACAAGTTGCGGAATAGACTATCTATGGAAATGTTATGTATACAAAGTATGATGGTACGAAATACGAAATGGTGGATCTTGAACAACATTTAATCCATCCCCTAACATTTTTTCTTTTTTTAAAAGTTTAGTCCGATGTGGATGCCGGGTATTAACCCTTCAAACACTGCGGCCTACTTGTGGCCTATTGTATTTTGCATTCACATACACTTATAGGCCCAGAAACCTAGTTGTTATTTTAAATTGCGCTAATTAATATTTTTCACGTTTGTCTTCTTTTTTTGTAATAATCCCTCTATACTTGTTAGTTAGCGCTCTAACATGAGGCCACGAGCGTCACCTCTACACCACTCGAGCCGGCTCAATCCCCTAATATGTTAAGTTTATTTAATGTCAACATGTATGATTTCAAAAAGTCGGAACCAGATGTAAACGAAATTATATTTGAAGTATTAAGTAATTTATAAATAAAGAATATTAAAAAATATTACAGAATATTAATTATTATTAATTTATTGTTTTTTACAGAATATTATTTTTTAGGGGGATTTTCAAGTAATTGTGGCAATTTTAGGGGTTTTTGACTGGTTTTAGGGGAAAATATTTTTGGGAGTTGGTAACACTGCCTGGTTCAACTACGGCGGCGCCTTTGCGTTTCGGCGTCGTTATTCGTTTACTCCGTAGTCTCGCAGCTAGGATCCGTTTCGAATGACCAAATTATGTGCAGGATCAGGTTTGTTCGTCTAAATGATTTGACTTATGTAATTTTATAAGTTGTATATTGTATTAAATTCGTTAATTTTACAATAAAAAAAAATGTTTTCGTGGCGGTTGAACGCGCATGAGTTGAATACTAAAAAAACAATACTAATGACAGCCTCCGATCCAGAACGACTGAATCCGAAATGGGAGGAAATCTTCCTCCCTTCAATGGTAGATTTACTGCCGCGAATTGGTTGACTCGCTAGATATCGATTTTAACCCATAGCCTATATTTCAAATGTATTCGTATAATTTATTTATAGTCAAAATTTATATAAATAAATTAAATACTAAATAAGATTGAATAGATTAACAACAGATAATGTATGAAAATAAAAATAAAGTCTAAACGAACAATAACTCTTCTTTAACACTTCAGCTGCGCACTTTTCACGTCTTAACCCCAAAACTCCGTCTATCCATCTCTCCCTCGCCGCTCGGCTTTTTCATCCTCTCTCTCTCTCTCTCTCTCTGCTCGCTCCTCCCTCCGCTAGGTCACATGATCCAATAGTTTTCGGTTGAGATTCAAATCCTACAACTCGGCCCTCCTGATGATCGTCCGACTCGGATGATTCGTCGACTGAAGTCCATCTCTTCGTATATTCGGCACAGGAAGTGGTCCTCATCGGGCCGTCGTGATAACCTTCTTTCTGAACATCGTAAGTGTCGTTAGATTTCGTCTTGGTCACTCGATATGGGCCTAAATACTTCGGCTTCAACTTCATTCCAGGACTTTGCTGCGTTCTCTTAATCGCGACCAGGTCACCGACGCGATATTTGAATGGAGCGCGCCTTCTCAAATCGTATCTTCTTCTATTTTCTTCTTGAACCTTGAGTATTTGTTTTCTGGCTTGATTTCTTAGATCACCCGTGTTGTCGTCAAATGTCACCTGAAGATGTTCCTTTATCAGCTCTGCAATAGTTTCATGTTCCCTACATCGAAGTTTGACACCAGTCATTAACTGAAATGGCGTTGTGCCGATGCTCCTATTCTCTCTTGAGTTTATTACCATCTGCACTTTCCCTACGTGCTTGTACCACTTGGTGGGATCTTCTATAGATAGTTTTGAAAGTATGGGGATGATACATGAATTGATCCTCTCAGCTTGACCATTTGCTCGCGGCAAACCGGTTGTCACCTTAAAATGCTTAATTCCCTCATGGATACAATAATCTTCAAACTCTTGAGCAGTAAATACTGTTCCCCTGTCAGTGATTATGTTAACTGGATTTCCGAATATTACCTTCTGTTGTTCAAGCTTGGATATCAGCTCGACGGCTGTCGTCGATTTGGCCGGGTAAAGCCATACGTACTTAGTAAATGCGTCTACTACTAACAGTATATGTCTATAATTCTTATTGGTAGACTCTAAGGGCCCTAAATGATCCATATAGTAAGTATGCAATGGGATGTCGTCTTTGTGTAAAGGATGTAAAAAGCCTTCCTGCTTACCCCTTTTTAACAAGAATACATTTCACACAACCCATAATCATGTTTTCTACCTTTGTTTTCACTCTAGGTATATAGTAATGTTGCTTTACAATTTGTTCTGTCTTCTGTGCGCTGAGATGACCGTCTTCATGAGTTCTTTGAATGATTTCGTTTTGCATATTGCTCGGAATTACTAACAACTCGTTATCGTCCTGCCATTTGTAAAGAATATCGTCTTTTAACATGTAGTCTTGATATGGTTTTTCTTTAAGAATTGCCTTTATCGCTCTTGACCCATCGTCTGCGTTTTGAGCTTCACAAATTTTCAATGGCAGTGCGCTGGTTTCAATTAGAACAACCGGATTCCTGCTCAGGCAGTCAACGTGACGCATTCTCGTACCTGACCTATGCTCCACGATGAAATCTAATTCCTGCAGCATCAAAAACCATCTGGCAACTCTGGTGGATAAATCCTTTTTGTCCATAGTCTTTTGAAAGGCTGAACAATCCGTAACAATTTTAAATGACGTTCCAAGGAGATAAACGCGAAACTTCTTTAGTGCCTCAATTATGGCTTCAAGTTCATAACTGCAGTATTTTTTCTCAGCATCCGTCGTTTTCCTACTCGCATAATATACAGGGTGGAAGTTGTTATCTTCTTGGCATCTTTGCAGAAAAATAGCTCCGTAACCTTCCATTCTGGCATCTGTATGTAGTTCGAGTTCTCCTCCAGGCCTAAAAATTTTCAGAACTGGATTACTGGCTAATACTGTTTTCAACTCCTCA